>JALAZF010000263.1:7915000-8515000 GCA_022829125.1 Lathyrus tuberosus | reverse complement strand
GGTTTTAATTGTGTGTGATGTTAATGCATTTGCTATACTTTGTTTTTTGTCTAAGTATTAAAGACTTTGGGATTTGCTCGACCTTGATAGTCCCGACCGCGTGGAGAGCCGGTCGGATGGTCGGAGGCGCGTTCCGACCTTCAACGAGGCTAAGAGCTCGGTCGAGGTCTTAGCTTCGTGGCGTGAACTTCCCATCGCGAGCTGGGTGTTCTGCCTAATCGGTACAACGACGGCGGAGCTCGATCGAGGTATCCCCGTCGGATCAAAGGTCCTCGCGCACACACAACGCGGTCTCTGATCACTGTGTTCTGTATAGGGGTGTCGCGCTCGTACCTTAGTGCGTCCCCGTAAGCGCGGTGCTAGTGAGTCGCGGGCAGTGCTTAACTGTAGTATTGTTTGAGCTTCTCAGCATTCCATGGTCGAGCAAGTTCTTCCCCGTGCAGATTTTCGAGGAAGTAGGCTCCTGTCCCCGTTTTCGCGCGGACGCGGTACAGGTCCTCCCAGTTCGCGGCGAGTTTGCCTTCTCGCGAGTCTTTCTGGTTCCTTCGCAGGACGAGGGTGCCCACCTGAAAATCACGTTTGATAACTTTGTCGTTATAACGTAGTGTTATTTTCTGTTTAAGTGAAGCTTCTCAAAGAGAAGCGCCCGAACGTATCTCCTCGACAAAATCGAGCTCTTCCTTCAGGGCTTCGTCGTTCGCGTCCCCGTCGAGGGGGGCTTCTGTCCTCCTCGAGGGTTCCCTGATCTCCACGGGGATCACCGTTTCGGTTCCGTAGGTCAGACGGAAGGGGGTCTCCCCGGTTGTGGAGTGTGGGGTAGTCCGGTAGGCCCAGAGGACGTTGTGTAGCTCCTCGACCCACCGTTGTTTGGCGTCGCCTAGTCGACGTCTTAATCCTCAGAGGATCACCCTGTTCGCCGCCTCTGCCTGTCCATTCGTTTGAGGGTGCTCGACCGACGTGAAGTGTTGCTTCGTGCCTAGTTTTGTGACGAAGTCTTGGAAGTTCCTGTCGGTGAACTGTGTTCCGTTGTCGGTTACGATAGCTTGAGGCACGCCGAACCGGGCGAGGATATTTCTTTTGTAAAAACGTAGTATGTTAAAGGCCGTGATTTTGGCCAACGCTTCGGCCTCAACCCACTTCGTGAAGTAGTCCACCCCGACGATGAGGTATTTGTTTTGATACGACCCCTGGACGAAAGGTCCGAGGATATCCATTCCCCACCACGCAAACGGCCACGGGGAGGGCAGTGGACTGAGCTCGTTGGGAGGAGCGAGGTGCATGTCCCCATGTCATTGGCATCTGTCGCACTTCTTGACGTGTTACTTGGCGTCCTGTTGCATGGTGGGCCAGTAATACCCTGCTCGAAGCGCCTTACGGGCTAACGATCGCCCGCCGAGGTGCTGCGCGTTGATTCCCTCATGGATCTCCTGAGTATGTCGGGGACCTTGGTCTCCTCGACACATTTGAGGAGGGGAATAGAGAACCCTCGTCGGTATAGCTTGTCTTCGACTATAGTGTACGAGCACGCCCGTCTCTTGACCATTCCTGCTTCTTTGGGATCTTCGGGTAGTTTGCCCGTCATGAGGTATTCGTATACCGGGGTCATCCAGCAATTGTTGTCCCCGACGACGTTGACATCCGAAATTGTGGCCGGTTTGTCAATGCTCGGGCGGGAGAGCACTTCCTGTATGATGGATTTGTTCCCGCCTTTCTTCTTTGTGCTCGCCAATTTGGACAAGACATCTGCTCGGGCATTGTGCTCGCCGGGGATGTGGGTTACTTCCGCGGAGGTGAACTTTTTCATCTTTTCTTTCACCAAGGCCAAGTATTCTATGAGGTTGCCGTTCTTGGCTTGGTACTCTCCTCGGACTTGCAAGGCCACGAGCTGGGAGTCGGTGAAGAGTTTGACCTCCTTGGCGCCGAGGTCCTTGGCCAGCCGGAGTCCTGCGAGGAAGGCCTCGTATTCGGCTTGGTTGTTCGACGTCGAGAAGGATAGTTCGAGGGATACCTCGATCAGGATACCTTCCTCGTTTTCGAGGATGATGCCTGCCCCACTTCCCTTCGGGATGGATGCTCTGTCGACATAGATCATCCATTTCTGTGATCCTTCGGTCGAAGGTTCCGGGACGGTCATCTCCGCTACAAAGTCAGCAAATACCTGTGCCTTCAGGGCTTTTCTCCCTTCGTATTGGATGTCAAACTCGACGAGTTCGAGCGACCACCTGAGCATCCTCCCCGCCATGTCCGGTCGTCCGAGGAGCTTCCTTATAGGCTGTTCAGTCCTTACGACGATGGTGTGGGCGAGGAAGTAGTGGCGTAGCCTCCTGGCCGCGGTAACGAGGCCCAGGGCGACTTTCTCAATCTGCTGATATCTGAGCTCGGGACTCTGGAGGGCTTTGCTCATGAAGTAAACTGGCTTCTGCCCGTCCGGGGTCTCCCGAATGAGGACGGCGCTGACTGCTTCACTCGTGATTGCAAGATACAAGAAGAGTGTCTCCCCGCTCTCAGGTCGTGAGAGGACCGGGGGTTGTGATAGGACTTGTTTTAAGTGGACGAGCGCCTGCTCGCATTCTTCGCTCCACTCAAACTCCGCTTTTTGTCGAAGAAGTTTGAAAAATGGGAGTGCGCACTGTGCGGATTTGGCGACGAAGCGGGAGAGGGCGGTGAGCATCCCGTTCAATGATTGTATCGACTTCTTTGAGTCCGGAGTATGGAGCTCGGAAAAAGCCCTACACTTGTCGGGGTTGGCCTCGATTCCTCGTTCTGTGAGGTAAAATCCGAGGAACTTACCTGCCCGAACGCCGAAGGTGCACTTGTCGGGGTTAAATCTCATGCGACATCTCCTCTCCGTGTCGAACGCCTTCTTGAGGTGCGCGGCGTGGTCGACTTCTTCTGCGAATTTGACGATCATGTCGTCCATGTAGACCTCGAGCATGTCGCCGATTTTAGTCCGGAAAACCTTGTTCATCATCCGTTGGTAGGTCGCACCGGCGTTCTTCAGACCGAAGGGCATTACGTTGTAGTAGTAGTTGCCCGACGTGGTCATGAAGGCCGTGTGTTGTTTGTCGACCTTGTCCATGGGAATTTGATTGTATCCCGAGTAAGCGTCCATGAAGGATAGTAGTTTGTAACCTGCAGAATTGTCGACCAGTTGGTCGATGTTAGGCAAGGGATAACAGTCTTTCGGGCAAGCCCGGTTAAGATCAGTGTAATCAACGCACATCCTCCATTTTCCATTATTCTTTTAAACAAGTACAACGTTGGACAGCCAGGTCGTGTACCTGGCCTCCGAAATAAAATTTGCCTCTAGGAGGTCTTTTACAGCTTTTTCGGCGGCCTCCGCTTTTTCGGGAGACTGCTTACGCCTACGTTGTGCTATGGCCCTAGCGGCCGGATCTACTGCGAGCTGATGGCAAGCCACCTCGGGGTCGAGGCCAGGCATCTCGGATGCGCTCCACGCGAAGAGATCAGCGTTCTCCCTCAGACATGCCTTCAGCTGCTCCTTTGCAAGGTCGGGGATCCCGGTGCCAATCTTCACGTTACGATCTGGATCGTCCCCGAGTACCAGGAGCTCAAAGTCACCGTCCGGGATGGGGCGCGTTGGGTAGATAGGCCGTCCGTTGTTTTCCTCCTGGAGGTCGAGGTCTTCTGCCCCGTCTTTATTTGATTCGCTCGGGAACCTGCTGTCGAGTTCGACCGCGTTGACGCGCGGGAGAGGTACCTGTTCGGCGTCCTGGGGTGGCTTGGCCACGGTATTGGGTTTGGGGCCGATGGAACTCAGGCCTTTGATGGCGGCGTCGAAGCATCTTCTGGTCGCGTCGATGTCCCCGTGCATCGTCACTACTCGTCCCCTTGTCGTGTAGTACTTCATTTTGAGGTGGACCGTTGATGGTACCGCCGTAAGTTCAGCCAGGGTGGTCCTCCCGAGGATGCAGTTGTAAAGGGACGGGCATTCGACCACCAGGAAACGGATCTTCACCTGTCGGGCAGTGTCTTCGGCCCCGAATGTAACCATCAGCTCCACGTAACCCCATGGTCCGATGGTGGTTCCGTTGAACCCCTGTAGATCTGAACCGACGTACGGGGTCAGATGCCTTTCGTCGAGCTGAAGGGTTCCGAATAGATGGGCATACATGATGTCGACCGAACTTCCCTGGTCGACTAGGATCCTTCGAACGTCAAAGTTCGCCATCTGCGCCCTGACCAGGAGGGGAATAGTGGCATTTGGCGCTCCCCCGGGGAGTTCCTCGAGGTAGAAGGTGATAAGGTTGGAGTTTCCCCGCACTTTCTCGAGAGTGGTTGCCTTCGCCGACGTTGCGGATTCTAACTCGTCAAATTTCCGCTTGATCGATCCGACAGACAACTTCTCTGGGCCTCCTCCGGAGATGACCATCGCCCTGGGGAAGCTTTCCCAGGTGCTACGGGTAGTGACGGGGTCCTCGTGGGGGAAGTTCGCCCACATGTTGTGAATTGCTTCTTGGTCTTCAATGATTGGGGGGACAAAGAAGTCTTCGGGTCGGGTGACACTGAGGGCGACTTGAAGGCGACTCTCGTCGGGGGGAGGCGTCCTCTCTTCGACGTTCTGGGTTTCCCGGGAGCTGGGACGAGGAGTGTCATTCTTCTGGGCGTATTTCTTTAGGTGCCCCTCCTTGATCAGAATTTCAATCGCATCTTTGAGATGAATGCAGTCTTCTGTCACGTGCCCGTGACTCCGGTGGAACCTACAGTATTTTGACTTGTCAACGTTTGATTTGGGGGCAGTGGGCTTCAGAAAGCGGACTCCTCCCTTCACGAATTCTGAGTTCTGGCACTCGGAGAGGATACGCGCGGGGAGCGTTGAGCGGGGTGTACTCGGTGAACCGGCCAGCTGGTCCGCGTGGCTCACGAGGTTCCCGGGAGCGATTATCTCTCTTTCTTTCTCCTCCTCGTCGGGGAGGGGAGTCTTCTTCTTTGTGACCACGGGGGCCTTCTTTGTGCCTCGATTCGAGGGCGATCTGTGCCGTCTCCGACTCCTCGAGCCCGATGTACGACTGTGCCCGTTGGAGGAGATCCTCGAGACGGCGGGGTCTGCGGAGGCCCACGGATTTGGCAAAGTCAGATCCAAAGCGTAGCCCGTGGATGATCAAATACTTCTTCATGTCGTCAGTCGTATGGACCTCGACAGCTTCTCTGTTGAATCTCTCAATGTAGTTCCGGAGAGATTCGTTCTTCCCCTGAAAGATACTTTCTAAGGCAGCTTCCGTCTTCGGGTGTCGACGAGAGGCAGTAAAGTGTTTGGTGAAGCGTTGTCTGAGTTGCTTCCAGGACGTGATCGACCCGGGTGCCAGACCCTTGTACCAAGTCATGGCGCCCTTCCTCAAAGTAGTGGGGAAAAGCCTGCACTTGATGGTTCCCCTGACGTTTCTGAAGTCAAGCATGGCTTCGAAGCTTTCGTCGTGGTCGTCGGGGTCGGACAGGCCGTCGTAGTTCCCCAGCTGCGGAGGTTTCTCCATGCCCGCAGGAATTGGGGCGTTCATGATCTCCCACGACAGAGGGGTCCTCTGGTCGTCGTCGTCACTTCCTGTCGGGGACACCGAAGGGGATCGCTGATGCCGTGGAGGGGAATTCCTCGAGCGGTGTCTCGGCCTCTCCTCGGTCTGCTTGGACTTCTTGGTAGTGGTGAAGGCCCTGGGTTCCTTCCGAGGCGGGGAACGAGGGCGTTTCTGGGAGATCGTCGGCTGTGGGCGCTCAAGACGTGGCCGACGACCCTCGCGTACCGGCGAGGGGGTCCGAGATTCGTCTGAAGGAGTCCTTCGCGGGGAAGGGGAACAGCGAGGTGACGGTGGACGGCGATGTCTTCACGGGGAAGATCGTCATGCCTGCCCTTGCTCCAGCGCTTCAATCCTAGTATTCTGGTGCCCGATCAGCTGATTGGTCTGATTGATCAAGGCGAACAGGGCCACGGTGCTCGCGTCTGCATTGGGTGGAGGAGCAACTGGCTGAAAATCGGCCTGCTGATCGTCTTGGTGGGCGGCGTTGTAAGCCACGTCTTGGGAGTCTGGGGAGGCGGTCTGCCCGTCTCTCACGTCGCCTTCTTCGACGTGGAGGGTAGCAGCGTCTTCGCGGTGGTTCCCGTTCTCGAGTTGCGCGAGGACGGTGTCCAGAGCTTTGGTAGCGGACGGATTGCCGGCCATGATGGTGATGAATGAGAGTTGCTTTGGTTTAACGGAGGAAAAACGGGGAAGCAAAGGGTTCCCACAGACGGCGCCACTGATCGTACCTGGATCAGACAGTTTCTGGTGGCCAACAACGTCGTATGGGCTTCAGCTCCGGTGCGGTTGAAAGACGACCGGGGGGGGTGTACCTGCAAGGTACTCCGACGCTCAAGTAAGGTAACCGTCAGAGAAAAAGCAAGTACAAGAGAAGAAGGTTAGAGTGTTAAGAAGTGAGTAACCTGACCCTCTCAAGTGAGAGGGTATTTATAGAGAGCCCCCAGCGCGGGACCAACGGTTACTTGCATTGGGCTGGATTGCCAGGCCCAATCCAAGTAACTGTCAGGGCTTACGTGGCGTAGTGAAGACCAGCACGTGGTCTTCGCCCTGGGGTAACCGTTCCTAAATCTCCGGAATTAGGGCAGACTGATTCCATCGGGAGTGAGGCGGTTACATGAGAACGTGTCCTCGCGGGGAGGAGTCCTGCGTGTCGGGGAGAGACGTGTCCTCGCGGGAAGGACTTACTTGCGGGCGGAGATGGCTCCTCTCGGGGAGGAGCACATGAGGGTCGAGGATAGGCGAGCCCGTGAGGCTTAGGGCCTGCACCCGACGGTCCAACCGAGGGTGCCGTACAAACCCGAGGTTAGGCGTATGCCCGACCTGTGGAGGTGAGCCTGTGCTCGGCAGTGGTCTTGCTAGGAGTCCTTATTGGGTTGTCCCAGACCTTGTGGGTTGGGCCTGCTCGACTGATGAACATGCTCCGGCCCAGTCCAGAACAATATATATATATTAAATTCCTCCATTATATAAAAATAGTTTATGAATTAAATCCAATCAAACTACTTGAAAATAGGAAGCTTTTCAATTCACCCGCTAAAATAAATAACGGGTGTTTATTAAAATGATCATTCTAATAATGTATTTTTGCTAATTTGAGCATATAAAGATAGATTAAGAAACTATCTTAGAATTATGGGTATTTTAAAAATTCAATATACATATATCAGGAGACTTGAGACCCATCTCCTCTTAAGACACAAATAAAACAAAGTACCATAGTTTTTTTATGCTTATTAAATAATTATTTATTGTGTATAAATATATTTAACATTAATTTTATATTAAAAAATAGTAATAAATATATTAGATTAATCGTTATGTATTGTCAATGCATATCCATAAATAATAATGTGTAGAAATAATTTACACCATAACCATAAGTGCATAGATGTTAATCTTGTATCTAAATATTTGCAGATAATATCATTATAGAACAGAAAAATGATACGAAATTAGGGAGTAAAACAGCAGAAGATTCTCCTTTTATACATAGTTAGAAATGCCCTATTTTACAATTTTCAGCCTCAAACATGGCACTTTATTCCCTCAAATATATACACAGAAATTTTCATGCTCTCAGTACATCTTTTCCCATTATAACCAATTACATAACCCATTGAGTAGTTGTTACCTTAGTCAAACATCACCCAGTTTATTTCTAACAGTCTCTTTCCTGAGTTACAACAGTTATAACTTCTGATAACCAGTTTATTTCAACGGCAATCAATTGCGATATAACTCTAGCAATGTTTACGATATAACTCTAGCAATGTTTATCCATATCACCCTTTTGATAGTCGAATCATCACAACCATTACACTATCACAACCGTTAACACTGCCAGTTATGGCGGCTGTTCCATTGTTGCATCAAAATCTATCATATTCATATGCTCCTCTATCTCGGACTATTAACATCCCTTCAAAAATATTTTTATCACAAACCATCCTCTAGAGAGTTCACCTTCATAACCTGGAGCGACCGACACGTTTAATGCCTCTGGAAGGCGAATTCCTAGACACTGAAGCACGCGTCCTCCCATTTAGATTCCCACAAAACATCACATCCCAACCTTCAACATTCTTAGGAACACAAACGTCGAAAAGAAATTGCCCAAGAACACTGTGAGCGCTAATGCTTGGGAAGCTGGGAACACATGCAGGTTCTTCTTTCTGTTCCTCACGCGGAATCCCAGATTCTCTATCGTTGTTCGTATGTTCTGCTGAACTAGGCAAAAAGAAGTGGTCACTTGGCCCTACTGCAACTCTTCTAAAGCTCTCGTTTGAATTAATTGCAACTTTCTGCAGGTCACAGATTAACTCGGATATCTCGTCGTGCGTACCATCGATACCAGTTCTTTCCCGTTCAAGTATCACTTTTCGTGAATACGTTGACATGGCCTTCTCCAATAAATGGCTCACAGCAGCTCTGTATTGGATTGGATGATGTTTGTAATGACCTGAATCAAATAATAATAACTATGATGACTAGTTTGTTAAACTCGTTCACGCTTGCCAGAACATAATTAACATGGATCTCAGACTAACCAACATGGGAGGAGTTTCTCAGATTTACAAGATTGACATCACCGTTGAGACAGCGTAGTCGTTGGGCAAAATCACAGATGCTTTGATATCTCACAAGGTCATCATTCTCCGAACATAAAATGAGAAACGGAGCCCCTAAATTCTAAAGACAGAATGAAATTGTATTCAATTTACAAAAAAAATGCTAAACATTCGAGATGGTCATAGATGATATACTTACAACAGAAGAATATAAAGCCTGCCAGTGTTCAGCTGATTGGGATTCAAATCGAGTCAAGTATAAAGCATCTAAACCAGATGCAACAGACTTTGCTACCAAAGAAGCAAGCTTTGATGGTCCGGGCACTTTTGCAATCGAAGGGTGTAAAGAAAAACGGAAGCCAAAATCACTTGTAACATCTAGTGGCCCAGAATCATATATATGTCCAGAAACACAGTTCCTAAACAGTTGACAGTCTCGCTGGGAAATAATAAATCAATCAATAAGTTTCACGATGGCCACAGGCAGAGAGCATCATTATCAATCAGAGAAGAAAATAAGGTTTCAAAGAAGACAGAATTCATAAATTTTTAAAAACTAAAAACAGAAAAGTGCATTACCAAATTGAGTGGAGCTGGACATCTTCCTTCACTAAGCTGCATTTTTGTATGAAAATCTATTATAGTTAGCATTTCTCTTCTAATAGGACATACAAAACTTAATATAATATTCATACCAAATATAAAAATCGGATGCCTGAAATTACCTGAAATAGTTTGTACATACAGGCTTTTGATCCGGCAGAAAAAGAAGCAAATACAACAGGGCACGGCCTAGTCCTTAGCACCTGCATAACCCAAAGCAACTTTTTCACTTAAAACCTATCAATGTGACAAAAATAAGAAATGGTATCGAAAGATTTAGGGTCACAAAATAAATGTCTATAAATTGACATGTAAGAGTATTGATATAAATCTTAGCATGTTTTGCAGTTTTTAAAACTAACCTCGATAAGTTCATCAAAAACATAAAATGCCAATGGCACAGCGCTTTCCTTATTGAATCTGGATGAAAACAAAATTGTGATATAAAAATTCCATCAGTATTATACGCCCAACCAATAAGTTCAGGTGAGTACAAATTTAATAAGGTGTGATTAGTAGGTATTTAGGTGGTTATTATATGAGAATGCCTAAGTTTTCAACAGAAATGGATTTCGGACAATACAACACCAACCCACATACGAGTGTACTTAATATACTGTTGCTAGATATTAGTAACATATGATGCTCTACTCTCTTACTGTCATATTCCTTTACAATAAACTTGTTTTTGCTTGAAGTAAACTATACTTACTAAGCTTTCCCACAGAGCACTTCAACCAGAAAAGAAAGCAACCGAACAAAGGTAATAAGTTGAAAAATCTATTTTCAAACTAGTCTCTTATATTTCCATAGGCATCAAAATGAATCACAAACTTCCCTTAAGTTTTCCAGTTGAACCCATGGCTGTCTTACAAGATTCAATGTTATATTTTGGCACAAATTAAATGCGTAAAGAAACAATATAAACTACATATAGATTACTAGCCCAACCAATCTTTGAAATAACTTTCGTATTATTATTCCACACTCGGCACATGGTCGCCTGTTCAACATGACAAAGCAGGCCAGCACATAATTTCTACTTTCTACCAACTATTTATCTATTAACCAGTGTTCTCGATGGAGGTCCATGGCGGAGAGCCAAAATCCCACCATACATGCCACTTTGCAGCGCCTTTATAGCATAGTATGGCGGAAAAACACATCGGACAATATTTACCATTGCGGCGAGCCCAAAAACCGCCATGTATATCCACTATAGCACCGCCATAGCAGATATTTGATAACACTCCTATTAATTTCAACAATTTCATTTCTCTTTTTTGTAATTCAAAGCCAGACAACTAATGGATGAAAAAAAAACTTATTCTAAGAAAAGCCTCAACATAAGATCACTAGTTTGGCATAAATAGCATTGTCCTACTTTCACATGCAAAACAACATTCAAGGAATTCTTTTGTAGCTATAATCATTCCACATGGTTAGATAGGCAAACACAACATGCAATTCATAAAAGCTCTCCTCTCACAAGCTTAAGGCCAAGTAAAACCTATAGAGCTCGGAAACACTACACCGACACTAATGTATACATCGACACCGGTAATAATTAAAAAAACATAAAATCACAAATATCACATCGGTTTCGGACACCAACACACCTTTTTTTTAACTGTACAAGAAAGCTCTAATTTTTACAAAACTCCGTCCACAAGTAACACCAAATCCCCTCAATCTAGCAATTTGTTAATCCACAAATTCCATCCATGACAAATCAATCAAGTTAACAAGTAACAAACAATGGAATAAACACTTACGCGGATAGATAATGAGCATAACAAACAAGGGAATTCCAACCTAAAGAGGAGTAAAGGTCAACGAATTCCCTTAAAAGCGTTTTCGGAACTGAAACCCAAGCAAAGATTACAACTATTCCTTTGAAATCAGTGTCATGTTTTCTTCCCCAATATATATCACCGCCTCTGATGGAACAACCACCACCTTCTCCTTCAGCTCCTCCCATAGCTGAGATGAGTTTGAGCTCCGAAATTCACAAGTTCGCAACTTTTTTTGATGGCTGATTACAATACAACAAAGATGGTGTTTTTGTTGAGTTAATAATATTTTGATTTAATTGAATTATTATGAGCAATAAAGAGAATAATAGTAGGAATAAGAATGAATCAATGGTGGATAGTGGATATTCTAATAGGGTACTTAGATTTTAGGGTTCTGGTAAAATATGAAATGAGAAATTATTTGGATTGGGATTTGGATTTGGATTGATTTGAATTTCAAGGTGATGGAAGATTGAGGCTTCAACTTCATTATTGAAGATGATCGACCCCACATTTCAATCTCATGCAACCTTCTCTTTCCGCGTCAGCTTCTAACTTCTAATACCAATATACTACAACTCTCTTAATTTATAATCATTTTATGAAAAAGAAAATTATCTCTTAGATAATAGCTTTTTAGAAAAGAAAACGAAAATCTCTTTAGATAATATCAGGATGTTCAAATCAAATCGATTCAAATAAAAATTATATATTTAAAAAAAATAACAAAAAAAAAAAAGAATATTATTTAATGTGTTTGGATGTCATTTTATAAAAATCATTCAGTTATTTTTAATATAATATATTATAATATATTATTGAATGATCCTTATTCCTTAAATATTATTTATATTTAATATATTATATGTTATATAATATATTAAATCTATTATTTATTCATTTCTAGAATTTTAAAAATATATAATTTATATTTTGGATATCAAAAATCAATTCAAATTAAATAGTATGAAATTGAATTGGATCGAATTTTTTAATCAATTATTCAAAATTGAAACGAACTGAAGTAAATTTATATTTAGAACGGACGAGTTTTTAGCTCAAAATCAATCTAAACCGAACTGCGAACATCCATACTCTATATAAATACAAATTTTGAGTTTAACAAAATAGTTTTGGTGTTATGAATTTTTCTTTTCACTCAATCATTTCCTTTTTTTTTTCAAAACCCTCCCCTCACTTGTCTTCCAAACTCCTAAACAAAAGTTAAGTGAATTTTTGATTTTAAGTTTAAAACAGTCATAACTAATTTTATGTCTATAATTGATTTTGATAATATTGATTGCTTTTGAATAAGACTGACAATGAACCTGTTCTGGACCGGGCAAGGCTTCCTGCCCTTAAGGGCCAGACCCAATCCATCATAATTGGCAAACAGGCCCAATAAGCACAATATAGTCGTTGGGCACAATATAGCCGTTGGGCACAATATAGCCGTTGGGCGTGTCCCCTTCACGCGCAGAGTAGCTCACGCGACCAACTGCCTCCCCGGATATCACGGGAACAGTTAGAATGACCACGCGCTTTGCCCCCCATCTGGCAATACCTCATTGGTCGATCAGACGCTTTGTTCGCCAGAAATCCTTCTATAAAAACCCCCTCACTTGAGAGGGGCAGGTATCACAAAATCACACTTTACTCTTCTTACTTGCTTTCCCCTTTTCTTTTGACCAAATACTTACTTTGGCATCGGAGTACCTTGCAGGTACCTCCACCCCTTTTTCCTCTCCTACGAGCATCCACTCTTGTCCTACACGAAGGCCACGACGATCTCCTTCTGGTCCTCTCCGATCAGTGGCGCCGTCTGTGGGAAACTTCGCTTCCCCGTCTTTTGAATCAAGATCCCTCATCTTTTCACCCAAAAGACCAAAGCTTTCATCTCTCCAAAATCCCAGATCATCATGG
Source organism: Lathyrus tuberosus (assembly GCA_022829125.1). Taxonomy (NCBI): domain Eukaryota; kingdom Viridiplantae; phylum Streptophyta; class Magnoliopsida; order Fabales; family Fabaceae; genus Lathyrus; species Lathyrus tuberosus. The sequence goes on along the minus strand of JALAZF010000263.1, from coordinate 8,502,079 downwards.
CTTTCATCAAGAGTGACATCCACCAAGAACATGTGACCGCCGCGACCAATATCGACAACGATGCTGTCGTCGGGTACGTCCCATCCGAAAACGTCCAGCGCAACGGTGGGCCGGCCTCCCCAAAACCTGACGAACAAAGACCACGAGCGAATGTCGCGGAACCTTTCTTCGAACCCATTCCGGTTTCTCAAGACGCTGATCCGACCACCGCGGCACTCATCACCTCTTTGAACAATTCCAATCGTTTCATCCTCCAGCAGGGAGAAAAAATCAGTGCCCTCGACCACACCCTTCGAGAGCATCACACTCCGGAGACGCTGAACCTCTCCCCGCCTCCGCGGATTCACTCAAAGCGGAGACGTGATAGTCCTTCCCCGGTCAAAGAACGTTCGAGATCAGGGAGCCCAACACCCGATCTCACTCGCCGACATCGTCGTTCTCCTAGGAAAACTAAGCACTCCCCTGTTTCCAAAAGACACCGACATTCGAACAAGTACGAGCATAGGCGTACCCGCGGACACTCTCCTCGCCGCAATCAAAGTCGCGACCACAGTCTTTCTCCGTCATTCTCTCACAGCTCTAGCAGTGACGACGAAGATCAAGGCCCGTTCACGAGAAACATTGTGGACACCCGGATCCCCCGCGGGTTAGAGAAACCTCCCACACTGGCTACCTACGATGGCACATCAGATCCTCACGAGCACCTGGAGAACATCGAAGCTATGCTCCAGTACCATGGTGTCTCCGGAGCCATCAGGTGCAAAATATTTCCCATCACCTTGAGGAATGGTGCGATGACGTGGTTCAAAAGACTCCCTCGAGGATCCATCTCCTCCCGGCGCGAGCTCAAAGGCCAATTCACCCGCCATTTCACAGCCTCCCGACGACATCCAAAGACGGAGGCAACGTTGGAAGCAATAATACAAGGCAGGGAAGAACCTCTGCGGGATTACATCGAGAGATTTAATAAAGAGGCAGTGGAAGTCAGAACTTCCGATCACATGAAGAAGTACCTCCTCGAGAAAGGACTCAGACCAAAGAGCGACTTCCGCAAAGCTGTCGGGATAGAAGCTCCTCGAACCCTGACAGAGCTTCTTCACATGGCCAAAGATTACATCCGCTACGAGGAGAAGGAAACCGCGTATCGTGCCCGGGACGTAAGAGATCGTGAAGCGCCCCGGGCACCCAAGAAGGAGGAGCCGGAGCCATCCCGTAAGGGGAAAGAGAAGTGGCGGGAGGAGCGTCCCCGTGAAGGCAAAGGGCCAGCTGGCCGATTCAATGAATACACTATGCTCACAACCTCACGCGAGCGTATTCTCTCCGACTGCATCAACACCGAATTCAAACAAGGGGGTGTCAGGTTCCCTAAACCAACCACGTCCAAAGGAAACGTCGACAAAAGCAAATACTGTCGTTTCCACCGTAGTCACGGGCACGTGACAGAAGATTGTGTGCACCTTAAGGACGCTATAGAGATCCTCATCAAAGAGGGTCACCTGAAGCAATACATGAAGAAGGGAGAGTCCTCCCGACGAGACACATCTGATCCGAAGAAAGAAGCAGAATCAACCCCCTCCAGTCCTCCCCCGCAGGTCGCAATGTCCATCAGCCGACCAGAGGACTTCTTCGTTCCTGGCCACCTCGACCCAACTTCCCAGGCATTCATACACAGCACCTGGGAAGCCTTTCCTACGGCCATGGTTATCTCATGTGGGGGGTACCATGAGCTCACGATAGGATCCATCAAACGAAAGTTTGAACAGCTAATAGACAGCAGCCCCGACCAGTTGTACACGATCGGCAAGGGTAAAGGGCGTTCACAACTGATCACGTTCTACAAAGAATAACTCCCTGGAGGATCGCCGAATTCCCACATTCCTCTGCTGATCAGGGCCAAATTATCATCTACCGATGTGCGAAGAATCCTGGTCGACCAGGGTAGTTCCGTGGACATCATGTACTCCAGTTTGTTCCGCGCACTAAAATTGAACAAGTCTAATCTCTCCCCATACGTGGGATCTGATCTCCAAGGATTCAACGAGGCAACGACCCGACCTTGGGGTTACGTGGAGATACCAGTCATATTTGGCGAAGAAGAGGCATCTCGAACAATCAAAACGCAATTCTTAGTCATTGATTGCCCGTCGCTTTATCAGTGCATCCTCGGCAGACCAACTCTTGTCGAACTCGTTGCTGCCCCCTCTACAGTCCACCTCAAGCTCAAGTACTATACTGAGAAAGGACACGTCGCGACTCTACTCGGTGACATCGAGGCGGCTCGCCGATGCTTTGAGGCCGCAACAAAAGGGCAGAACCAGATCGCGACAACAGCAAAGTCGGCAAAGCGCACCAGAGAGGATGAGCTCCCAGCCGAAGATGGTCAGCCAGAGAAAAAGCCTACGCTTCCCGTGCACACCATCGACCTCGACAGCAGGCTCGCCGAAGATGGAAACGAAAATCGGGACGAGGACAAAAAACTAGGAGTGACAAGCTCCCCGTCTCCTACACTCCTGCGACCAGTTCCAGATGAGGAATTCGAGATCATCACCTTCAGCAACAACCCTAACAGGGGAATGAAGATAGGCGCTGGTCTCCCCGAAGAGGTAAAGGAAGAGTTGAAGAAATGCCTCGACGACAACGCCGACCTGTTCGCCTGGAGTGCAGCGGATATGCCCGACCTTGATCCAGAAACTGCATGTCACCACTTGACAATCAATCCAGCTGCCCGTGCCATTGCCCAACGAAGAAGGAAACAATCCGAAGAAAAGGCACAGGCTGCCGAAAAACTTGTACAAGACGTCTTAGAGGCAAAATTTATTTCCGAGGCCAGGTATACGACCTGGCTCTCAAATATTGTACTTGTAAAGAAAAATAATGGAAAGTGGCGCATGTGCATTGACTACACCGATCTCAATCGGGCTTGCCCGAAAGACGCTTATCCACTGCCGAGCATAGATAAACTCGTAGATAATTCCGCAGGCTTCAAGCTCTTGTCCTTCATGGACGCTTATTCAGGATACAACTAAATCCCAATGGCAGACGAGGAGAAGAGATACACGGCATTCATGACCTCCTCGGGGAATTATTACTATAACGTAATGCCCTTTGGACTAAAGAATGTCGGGGCCACATACCAACGCATGATGAACAAAGTCTTCCGATCAGAAATCGGTGACATGCTCGAAGTATATATGGATGACATGATCGTGAAATCCCAAGAGGAATCTGACCATACCACCCACTTGTGCAAGGTGTTCGACCAAGCTCGAAAATGTAAAATGTGTTTTAATCCAGAAAAATGCACCTTCGGCGTGCGAGCAGGAAATTTCCTCGAATTTTACCTCACCGAAAGAGGAATAGAAGCAAACCCAGACAAATGCCGAGCACTCGTGGAATTCCCCACGCCGCGGTCGAAGAAGGCGATACAATCTCTCAACGGGATGCTCGCGTCCCTTGCTCGCTTCGTAAGCAAGTCCGCCCAGCACGCCCTGCCCTTTTTCAAATTACTCAGGAAGGAGGCAAATTTCGAGTGGACGGACGAGTGCGAGCAGGCCATTGCCCACTTCAAGCAAGCTCTGTCCGAACCACCAGTATTGTCCCGACCAGACCGCGGGGAAACCATATACCTGTATCTCTCCGTTGCCAACGAAGCAGTAAGTGCGGCACTTATTCGCGAGACTACTGACGGGCAGAAACCCATCTACTTCACCAGTAAAGCCCTACAAGGACCCAAAGTTAGGTACACACAAATAGAACGGGTGGCCCTTGCTCTCATAATTGCCGCGAGGAGACTCAGATATTACTTCCTAGCGCACACTATCGTCGTCAAGACCGACCAACCAATTAGGCAGCTGTTAAGCCGACCAGATATGGCGGGCAGGATGCTAAAATGGTCCCTTGAACTGGCCGAGTTTGACATTCACTACGAAGGAAGGAAAGCTCTCAAGGCACAGGTCCTGGCCGACTTCGTGGCAGAGATGACTCCGGAATCGTTCCCTCCAAGAGGGACACAAGAATGGATCATTTACGTGGATGACGCGTCAAGCCCCTCAGGCAGCGGAGCAGGAATTATCCTCGAAAACGAGGAAGGGACCCTGATCAAAGTGTCCCTGATCCTTTCCTTCAAAACATCCAACAATCAAGCCGAATATGAAGCCTTCCTCGCGGGATTACGACTGGCTAAAGACGTCGGCGCGAGGAAAATAAAAATCTGCACTGATTCCCAGCTCGTGGCATCCCAAGTACGAGGAGAGTACCAAGCAAAGAACGACCAACTAGCCGAATACTTGGCCATGGTGAAAGAAAAAATGACGGAGTTCGAAGCATGGGAAGTTTAGCACGTCCCACGCGAACAGAATACCCGAGCAGACATCCTCTCTAAATTAGCCAGCACCAGAAAAAAAGGCGGAAACAAATCCATCATACAAGAAATACTGGCTAGCCCGAGCATTACAAAGCCCGACCCGCTAGATGTTAACGTCATCGGAGAGCCCCATTGTTGGATGACCCAGGTATACAACTACCTCACCAAAGGGGAACTTCCCGAAGACAGTAAGGAGGCAAGTGTAACTAAGCGACGAGCCTGCTCGTACGTACTGGTCGAGGACAAATTGTATCAACGAGGATTTTCCATCCCCTTGTTGAAATGTGTCGACGAGGCCCAGGTCCCCGAAATCTTACAAGAAATCCATGAGGGCATCAACGCACAACACCTAGGGGGAAGATCCCTGGCTCGAAAAGCTCTGCGCGCAGGATATTACTGGCCGACCATGCAGCAAGACGCCAAAGAACATGTACAAAAATGTGATCGTTGCCAGCGCCACGGGGACATGCATTTGGCACCACCCAACGAGTTGAAGACCCTCTCCTCGCCGTGGCCCTTCGCCTGGTGGGGGATGGACATCCTAGGCCCCTTTACAATGGGATCCTATCAAAATAAATTCCTCATCGTGGCCGTCGACTATTTCACAAAGTGGATTGAAGCCGAAGCGCTCGCCAAGATCACAGCCTTCAACATACTGTGTTTCTACAAACGAAACATCCTCGCCAGATTCGGGGTACCCCAAGCCCTCGTAACCGACAACGGAACCCAATTCACAGACAGAAAATTCCAAGACTTCGTCGCCAAATTGGGAACGAAACAACACTTTACTTCGGTCGAGCATCCCCAGACCAACGGGCAAGCGGAGGCCGCGAACAGAGTAATCCTACGCGGATTGAAGCGAAGAGTTGGCGAGGCCAAGAAAAGGTGGGTCGAGGAGCTCCACAGCGTCCTCTAGGCGTACAGGACAACACCTCACTCCACCACCGGGGAAACCCCTTTCCGACTAGCGTATGGAACAAAGGCGGTAATACCGGTGGAGATAAGGGAGCCCTCCAGAAGGACAGAAGCCCCCCTCGACGAAGAAATGAACGACGAGGCTCTACGCGAGGAACTCGATCTGGTCAAAGAAATAAGATCAGGGGCTGCCCTTCGCGAGGCCACATTGAAACAACAAATAACGTTGCGACATGACGCCAGAGTCATAAAGCGCGACTTCCCCGTAGGCAGTCTGGTCCTGCGCAGAAACCAAAAGGATTCTCGCGAAGGGAAACTGGCAGCGAACTGGGAAGGACCTTATAGGGTTAAGTCCAAAACGGGCACGGGAGCGTATTACTTGGAAACACTGGACGAAAAACAACTTGCTCGACCGTGGAATGCTGAAAAACTCAAGCAGTACTATAGCTAAGTCCTTAACCACGAGGATAGACAAGTCGCCGACATAATCACCCCAAAGCGGGGAGAACTAAGCGACCATCGTATCATGCCCTGGTGAAGCATGACACGCATTACAACGCCGACCAGCTTCTGCTCATTGTACGAACAGATCCTGCGCACAACGGGGATACCTCAACCGAGCTCCGCCGTTGCCACACCATTCAGGCAGGACACACAGCTCGCGATGGGAACAATCCAAGCCTATGAGATTAGTACCTCAAACGAAGTCCTAGCCTCATCATGGGCAGAACCACTTCGCCCTCCTCGGTAGGTTTCACGCCTATCCGAGCACACACACGTACATATAAATAAAAAGAGCAAAAGTCCATGATAAAATATCCACAAAACCCAAGTATATTAAAGTACCGGCCACGACCGGGTAATGTCATAAATACAAAAAAGGGGCAGCGCCCATACAAATTGATAAGGGCACGCAGGCCCACAAAACATGCTAAAAACAACAAGTCCTATTCTGCGACTTCACTCTCCTCTTCGGTGGGTACAACTTGACCGTCCACAACTCTGTTGAACAAACCCATCCCATAGGTCATGAGCTGCACGTCGGAGTTGAGGGCCACCATCTGCTCTTTCGCCGCACTGAAGCCAAACTCAGCTGCCTTCAGGTTATCCTCGCCAAGGATCCTAATCCTCCCGATCAAGTCAGCTCGCGACTTCAGGGACTTCTCGTCGTCATTTTCATCCTGGACGGCTGCAGTCAAACCTTCCAATTCAGCGATCCTCGCCTGCAGACGTGCCTTCTCCTCGTCAGCCTCAAGCGCAGCTAACTTCAGCTGGGTCACCTCCGTCTGGAGCAGCACCTTGGCCTCCTCGTGACCTTCAAACTGTTTTAAATTGTTGAACAACTTGTTATTCTCCGCCTCCAGCTCGGATATTCTATTCTGGGACGTCACGAGGCTCGCCCGAGTAGCAGCTTCATCGTCGGCGAGGACAAGGGCAGCTTCAAGGACCCTAAATATGCCCGCTGCATCCTGGCACAACTGTTTTCTCCTCACCTTAGAGTTGGCGTTCAGAATAGCCACGGCTTCAGAATCATGGACCTCTATCGAATCCCCTTCAACGAACAAATCTCGGCGTGTGTAGCATACGGGCAGGACAAAATGACCGGCACCGGACCCCCCAGGACCAGCGGCCACAGGAGTCCCCGCATCATCTCTCTTCCTTTTAAGGGAACTCTCCGGGGTCAGCGGCGTCGAGGCTCTCTCCGGGACGAGGATAGATCCAGCAGCAAAACTCTCCATCACTGTCTGCTTAGGCGCCCCGGCCTTGGTACCTGTGGTCGCCTTCTTGTGAACCTTCGCCGCCTGCGGCCTCATCAGACGCTCTCGCATGTCAGCCATCATACCTGCGAACATATACATCAAGTCAGGACTAAGAATTCAAAGAAATAAAACTAAACAGTGGAGCATACGGAGCAAGGTCATCGCATCATCGTCGTTGTCACACTCGAGGAGAGCTTTGACATTGATATATCTAGCTGCTCGGACGGGCCCATCAGCCCCAACCAACTCTTTCCCATCCCGATTAACTACGAAGGTCGGGCTAAAGCTCTTCACGTAAGCATGGAGGATCCTATACGACTCCTTATCCGCCGGGCAAAGCTGCTCATGCTTCACCGGGAACTGATCTGTTCTGCGCTTAAAATGGGTGTAGACCCATTCCAAAGGAAAGATGGAGACCACACCATCCCTCTCCCGACCATCCAGCGTCACCTTCTCAATGGTCGAGATGCTCCTCTTTGCCTCCTCGGTAATAGGCTTCACGATCAGAAACCTATCCTTGAAATTGCGTATCGAATCAGAATACGGCCAGAACAGCCTACTCTGTTGCTTAAACGATACCCAACTCTGTTTCACCCCTGCCGTGCTCCGTTGGATCTGGAAGAGGCAGAAGAAGAGATTCGTGGTCGCCCCGATATTGAGATAACGACACACTAACTCAAAAGCCCGGATAAAAGCCAAGGCGTTTGGGTGAAGCTGGGACGGGCACAAGGCCAGATGGGTGAACAGAGAGGATTGGAAGTCAATGAAAGGGAGACGCATCTTGGCCTCCGTGAACGCGAACTCGTACATTGGAAAGCGCAATCCCGGATACGAGGAACAGATTCTATCATACTCCCCGGGGCGAAATGCTTTCCATGCCCGTGGAGCGTTTTCGTCACGCCTCTCTAACAAGTCGAAGTCCCGTATCTCCTCGGCGGAGAAAGTTGATCGAAACGACAAAGGCTCATGTGCGAGCCAGTCAAGGTCCCCTCCTGCGACCTTGATATTCGAGTAATCGGCGGACATACTGGGCCCCTCCTGTACTTCCTGTGCGTCGGGCACAACTTCATCGCGAGGTTCAGCCATTTCACCTGAAAAGCAGAGGAAGAGAAATGAATTCGACATCCGCGATCAAATCCACCCTTCCACCACTAATCAAGTGAAAGGGCGTTAATAAATCCAAGGACAACCGTGTGCCCGCATAAACTACCTACCAATCACTAGGAGAGGTCTCCGCGACCAGAACTCGCAGATATACATACGAGGACGCATGTTCGTCTCACAGTCACGCCAAAGTTCCGAACAGGCCTAGTGCCCGACTACAAACGAAATTCTACACCTAACCAGATTCTACAAGGATCTACGCTAACAAGATTCTAGAAAATCCTGAAATTCATCATGTTCTTCATAAAATTTCCAGGAATTCATGTGTTCATCGAAGAACACATGAAGTTCAATCGGAAAACATGAACTTCAACCGGAAAACCTATAAAAATATACAGAAAGGGAAGAACGAACTTACAAGTAAAAGAAGAGGTTGACGGTGGCGAAGAAAAGCTCCGGCGAAGAATTAATTGCAGAGCAAATAAGAGCAAAGAAGAAAAAACTTGTGAAATTATGAAAATGAATCCTTCCCCCACCTTTTTATAACCATTTGATCGTGGGGAATCGTGAAGGTCACCATAGCCTATGCGCCCCTAGGACTGACAAAGGCCATAAATGCTCACCACGTGTCACTAGAACTCTTCGCCTGGTTTAGTGCAAAAAATACACTAGCCCTTGGCTCCCACGAGCAAGTCTCCTCGTCAAAAACTCCCATTTCCCCGAGGACGCTACAAACCCTGATCGACATTTCGCGCTAGTAGCGGACGACAACATCTGGTCGGGGCACGAATGGAACATCCTACGCGAGCAACCACTTCCCCGACAGCACGGTCAATGTCGCAGCTATCTAAAGTCATTACTCTCCAACAGAGCAACGACTTGGGGGGCTCCTGTTCTGGACCGGGCAAGGTTTCCTGCCCTTAAGGGCCAGGCCAAATCCATCATAATTGGCGAACAGACCCAATAAGCACAATATAGTCGTTGGGCACAATATAGCCGTTGGGCACAATATAGTCGTTGGGCGTGTCCCCTTCACGCGCAGAGTAGCTCACGCGACCAACTGCCTCCCCGGATATCACGGGAACAGTTAGAAGGACCACGCGCTTTGCCCCCCGGTCGATCAGACGCTTTGTTCGCCAGAAATCCTTCTATAAAAACCCCCTCACTTGAGAGGGGCAGGTATCACAAAATCACACTTGACTCTTCTTACTTGCTTTCCCCTAATGAGATGAATCTAACGAGTTGAACCGAACTGTTCGTAAACTTATAATGAGTCGAATTTAAGCTTAAAAAAAGTTCGTGTAGAACTCGAACCGAGATTTGAGCTAAATCAATTCTTAACGAGTCGAGCCGAGCTGAGGCGGGTTCGACTCGACTCATTTACAGCCCTACTTTTGAATATATTTTATTATGCTTTTTAAATTAATTTTGCTTAAAATTTAAATTTATAAATCTTGAGTTTAAATATTATTCTTTTATTAAAATATTAATTTATTTTTTAAGGAATTTATTTAAACATAACTTATTTTACATTTCACTCATTTACGTTTAGCTAGAATCAATTTATAAAATTAATTTACTCAAAATTATTATTTTTTTCAACGTATAACTAAACATATGCCAAGACAATAAGCTTAAATTATAAATAATAAAATTATATTATATTTATAAAAAAATTATATAATTTGGAGTATGACTTTTGTGTTTTTTTTTTTAAAATAAATTGTGAGAAGATCTAAAAATAATTTCAATTAATTATTTTTTTTTATAAATTCAAACTATATAAAAAAAATAGAAAAGGTACAAATAATGAGAGATTAGACATAATAAAAAAGATATAAAAAAAAGGAAATAAAAGGAACAAAAAGTAAAAAAATAAAATAAAATAAAAAGTTGGAAAAAACTCAATTTGTAGGGTTTTTGTATAGAAATAACTTCTTGGTTCCCATGATTTACTTTTTCTGCAATCTTATGTCATTAAGATACTTTGAAGATTGCTAAGAATCAATAGCATTTTTTTTTGTTCCTCTGTATGTGGATTATCTTGATTCTTTGGCGGATCCTTAAATAAAATATCTTTAACATGTAATAGAATTCCTTGAGAAGCAATGTACCTCATAAATGATTTATGATTCCCTAAATTCTTGATCTCCTACCTCATAAATTCATATTTCTCCACTTCTTAACATAAATCAATTGAAGGATCCAATGTATGTTCTTCGTTTGGCATATTCGTATCATCTACGATTTTTCTTAAAACATCAATCACGAGGTGGTCTTTCTTAACATAAATTAGATCTTTTTATGTAACATGTCTGTTTTTGACTTAGTAATTTTTTTAGGTATGCAATTGGACTTTGGAAAGATATTTTCAACTAAAATGTTAGAGAGAGAGAGTCTCTCCTGCTCTATAACTTATTTATTATAATTCTTAGATCGGATATGGAATGGAAGAGAGTGCACAGGAAGGGATACAGAAAGCAGGTGATACAAAGATGAGATTCGTATCCCATAGAAGGAAGCATAGTTAAAGATGGAATGGAAAATGTATCTTCAATATACTTCTATGAAATTTCTGACCGAGTTAATGCAGTAGAGATTTTCAATCTCTTTGTTTCTTTTGGTAACTTGAAGGAGGTGGTTATTCCTCCTAAGAGAAAACAAAATAGGTAAATGTTTCGGTTTTTCCAGATTTGTAGATGTGGAGGATGTTAGGTTGTTAGCTGTTAAATTGGATAATACTTATTATTGATAACATTAAGATTCATGCTAATGTCCAAAGGTTTAATATAACTGATATCGAGATGAATAGGAGATATTCAAGGGATAGAACAAAAACTCGCAATCAGGACATGGAAGGAAACTCGATTACGAGGACTGGAAATTTCGAAGCAAAAGTAGGGGAAAGATCTTTTGCAGAGGTGGTGAATAATATCAAAACTTCTTCTTTACCTTTTCCCCAGAAGGTCCCTATTCATTTGAAATATCAAACAATATATTCTGAGTTTGCAAGATTTAGGAAGGCCTATGTGGGAGTGGCGATCAACGCTGGTATGACTTACAATATCCAGGCCAGTTTTGAGATTGAGGGGTACTTCTCTATTAAGGTTACCCCTCTTGGAGCTAACTTGTGTTTATTGGAGGAAAGCGACCCCGGGGAGATTGAATATATTATTAGGGAAGCGGAGTCATGGTGGAAACAGTGGTTTACGGAGATCAGAGAATGAAGGGAAGAGGATGTGGACAAGGAAAGGGTCATGTGGTTAAGATGCTTTGGCATTCCTTGTCATGCTTATAATTTTTCTTTCTTTGAGCTTTTAGCTGAGACCGTTGGTAAATACATTTGTGTTGATGAAAATACATTGAAGGGGGAATGTATGGATGTTGCAAGGATTATGGTTCGTACTAATTGTGTTGTGGTGCTTGATGAATTTCTTGGATTGAAACTGATTTGGAAGAATGAAGTTTATTATGTTGTTAATTAGGGGTGGAAATAAGCTGGGTCGAGCTAGGCTTTGCCAAGCCTGAGCCTTAGCCTACTAAAATAATAAAAGCCTAAGCCTGACTTATAGCCTATCAGAGGCTCATTTTTTGGCATGAGCTTGGCATTTTCGAAGGCCTGATTAGCCTATTAGCCAACTTAAAAAGGATATGTCATTTGAACATATGTAAGTAAGCAATTTAACTAATGTTTAAATATATTAGAGATTCAAAAGTACAATGAGACTAAATGTTTATTTACATAGACTTATTTGAGCTTGCATAGAAGCATAAGTTTTGTGAGATTATTTGTTTAGGAGAACTTGTGAAAACAACTTATAACATTATGCATGAAGTTTTCTCAACTTATTTTCACAAGTTCTTCAAGATAACTAAACTTTACTTTTGTATTTTAATATAAAATACAAAATTAAATATAAAAAATAATATATTTATTTATATTTATTAAAATAGGTCGGCCTAATAGGCTTAAAATGCTTTTTTATGGCATGTGGTCTGGCCTATTTAATGAAATAGGCTTATAAAAAAGCATGGACCTTTTCTACTTCAAAAAAAAACCTGGCCTGACCTTGGCCTATGTAGGCTAGGCCGTAGGCCCCTGTTAGTTGGACTGCCATATTCCCACCCCTATTGTTAATGTGTACTCAGCGTGCGGTTTATCTTTGAAGAGAAAAATGTGGAGTAAATTACTTAACCTAAAGAGGAAGAAGATTGGCGGCTTATGGATCTTGGGAGGAAACTTTAACGTTGTTTCAGATCTTTCTGAAAGAAAGGGGACTTCTATTTTCAATAGAAAATCGGAGAAGAGGGAATTCAAAGCATTCATCAACGAATTGAATTTGATCGATCTTCCTTGTTCTGGTAATAGATTTAGCTGGTACAATGGCGATGGTAAATCTACGAGCAGGTTAGACAGATTTTTGTTAGATGATTCTATCATTGATAGGTGTGGTGTGGTTGGGCAAAGCATAGGCAAAAGAGACATATTTGATCACTTCCTGATTTGGCTGAAGCTTTCTCCTATCAATTAGGGGCCAAAACCTTTTATATCCAACGACTGCTGGTTCGAAAACAGAGATTTCATGAAGTTTGTTGAAAAGGAGTGGAAAAAGTTAAAAGTAGAGGGGAAGAGTGAGTACATTATTAAAGAAAAACTCAAGCTTCTGAAGGGAAGCCTCAGAAGATGGAACAGAGAGATACTTTGGTAACACGATCTTAAAGTTGAAGAGGGAGTGGAGGATACCAATGATATAAACAATTAGTTATTTCAGTGCGAAGGGATTGAAGTTAAAGAGCTAGTAGAAAGACGTTCTAAAGCTTGGAAGTCTATGTGGAGGAACCTTTTTATCAAATATAATATGTTACTCCAAAAATTCAGGGTCAAGTGGAATCGGGAAGGTGACTTGAACTCGAAGTTTTTTCACAATTTGATAAAAGGGAGAGCTAGGAGAATATGTGCCAGCCCGCCAGGCCCGAAAAATCATAGGACTTGGGCCTTAAAATTAAAGCCCATATTTTTCAGGGCTTTTTTAGCTCAACCCTAAAAAGCCCGCTACCCATTAGGGCTAGCCCGCATGGGTCATGGGTAGCCCATTAGGCCTGCATAGCTATAATTTTTAAAAATATATATTAATAATTATATTTTCTTACTTCAAAATAACACATTAATTTTTCTCGCCTCACTAAATTTTATCTTTATTTTATTCAATCTTTCTCTTTTAAATCTTATACATTAATATAATAAACACGTTTTTCTCGTATTCTATTAGTTTCTCTTATGTTAAATATTCGAGTGTTATTTTATACAATTTATATATGTGTTGTATTTAAAAACACATTATAGTATTTATAATAGATGATATAATACTTAAAAATATATTATGTTTAAAATGATATAATTTTTAATTTCATTTATAATAAATATTATGAGATTTTAATTTTAATTTTTTATTAAAGAAACCCGTCTAGGGTCGGATAACCCGAAGCCCATCTAGGGCCAGGCTCAGGTAGTAATTTTCGAGTCCATATTACAACAGAGTTTTTTCGAATCAATCCTAAAAAGCTCGAATCCCGCCAGGGCCGACCCTTTTAGGACCGAGTAGCCCATTTTGAAAACTCTAGTAGAAGGTTTGGCGTGTTTGATCAACAAGGTGTCAGAATTGGGAGACTTCGAAGGTTTTCGTGTTGATGAGGAGACTTCGGTGGAATTAATTCAATTTGCAAATGAAACCTTAATCATAAGAGGAGGTGGATGGAAGAATATTTGGAGTATTAAAGCAATTCTTAGGGGTTTCGATCTTATTTCAGGGTTGGGTGTGAAATTTCATAAGAGTAGGTTAATCGACATAAATGTGAGTAGGCATTTCCTCTTGGCTACTTCGAATTTCCTCTCCTGCAAGATAGAGGAATCTTATTTTACTTTCTTGGGCATACATATTGGTTGCAACCCAAGAAGGATCAAAACTTAGTCCTATGTTATTGATAAGTTAAACTCTAAATTGGCTCTTTGGAGAAGGAGGTATCTATCATTTGCAAGCCGAATTATGCTCATTAATTATATCCTTTCAAGTCTCCCTATTTTCTTCCTTTTTTTCTACAAAGCTCCGATTAGTATTTGGAAGGAGATTGATAAGATTAGGCAACGTTTCCTTTGGAGAGGTTCTGAATCGAAGTCAAAAATTCATTGGGTGAAATGAGAGATTGTTTGTAAGGAGAATGAATTAGACGTGTTTGGCATTAAAAGTATAGCAGAGTTTAATATAGCTTTGTTATCAAAGTGGAAGTAGAGGATATTGATGATAATAACTTTTTATGGAAGAGGGTCCTCAAAGCTAGATATGGTGATGTAGAGCACCAAATTTTGATGGAGAATTACACTTCCAAAAAATCAGCTTCTTCTTGGTGGAAGGATCTAAACAAAATCAGAGCAGTTACGGCTAACTTAGGTTTTTGTTTTGCAGGTTCCATTGGTTATAAATTTGAAGAAGGAAAATTTATTCTCTTTTGGTCAGCTGTCTGGTGTGGTTCATCTTCTTTTGCAAATTTGTTTCAAGATCTCACTACTAAAAAAACAGAAATTTGTGACGAAATTTAGGGAGGGAACAATATCCCTCACTAATTGTGATGGATTTAAAGACGAAAAGCATCGACTTTTAATAAAAATTAAATAGACGAACATTAAGGACACATATTATGATGGGAAATTTCTGTCACAAAATTTTCGTCACAAACTCCATCAAAAATAGGATAAGTTTTGATTTTGTGAGGGATTCTGTAAAAAATTATACCCCTATCTAAATATTTCATTACAAATAATGTCAATAATGTGAATAATGAAGTTTGTGAGGGAATCATTTTGTCACAAACATATTTTTATTTTTTTTTATAAAGAAATACCTATTACTGTTTATTTTTATAGAAAAAATAATTGTATTTTAATTTTTAACAAAATAAATCATAAATTTAGATTTATCTAATTAAAAATGATTTTAAAATAATTCTAAATTAATGAATAAACAAATGGAAATGAAATTTGCATGAAATTTTGATTAAACTTCTTTAAAAAAAATCAATTGATATTTAATTCTTATAAAAGTTTCGTGAAGTTTTTTCTAAACTCAAATTAAATTTATTATCTTTTTTAAAATGAGCAAGGTTCTGATATAAAAAAAATGCATTACAATTTTTTTATTTAATAAAAAAGATAGCCATTACAATATCAAAATAAATTGTTCCCTCCCACTTGTTTTCGTTCCCTCCCACTTTTTTTTCGTTCCCTCTCACTTTCTAAATCTCCCTCTTACCCTAATTTTTACCTCTCTTTCTTTTCTTTTTCTTTAGTTAAAAAACCCCAAATACCCGAAACCCTACATTTTTCTCTCCTTTCAGATCTCTCATTCAATTTAATATTTGGGTCATTATTATAGATGAAATTCTTCTATTCCATATTCTTGCAGTGAATCAAAGCTCTCTTCCATCTACCCAATGACTATAGGTTGAAAAGGTAAAAATTCCCCATTCTCTCCTTTATTCTCTTCAATCAAAGATTTAATTTTTCTTAACTTTTGATGTCTTTCCTCTCTTACTCTATTATACAGGTTGAATTCCTCTCACTCGTTGATTTTGTTTTAAAGATCTTGTGGGGTAGCAAAAAACTTGTAAATTGGTTATGTCTCTATCAAGTTACCTGACATAGGTTGGAAAATGCTGTGTAAGTGAGTTTAAATTTAGTATTAGTGCATACAAATGAAATCACACATAGGAGTAAAACGAAGATGATATGTTCTTCAGAACAATAGTGAGTTTTCAACAAAAATTAATTTTGGTTTGATTTTTTTTATTGATAAGGTTATAGTTGAGAAGCATAATTTTGGTTTGATTTTGTTATTACTGATGTTATAGTTCATAAATATAACTTTTCACATGTAATCTTAACATTGACAGAGTCTAATGATATATGCCTTACTTGAGCTTATTTGTTAAACATTAGACATCATTAATTGTTGTTAATGGTTTATTTTTGGCACTTCGGAAAGATAATTCATATCACAAATTTGAGTTAAGGTAAGGGGTTATCAGTTTAAGTTGGTACTATCTTACAATTCAACTTTCTATATTTTGAGTTGAAAATACAGTGGGTTGGTTTACTTCCAGCATGTTTATTTTCTTTACAAGGTGAATGAGTGTGGTGCAAATAACATGTTAGAGTGTATAGGATCTAAACAATGCTCCAACAAGGAATTTGGTGTTGGTAAAAAGCCCATGTAAATACATGAACTTGAATGACTTAAAAGAATATAATATAGACAACATACAAGACCAATCTCATAGTCACCTGTAATATTTATTTGTACATATGGTTTAGACAATAGTGAGCGATTATAAAAACAAGTGAGTATAAAAACAAGTGTAAATAGTGTTGATAGTTTGTTAATTTGAGGGGTTAATTAGTGTAAGTGTATATTTTCCTTTTGTTTTTACTTGGTCTATGTGACTCGGATAGGGATTGAAGTCACTGAGCTATATCCAAATATCCTTTGTCTCATTAAGTGTCATTATTCCCTCCTTTATCTCTTCAACTAACTTTCTCAATTTATCACTTTTACAGGACCTAATTGTCTTCCAAAGTTTGCTTATAATTCAAAAAAATAAACATCAATGCCTTCATATTACTCTGCCTGAGTTAAGTGAGTAGTATAATACTTTCTTATATATTACTGCATTTCATATTTCATATGATATTTTGCTTTCTAATTGAATATAGCATAATAGAGTCTTGAATATTTCATATTTCATATGATATATTTTGCTTTCTAATTGAATATAGCATAATAGACTCTTGAATATGCTTAGAAAAACGATACTAAATTACATGACCCTTTGTTGTTTTAATTTGTAATGAGAGATCTGCAGCCAAATGCATTATTAGGAATGGTGCTGAGATTTGGTTAAGTGTAGCTACACTATCCAATAGAAAGTGATTTCCTCAACATGATTAAAATGACAATTGCATGTCTTGGGCTTTGTTTCACATATCATAGATACAATCATTTTAGAGAAAACTATTTAACTTTTATATGGATACCTCAGTTAGAAAAATGGTAATTTTGTATTATATGTGCAGGTATCATAAAAAAGAATTAAACTGCGAGGCAATGCAAACATCACTTTTGTCATGATTGCATAGAGAAGTATCTATGCAAGGTTAATCATAAGAAAACTACAATTATTGAGAAATCCTGGTGCCAAAGGTTAATCATCAAATAATCTCCAATTATAGAGAAGTTCTTACTGTTACAGAATGCTTTGTATGTATTTAGACACTATACATATAGAGTTGTACTTTTGTTTTGTAACATATTTTTTGTTATTATAAAATTCAATACACTTAGTTGTAGCTTTTTCTATGAAATACAATTTTGGTTACTTTATTTCAATATGGAATTAGATGTAGTTGCTAAATATTTGACTGCATGATGAATATTTATGATATTTTAAATGTTTTTTTATTGTGTACTGATAATTTTAATTTTGAAGCATTTGTATTATTAGTATATTGAATAAAACTAAGCAAAAAAAATTATAATAATATTAATAATTTAGTAATAGAAATAGATTCCTCACTAATTTAGTGTTATTTATAGTTTGTAATTTTGTGAGGGAAATATAGTGTCATAAATTTTTGATGGAATAAACCCCTTGCAATTAGAGAGGAAAGTTTTATTCCTTCACAAATTAGTGACGGAAATATAAGTGTTATAGGTATCTTCTATTAGAAATTTAGTGACGGAATAATATATTTAGTGAAGGATTTATTCCGTGCTTATTTGTGACGGAATACCAATTCCCTCACTATTATTTTGCGACATCGAAATTAGGTATGGATTTTAGGTCGTCACTAAATCCGTTAGTAAACTAATTTGTGAGGGAATTTCAATGCATTTGTGACGGAAAGTTACCCTCTCTAAATTTTATTTTTTTAGTAGTGTCTGTTTCTTATCAGTAGAAGAAAAGAAACGCGAGTGGCCTGTATGGGAATTTTGAGGGACGAGATTTGGTCTTGGGGAGATTTTAGTAATCTTAGGTTAACGCAAGGAGAAGTCGCGAATAGGATGCAGTTTCTAAAGAACATGCTATCTGAGATTTCTTCTTCAATGGGTTCAAAGGATATTTTAGTTTGGAGGAAATAGTTTGTAGCTTATATTTTTAGAGAGGTGTATCAGTTAATGATGAGATCTAGGACTCAAGAGTTGTTGTCGAATGAACAAAGTCGTGCGTTCTGTTGTTTATGGAAGGTTAAAGCGCCGCCAAAATTTTTAGCGTCTGGATGGAGAATTATTTGGAATAGATTGGCAACGAAAGATCAACTTTTTAAAAGAGGTCTGTGCAATATCGCTAGAACTTGTGTTTTTGTGATCTAGATGAAGAAAATATGCTTCATCTTCTTTTTGAATGTTCAATTTCTTCATTTGTTTGGGATTTAGTGGGAGCTTGGTGTGGCTGTGTGGTTATTTATGCAGGTTGTTCTTGGAAGTTCTTATTGGATTGGTGTGAATTGACAAACAACCAAGTCGGTAACATTAAGTTGGGCACCATTTGGGTGTCGGTCGTTTGGTGTATTTGGAAGGTTAGGAATGAAATAGTTTTTAATAGTGGTATTTGTAATGTTAATGATATTTGCTGGAACATTAAAATTTTTGCTTGGAGATGGTCTTGTTTTGGGGAAGTTCCTTACTCCAACACTAATTTCCTTACCTTTATCATGAATCCAATTAGGTGCTTAGGTTAGTTTGGTGTTGGTAGGGAATTTCTTCTTTTGCTTTTTGGGTTGTAATGGGTTAGAATACCTTTGTATTCTTTTAAATAACGAATTGCTTTAAGAAAAACAATTGGACTTTGAAACATAAAGTGTCTATGTGTTATATTTTACTTCTTCAATGTCATATCATTATTTTGTGCATGACAATTAGCAAATGAATGACTAATAGTCATAAAAAATAACAATTTTATTTGATTATTAATGTGAAAAGAATGAAGAAAAAAAAGAGAGAGTAAATTACATGTATTCAAAATAAAATGATTAAATATAATTATGGTTGAATTTTTTTGTTTATAATTTAGGACGCAAATAATTTTTTAATAATAAATTGGAATGAAGTATACGTATTAGAGTAAACTCTTTTTTAGATTATCTCTTTAACCAATGTGAGACCTTGATTTTTTTTAGGTTTAATATCTATTTTACCTCCTGACATATGGACGATTTTTGAAAAATCCTTGTAAAAAAAAGTTTGAATTTCCTCCTTGACTTATGAAGATTTCGTGTTTTAGCCCCTCAAAAAACCCAGTAACTAGAAAAAATGACATGACACTACTTTGTAGATTTTTTTTTTGTTTATTTAAATGTAACGTGGACTGCTTAGTTGACATTTATCTTTAATTATTATTTTTTAATATCATATTGGATTTTTATTTTCTTTTTATATATTTTTAAATATACATATTTCAAATAAATAAAAACAAGCAAAATTTTTTGAAGAGCTAAGATTTCAACTTACTCCAATAATTATGTAAAGTAACACATTTTACCACTATGCCATAATGTTTGTTTTGGATTTCTTTCACAATTAAATATACATGTTACATACTATGTTTACAGTTTTATTTTAATAATATTCTGTATTTAATAAGCATTTTTAGTGTATAGAATATTCCCAAATTGCATATAAGATTTATATATAAATCTGTTTAGTAAAAATTAGTAATATATTGTGTTAGAAATATCAGTAAAGTTGAATGGATCCAGAACTGTATCGTTAATAATGTCACTTTCCTTAAAAATATTTCAAGCACTCTCTTGTTTGTCTTAGAGTCGAAACGTAAGAATACCCAGGATAATTCAACCTTATATCAAATTTGCGTAAGATCGACGAATAATTGATTTGTAGCGAAGAGTGTTCAGAATTTGTTCAAGAGGGGATATTCGGTTTGTGATGTGATTTTTCTGAACTCCAAAATAGTGTATTTATAGGTCATGTATGTGTTGTTTTACAAGGTTGTGACCTTTAATGAAACAACACCTTTTAACCAAATGTTGCATTGTTTCCAAGCATTACCTATGTTCATTCCACAACAACACTTCACGAAGTGTTGCTTTTCTTCAAATTCAAAATTTAAACGCATGTATCGATCAAAACTAGAGCAATAATGAGCTTGGCCGAAGGCCGGCCGCCGGAGCGCCACACCGCGAGTAGCCCGATTGCTCTGATGCGTCGTGCCTAAGTGCTCAAGTGTCGCCTACAAGCTGCTTCTACGCCACAGGCCCTCGGACCCGGTCTCGGAGTCGGAGCCGGTGTCGCCGGTGGCGACACAGGCAAGGGGTGTATGGAGGAGACATATGGCATAATGCTGAGGACCGCCACACTTGTCCATGTGGCACTTTATCCTATTTTGTCATTTTGTACATTTAAATTGTTGATTAGGAAACATATTCAGCGGGTTCTTCCTCGAAACAAAATTTAGAAACAAGATTTACATCTGATGATTGCAATGTATTGAATGTTGGACCTTTTCACTCTGAGCCATCTTGGGATTACGGGCTTCAATATCAAAATAATTTTACCAAAATGAAGGACAACAGGGGTACCACCAACCAAGCCAATTGATTGTGAGTCTGGATCTTCTCGTGACGAGGATCAAGTTAGAAATTATATTTAGATGTTTTTTTTATTATTATTTGGACCGGCTGTGTTGTGTGCACATTTTGTGCATTTATTTTGTTTATGTTGTAATTAACACATTCCTGAAAGTTAATAGTGTTTTTTTTTAATTTCATTTGAGTTTTTCGTCTTTACTAAAAATTTCAATTAAACCCTTGAACTAATATAATTTTAATAATTAACTCCTTCACTTATGGAAAGATCTAATTATAAATAAACTTTAATTTAGAGACTTAATTATAATTTTTGAAATTCAGATAATTGTTTTAAAAATAAAGATATATCTAATAACTATCTATTAAAAACTTACCACACTGTTTATCCATAATACCCTTCTGCTAAAATCCTTAATTACACTAAACAAAAAGGGTATTAACGACTTTGCAAACTTTTTCTGCAATATTAATCATTTGACATTAAATGCTGCTGATGTGGCATGCTATTATTTTTTTGATTTTATTTTTCAATTAAAATGTTGGAAATAAACTCTTGGAAGCTGTAGAGTCATAATATTTTTTCACGCTTAAAATAAGAAAATTTTAAATGAAGAAGTTGTAGAGTCATGATCTATGTATCTTCCATAATAAGCCTTCTTTGATAGTATTGGAATTCGAAATATGTTGGAAACCAAATCTATTTCATTAATAACACTGCAATCAAAATATCCCATCAATCTTAAATACTATCCCCTTCTCCCTTCTCTCTCATCGTTTTCTCTCCTACTCTTTTCATTTTCTCGCATCTCTCTAACCCCTTCTTCAACCGAAATCTCATGGAAATCAAACCATCAAAATCTCTATCTCTGCATAATCAAAAGCAAGCGATGAATCCAAACATTAATCAAACAAAAACCAAACACAAATCTTTGATCGAACCCCATCCTCCTTTGAACCCTAAATCACCATGAACTTGATAAAGCATTATATTTTGGTCAAA
This sequence comes from Lathyrus tuberosus, assembly GCA_022829125.1. Lineage (NCBI taxonomy): Eukaryota > Viridiplantae > Streptophyta > Magnoliopsida > Fabales > Fabaceae > Lathyrus > Lathyrus tuberosus. The sequence continues at coordinate 8,480,282 of JALAZF010000263.1, read as the reverse complement.
AATTTTAGGAAAGAAGATATACTGCCATAAATTTTGAATGCCTTTGTCTTTGTAGATCGTTAAACTCGACTATCACATGTATTTTTTCTTAACATTGTTGCAGATGCAGAAGGAAAAATCACATGGGAAGGAAAATTCTCCCAAAAAACGGTTGATGTGGTGAGTTTTGCGTTAAGGCGTTGTTCTCCAATGCTGCTCATTGATATGATGCAGTCTATTCAAGTCTAGCTACGAGGTATATTTTTTTTATTTAATTGATTCATGTTTAAATTACAAAGAAATCAAATAATTGATTCCTATTTAAATTACAACTTAAATTTATGATTCATGTTTTGTAATTATTACTAGGCCAAAATCTTCAATGCTTGAGAAGCAGTTAGAGAAAATGGTTGCAGAGTGTAAGTTTCAAATTTGATATTTCACACACAGATAAATGTAGGAAGTTTGTTAGTAACACTAATTTTTTTCCCTTTCTTTTCTTCATTTTGTCCATTTTGAATAAAATTTCAACATGTCCCCTTGCAGCGGACCTGGAGGCCGATAATACATCCCACGCAGTCAAAAGGAGGTTGCCTAGGGAAATAAAGCTAAATCTTGCTAAAGTGGCTAGACTAGTGGTATTGTCAAATGATACTTTCTAATTTCATGTTTTCAAGAATGTATTCACAAACACACACATTCTTTTGATAAAAGGATTTGAACTTCATAAGATTAATTGAATGTTTTTTTTACAATAGGCAAGCCATGAGAAAGTATCAAAAGAGTTGATTAACCGCCTTATGAGTATTCCTGGGCATTTAATGCAACTCAGAACATTAAAGGTATTGTATATGTTAAATATAAACATATAACCCTTCAGTCCCAGTTGTACCCAATTCCAACTTCTGTCTCCCCCTGTCCCTCTTCTAGGGGATATATACTATTGGAGTCCAAAAATTATTGGTGCTTAAGATTTTATCATGCCTGTTTTTCTCTGAAATCCCCTATCCAGAGTTGCTGCATTAGATACAACTTTTTTAGTTTAATTGTTGGAATGTAATTTTAGAATCATGGAAATAGGCTTTTATTAGAACATTCTTGACCAAACCACATGCATTCTTAATTTTGATTATTAACTGAGTGACTTTATTGTTAGAATGTGACTTAAAAATAATAGATATATGTTTTCCACTTTCAGTAATACTTTCATGACATAATCTACTGCATGCTTAGTTTAGGTTGTGGATTGATTGTATGTTTGATATATTTAGCTTCTCTTAATTCCTAAAACTATAAATCTTCTCCTACAATGTTTTCCTATGGCAGAGAAATTTAAAAATAATGATCAATATGGGTCTGTCAGCAAAGCAGGATGATGATGAGAGGTTTCAACGGATAAAAAAGGAAGTTGTTGATATGATTAAGATGCAGGCCCCAGCTTTGGAATCCAAGGTTAATTGGGCGTAAAAAAAAAAGAAATTTTTACTATGATTTTCAAGGTTTTTCCTTTTCATGTTCTACTTATGTTATGTTCTTTTGTAGTGGAAGCCATTTAGTTAATCACAATCACAATAGTTTACAAGATACAGACAATTATTTTGAAGAACTCATTTTTGAAGTTATGATTTGAATATTTATATGTTGTTAAATATTGTAATCTAAATAAAATATTAGACTATTAAGCTTGCATTCTAAGATACAAGGAACTCTTTTGTCATGATTTAATGGTACATGGTATAAAAGGAGATTTTGATGTTGTTTGTTTGTTTCTTTTATCATGATTTTGGTTATTTTGGACAGTGTAATGAAAAAAATGGAAGATGAAGCTCTCTTTATTTTCAGGTTGAATCACACAAAGCAGTATGGTGTGACAAAATTAATGAGTATGAATAAATTACCTGCAAATAGCAGCACCTATGTGAAAAATTGTTAGCTGTGAAATAAAGAAAGAGCCTGATTGATTACAATGGTGTTAAAAATTGCGGGTAAAACAATTTTTTTAATATTATTGGGTTATTAAGAATTGGTGTATATTAAAGGATTCAGTTTTAAGTTTTGCATTTAATTTATTGTATTTTCTTTTAGATACAGGAAAAAGTTCTCCAATGTAGTAAAATACAGCTTCACACATTGAAAAACTTATGTTACACATATTTTTTTAAAATATGGTTTTTTGTGTACTATATCTAATCATTATTAATCATTAATATTAGTGATCGTACCTGGATCAGACAGTTACTGATGGCCGACGACGTCCGTTGAGCTTCAGCTCTGGTGAGGTTGAAGGACGGCGGGGGGGGGGGGGGGGGGTGTACCTGCAAGGTACTCCGACGCTCAAGTTAGGGAGTGCACAGAGTAACAGCAAATACAAAGAGTGAGAAAAGTGACCTAACCTGACCCTCTCAAGTGAGAGGGTATTTATAGAGGACCCCCAGCGCGGGGCCAACGGTTACTTGCATTGGGCTGGATTGTCAGGCCCAATCCAAGCAACTGCCAGGGCTTACGTGGCGTAGTGAAGACCAGCACGTGGTCTTCGCCCTGGGGTAACCGCTCCTAGATCTCCGGAATTAGGGCAGACCGATTCCGTCGGGAGTGGGCGGTTACATGAGAACGTATCCACGTAGTACAGACCGTTAGACACTCCTCGCGGGGGAGGAGCCTTCTGTGTCGAGGACCCATCAAGTCGTACGACGGACATGGCCTCACGGGGAGGAGCCATGTCTGTCGAGGAGTGATATGTGGCATTCTCGCGGGGAGAAGGCGCGTCCTCAAAAGGGGGAGGACTTGCTGCTCGGAGGGGGGATGGCTCCTCGCAGGGGGCCATCTCCCCCTAGTGTCGAGGAGAGGAGAAGTCCGGGGGAGGACTCAATGCTTCAGCCCGAAGCTATACGCCTATTTGCCCGACAGGGTGGTGGGACACTTGCCCGACACAGGTTTGACCAAGTCCCTCGTATGGGCCACCCAATGTGGGATGGGCCTGTTCGGCTGTGGGGCAAGTCCCCGGCCCAGTCCAGAACAATTAGTAAATAAGATAAATAATTATAATGTTTTTTTCAATATTAAATTTTGATAGGATTTGACATTACCAGTAATAAATTTATGTTAATAAAAAAATACTTTGGAAGATATATATTTTTATTGATGGAGATAGATAAATCTATTTTCAAATTAAAATAATAAGTGTTTCAAGTTTGAAAGATGTTTTCTCAATTCAAATAAATATTAAAATACAAAAAAAAAAATCAAATTCATTTTATAATTTATAATTAAAAAACCATTTTATAATAAATTAAAAATTAAAAATTGAAAAATTCAAATACTATTTTTTTAAACTTGAAAAAATGTATTATTGATACAAATAATTTTATAAATGGGAAGAGTGCATTGTTGATACACGTTATTTTTATAAACGAAAAAATTTCAATTATTGATACAATTATTTTTATAAACAGAAATAAGTTACAAATATTTTTATAAATGAACACACGGGTTCAAGGTGTTTATAAACGTAAAAAAGTCTACATGTTGATACAATTATTCTTATAAACGGCAGTACATTACAATATCTTTAAAGTTTAAATAGTCACAAAATTTCAAATAAAATATCTTTTATAAACATAATTAAATATGAGACACATATTTATCACTATTGAATAAATAATTTTGAGATGATATGATAAATATTTAATTATTCATTCTAAAACATATAAATAATTTAGTCTTTTAATTTAAAATATTTTCACTATAAAAAGAATTTTAAAGTTGTCTTATTAAGTTAATGTGATATGCTTATACCATATTTTGGTTTTTAGGTGTTAAATACTACTATTTTTTTTTTTTTTTTAAATGTTTTTATTAAAATTTGAGATTCTTACTTAAAATAAAATATATTTTGTAATTATTTATATTTTTATAAAAGGGTTAATAAAATAAAACAAAATCAATTAAAAACAATAAAATAAAATCATTTAAAAAAATAAAATCAATTAAAAACAATAAAATAAATCATTTTTTTTCAAACTAGAAAAAAAATAATATGTTATATTAAAAAAAGTTTCTAAATATTTTTATTGATTAGTTATTCAAAAAATTATTTTTATTGACAAATTAGTTAAGAAATTGAATATGGTTAGTTTACTATATAACATCTAAAGATTGTATAATAAGTTAAAACTTTAAAGAATTCAAATAAGTTAATTATTAAAAAAGAAATATTTGATTCAATTTTATTATTTATTATTGATATGCAATTGATTGCATTTAATTATATTCCATTAATTATTTTTATCAAAAAGTAAGTTACTTCGTAGGAAAAGACTATGGAGTAATGAATAATATAATTAATTTTTGCATGAAAATTAAAAAAAATAATGATAATTATTCTTTACATAAATTCTTGTTTGAAAATAGTTATTCTATAGAAAATATTTAAGAAAAATAATTAGGGGTATGAGTGAAATTATTAGTATAAAATTTGACTTATTTAATTAAAAAATGATATTAAAAATTTTAATACTTAGAATTACCATAGTAATTAGATTAATATTTTTAATTTATTTTTTTTATAAATAAAATAGTAAAGTTGAACATATTTTTAAATTATTTTTTAGATTCACAACTTATTTATATAAGAAATTAATAAATATGTATTAAGTTGTATGTAAAAAATAAATGTTAAATTATTATGTTTCATATAAAAATAAATGTTATAAATTTTATATAAAATTATATTTCATATGACTACTTATTATTTATATATTGGTACAAATATATAAAAATGATAATTAAAAATATCAATTGAAATTATATGTCATATAAAATTTATTGATGTAAAAATAATAATTAAAAAGAATAATAATTAAAAATGATTTTTATGGATTTATTTAAAAAAGTATCATGAACGGGAAAAATCATACCATATATAATATTATGACATGATATAATAAAAAAGAAAATTCTTAACTCTTTCGAATTTAATATGACTTATTTTTATTTCAAATCTAATAAATAAAAGTAAATATTATTTAATATTAAGTCTAATTTACCTTTAATGTTCAAAAATTTAATTTTTTAAATATGATTTTACTATTAGTATTCAAAATTTATGTGGTTGTTGTTATTAACTTTATAAATGGACACATGTGTACAAGAAGCTTATAAACAGGAAAAAATTTACATGTATATACAATTATTTTTTATAAATAGGAATAAGTTACAATCATTTTTTATAAACGGGAATATAATAATTTTTTGACTCAGAAGAAAAATACCATGTTATATTAAAAAAAACTTTAAAAAATTGTCTTTTAATTTTTTTTCTATAGAATATTTATTTTAGTTAGTGTGAATATTTATTTTACTTTAATCAAATTAACTAGACATTAAAATAATAAAAAAATGTTTAATGGTAGTCATGAAAATTTAATGATAAATGGTATTCGTAAAAAATGAATAATAAAAACTAAAAATTTATTGATACAATCATTTTTATAAACTGAATAAGTTACAATTATTTTTATAAACGAGAATAAGTTACTAATAATTTTATAATCGTAATAAATTCAACTATTTATACAATTATTTATATAAATGATAATAAGTTACCAATATTTTTATAAATGGAAACACGGATTCAAGATGCTTATAAATGGAAAAAAGTTACAATAATTTTATAAACGAGAATAAATTATAATTATTTTTATAAAAGGGAATAAGTTACAAATATTTTTATAAAGGAGAAAAATTGAAATATTAAAACAATTGTTTACATCATCAACACAATGGACACACGGGTACAAGAAACTTATAAACAGGAAAAAGTTTACATCATTAACACAATTATTTTTTATAAACAGGAATAAGTTACAATCATTTTTCATAAACAGGAATAGGTTACAATTATGTTTTGACTTAGAAGAAAAATACTATCTTATATAAAAAAAAACTTCTAAAAATTGTCTTTTAAGTTTGTTTTTTTTCTTTCTATAAAATATTTATTTTAATTAGTTAGAATATTTATTTTACTTTAATTAAATTAACTAGACATTAAAATAATAAATTCAATATTAATCATTAATAGACGACATTTATTTATAAACTGAATAAGTTACGATTATTTTTATAAACTAGAATAAATTACTAATAATTTTATAATCGTAATAAATTCAACTATTTATACAATTATTTGTATAAATGAGAATAAGTTAAAAATATTTTTATAAATGGACACACGGGTTCAAGGTACTTATAAATGGGAAAAAAGTTACAATAGTTTTATAAACGGGAATAAGTTACAATTATTTTATAAAAAAAAATAAGTTACAAATATTTTTATAAAGGAGAAAAATTGAAGTATTAAAATAATAATTTTTAACATGATATGGTCGAGGTCGACCTCGTTGACGCGCGGGAGTGGCTTTTGCATAGCGTCCGGGGATGACTTCGCTCCGGTCTTGGGCTTGGTGCTGATGGAACTCATGCCTTTGATTGCAGCGTCGAAGCATCTCCTGGCCGCGTCTATGTCCCTGTGCATCGTAACGACCTGACCCCTGACCGTGTAGTACTTCATCTTGAGATGGACCGTTGATGGCACTGCTGTGAGTTAGGCCAGGGTGGTCCTCCAGAGGATGCAGTTGTAGAGGGACGGACATTCGACCACCAGGAAGTGGGTCTTGACTTGTCGGGCAGTGTCTTCGGCCCCGAATGTGACCATCAGTTCAACGTAGCCCCACGTTCTGTTGGTGGTGCCGTTGAACCCCTGTAGATCTGAACCCACGTAAGGGGTCAGATGTTTCTCATCGAGCTGGAGAGTCCCGAACAGGTGAGCGTACATGATGTCGACCGAACTTCCCTGGTCAACAAGGATCATGCGAACGTCAAAATTTTCCATCTGTGCCCTGACCAAGAGGGGGATAGTGGCGTTGGACGCTCCGCCTGGGAGCTCTTCAAGGTAGAAGGTGATGGGGTTTGATTTCCCTTGCACCTTCTCGAAAGTGGTGGTCTTCACCGATGTTGCGGACTCCAGTTCGTCAAACTTCCGCTTGATCGACCCTACTGACACCTTCTCGTAACCACCTCCGGATATGACCATCGTCTTGGGGAAACCTCCCCACGTGCTGCGGGCAGCGACGGGGTCTTCGTGGAGGAAGTTTGCCCACATGCTGCGAACTGCCTCTTGGCCCTCGATGCCTTCGGGGACAAAAAAGTCTTCGGGTCGAGTGACACTGAGGACGACCTGCAGCCGACTCTCGTCGGGAGGAGGTGTCGTCTCCTCGACGCTTTGGGCTTCCTGGGCATCGGGACGAGGGGCGTCGTTCTTCTGGGAATACTTCTTTAGGTGCCCTTCCTTGATCAGGATCTCAATTGCATCTTTGAGATGGATGCAATCCTCTATGACATGTCCGTGGCTCCGGTGGAACCTGCAGTACTTGGACTTGTCCGTGTTTGATTTGGGGGCTGTCGGCTTGGGAAAGCGGACGCCCCCTTTCTGAAATTCCGAGTTAGCGCACTCAGAGAGAATTCACTCGTGGGGAGCGTTGAGCGGTGTGTACTCTGTGAACCGGCCCGCAGGACCTCTCGGTTCGCGAGAGTCCCGGGGGCCGCTTTCATTCCTTTTTCCCCCCACGCCTGGGGGAAGGAGATTCTTCATCTCTGTGGCCGCGGGGGCCATCTCGTCGCCGTGAGTCGAGGCCTATTTGAGCGGCCTGCGACTCCTCGAACTCGATGTACGATTGAGCTCGGAAGAGCATGTCTTCCAAGTTGCGAGGCTTATGGATGCCCACAACCTTGGCGAAGTCGGTTCCAATGCGTAGTCCCCGTGCGATCAGGAACTTCTTCATGACGTCGGTCGCGTGGACCTCGTCGACTTCTTTGTTGAATCTCTCGATGTAGTCTCTGAGGGATTCATTCCGTCCTTGGAAGATGGCCTCTAGGGGGGCCACCGTCTTCGGGTGTCGACGAGAGGCGGTGAAATGCCTGGAGAACTACGTTTTCAGCTGTTTCCAGGACGTGGTGGATTCTGGAGCAAGCCTCTTGTACCAAGTCATGGCTCCTTTCCGAAGGGTAGTCGGGAAGAGCCTGCACTTGATAGCTCCCCTGACATTTTTATAGTCGAGCAGGGCTTCGAAGTTCTCGATATGGTCGTCAGGGTCGGTCGTGCCATCGTTGGTCCCCAGTTGTAGGGGCTTCTCCATGCCCGCGGGGATAGGTGTGTCCATAATTTCTCTGGACAGAGGAGTCCTCTGGTCATCTTCATCGCTTCTGGCCGGCGATCTTGTGGGGAGTGGTGGCCTCGACCGGGTCCATGCCGCCGAGGAGAGCTTCTGGGGCGGTTCTTCGATCTTTCGCCTTCAGCTGTGCTCCTCTTCTTGGTCGGGGAATGTCGAGGCTCGCCCTGTGGAGGGGAGCGAGGGCGCTTCTGGGCGACTACTTGCTGGGGCCGTTCCAGGCGCGGCCGGCGGCCCTCATGCTGCCGGGAGGGGCTGCGAGAGCTAGCCGGGAGATTCCTTCGCGGGGAAGAGGAATGGTTGGGAGACTGTGGGTAAAGATACCTTCGCGGGGAAGAGCGTCGTGGTCGCCCTCTCTCGAGCGCTTCAATCCTGAGATTCTGCTGGGCAATCAATTGGTTGGCCTGGTTGACCAATGTGAACAGGGCCACCGTGCCCAGATTAGTGTTTGGTGGTGGAGCGAATGGCTGGTAGACGACCGGCGGGATGTCATGTTGGACGGCGTCGTACGCCATGTCTTCAGAAAAAGGGGAGGCGGTCTGCCCGTCCCTTACGTCGCATTCTTCGATGTGGACGACAGTGTTGTCCTCACGGTGGTTTCCGTTGTCGAGCTGCGTGAAGGCGGTGTCCGGAGCGTTGTTCCCATGTTGGGTGCTGGTGCTGGCCATGGTAGTTATGAACGGAGAGATTGCTTTGGTTTAATGATGAAGGAAAAATGGGGAAGCAGTTGTTCCCACAGACGGAGCCACTAATCGTACCTGGATCAGACAGTAAGACCGTGGCCAACACGTCGTGAAATATTCAACTCCGGTGATGATGATACGGCAGGGGTGTATCTGCAAGGTACTCCGATGCGAAAGTCAGGTAATGGGAGTGAGCAAGTACATAATATAGGTGAGAGTTAAAAAATGAACATAACCTGACCCTCTCAAGTGAGAGGGTATTTATAGAGAGCCCCAAGCGCGGGGTCAACGGTCTCCTGCACTGGGCTGGATCACAAAGCCCAATCCAGGTGACTGCCAGGGCTTACATGGTGTAAGGAAGACCAGCACGTGGTCTTCTCCCTGGGGTAGAAGGGGAGGACAGACTGATTCCTCCGGAGGTGGGAGGTTATAAGATGACGTGTCCTCGCGGGGAGGAGTACGTGGAGGCCGAGGAGATGGGCGCTCTCCCCGACTCTGAGCTTCTGCACGACAGTGGTGTCTACCCCATGGTCGGCGAGGGGAAGACACGGGTGTGCTCGGCGGCGCTAGGGACGTGCTCGGCGCTAGCTATTTTATTGGCCATATTGGGCCGTACCAGTATTGGGCTGGGCCTGCCCGACGATGGAGCAGGCGTTGGCCCAGTCTGGAACAGTAAATATAAACGATAAGACATAGTATAATGGAACATCTAAATTGATAGACTCTTGATATCATTTTAAAATTAAAGTTTGACATAAATCATCTCTACAAAACTAACATAAGATGAAAAATGTAACTTTATATATAAAAAAATTTTTAGACTATATTTTTAACTAATATAAAATTTGAGTTTTTTTTATTCAATTCGAAGGAAAAACACTATAAGCTATAAGTAAAAATTGTTATATTCCCATGAGAGAAACATGTTACCAATAATTATATTTTGATAATATGGACTTATATATTATAAATAAACTATCGGCTATAAGGGTTTGTTTTATGCAAATAGCATCGAAGCTTATAATATATTTTTTTTTATATCTTTGTTGCCTTGAAAAAAATGATAAAAATATGTTTATTTATTTATTTCACACTTATTAGTTTTTTTTAAAACAAATGCCAAGTCAATACATTGAAAAAAAAGGATGGAAAACAAAAAGGAGGGGCGACAAGAACCAAAATCCTTCAAAGAGTCAACCATCTCAGATTGGTGAAACCAAGCTTGTTACACAAGAAAGCATCCTTAACCTCAACAATCAAGTGGTCGTACCAATTAGCACTTATATTCCTCAAACCAATGGTAGCAAAGATGTCCACACGCATGTTTCTTTCTCTATAAATGTGAGTGGTCATATGATCAAAGTTTTTCAATTTACGAATACAATTCAACCAACAATTTTTTATAGACTAAGGGATAAGATTTGTATTAGAGAGACCCTTAACCACAATTAAGGAATCAAATTCAATCCAAATTTTGTCCCAATACTTTTCAAGAGCCACTTTCATTGCCATGGTCGCCCCAGTAAACTCAGCAACCAAAGCATCACCATCAACAATGAAGAAAGAAAAGCTACCAATATTGTAGGTTCTTGTAATTGGCTGAAATTTTGTTAAAACAATGCTGATGTCATGGTTGATGTTGCAACATGAGCTTCTAGCATTATTGATATGCTTAGGTAACAGTCAGGTCTGTTAAAGATATAAGGGTTGCAGCTATGTGCTGATGTTACACCCGATGTCGTAACATCAGTAGTGAACATCAGGTCTGAGATGTTTAGGGCTACACGTGGTTTGGTTGAATGAAACATTCTGCTGAAGAAAATCAGAGACTGCAGGCGAATATCATGGGAGATATATTCTGTTGCAATCATGGAAGATTAGTTTGTTGTGAATCCAATGCAGAAAGATATGGAGAATATTTAGAGTTAATTGATTGAAGATTTAATTGAAGATCTATTTAGTAGCAGAATCTGTTGCAGATTTAGTACAGAAGATTTGATATGATTTGAAGGCCCAAATCCAGTTGGGAAAAAGCTATATATAGAATGCTTGTAATCTAGAAGTGTACGGGTCCAAGATGTAGATCATTAGGGCTTTGTCTAAGTGAACCACTCGGGTTGTGAGATGGTCACTATGTTCAAACTCAGAAACCTGTAGGTAATGAGTCTTGTATTGTTCTTGGAGGAAGCTTTGAAGCAACTCCAAGATGTGTCATAGGAGAGTGTCTTTTCTGTGATTGAAGAGTTGTTGGAAATCAAGCTGTTGATGCAGTGGCGGAGTTGTTGACTGCTAGACATCATTGCGATGATTGGGAGTGAGATGGAGTCTCTTACCTAGGGAGGACTTAGGTAGAAGGGTCATTGGGTAGTGATTGAATTAGGTAGATGGTCAACTGGTCTGTTGAGTCTGTAATTTGATACTACTAATAGTGGACTTCCTTCCTGGCTTGGTATGGCCCCAGATGTAGGTTGTTGAACCGAATTGGGTGAACAATCCTTGTGTTGATTTACTGTTACTATTATTGCCTTATTCATACAGCAGATTACGATGTTGTGACATTGCACGAGACATCACATATCTGTACCAGAATTTCAATTGGTATCAGAGCAGGCATCCTGTCTGTTTCTGGATGAGATCTTGGGGAGATACTTTCTGGTTCATGAGCAAGGAAGATAGGTTTGATTTATGGACTTGGTCAGTTCATATAGGTGCTTGATCCCTTGAACTGAAGGATGGACGATTCATTATTGAGTTGTGCCTGAAGAGTTGTTGTGTTCCGCTGCATGGTACCTGATGGTTGGTTCTTGTATCTCTGGCGTTGAGATTCTAGGAAGATGTTCTCTTGGAAAGTCATTAGGGTTTGGTCTCCTCAGCAGGATATTCTATGATGTTGTAGACAGCTTCAACCGGTTGGTCAGAGATGCCAAAGTTCTTGAGGATTATCTCATATCCTTGTTTGGGAGAGAGGTGTTCATAAGGTGAATGGATCTTCTAAAGTCTGTTTGACATGGAAGAATCAAAAGAAGAAGATATTTCAAGTCAGACATTGAAGACCAATCTGTTTAGAACAGTGATTGCTTCTTTATCATCTGATTTAATGGTGAAAGAAGAGGGTAGAGCCTAAGCAAAAGAGTATCACTGTCAAATCTTTCATGCGGGAATGAAGTTCTTGATAAGTTATCTCTCAGGCTTAGTTGTGCTGACCTAATGAGGAGGAAGTTTCATCAAGAAAGAAGCTGAGCTGAATATGTCAATGTCTCGACAACGCGCTACACATGAGCAGGTTATGGTAAATGCCAAGTCTAAGACCTATTAGATTGTAGCTGCTTTGAAGGATCACTGAAGCTGTGAAGTTGAACAGTTTTTGAGATGATGGTTATAGCATCTCAGATGTGCTGGTTGAAGAAAAGGTAGTAATCCTGATTGCAGAAGAGAAAGAGTTGATTCGTGTTTGAGCTAAACTGTCTGAGGACCATTTTATAGGGTAAATGCATCAAAGACTTTGTGTGCAGTAGCAGTGTTTATCAGCATGTGGTCAATTGGTGTCTGCATTAGTTGGCATGAACTCTTCCAGTTTTGTGGCTCGTAAGTAGCAGTTTGTCTCTGCAGAAGGATGGCAGTTATTACTCTTTGGTTAGACAGGAGGTCTGAACCTTGTGCTTATAAGAAGAAGCTTCTGGAAGAGTGTGGTATGCAAGTTACTGCAGTTTGGATGGTCCTATCTTGGAAGTTGATCAGATGCTGATAGGCTCTCGTGTGTCCCCTACAAGAGATATGTGTGGATTAATATGATTAGGAGATGTAATGTCAGAACTGATGTTGAAACATCACTTCAGTTCTTTGCTTAGGGGAGAATAAAAGATCAAGACACTGACCTTACCTGGAAGGGTTTTGTGGTACAAGTGGTTGTCGTGATGGGTTGACAGCAGATGGCGGTTGTGTGAGAAGGTTACCTTGACAGGAGTTGAGTAGTTATCTGCTTTTGATAAGGTTGTGCATTCAACAAATGACAAAATACATTGACGGGAGACTGTGTATACGTCTGAGGTAAAAGTGCAGGACTGCAGAAGTGTTGAGAATTTACTTCTCTCTATGTGGCTGTTTTGGAAGTATTTTCAAGGGTTAAGTACTTGGGAGTTGAATCAACTGGTGGGGTTGATTGGTAACTATGGATTATCATCCAAATTTCCTGGGATGAGTTTGGATTATAAGAGGCAGATTGATTTAAGGCTGAAAGATATGAAGACATCACATCTTGATGGTTACAGCTTGGATCAGTCTTTTCTGACCTAAATGGTTTGGAGCATGGTGGTTGCTCTGGTTGTAAAGGTAGAGGATAAGTGGCAGTTATCTATGGCTTTCTGCTGACGGCTCTACTAAGGGAAGTGACTTTCTTTAGTATTGCTATGGGGTAGTCTTGGACTACTTATTTTCTGAAGATTCAGATGTGGTAGGTTTGAAGTCTTTGGAGTTTCTAAGCAGGATGGAGGTTGTCTACTCAAACTTGATTGTTGATTCAAGTCTAAGAGAACATGGAAATCTATTTCTGTAAAGGGAGGAGGTTCTTCTGAGTGGCAGAAGGTAGAGCTGAATTCAACAGTTGGATATTCTGACATCTAGCTTAACATCAGGAGTCTCAGCTGGTGATGTGGCACATCAGCTAATGATAGGGTGATCTACAGGAATAAACAAAAGGATGCTTCAAAAAGATCGTTCTCATGGCAGTTGGCGGGAGCTGCAGGAAGGAGAAGATGTTACATGACCATGGCTTAGGGAGTCTGAGTGTGTTTGCTTTTGAGCAAGTGGAACATGTGACTTGAAGATCAAGTTTCCTTGGTGGATCAGGATATCCTTGTGAGAGTTCTGACAAACATGAAAAAGGTCAAAATGTGGCATATGATTGTTTTCATATGAGGATTCATGCGTGAGGTGATCAAACTGTGGCATTTGGTTGATCTCAGAAGTGGATTCGAAGAATCAAGATAATCAGAGTGTGGCAGCTGGTTATTATTGAGGAACAAGTTACTCTTGGGCAGAAGGGTGATGAATTGAAGGCTCAAGGAGATTATTCTTCTTGAAGGTGGATGAGAGTTTTATTCTCTAGTTCCTTGGATTACTATGCAATAGTAAGTCCAGTGGTGGAGCATATCAAGAATCATGGTGATGATTTCTTGGGGTGTGGCATAGGTTCTAACTTGTGTTGGGACATTATCAGATTGGATATCCTTGTTGAAGGATGATTATGCTCTGATTCAGGAGCTTGGTGCCTACATTATGCCTAAGGAGCGTCTACACAGTCATACGGGAGAATGATGAAGTAGAAGGTCTGCCTTGGATGGAGAATGTAGAGAAGACTGAAGTAGATCAGGTATTGATTGATTGGAAGTTTGAAGATGAAGAGTATGATAGGGAATGACCACCATTGGAGAAAGGGACATTGATACCAAAATGCATGTGCTCAGCAAGCGTGCTCAAATGTTCATCTTCATCTAGAGTGTTAGGTTACCATGACTGAGGGAGTACTTGTCTATGAATTTTGGCTGCAAAGGTACATACAGTGAGAAGATTGCGTACTGATCAAGATTGTGAAGATTAGTTGAATCTTAAGAAGGTATAATGTCAGATAACATGTTATGACATTAGGCTGTTGGATGACATGTTGGTGTGGACAGGAATGATTCTAGCCATGTGAAGCTAATTGGTTGAGTCATATGCACACATGCTTCAGAGGAGGAGTCTGAAGGGAAGATTTATTTGTGTCTGAGAGCATTTGCTTTTCTCTGAAATTTCTGAAAGAACTCAGTAGGGGTGTTTGTTGATAGGAGATGTCACCCTTGTCTAGATGTGTGTTCTTAATTCAAAGTATGAGGACTTGACTTAAAGAGAAGTGGAAGGCAGTGTATTTGTGCATAAGAACTTGTGAATGAATGAAGACTATGTCTGGATTTTCCAATTGTTATGATCAAGAAGTTTATTCCTGAGAGAAGTTGATCAGCTTGGCAAGATGTGAGTTTTGGAGCATGAGAAGACATACAACCAAGAGGGAATCCTGTGAGTTTTGGTATTTAGATTGTTTGAGGATTCAACTTTAAGTGAATGTGTCCAGCAGGTGAGTTGAACAGAGGGTACGCTCTTGAAGACATGAAGATGAGTCTTATGTTTTCCATTCATTTAAGGTGTTCTTCATGCAAAGGAGCGCTAGTTATCTTAGACAGGGGGAGTTGATCTTTTGTTGAAAAAGTGTTTTTCTCTGCTGTTCTGAAGGAATCTAGAAGGGATTGTGAGTTGTGATTGTGTGCATAATAGTCTGAAGAGTCTTGGGTTGTTAATTTTGTAAGCCAGCAGACAATGTCTGATAAGTTGTCAGAACATGGTATAGGACATGTTTTTTTTAGCCAAACAAGGAAGTATTTTGGACGGTGGTGTAAGGATAAGGTGGAACACGTGGCTTCGACTGTGCATGGAACTGTTTTGGCACAATTTATGGTAAAAATCAGTTAGGAAACAATAAAAGTGGTCAAGACTGTTTTGGATGATAGACATTGAATTTGGATGGAGTTTTTAGTTCCTAAAATAGCGTTTCTACGACCAAGAACCTTGACTATTCAAAGCTCGTTAATTCCTAAGTAACTGATCAGCTATTTATAGGGGTTATTCTGTTCTCCTTCAGCCAGTGAGTGTTCTTGTCTCATAAGTCTTATGGCATTTATTCATGTTTGGGTGAGCACTACTTGGGTCTGGTTCTGTGAGGGCTTCCTTTGCCAATTTGTGGCTAAAAAGAGGGAGAAGGAAAGTGTTTGGCTAAATGGTTTGCGCAGATGTTATGTCTGGAGTCTGCAGTTCCAGATGTTGCAGAGGATATCCTATCCTGCTGTTGGTGATTGAGTCTTTGTGACTTGTGTCCTGAGTTATGAACACAGTTGTGACTTGTGTTCTGAGTTACCTGGGTTGGCAGAATGGCACTTCTTAAGTTTCATCATATGCTACGGATTAAACCCAGTGTTTGATCAATGAAGGTGTGCATAATTATCTTATGCCACCATTGGTCTGTGATGTATAGACAAACATTTCTTTTCTGGAGGAGTCTTCTACATTTGTTCTGGGTCTGTCCTGGAAGGAAAAAGAAATGTGTTGTGGGGGAGTGTCAGATATCTTCTTCCTCATGAGCACCAAATGACTTCAGGACTGTCTACTACCTAGGTCCTGATGTGCTTCCAGAAGGTGCTGTGGTGATGTTATGTCAAGCATGATGTTCTAACATCATTCAAAATTAGCCAAGAAGATGATTCTCCATGAATGCAGTACACAGTAGCTTCTACTGACTACTGATGATTACTGATGATTATTGTTAAGATCAGATGCCTTGTAACAGTAGTATAGGGTTGTTATTGCTGCTGTAATTTGAGCTATAATGTTTAAATATGTGTTTTAGCCAAAATTAGCCAAAGGGGGAGATTGTAGGTTCTTGTAATTGGCTGAAATTTTGTTAAAACAATGCTGATGTCATGGTTGATGTTGCAACATGAGTTTCTAGCATTATTGATATGCTTAGGTAACAGTCAGGTCTGTTAAAGATATAAGGGTTGCAACTGTGTGTTGATGTTACACCCGATGTCGTAACATCAGTAGTGAACATCAGGTCTGAGATGTTTAGGGCTACACGTGGTTTGGTTGAATGAAACATTCTGTTGAAGAAAATCAGAGATTGCAGGCAAATATCATGGGAGATATATTCTGTTGCAATCATGGAAGATTAGTTTGTTGCGAATCCAATGCAGAAAGATATGGAGAATATTTAGAGTTAATTGATTGAAGATTTAATTGAAGATCTATTTAGTAGCAGAATCTGTTGCAGATTTGGTACAGAAGATTTGATATGATTTGAAGGCCCAAATCCAGTTGGGAAAAAGCTATATATAGAATGCTTGTAATCTAGAAGTGTACGGGTCCAAGATGTAGATCATTAGGGCTTTGTCTAAGTGAACCACTTGGGTTGTGAGATGGTCAATGTGTTTAAACTCAGAAACCTGTAGGTAATGAGTCTTGTATTGTTCTTGGAGGAAGCTTTGAAGCAACTCCAAGATGTGTCATAGGAGAGTGTCTTTTCTGTGATTGAAGAGTTGTTGGAAATCAAGCTGTTGATGCAGTGGCGGAGTTGTTGACTGCTAGACATCATTGCGATGATTGGGAGTGAGATGGAGTCTCTTACCTAGGGAGGACTTAGGTAGAAGGGTCATTGGGTAGTGATTGAATTAGGTAGATGGTCAACTGGTCTGTTGAGTCTGTAATTTGATACTACTAATAGTGGACTTCCTTCTTGGCTTGGTATGCCCCCAGATGTAGGTTGTTGAACCGAACTGGGTGAACAATCCTTGTGTTGATTTACTGTTACTATTATTGCCTTGTTCATACAGTAGATTACGATGTTGTGACATTGCACGAGACATCACACATCTGTACCAGAATTTCAAATATGTTCATTTTTTTTTTCATTTCTAAAGATATCTTCACAAGCACACTAAGATTGAATTCCCATGGCCACATCATCAGCGTTACCTTTGATCCGGTCCAAATAAGGAGGTTGCCAAAGAACATTAATGCTTCTTTTTAGCTTGGGAGGATGAATGCTAATATTGAATGATTTTAAGATGGTGAACTCGAGCATAGGATCATGCTGTCTCCTTAGAGCTATTCCCTACCAATATGACAGAGTCACCAATAAACTTTCTTCCAAACACTAGAAACATCCTCAAACCTGGCTTTGTTTCTTGCTAACCAAATCTCACATAAATAAAACTGAATTCCAACAATTATTACCACTTTACATTGAGGTGGCCGACCCCTATCAATGACTTTCTAAAAATCAGTGAGACTAGAGATGTTAAAATGCAAATTGATGATGCTAGAGAGCCAATGCCATATGCTGGAATAATGGTCTTCCCTTTTCTGAAATAATATGATCAAATGGTGTGTGTATATATATATATATATATATATATATATATATATATATATATATATATATATATATATATATATATATATATTAAAATGCTTAAGGAAGAAGATGAAATTTTTTATCTGATGTGAAAATTATACAGCCAAAAAGTTTCCATGAAAATTGTTCACACTTGTAAAATATGTCATGAAAGAGCTAATTTTGAATTCGAAAATTCCACTATTTATAATGATCATGCACCTCTTAATTTTCATACACAATTGTTGGAGAAAATCTTATGAAAAATTACCATGGTTAAAAAAAGGTTTGGAGATGAAAACAGGTGACAGACAAATGCAATGTTACAATATTTTTCAAAAATAAACATAGGTTAATCGATTAACATTAAGGGGTTAATCGATTACCCTTAGTAATAACGTGCAAAAATTAATGAAAAGATGGAATGGATAATCGATTATCTTGGTCCCTTCACCAAGGGGTTAATTGATTACCTTTATATGAAAAATCAAGTTTTCTTTAATTAGAAGCATGGATAATTGATTATCTTGGACTCCCTTGCCATGGGATTAATCGATTATTCTGTTGTGGACTTAGAGAACATCAAAGTTTAACAATGCCACTTTTGTTATTTTTGAAATAGTGTATAGAATGAGTTTTGAATTATTTTCTTTGAGCATATAAGTTTTATATCATCAAAACATATTGTACCTTAGCTTATCTTGATAAAATTCCAATTTCCATAGCTTGATTAAAATAATTCTGTTAAACAACATCTTTGGATCATCTTTGCTAAGAGGCTTGGAACTTGTCTTGAAACACTTAATATACTGCTGAATCTTTTCTTTCTTATATAAATTTGTATTCATCAAAACACATTCATAAGATACTTGTCTTCACAATCTCCTCCTTTTTGATATTGACAAATACTTGATGATTGTTGATTTCTAGAAAAGCTCACCCTAGGTTGAATAACTCTCCCTTAGTTCACGAACCTTTGAAATCCTTTGGGTTGATCAAATTTTATACCTAAAGTGAAATAGAAACAAGAAAATAATAAGCATATACATCCTAGGCGTGCATAATGGTCGGTATCTGACGTTCGTTGTCGTGACGGGTCGAACCGAGAATTAGCTATAGTATTGTTTTAGTTTTTCGGCGTTCCATGGTCGAGAAAGTTCTTCCCCGTTGAGATGTTCTAGGTAATAGGCCCCATTCTCCGTTTTTGCTCGGACACGATAGGGTCCTTCCTAGTTGGCGGCTAGTTTGCCCTCGCGAGAGTCTTTGCGGTTTCTCCTTAGAACAAGGCTTCCCACGTCGAACTATGGTCGTATCACCTTGGCATTGTGCCTGATGGTAATTTTTTGTTTTAGTGAGGCTTCGCGGAGGGCTGCCCCAGTTCGGATTTCCTCGACGAGGTCGAGTTCTTCTCTTAATGATTCTTCGTTCATCTCCTCGCCTAGGGGCGACTTTGTCCGCCTGGAGTGTACGTGAACTTCGACGGGGATTACAGCCTCAGTCCCGTACGCTAGACAGAAAGGTGTTTCCCCGGTTGTAGAGTGTGGAGTTGTACGGTATGCCCATAACACACAGTGCATCTCCTCGACCCAAGCCTTCTTCGTTTCGTCCAGCCTTCTTTTAAGGCCTCGAAGGATGACCCGGTTCGCCGCTTCGGCTTGCCCATTTGTCTGGGGATGTTCGACGGATGCAAAGTGTTGCTTCGTACCTAGCTGGGCGACGAAGTCCTGGAACTTCCTATCTGTGAATTGTGTCCCATTTTCCGTGACTATCGCCTGGGGGACTCCAAAACGTGCAAGGATGTTTCATTTGTAGAAACGCAGTATGTTGAGGGCAGTTATTTTGGCTAGAGTCTCCGCTTTTATCCATTTTGTGAAGTAGTCTACGCCCACTATTAGGTATTTGTTCTGATTTGATCCTACTACTAAGGGTCCTAGGATGTCTAGGCCCCACCAGGCAAATGGCCACGGGGAGGACATTGCCCTGAGCTCGTTAGGTGGAGCCAGGTGCATGTCCCCGTGCCGTTGGCATTTATCGCATTTCTTCACGTGCTCTTTAGTGTCGTGCTGCATGGTCGGCCAGTAATATCCTGCTCGGAGGGCCTTTCGGGCAAGGGACCTTCCACCTAGATGTTGGGCGTTGATTCCCTCGTGGATTTCGCACAAGATGTGTGCAACCATTTCTTCCTCGACACACTTGAGCAGCGGAATAGAGAATCCTCGCCTGTAGAGTTTATCTTCGACCAGGACGTAGGAGCAAGCTCTTCGCCTAACTATGCTAGCCTCTTTTGGGTCGGACGAAAGTTTGTCTTTAGCGAGATAGTTGTAAACAGGGGTCATCCAGCAGTTGTTGTTGCCGATCACCTGTACGTCGAGGGTCAGGGAGGCCTTCTCGATACTGGGTCGAGGAAGTACCTCCTGTATGACAGACTTATTTCTGCCTTTCTTTTTTGTGCTGGCTAGTTTGGATAGAACGTCTTCCTGGACATTATGTTCGCGGGGAACATGTCTTACCTCCACTGCTGCAAACTTCGTCATTTCCTTTTTGACCAGTGCTAAGTATTCGGTTAGGTTGTCATTTTTGGCTTGATATTATCCTCGGACCTGGAGGGCCACGAGTTGTGAATCTGCGTAAATGATGACTTCTTCTGCGCCCAGGTCCTCGGCTAGACGTAACCCAGCGAGGAAGGCTTCGTATTCAGCCTGATTGTTAGAGGTTGGGAAAGACAGGGTGAGCGACACTTCAACAATGATTCCTTCATTGCTTTCCAGTATGATGCCCGCACCGCTTCCTGCCGAGCTAGAGGCACCGTCCACAAAAATGGTCCATTTGTGCGCTTCGCTCGCGGGGGAGTCTGCGAACGTCATTTCAGCGACGAAGTCGGCCAGAGCTTGGGCCTTGAGGGCTTTCCTACTTTCATATTGGATATCAAATTCAGATAGTTCAAGCGACCATTTGAGCATTCGACCGACCATATCTGGTCGTCCCAGCAGCTGCTTTATGGGTTGATCTGTTCGAACCACGATCGTGTGGGCTAGGAAGTAGTGTCTTAATCTTCTGGCTGCGTTGATGAGGGCCAGAGCCACTTTATCTATCTATTGGTACCTTAACTTTGGTCCTTGCAGTGCTTTGCTCGTGAAATATATGAGCTTTTGTCCGTCAGGTGTCTCGCGGATGAGAGCGGCCTTACTGCTTCTGTTGCTACGGCGAGGTATAGGTACAAAGTTTCGTCATTGTCTGGGCGAGAGAGGACTGGTGGCTCTGAGAGCGTCCATTTTAGATGGAGAAGCGCCTTGTCACATTCCTCGGTCCATTCGAACGCTACCTCTTTGCGGAGGAGTTTGAAGAACGGTAGGGCGTGCTGGGCAGATTTGGCCACGAAACGAGATAGTGACGCGAGCATCCCATTGAGGGACTAGATGGATTTCTTTGACTTGGGCGTTGGAAACTCGGAGAATGCTCGGCACTTATCGGGATTGGCCTCGATTCCCCGCTCTGTAAGATAGAAGCCGGGGAACTTTCCTGCCCATACACTGAACGTGCACTTCTCCGGGTTGAAACACATTTTATATTTTCTGGCCTGTTCGAAAACCTTCCTTAAATGGGCAATGTGATCGATTTCCTCGTGGGATTTCACGATCATGTCGTCCATATAGACTTCGAGCATGTCGCCTATCTCTCCCCGGAAGACTTTATTCATCATTCTTTGATAGGTCGCTCCAGCGTTCTTCAAGCCGAAGGGCATTACGTTGTAGTAATAATTGCCCGATTCGGTCATGAAAGCCGTGTATTTTTTGTCGGCCATCGCCATTGGAATTTGATTATAGCCTGAGTAGGCGTCCATGAACGATAAAAGTTTAAAACCGACAGAATTATCAACAAGTTTATCAATATTGGGGAGGGGGTAGGCATCCCTCGGGCATGCCTTATTAAGATCGGTGTAATCAATGCACATTCGCCATTTTCCATTAGATTTTTTCACAAGTACAACGTTGGACAGCCAAGTGGTGTACTTGGCCTCCGAAATAAATTTGGCCTCGAGGAGGTCCTTTACAGCTTTTTCTGCAGCCTCCGTTTTCTCCGGAGACTGCTTTCTCCTACGTTGTGCTATGGCCTTGACGGCCGGGTCAATTGCCAGTTGGTGGCCGGGTCCAGGCCGGACATCTCGGCGGCGCTCTAGGCGAAGAGGTCGGCGTTCTCATGGAGGCATGCTTTGAGCTGCTTCCTCGCGATGTCGGGCAGGTCTGCTCCAATCTTCATTCCCCGCTGAGGGTCGTCGCTGAACAAAACGATCTCGAAATTGCCATCTGGGATTGGGTGCATCGGATGGGAGCTGCTGCTGGACGATGTAGATGTGTTGGTTGAAGCTGCTTGGTCCTCCTGTTGGTCTTCTTTGGGGAAGCGACTGTCGAGGTCGATGGAGTCGGCCTGGGGCAGAGGCTTGGCTTCCTCGGAGCTGCTGGGCAAGGCTGGCTTGCTTGATACCTTTGGCTTGGATGCAATGGCGTTGAGCCCCTTTGTGACTGCTTCGAAACACCGTCGTGCATCTTCGATGTCGCTGTGGAGGGTGGCGACTATCCCTTTTGAAGTGTAATACTTCATCTTGAGGTGGACTGTTGAAGGTACAACTACCAACTCGGCCAGAGTTGGTTTTCCGAATATGCACTGGCAAAGCGACAGGCAGTCGATTACCAGAAATTGTACCTTGACGGATCTGGCCGTCTCAGCTGATCCGAAGGTTACGATCAGTTCGACGTATCCCTATAGCTTGGTCACTGATTCGTTGAATCCCTGTAAATCGGACCCCACATAGGGGGTAAGGTGTGATTCGTCCAGTTGAAGTGTTGAAAACAGCTGGGAGTACATAATGTCGACCGAGCTTCCCTGGTCGACGAGGATTCTGCGAACGTCGAAGTTCGCCATTCGGGCTCTGACGAGCAAAGGTATGCTCGAGTTTGGAGACTCCCCGAGGAGCTCTTCTCGATAGAAGGAGATGGGGGATAGAGCCCTTCTGGACTTGATCGAGCGTGGTCACCTTATTAGAGCTTGTGTTGATCAGATGCTCAAATTTTAGTTTCACGGAGCCCACCGTGACTTTGTTGAAGCCCCCGCCAGAGATAACCATGGCGGAGGGAAATGTCTCCCACGGGCTGTGGGCCACGAAATAAGCAGGGGCCCTGAGCTCGTCCAGGACGTAGAAGTCCTCTTGTCGCGATATGGACATAGCGACCTGGATGTTGGCTTCTTCAGAGGAGGGTACCTCTTCCTCTATTTTCTTGGACTCCTGGGCGTTCTGCCAAGGAGCATCCTTCTTCTTCGCGAACTGTTTCAGGTTGCCGTCCCTGATCTGTATCTCGATAGCATCCTTCAGATTGATGCAGTCTTCAGTAGTGTGGTCGTGACTCTTGTGGAAACGACAGTACTTTGATTTTTCGGCGTTGGGTTTGGCCGGCAGTTGTTTGGGGAAGCGGACCCCCGCCTGCTTGAATTCTGAATTCGCACACTCGGACAGTATCTTCTCCCTGGAGATGTTCAGGGGGGTATAGTCGTGGAATCGCCCGGATGGTCCCTTGCTGTCACGGGAGTCCCGGGGACGGCATCTAGGTTCCTCGGTGGTGCGAGGCCGACGAATTTAGAAAACTCGGAGCCCGGGCGGAGTCCTTGCTCGAGCAGAAACTTTTTCATCTAGTCCATTGTAGGGACCTGTACTGATTTTTTGTTGAACCTCTCGATATATGCGCGGAGAGGTTCGTCCTTTCCTTGGATTATGCCTCCAAGGGAGGCCTCAGTCTTGGGGTGACGGCGAGAAGCTGTGAAATGCCGTGAGAACATTCTGCCCAGTTGCCTCCATGAGGTAATGGACTCTTCGGGCAGCTGCTTGTACCATGTCATCGGCTCTTTTTGGAGCATGGTCGGAAATAGCCGACACTTGATGGCGCCCCGGACACCGCGGTAGTCCAATAGTGTAACGCCCCAAATTCGATTATGATTAATTGTTGCTTATTTGAGGATATAAGGTGATTTTGACGATTTGTGGTTATTTGGCACGAACGCATTGTGGTGAAATTATTTTAATAATATTAATAGTAAGAATAATCATATAGTATTATTCAAATTATTGTTTTTCATTTAAAATAATAGAAGTGGGAGTATTGAGGGTATGTTGGTCATTAGGGATGGATAAGTGAGGGTATAATGGGAATAGCACATTTAGGGGTATTTAAAGAGAGAATAATGAAAGGAACTCATTATTCGTATTATTTTTGAGGAGGAGGCAAAAGTGCTCTGAAGAACAAGTGAGAAGGAGGCTAGGGCATAGAAGAATTCCGGCGAAACTCCAAGAGAAAATCGAAAGAATCAAGACTCTAAGGTATGAGGAGTATCACTTTGCAATATTTTTGATATAAAGATTAGGTGTGGGTGGGTGATTGGGGTTTTGGGGGGAAAAACCTAGGGTTTAGAGGTTAAAGGGGATGATTTTGATAATTTGTTGTGTTGTGGTTGTTGTGAATGATGTATGTGTGTTAGATATAGGTTATAGTGACTTAATTTGGGTTAATAGGGGTGAAAAATGCAGTTTAAGGGTATGAAATCGAGGTGGGAGAAGTGCTGTCATCGCAGAAATTTTTGACCAATTCGCAGAGCCCGCTTAGCTCGCTCTAGCCCGCTTAGCGCGGTCCCCTCGGGCAGCTTATTTTGAAAACTTCGAAAATTCGTAACTTTTGATTCGTAAGTCCGTTTGGGTCGCCGTTCGAATCGTTGGAAAGCTGACTTTATGTACTTTATGTTAAAATTGTTTTCAATGATAGATTTCCAACTATTCGACGAGCCATGTGTGGTTTGTTGTATGTTCCAATGGGTCAAACCGTGAAATGTGGACATCGGTCGCATGAATGTGTGTTGCGATTGTGAATTATGAGGTTGTGTGATGTTGTTGTGGCATACCATGCAATAGTGATAGTTGTTGCTTATAATGTTGCGTGAGGATGTTGTTGAGTGGTTATGGTATGAGGTGGTGTGAATTAATCGGTAAAGGTAATAGTGGTTGTTTGTGATGTAGTCGAATGTTGGGGGGTATTGTTGTTGTAAATATGATGCTATGTGTTGAAGATTATATGATGGTTATGTTGATCTAGAATATGATGATAGGGTGTTGTTGTTTTATGATGTTAATTATATGTTGGAACTTATATGATGATTATGCGTTGATTGCTTATGAGGGTATGAGTTATGCGAATGATGTTACTATAATGATGCTATGACGAAATAAATAGATGATGTGCATGCTTTGATGTTTATACATGATATGCGACGAACATGACGATCAAATGAATTAGGATGATTTTAGTGTGAAACGAAGTAGTGATGCTATAATATGATGTTTATGATTGCTATGTTTTGACGTGTGATATGATGACTATTTGGTGACTATAAGATAACGATTCATGATGTTTTGATGAATTAATGATGATATGATAAACATGAGGTTTTGATGAATGATGAAGCACGTAATGACTTTTATTGATGTTGATGATTGTGACGTTGTGCATCATGTATTCTTAGCATTTAGACTTCGGTCTATTGATGATTTTAGGACTTCGGTCCAGTGACGATGTTAGGACCTCGGTCCAGTGGTGGCTTCAATCCCATTGTGCGGATTGGAGTATTTTATGACGTGCTCCCTTGTGGAGGGTTGATGGCCTAGTGTCCATTATTATGAAGATTTGGTACCACATGCATGCTATGACGTTGCATTTTATTCTTGGTGGCATTACATGATTGCATGTTTGTGATGTTGATGACTTGGTGATTTATATATGATGTTTTGGGTGAGTGCTATGATGTTTGTGTAAGATGAATGTTGACCTGTTAATGTCTTTTCTTTATATGATTTATATTGAATTGTGATTACTCACCCTGCCTGTTTGAATGTTGCCTCCACGTGGGTAACGTGCAGATATTCAGGAGTAGCTTCTCAGTGCGCGAAGTTCTAGCTTGGAGTTGTTTAGCTTATTTCCATAGAGTTGTATGGTGTCTTGCTCTGATAGATGTAACATCGGGTGGGGAAACGCTTAAGTGAATATTATGTTGTTTTGTTAGAATGATTCTTATGAGTTACCATATATCAATTCTAATTGATGATGATTGTTGACAATGACCCAAGGGTCTTGATGTTTTGATGAAATATAAGAAGATATTTGAATTTATGATTCCGCTGCAAAGTTTGAATTTAGTTATGGATGTACTAAAGAAACAAATGTTTTAAAAATGTTTTGAAAACCCGTGTTACGGAGCAAGATGATTTAAATGATGTTCAATGAAGAAATGTGACACATTTTTATGATGTACTATGATTCCTTTAAGTATACTTATCGCGTATATTATGTTGGGTTAGAAGGTTGTTACATTAGTGGTATCAGAGCAGGTCGTTCTATTCGGCCAGGTTGTCTAATGATGTTTGTTCCTTAGTACGCGACATGTGTGTGAAACACTGTCGGTACTTGCTTATTTTCTAACTGTTTTCCTCCAGGTGTTAGCTTGAAACAAGTGGGGGAGAAGCTATTGCTTCTCTGAGATGTTTTGGTTGTGGAATGTTGGCTCAGTGTGTATTGGATTACAAGATTGCAAATGTTTTAGGACGGTGTTGTCCTCGATTCCGGAGGGAATGCGGAGATAAGGCTTGTGTCAACTAAGGATTTGTGCATTAGGTAGTTTAGTGCACAAGATATAAGGAATGCTATTGGAGTTTGGGAGGTATGGTTTATGCCCCATCGTGATTGTCGGCTATCTATTGGTAAATTGAGGAACTGGTCACCCTTAATCTCTTGTTGATAGTAGACGGAATCATGTTGGATGGGATACACGTGTCTTGCCAGCTTAGATGGTGTGTGCGGTAAAAATCGAGTGGAGTTGAGATGGGTGCTTACAGATGGTTGTAGCACCCCAAAATTTGCTCTCCTACCTTTAGTTCTAACTGGCTTATGTTTCATTTCATTTTTGCATTATCATGTGTGCATATCATGGGTTCTTAGCATGGGGTCAAGGTGCCTGAGGCAAGTTCAAGAGGAGAAGATGTTCTTCAAAAGGGTCAAGCAAGAGAGCTCAAGTGGATCACTCTCTCCTAACCAGTGCAGAAATTAGGGTTTTGAGATTCTTGGGTTTATTGCTCCAATGGGCAAGTTTCTTGGGTTTTTATCATCACCAAATGGCATATCTTGTCTTTGTTGGAGAGGATACACATCATATTCAGAGGAATTTGGATTTGGAGACTATGCTATTTCTTCCTAGACTGAGGGTACCAAGGATAGGGTTTGCTATAAAGTCAGTTTATTTCTGATTTCTTGAGCAAGAATTGATTCCATGGTATTCCTTGGGTCCCTAAATATCTAGGAATGGAAGATTGTCCATCAGTTTGGTTCAGGAGAAGTCCAATTGGCCAATGGATTGGGAATCAGGAGAATTGGATAAAAGTCAACAGTGAGAGGGGAAGTCAACTGTGAAATTTTGAGGTTCTCTTCAAGGGTTTCAAGGTCTCACATCCTCATATGGTCTTCAAGGGTCAAGTTTCATGCCATTTATCAAGAATTAAGGGTTGATACAAAAGTTACTAAATATGGAAATGACCTATAATTTGAAAGTTCCCTTTTTGGGCAAGTTCTTACACTACATTCAACTTGACTTTTCATCATCAAGGAAGCTTCAAATGAATTTTCCTCAAACATGAAAGTTAAATATCTTTTTCTCCCCTTTCCAACAAGTACTAGTGGGTCTCCATATCATTTGTGAAACTCAAGTTATGATCAAAAGAAGGCAAAGTGGTTTTTTAGGGTTTTCTCATGGTTCCATTTGCATTTTGGGACACAGTGACCTATAATTGATTCCATTGCTTCATGTCACATTCTAACATCAAAGAAAATTCCTTAAGGATCATTTTGGGCCTTTGAACCAAGAAATTTCATGACTTATTCATCACTTATTTTCCATTATGCAAAATTGCAAGATCATTGAAAACTCATGAACCAAGACATCTCAAGGCCTAAATCCAATACAGGTGTGATTAGCAATTGTTAAATAAGTGATCCATCATCAAGGGTTTGGGTATACATGCATGGAGGAGGGTGTATTTCACATTATGCAAATTTGTCAAATGGGCCAAAACTCATTAACCAAGGAGTGATTAAGACCCAAGTGATCATCAGTGGATTAACCCTAGGTATTTAAGATTACTCATGCATTGGTTAGAGGAGGACACGTGATTTTGGAGAGTTCTCAAGTTGTAACCCTAAACCTTCTTTTCATCGAATCTCATCACACACAACAGCTTTTCCAAAAATTCTTTCTCAGTCTTCCTCCTTGGGATCCATAGAACACAAATCAACCCTCATTGGAAGCTAAAAGCAAGGATATAGATTGCCTAATCTCAGGTTAGTTATGTTTTTCATGATCTTAAAACTCTCTTTTTAAACGTGCATGATGATCTGTGGTGTATGCTGATAATTCTGGTGTAGTTTGTATTGAGTTTGGACGTCTAGATTGATCGCATGATGAGTTTTAAAGTTTTGAACCAAACCTTCTTTCGTTCGTTTTGCTCTATGTGTTGATTGTTTGTGAAAAATAGCATGATATTTGGAATCCTCGTGTTTTTCTGATCAGTTTAGTGTACTCATATGCCATTTCTGGAAATTTTTTGGGTGGTGGTTACCGGAGAAGACGGCCGGAACCCTAGTTCCGGCGTCTGGTTATGTTTTCTGGCGAGCTAGGGTTTCAGGGAGAGAGACGAAATCGTGACAGTCCGTTGCCCAGATCTCACGGTCCATGCGTTGCCACATCATTAAAAAATCTGATTTATTATATTAGTTGTATGCGTGCCATCCCATGATTATTGCCATGTACTTTAGATCTGCATCACGCATCTTAATTACTTTCCATATTGTTGACTTAATCTTGTGCGTTTGATGAATCATATGGATGGAATTGTGACAACACATTAAAAAACCCATGTGCTGCTCACGTGGGAGTGTAGGGTATTCTAAGTACTTTGGTGAGCGCGCGCGTATGTTGGTTGTGGTGTACTGTGTGATCTATACCGTTAATCATGAATACATGCTGGTTTGGTTGACTAAGTGTGGGGCGTTAGATTGATCTAAGGGTTGTGGTGGAGTCAATCCGTTGACTGGGTTTCACATGTACCTTTTTATTTTTTTTATTTTCGCTGATGGATTTTAGGTTTTGGGCCTTCTGTTTGCACCCCCCATATGAGCCCAGTTGCCTTTCTGAACGTGAGTAGGTTGCTATTTACACCCCATGTTTATTTCAATTATTTCCTTTTTTCATTTAATTGCATTATTTCATTTTTAATTATTAAAAAACAGATAAATGCATTTAAAAATCACCAAAAAATTCATGAAGCATTTTTATATTTTTATAAAATTTTCTCAAATTTTATTTTATCATTTTATTTTATTTTTATAATCTAAATTAATTATTTTAATAATTTCTTTTTGAATTTGTTTCATTTTACACACATTGCATTGTAGAATTTATTTCTCATAATCCATAAAACATTTTGAACTCATTCTTTTTGAATTGTTTCACCAACACATTGATTTGCATTAAAATATTTTTCTCTCATTTTTAAACTCATTTCATATTGCATTTTAGTCCTCCTCTTTTGCATATTGAACCATGTTTCTTGTCTGAACTTTGCATAATTGTTTGAGTGACCTATCTTTTGAATTTTAGCATGAGCTTTGGATATGTTGTTTGTTTCTGGTTGAGCTATTTTGATAATTAATTTGGTAATTTTAGAAGATGTTTTACTAATTATGTGTTTGCTCTTTGTTTAAGATCTTCTTGTATGCACATCTATGATCATGTCTGGTTACTTGTTTGAGAAGGCACTTGTGCCATTGTTTGAGATTGCTTCTTTGAGTTCTTAAACCATGTTTGAATTGGCATAGGTCACTTGATTACCATTATATGTCATTGCTTGGGTTTCATTAGTCTTATTATTAATTATGTATGTTGTGTACTAACCTTTTATGCAGGGGCTGAGGTAAGTTATTTGAGGGTGTGGATAAGTATCCATGTCCCCCCTCATTCTTTCTTCCTCTCATCTTTTCTTTCCTTTAGGCTTAGGTTATTGTAAAACCTCCCTTTAGGCCATCTTTGCATGATAACATTAGGATATATTTTTCCCCGTAGTTTTTTTCTTTTCTTTTGAGTCCCTCTTCTCATCTCATAACATCTCTAAGATGCTTAATAAGGTCAACTTGCCTTGCACATGAGCCTTAAACATAGGAAATGAAGATTGAGGGGTCCCCCTTCTCTCTTCTAGAGTGTTGAGCATACGTCCCATTGGGGGTGACCATGTGACGCATTCGCTCCCGTGTCATAGACTTTGGTTCAAGTTGAGTTATGAACTAACTCAAGTCACTTCTGTCCTAAAAAATACAAACGAACTTCAAATATTTTTGTCGTGCGGGATTGTCAAACTAAAGGCTATTTTCAAAAAGGGCACATTACCTTCCGTCTGAGTCGCAAACAGGCATCGACCCTAACTGCCGGACGCGAGCTTAACGTCGCTCATAAAAAACACAAAAAGAGCTTGGTCCGAACTACGTTGACTCTGAATTCCCCATTGCACAAAGGGGGTACGTAGGCCTAGGACGTCGACGTCCTACCGAGTATGTCTTTGTTTTCCCCTCCCCCATTTTAGTGTAGCCATAGATTTTAGGATAACTCACCCTTAGAATAGACAACAAGCGTGGATCCCATCGAGTACGATGGATGCGTGGGGTGCTAGTACCTTCCCTCGCGTAACCGACTCCCGAACCCAGGTTATGGTTGCGATGACCATTCCTTTCCCCCCTCCTCAGGTTTATGCGGTGTTCCCTTTCCCTCTCTTGGGATAAATTTACACGGCTGACGACTCTGTTTTCCGCGCCAGTTTCGCGTTTGTACCTGGATGAAAATCCTGGGAGCGACAGCTGGCGACTCTGCTGGGGATTCTGGTTGACCTATGATGGTCCATCCCTAAGCGAGTCAATCCTAGCGCTTGCTTGTCTTTGTTCTCTTTGGGGTGTTTTTGTTTTTTGTTTTGCTTTATTTGTTGTATTTTATTTTCTGCATTGCATATTATTATCAGCTGCTGCACTGTTTTTCTGTTTGGCGGGTTGGGAGTTCTGAGAGGTAAGCCCAATACCCAGGCTTGAGCATACACGTAGGATTAACGTGGCAAGTAGTGTGACTCGTGTGGCGTTTGGCCAGACGTAGTATACATGAAAACTCCACATCCAGCCGAGGTTTTCTTCGATAATGTTCTATCCTGCGCATTGGTGCAGATGATTGAATGTAACCTGGAAAGCTGTCGACTATGGCGACCATTCCCGAGAACTCAGTAACGGCACTCCTCCCGAGACGTGATAATGGCAGACCAGAAATGGCAAACCCATTGCACATGTCGATCCGAGGACCCAATACTGGGAACTTGCTATAGGGTGTCCTTTGGAAAAGAATCGGTGGAAGCACTCCTCGTTTGGCAATAGTACTGTACCCTGAGGGATGAATGTACTATTGCTTCTTGACCTCAGTGCCAAAACTGAGGACTTGCCATAGGATGTTTTCTTTTTTAGGGGAATCAGTTGAGGCCTCCTCGATTGGTGATGATGCCAAATCAGAAATGGTGATCGTATCATCATTTCTCGACCTGAGAGCCCGTGATATTGAGGATCCTCGGCTTTCTAGTACCCACATGTGAGAGGGCAGGGTTTTTGCAGGTTTGCAGGTAACCTTGACCTTCAACATACCCGGTTTTCTGATCAGCAGTTTTATCAGTGTGGTACTATGGTCATTTTGGTATTCTGGGTATTTGGGCAGACCTTCGAGATTATACAGTGGTTCAGTGCAGCAGTTGTCCAGTCTGTGTGGCATCCTTGATCCCATGTGTGCATTTGCATCATCATTTTGCATCCTAACATGTTTATTCATTTGCAGGGTTACATCCTAACTTTGATTCCGGTTTTTGAAGACTATTAAGGATGAGTACTGGGAAGAGAAAGAACATCATAGTGTACAAGTTCCCATCACTTTTTTTGGATACTGTTCACAAGATTGTATCTATGGCAGAACCTGGGGTATTGGCAAACTTTAGAGAAGAGTATGGAAGAATTCTGAATTTTGCTCTCAACATCACTGATTACGAGTATAGGGCTTTGCACACTCTGGTGCAATTCTATGACCCTCACCTGCGTTGCTTTCTATTCACTGATTATCTTTTGGCTCCGACATTGGAGGAATTTTCTCTCATTCTGGATGTTGCCATTAAAGAAGAAGCTCCTTTCTATCCTTCTGAAGAACTTCTTGATTTGGAAAAGGTTTCCGAGGCTTTGCATTTGGATCCATCTTTGTTGAAAAATAACATTGCCAGTAAGGGAGGGTGCAAATGTTTTCATGCGAAATTTTTGATAGAATAGGCTGTTGTGTACGCTAAGGCTAGATGTTGGTCGGTTTTCAACGCCATTTTGGCTATGTGTGTCTATGGAACGGTGTTGTTTCCGAATATGAAGGATTTTGTGGACATGCACGCTGTCCGAATATTTGCCATGAAGAATCCGGTACCTACTTTGCTTGGAGATTTGTATTATTCAGTGCATTATAAGAATGAGAAGAGGAGGGGAGGGCCCCTTTATTTTTGTGCGCCAATCTTCTACACATGGTTTACTGATCGTCTTCCCAAATCTGGGGCATTTGTAGATACTCAAGGAACTTTGGAGTGGTCCAAAAGATTGATGGGCCTGAGGGCAAACAATTTAATTTGGGTTAACCGTGACTTGTTGGGCCAAGATATCATGATTAGTTGTGGAGCTCTCCCAAATGTGCCTCTAATAGGAAGGAAAGGGGGAATTAACTACAACCCTATTCTTGCTATTAGGCAATTTGGGTATGCCTTGAAAGAGCCACCAAGAGACGAGGAGGTCTGAGAATCTTTATATCTGAGTGGGGAAATCAATCCAGAACTGTTGAAAGAAGCTGCAAATACTTGGGGAGATCGTCATAAGAAAGGGAATATTTATTTTGGGAAGAGCAACAACAGAACATTTCCCGCGTATGAAGATTGGATTCAGAAAAGGGTAGAGGAGGAGCTTTTGCCATTCGCCAAAGAACCACCATCTTACCCCTTGCTGATTGAGTCTCCTACAACAGTCAAAATAGAGAAGTTTAACAAGCTGTGGGCTGAAAAAGAAAAGCTGCGAGAAGAAAACAGTGAGCTACAAAGAGAGATTTATCAGTTGAAACATGAGAGGGGCGAAGCTGTTCATATCGCCAAGTTGAAAACAGAGCTTCTCGCTGAGGTAGAAAAGGAGCTAGCTGACAAGGTCGCATCCAGACAAAGGATGAAGCAAGCTCTAGACGGTATCAGTAAGGTTCTCGAGTTTAAGAAGGAGGAATTGGATAAGGCTTTGTTAAAAATTCACAGGTTCAATGCTCACCGAGAAACTGCAATGGCTGAGAATTAGCAAAAGGAAGACGATTATCTAGCTCAGATTGATCAATTGAAGTTGAAGCTCAAGAAGAAAGACGCTGAGATCCTATCAGGGGTATTCCAGAGGCAAGCAGTCGAGGGTCGACTCAATGAAGCCATAGCCTCCATAGAGGAACTAAAGATCCAAGCTGAAGTGAAGAGACCTAGAAATGAAGGTTCTAGCATGGACGGTGTTTCTGGAGAAGACGCTTGGGAGTTGCATTGCGGATACTTGGAAGGGATCATGCATAGGAAAGACGTTCTCATTCAAGAGCTTATTCAGAGACCGAAGCATCCCGACACCAAAAAGCTGTTCAAGGAAATTCAAGACTGGAGCAAAAAGCATAATGGATGGGGGGATTGACACTTGTGGACTTTGATGACATGCCGTAGTTTTCTATTTTCTTTCATTATTTGGACCACCGCCAGGCTTGTTGGTTGGGATCTATGATTATTGTGTTCAGACTTGTTATCTTGGATTTGTGATTGTTGACATTTGGTTTTCCTCTGGTTTTCTTAATATATGAGCAGAAATTCCGTTCTATCTTGTTGTTAAACTGGAATCAAGGGGTGGATCGCCCTGCGAATATTCAAACATGCTCATTTGCATTTGCATATTCATAATCATTTTTCATAATCATTTTGCATGACAGGTGTTTATCTCTGGTGTTCTTACTTTGCTCTCCTCCACCGTTCAAGATTGGTCAGCCAGTTCATCGGTATTCTACTCAGTTTGTGATAACCAGAGGATAGCCATGGAACAACTCTGTGCATAGATGCTTGAAATGAAGGTTCAGATGAGGCAACTTGGGGAAGACATGCTGGTCATGTCCCAGGAGCAGAAGACGCTGAGAGAGGAGGTCAATCAGATGAAGACTCAGATAGGTTTGGTCATGGATATTTTGAAAACAGTGTTGAAGAAGGAAAACAGTCATGTGCTCGCTTCCACAACAGAGGTCCTTACTACTCCCATCTCTTCGGGATTTGATCTAGATCACGGATTGCCTCATGAATCTCTCCCACAAATTGAGGTTACAGAGCTTTCTCAACAGCAGCCAGGTCGTGTCTCCCAAGATAAGCCTAAGAATAAAAAGGGTGCACAGAGACCGAAGCAGTCTGAAAGAGTTTTCATCCACTCCCTATGCCATATTCTCAGTTATTTCCGCATCTCCTTCAGTTGCAACTGGTACAGAAAAGGACTTTGGCTCCT
Source organism: Lathyrus tuberosus (assembly GCA_022829125.1). NCBI lineage: Eukaryota > Viridiplantae > Streptophyta > Magnoliopsida > Fabales > Fabaceae > Lathyrus > Lathyrus tuberosus. The sequence continues at coordinate 8,445,688 of JALAZF010000263.1, read as the reverse complement.
CTCACTGGTAATCCCCCACCAGGCTACAATGCAAGAGCCCATTGTGATTTCCATTATAGGGCACCAGGGCATACCGTGGAGAAATGTAGGGCCTTTCAGCACCAAGTCCAGGATTTGATTGATGTAGGGGCAATTGAATTCACGTCGCGCGGCGTGAGTATACAAGGTGATATTACCCCAATTATTGCAAAAGAAGTGAAGACCCTTCCCCTCTTTGCAGGGTCCACCTCATGTCATGGACTTTCTCCACAACCTTTTGCTGCAGAAGCTCTACGTCAGCAACATTTGTTTGTGCCTCAGCTAAATGTGGAAAGGAAAGTGCAAGCGCAGGTGGGGCGCCCAAGTCAGCACCGACAACAGAATTATCAGCAGCAGGGGCAACCGAGACCAAGAAGGCCCAAGAGGATATTTGATCATATTCCTATCCCTTATAATCAGCTGTTTGCTCGTCTGCTCAAGAACTCTCTGATTCAAACGAGGAGTACCACGCCGGTACCGTACCCTATTCCTCCGGATTATGACATGACTGCTAGGTGCGAGTTCCACTCGGGAACGTTTGGGCATACAATTGATAAGTGTAATGTATTCTAGCACAAGGTGCAAGACTTGATCGACTCGAAGGTCATCACGCCGGATGGTACCCCTTTGGATTGAAGCTTCTTTGTCAGAGTAAGCATCAGATTGCAAGAGCGTCATCAGAAATAATAAGTCCAGACTGAGCCGAGTCTCCTCAATGATGGCGATCTTCAGTTTCTTTACTGCATTTTCATTTGTAGTTTTTCATTTCTTGTTAAAGCATTGTATGCATGTAAAACTTGTTGTTTTTGAATGACAATCATAATACAATGAGCATGTTTTTCTTGAAGTAATCCATTCGTGTTCACTCTTAAATGTTTATATGCACTGCAATACCAATTTTCTTGTTTAGAACTCTTGAAGGAGGATGACGAAATAAGAGCGCAGATTTCTAATGGTACGCTTTTGGACAAAACCCTGTTAAGAATGTATAGGCATTGTTTCCAATTCATAAACACTGGAGAGATAAGGAGATAAACCCTCGTTAACCCCTTTGAGCCTTGAAGTAGGAGCTTCTTTCGTACGAAAAAACCCCCATGCTTAACCCAGGGGCAGGGTAGGTGTCAGTTAGTCTGACCGAGCGTTCAAATTCCAAGGAGAGTGTGCATCCGAGGAACCATTACCTTCTATCCCACCGTCAAGAGGTCAAGAAATGCGAAACCACAATGGTTATCCATCAACAATCAAGGAGTGAGGCAGTCACAACCCTTTCAAGCAAGTAAGACGACCAGTGTCACACGCTTTGTTCAAAAAGGGGAATAAAAAAAAATAAAAAAAAAGAAAGCCTGCTAAGTCGAAACTTGAAAACAAGTGACTTAGGCAAAAGTTAGGGCATCCCGCTGGACTTCAAAATAAAAAAACTCAAAAGAGTCAGTCCAGGCAAAAATTAGGGATCAAAAAAAGGGGCAAAAGAAAGAAAAAGCGAAAAAGCATTACAAAAGAAAATCCTTGATAAGAACAAATTCGTGTGATTACAGACACAGAAGATAAAAAGGGGTGACCGCCATTCCGAAACCTCCTTGGGTGCCAAACCATTAGTGGCATAGGTTCCTTCAAGATCATAAACCTTTGAGAGATGAGCGTTTGTGTCAGATTAACTGAACATAGGATTGGAGAACATCACGAAGAGTGGGTGGGCACCGATAAATTTTGAGCCATAAATCCTTTTTCTGAAACCGTGAACCAGACCACGTTACAACCCTTAAAAGTCCTAATTGAAACAGGGTTTATTCTGAAAGCGTACTTCAACAGGATAGCGTTCCTGACTCCTACGAGTTGTGCTAATAAGATTTGTTGGTATTGCATGTGCACATTGTTTTGCCATTCAAAAATCAAGGTCGCATCCCAGCTAGTGATTCGTTCACAAGGCTTGGCGACACATTTTCAATAAAACTTCAAGGTTAACATGAGTGTTGCATTAGAATTGTCATTCTCATAATAAACATTTTCTGCTTGCATGTGTTTGGTATCAAAAGAAGCTTACACGATGAACGACAGTCGAGAAGCTCGATCACGCCAAGTTGAGATGGTGAAAACTCCGAAGGACAATCATGTCAAGGGGTATGTGGCTAAGAGACTGTGCGCAGCCTGGAGGATCCCGATAAATGGTGATAAGATGCAGCTAATCTGGAGCAGTCACGGGGGAAATCAGGTCGAGTTGACAAATCTCTGTAAGATCAGTCAGGGGAAAAGTTCCTTCAAGACTTGGGGCAGGCCACCTCTAGAGCGTGGGAAATCGTCCACTCCTGAAAATGGTTGATTGAAAACACCTCCTCAAAGTTCAGAATATTGGGACAGAGTATTTTCAAGTCATTACCAGTCCTTTCGAGGTAATGTACTTCATGGATTATGAAGTCTGGGGCAGTTATGTCAAGATTTGATAAATCTCTCCAAGAGTTTGGACACCCTGGGGCATTGCGGGTGCCCGGTCTTCTATAAAATCCTCTTGAGATGATTTCTTCCATTAGACCTGGTGGTCTGGGGCAAGTGGAAAGTTCAAAGGGCCGTTTATGACCGTAGAGACAGGCCAGGTTAGATGGCAACAACATTGTACTTCCCCAGCAGTTGGCTCTCCCCAACATTGAGATTGTACCTTTCCTCAGCAGAGCAGACCCTCCCCAACAGGAGACTTGGGAAGTATTTTCTCTGGATCAAGACGTTATTTCCCCACAGAAGCAGGGTGTTCACTTTCCCCATCCAGTCAGGAAGCGTGCTTTTGCCGACAATGTCATATTCTAGTCCTCAGCAAGGTGGGAGTAAAGTCATTCTCCCCATCAGCAGGCTAAGTTCAGCAGTATCCCCAAGCAGGATGGTATTATGGACTGTTTTCCCCAAGCAGGATGGTATTATGAGCTGGCATTCCCCAACAGGTTTTAAGCCCATCTGTTATTGGCAATCCTCAGTAACAGACTTCCGGTTCCGTTATTGGCATTCATTCTTAACTCCCCCCAGCAGAGGAGGAATCTCAGGTTCGATGTCACCTTCAGCAAAGGACATGTGCAATCCCCGGTAGAGTGTATATGCTTTTGGATTTCATCCCCGACAAAAGTTATGGGTCCAAAGAGTCGGTCAGTGTGATCCTTCTCAGCAGAGTTCCTGGATTCAGAGGACAATTTATTTTTGTCATCCCCAGCTGAATTGGTCTTTTCTCTCCAGCATTTATTTTGCTGGAGGGACCCGTTTTGCATATCATAAGCATTTGCATTGCATCCTCAAATGCGTAGCATTTCCACTTCGTGTGGAGCATTGCGGCAAAATTCAAACATAGGCATCCGAAGCATAAGCCAGGTTTGAGTTTTCCTTCGTCAGGAAAAAAGCAGATTTCGGAGAATATCATTCGACTTTATTCCACGAGTGTTGGGTTTAGTCATTCAAAGCAATATTTGACATTCCCTTGCAGAGTTGTTTACCAGGAGCGTTAATCCATGATTTCATTTTTACCCCTGCGTCCAGGTAGTCCTTTAGTTTACTCCCTCGAGGGTTTTCACCGTCAAACACCCGTCCGTGTTCCTATCAGCACCCGTCCGTGTTTGAACCTTTGTTTCAATGCCCGTCCGTATTGACATTTGGCACCCGTCCGTGTTTCTTTCAGCACCCGTCCGTGTTTAAACCTTTGTTTCAATGCCCGTCCGTATTGACATTTGGCACCCATCCGTGTTTCTTTCAGCACCCGTCCGTGTTTAAACCTTTGTTTCAATGCCCGTCCGTATTGACATTTGGCACTCGTCCGTGTTTCTTTCAGCACCCGTCCGTGTTTAAACCTTTGTTTCAATGCCCGTCCGTATTGACATTTGGCACCCGTCCGTGTTCCTATCAGCACCCGTCCGTGTTTGAACCTTTGTTTCAATGCCCGTCCGTATTGACATTTGGCACCCGTCCGTGTTTCTTTCAGCACCCGTCCGTGTTTAAACCTTTGTTTCAATGCCCGTCCGTATTGACATTTGGAACCCGTCCGTGTTCCTTTCAGCACCCTTCCGTGTTTGAACCTTTTATTTCAATACCCGTCCGTATTAACATTTGGCACCCGTCCGTGTTCCTTTCAGCACCCGTCCATGTTTGAACCTTAAGCCAATGCCCGTCCGTATTGACTTTTGATGCCCGTCCGTGTCCTTTCAGCACCCGTCCGTGTTTGAACCTTTTGTTTCAATGCCCGTCTGTATTGACTTTTGATGCCCGTCCGTGTCCTTTCAGCCCCGTCCGTGTTTGAACTTTTTAAGCCAATGCCCGTCCGTATTGACCATTGATGTCACCCATCCGTGTTTATCCCCAATAGTTAACACTCGTTTGTGTTTATTTCATGACATTCCAATACTCTGTTCGTGTTGTCTTCCAACGCTCGTACGTGTTGTGGCAAGTGCAACATTTATTGCTTGTTCCCCAGTGGAGTCGTCCCTCCTTTGAGGATTGCAAATTTCTGGGTTCTTTGGTATTCAATCTCCCTGTATCCCGATTGTCTGAAAGCCGTCGCTATCATACCCTCAGGACCAAGTTGATTGAATAGGGGCAGCTGTAGCACCCCAAAATTTGCTCTCCTACCTTTAGTTCTAACTCGCTTATGTTTCATTTCATTTTTGCATTATCATGTGTGCATATCATGGGTTCTTAGCATGGGGTCAAGGTGCCTGAGGCAAGTTCAAGAGGAGAAGATGTTCTTCAAAAGGGTCAAGCAAGAGAGCTCAAGTGGATCACTCTCTCCTAACCAGTGCAAAAATTAGGGTTTTGAGATTCTTGGGTTTATTGCTCCAATGGGCAAGTTTCTTGGGTTTTTTTATCATCACCAAATGTTATATCTTATCTTTGTTGGAGAGGATACAAATCATATTCAGAGGAATTTGGATTTGGAGACTGTGCTATTTCCTCCTAGACTGAGGGTACCAAGGTTAGGGTTTGCTATAAAGTCAGTTTATTTCTGATTTCTTGAGCAAGACTTGATTCCATGGTATTCCTTGGGTCCCTAAATATCTAGGAAGGGAAGATTGTCCATCAGTTTGGTTCAGGAGAAGTCCAATTGGCCAATGGATCAGGAGAATTGGATAAAAGTCAACAGTGAGAGGGGAAGTCAACTGTGAAATTTTGAGGTTCTCTTCAAGGGTTTCAAGGTCTCACATCCTCATATGGTCTTCAAGGGTCAAGTTTCATGCCATTTATCAAGAATCAAGGGTTGATACAAAAGTTACTAAATATGGAAATGACCTATAATTTGAAAGTTCCCTTTTTGGGCAAGTTCTTACACTACATTCAACTTGACTTTTCATCATCAAGGAAGCTTCAAATGAATTTTCCTCAAACATGAAAGTTGAAGATCTTTTTCTCCCCTTTCCAACAAGTAGTAGTGGGTCTCCATATCATTTGTGAAACTCAAGTTATGATCAAAAGAAGGCAAAGTGGTTTTTTAGGGTTTTCTCATGGTTCCATTTGCATTTTGGGACACAGTGACCTATAATTGATTCCATTGCTTCATGTCACATTCTAACATCAAAGAACATTCCTTAAGGATCATTTTGGGCCTTTTAACCAAGAAATTTCATGACTTATTCATGACTTATTTTCCATTATGCAAAATTGCAAGATCATTGAAAACTCATGAACTAAGACATCTCAAGGCCCAAATCCAATACAGGTGTGATTAGAAATTGTTAAATAAGTGATCAATCATCAAGGGTTTGGGTATACATGCATGGAGGAGGGTGTATTTCGCATTATGCAAATTTGTCAAATGGGCCAAAACTCATTAACCAAGGAGTGATTAAGACCCAAGTGATCATCAGTGGATTAACCCTAGGTATTTAAGATTACTCATGCATTGGTTAGAGGAGGACACGTGATTTTGGAGAGTTCTCAAGTTGTAACCCTAAACCTTCTTTTCATCGAATCTCATCACACACAGCAGCTTTTCCAAAAATTCTTTCTCAGTCTTCCTCCTTGGGATCCATAAAACACAAATCAACCCTCATTGGAAGCTAAAAGCAAGGATATGGATTGGCTAATCTCAGGTTAGTGATGTTTTTCATGATCTTAAAACTCTCTTTTTAAACGTGCATGATGATCTGTGGTGTATGCTGATAATTTTGGTGTAGTTTGTATTGAGTTTGGACGTCTAGATTGATCGCATGATGAGTTTTAAAGTTTTGAACCAAACCTTCTTTTGTTCGTTTTGCTCTATGTGTTGATTGTTTGTGAAAAATAACGTGATATTTGGAATCCTCGTGTTTTTCTGATCAGTTTAGTGTACTCATATGCCATTTCTGGGAATTTTTTGGGTGGTGGTTACCGGAGAAGACGGCCGGAACCCTAGTTCCGGCGTCTGGTTATGTTTTCCGGCGAGCTAGGGTTTCAGGGAGAGAGACGAAATCGTGACCGTCCGTTGCCCAAATCTCACAGTCCATGCGTTGCCACATCATTAAAAAATATGATTTATTTTATTAGTTGTATGCGTGCCATCCCATGATTATTGCCATGTACCTTAGATCTGCATCACGCATCTTAATTACTTTCCATATTGTTGACTTAATCTTGTGCGTTTGATGAATCATATGGATGGAATTGTGACAACACATTAAAAAACCCATGTGCTGCTCACGTGGGAGTGTAGGGTATTCTAAGTACTTTGGTGAGCGCGCGCGTATGTTGGTTGTGGTGTATTGTGTGATCTATACCGTTAATCATGAATACATGCTGGTTTGGTTGACTAAGTGTGGGGCGTTAGATTGATCTGAGGGTTGTGGTGGAGTCAATCCGTTGACTGGGTTTCACATGTACCTTTTTATTTTTTTTATTTTCACTGATGGATTTTAGGTTTTGGGCCTTCTGTTCGCACCCCCCATATGAGCCCAGTTGCCTTTCTGAACGTGAGTAGGTTGCTATTTACACCCCATGTTTATTTCAATTATTTCCTTTTTTCATTTAATTGCATTATTTCATTTTTAATTATTAAAAAACAGATAAATGCATTTAAAAATCACCAAAAAAATCATGAAGCATTTTTATAGTTTTATAAAATTTTCTCAAATTTTATTTTATCATTTTATTTTATTTTTATAATCTAAATTAATTATTTTAATAATTTCTTTTTGAATTTGTTTCATTTTACACACATTGCATTGTAGAATTTATTTCTCATAATCCATAAAACATTTTGAACTCATTCTTTTTGAATTGTTTCACCAACACATTGAATTACATTAAAATATTTTTCTCTCATTTTTAAACTCATTTCATATTGCATTTTAGTCCTCCTCTTTTGCATATTGAACCATGTTTCTTGTCTGAACTTTGCATAATTGTTTGAGTGACCTATCTTTTGAATTTTGGCATGAGCTTTGGATATGTTGTTTGTTTCTAGTTGAGATATTTTGATAATTAATTTGGTAATTTTAGAAGATGTTTTACTAATTATGTGTTTGCTCTTTGTTTAAGATCTTCTTGTATGCACATCTATGATTATGTCTGGTTACTTGTTTGAGAAGGCACTTGTGCCATTGTTTGAGATTGATTCTTTGAGTTCTTAAACCATGTTTGAATTGGCATAGGTCACTTGATTACCATTATATGTCATTGCTTGGGTTTCATTAGTCTTATTATTACTTATGTCTGTTGTGTACTAACCTTTTATGCAGGGGCTGAGGTAAGTTATTTGAGGGTGTGGATAAGTATCCATGTCCCCCCTCATTCTTTCTTCCTCTCATATTTTCTTTCCTTTAGGCTTAGGTTGTTATCAAACCTCCCCTTAGGGCCATCTTTGCATGATAACATTAGGATATATTTTTCCCCGTAGTTTTTTTCTTTTCTTTTGAGTTCCTCTTCTCATCTCATAACATCTCTAAGATGCTTAATAAGGTCAACTTGCTTTGCACACGAGCCTTAAACATAGGAAATGAAGATTGAGGGGTCCCCCTTCTCTCTTCTAGAGTGTTGAGCATACGTCTCATTGGGGGTGACCATGTGACGCATTCGCTCCCGTGTCATAGACTTTGGTTCAAGTTGAGTTATGAACTAACTCAAGTCACTTATGTCCTAAAAAATACAAACGAACTTCAAATATTTTTGTCCTGCGGGATTGTCAAACTAAAGACTATTTTCAAAAAGGGCACGTTACCTTCTGTCTGAGTCGCAAACAGGCATCGACCCTAACTGCCGGACGCGAGCTTAACGTCGCTCATAAAAAACACAAAAAGAGCTTGGTCCGAACTACGTTGACTCTGAATTCCCCATTGCACAAAGGTGGTACGTAGGCCTAGGACGTCGACGTCCTACCGAGTCTGTCTTTGTTTTCCCCTCCCCCGTTTTAGTGTAGCCATAGATTTTAGGATAACTCACCCTTAGAATAGACAACAAGCGTGGATCCCATCGAGTACGATGGACGCGTGGGGTGCTAGTACCTTCCCCTCGCGTAACCGACTCCCAAACCCAGGTTATGGTTGCGATGACCATTCCTTTCCCCCCTCCTCAGGTTTATGCGGTGTTCCCTTTCCCTCTCTTGGGATAAATTTACACGGCTGGCAACTCTATTTTCCGCGCCACTTTCGCGTTTGTACCTGGATGAAAATCCTGGGAGCGACAATGGTTTTGATGAGTCAACGCAGATTATTATACTTGAAGATGAAGAGAGTTCGAGTTTCTTGTCTGTCTGTCAAGTTGGAATGTCTCGAGGGAGAATGATCAGGTATTGTTGATGTTTGCTTCTCGGGGGCATAAAGAGCAATGCGACGGCTAGTGATATGCCAGTGGTGTGTAATTCCTGATGTTTTCCTGAAGAGACCCACGACTTGTCTCCAGAGCATGAATTTAAGTTCGGCAAAGGTGAAGAGTTGTTTGTTCCGTTAAGCAAGTGGATAAGTTTGTGAAGGATGGTATAAAAGTGTTTACGACGTGGGTTTCTTTGAAGGCATAAGGAAATGCAGTGGTTGGTGATTTATCTAAGGTGTGTGACTTTTGGATGTGTTCCCATGAGATAACAGGGTTTCTGCCAAAATCGCATAGCGCACTTAGCGCGGATGGGCTCGCTTAGCGTGGTATGGAGGAATTTCGCCTCCTCGAGGCAGTGAGTAGCGCGCTTAGCGCGGATAGGGCTCGTTTAGCGTGGCCTGGGACTAAAAGCCTCATTTTTTTTAATTATTGAAATTAAGTGGAATTATGCATATCTATGTTTCGTAAAGCTGGGGTGTTGCTGTAACTTGTGCTGTATGTTGCATGAGGAGTATGATGGTTATTTAGTGATGTCGCTATGTTACGACATGCTAATTGAGGATAAACATGATGTTGATTATAAGGTCCAATTGTAGTGATTTGTTAATGATGTTGTTGGAACGTAAACGAGGTGACTATCAAGAATAAAGGAGATAGCCAAGTTGGCAAGGAAGTAAGAAATTAAAGATATTCCAAAGACAGTTATCAGGACGAGGTACGGTCACCATGAGTACACTGTGATGTCGTTTGGTGTATCCAATGCACCTGGCGTGTTCATGGAATATATGAATCGGATTGTCCATAAATATTTGGATAAGTTTGTGGTGGTGTTCATTGACGATATTCTGATATATTCTAAGTGAGAAGAAGAACACGCATAACAATTGCGAGTTGTGTTGTAGGTATTGAGGGAGGAGAAGTTGTGTGCGAAACTGTCGAACTGTGAGTTCTGGTTGTAGACAGTAAGTTCCTTGGTCAGGTAATTTCTAATGGTGGAATAGCTATTGATCTTTCTAAAATTGATGTTGTGTTGCAGTGGGAGACTCTGAAGTCGGCTACCGAAATAAGAAGCTTTATGGGATTAACAAGTTGCTATCGCAAGTTTATTGAAGATTTTTCTAAGTCGACATTACCGTTGACTTAGTTAACTCGAAAGGGGCAAAGCGTATGTGTGAGATGTTGCATGCGAAGGGAGTTTTGTAGGCCGGAAGAAGAAAATTGACGACCGCTCCGATATTGATTTTTCCTAATCCGAGTGAGTCTTTTGTGGGGTAATGTGATGCGTCTAAGATGAGTCTTGGTGGATCGTTGATACAAGATGGTCGGGTTGTTGCTTACGCTTCTAGACAATTAAGAGTTCACGAGAGAAATTATCCTACGCATGACTTAGAATTTGCAACCTCGAGGTTTGTGATGAAAATTTGGAGACATTATCTTTTTGGCTTTATGTTTGAAGTGTTCGGTGATTATGAAAGCTTGAAGTACTTGTTGAATCAAAATAGTTGAATGTGAAGCATAAAAGGTGGTTGGAGTTGATGAAAGACTATGATTTTGATTAACACCCTGGTAAAGCAAAAGTAATAGCTGATGCGTTGAGTAGGGAGTTACGGCATATGTCGATGCTTAAGGTGAGGAAAACTGGAATTGATCAAGCAGTTCAGAGATGTGAGTTTAGTATGTGATGGGACCCCTGACAGTGTGAAGTCGAGTATGTTGGAACTGACTATGGGGATTCTGGGAGAAATCAAAGTAGGTCAGCGATTTGACTTGAAGTTGGTTGATCAGTCGATTTTAATTAACAAAGGTAATGGAGGTGAATACCGAATTGATGAAAATGGCGTGTTGAGGTTCTGAGGTAGAGTGTGTATACCAGATCTTCCAAAGATTGAGAAGAGTATTCATGAAGAGGGATGTTATCGAATTGTGTATGTGTGTTTGACTTATCAGAAGCTAAAGACGAAACGTCAGAAGTCTTTGGGTCTGATGCAGATGTTGAATATTCCAGAATGGAAATGGAATAGTATTTCCATGGATTTTGTGTCGGGTTTACCGAAGGCCGAGAATGGGAATGACTTGATTTGGATGATCGTGGAGGGATTGACGAAGTCAACTCATTTACCAATGAAGATTAATAATTCTATGCAGGAATTAGTTGAGATGTACATTGAGGGAACTACAGAGTTACTTAGGATGGAGATCCGTGATTTACGGAGGTTTTGGAAGAATTTGCAAGATCCGTTGGGCACTGAGTTGAGGACGAGTTCTGCTTAGCATCCACGGACGGATGGTCAGACAAAGAGGAGTATCAAGTCCTTGGAGGATTTGTTGATGGCTCGTGTGTTGGACATGGGGAGGGGCATGAAGATCCGATGAGGGAGTCGTATCTGACTCTGTTTTCTTCGGATAATTTTCGAGGGCGAAAATTCTTTAAGTGAGGGAGAGTTGTAACACCCCAAATTCGATTATGATTAATTGTTTCTTATTTGAGGATATAAGGTGATTTTGACGATTTGTGGTTATGTGGCACGAACGCATTGTGGTGAAATTATTTTAATAATATTAATAGTAAGAATAATTATATAGTATTATTCAAATTATTGTTTATTATTTAAAATAATAGAAGTGGGAGTATTGAGGGTATGTTGGTCATTAGGGATGGATAAGTGAGGGTATAATGGGAAGAGCACATTTAGGGTATTTAAAGAGAGAATAGTGGAAGGAACTCATTATTCGTATTATTTTTTAGGAAGAGGCAAAAGTGTTCTAAAGAACAAGTGAGAAGGAGGCTAGGGCATAGAAGAATTCCGGCGAAACTCCAAGAGAAGATTGAAAGAATCAAGACTCTAAGGTATGGGGAGTATCACTTTGCAATATTTTTGATATAAAGATTAGGTGTGGGTGGGTGATTGGGGTTTTGGGGGAAAAACCTAGGGTTTAGAGGTTAAAGGGGATGATTTTGATGATTTGTTGTGTTGTGGTTGTTGTGAATGATTTATGTGTGTTAGATATAGGTTATAGTGACTTAATTTGGGTTAATAGGGGTGAAAAATGCAGTTTAAGGGTATGAAATTGAGGTGGGAGAAGTGCTGTCATCGCAGAAATTTTTGACCAATTCGCAGAGCCCGCTTAGCCCGCTCTAGCCCGCTTAGCGCGGTCCCCTCGGGCAGTTTATTTTGAAAACTTCGAAAATTCGTATCTTTTGATTCGTAAGTCCGTTTGGGTCGCCGTTTGAATCGTTGGAAAGCTGACTTTATGTACTTTATGTTAAAATTGTTTTCAATGATAGATTTCCAACTATTCGACGAGCCATGTGTGGTTTCTTGTATGTTCCAATGGGTCGAACCGTGAAATGTGGACATCGGTCGCATGAATGTGTGTTGCGATTGTGAATTATGAGGTTGTATGATGTTGTTGTTGAGTTATTGTGGCATACCATACAATTATGATAGTTGTTTCTTATAATGTTGCGTGAGGATGTTGTTGAATGGTTATGGTATGAGGTGGTGTGAATTAACCGGTAAAGGTAATAGTGGTTGTTTGTGATGTAGTCGAATGTTGGGGGGTATTGTTGTTGTAAATATGATGCTATGTGTTGAAGATTATATGATGCTTATGTTGATCTAGAATATAACGATAGGGTGTTGTTGTTTTATGATGTTAATTATATGTTGGAACTTATATGATAATTATGCGTTGATTGCTTATGAGGGTATGAGTTATGCGAATGATGTTACTATAATGATGCTATGACGAAATAAATAGATGATGTGCATGCTTTGATGTTTATACATGATATGCGACGAACATGACGATCAAATGAATTAGGATGATTTTAGTGTGAAACGAAGTAGTGATGCTATAATATGATGTTTATGATTGCTATGTGTTGACGTGTGATATGATGACTATTTGGTGACTATAAGATGGCGATTCATGATGTTTTGATGAATTAATGATGATATGATAAACATGAGGTTTTGATGAATGATGATGCACGTAATGACTTTTATTGATGTTGATGATTGTGACGTTGTGCATCATTTATTCATAACATTTAGACTTCGGTCTATTGATGATTTTAGGACTTCGGTCCAGTGATGATGTTAGGACCTCGGTCCAGTGGTGGCTTCAATCCCATTGTGTGGATTGGAGTATTTTATGACATGCTCCCTTGTGGAGGGTTGATGGCCGAGTGTCCATTATTATGACGATTTGGTACCACATGCATGCTATAACGTTGCATTTCATTCTTGGTTGCATTACATGATTGCATGTTTGTGATGTTGATGACTTGGTGATTTATATATGATGTTTTGGGTGAGTGCTATGATGTTTGTGTAAGATGAATGTTGACCTGTTAATGTCTTTTCTTTATATGATTTATATTGAATTGTGATTACTCACCCTGCTTGTTTGAATGTTGCCTCCACGTGGGTAACGTACAGATATTTAGGAGTAACTTCTCGATGCGCGAAGTTCTAGCTTGGAGTTGTTTAGCTTATTTCCGTAGAGTTGTATGGTGTCTTGCTCTGATAGATGTAACATCGGGTGGGGAAACGCTTAAGTGAATATTATGTTGTTTTGTTAGAATGATTCTTATGAGTTACCATATGTCAATTCTAATTGATGATGATTATTGACAATGACCCAAGGGTCTTGATGTTTTAATGAAATATAAGAAGATATTTGAATTTATGATTCCACTGCAAAGTTTGAATTTAGTTATGGATGTACTAAAGAAACTAATGTTTTAAAAATGTTTTGAAAACCCGTGTTATAGAGCAGGATGATTTAAATGATGTTCAATGAAGAAATGTGACACCTTTTTATGATGTACTCTGATTCCTTTAAGTATACTTATCGCGTATATTATGTTGGGTTAGAAGGGTGTTACAAATAGCACATCGATGTTCTCGATGTGCTCGTCGGGGTCAGTAGTCCCGTCGTATGTGCCCAGTGACGGGGGCTTCTCCAGGCCCTTGGGGAGACGGGTTTCCAAGATTTCCTGGGACAATTGGCCGCGAGGCTCATCGTCGTTGCTGGAACTGGTGAATGACGGGGATCGAAGGGTACGTTCGCGGCGGCGGTTCCTTCGGGGAGAATGTGAGCGGTTCCTTCGTTGAGAAGGTGATCGAGCCCGACCTTTAGACTTGACCGGGGGTGACTGCTCGTCCCTTCTTATCCTTTTGTGACCGGGAGAGTGCTGGTTACACGGGGAACCTTGGTCGTGCTTCCGGACAGCGCGAGAGTCAGGCTCTTGGTGCAGTCTTCGGTCGATATCTCGCTGGAGATGCGGGCTCCTTGATTGTTGTTGGTTCCTCCTCGGAGGGGGGGGATCTTGGACGGTTGGACTCTTCTAGCGCCCCGATCCTTTCGTTTTGCTGCAAGATTAGGGTGTTGGTTTTGTTGATCGCCTCCAGGAGGGCCGCCACGACCGTGTCGGCGTTGGGCGGAACAGGAATGGGTTGGATGTCCAGCGAGGGCTGATCGTTGTTGCGGTCAGCGGGGGTAGGGGAAGGAGAAGCTGTGGCCCCGTCCCTCAGAAAACGGGCATCTCGGAGAAGAGATGACGGGTCTTGTTGACGGGGAGGACAGCGGGTTGGAGAACACCTTTGGCGTGATCTTGAGAGACCATGATGATGATCTTGAAAATTTGCTTTGATCTTTGCTTTCTGGGGAAAGAAAGATGGGGAGAACAAGAGTTCCCACAGACGGCGCCACTGATCGAGAAGGTTGGATCAGATCCTGAAGAAGTGGGTCACCAAGTACGTCTGAGATGCTGGTCGTATGAAGAGGAGGAGGGGGTGTACCTGCAAGGCGCTCCGACGCTCAAGTAAGAAAGGGTCAGAGAAAAAGGGAAAGTACAAAGTATGAGTTCGTAGGGTGAATATTGGATACCTGACCCTCTCAAGTGAGAGGGTTTATACAGAGCCCCCAACGCGTAGCCAACGGTCCTATTTTCGGGGTGAAATAACCGTTTTCCTGAAGAATAGGTAACTGCCCAAACTAGCCGTTATGTCGGGCAGGGTGCCCAAAACTAGCCGTTATGTCGGGCATAAGCATAGTTTCGGGCACCTGCCCTTAGCTGTTCGGGGAGTGAAGAAGCCGTGCGTAACGGGCAGCGATTCCGGGGAGGTACGCTGCAGTCCTTGCCCGGTTGGAGGGGCATAAAGGTAACTTTTGCCCCTTAGTGGATTAGACTTAGGCAATTGGGTCGTTATGGGAGTAGAAGCGGATTGGGTCGTGTCTAGCCATCGGTCCAGTCCAGAACACCAATAAATCCAATGACTTTACAATAAACCTGCAGAAGTGGTGCGTCCAGGTAAATAAACCCGCAGAAGAGTTTGCAATATTGAAATGAATTCGTAAAACACAAAATGAACACTACATAAGGAAAACAATATAAACCAGCAAAAACTGAGAAGTAAATCTCAAACTTTTAAAATGCAATAACAATAGTACTTACTTAAAACATCCAAGGCCAGCAGCAAGATGACCAACAAATCCTATAGCAAGTCTGTGAAAATAATAACCTTTACAATATCAAAGAAAATAAGAAATAGAACAGTCATATAATCTAAGTTTGTAATACATAAATTAAACCCCATGCATATAAATCTCAAAAAGAAGAAATTTTGCATAAGAAAATCTCATCCACACAATCAAATACCTTACAAAATCCTAAACACTAAACACAAATATGTGATTTAAAGCCCTAAATCGGAAAAACTACTTGCCTGTCGAAGATGACCGGAAAATAGATCTTCATCTTTAGTTTGAAATCCAACCTACAACTCAAAAGTGACAAATCCATTAATATGAATCAAAACAGTGAAAACCTCAAAAACTAAAAACAAATCACATAACAAACCAAACACTGTTTCTGAGCCTTCTTTTGTTCTGCCTCTTTCGCATATCATTGTAAAATTGCCGAAAACGTTGCCGCCATCTTTCCTCATTCCTGCAACACCAAAAATCTTAGTTCAAAACAAAATAACATAAACCCTAAAAAAATTGATTTCTTTATTTCTATAAATCGTTCCAAAAACCAGTTGTTTTTGTTAAAGAAAAGAGAGAGAAAAAAGAAGGATAGGAGGACAAAGGCAGAGGAAGAGATAAGATGAAGAAAGAGGAGGAAGAAGGAGAGAGTAGAAGGACAAACATCGTTGTGGAATATGGAAAGAGAAGAGGCTGAATGAGACTCTGAAATGACAGAGTTGGGAGAAAGACAAAAAAATACTTTTCAATTGGTATCAGTTTGAAAAAGATAAACATTTGGTCTCAAAGTAATTCTAATTGGTACAAATATAAGTGTAAAGTAAATACAATCCGTACATATGGAACCGAAAAGCACAATCAAATTGTAAAAATAAGTCAAATTTAACCAATTTGCAGAAATGGTTAGAAAAAGTAAATTTTAGACACATTTTACCCCAAAATTCAATAGGTGGCAATTTAAAAGAAAGGGACAAAATCGATTTTTTTCACAACATTAACTTTTCTTATATTATAGTTTAAAGCTTACTAACAAATAATATAAATCCAAATTTATATTTAAAAAAGTGGATTTAAAAGTTAATACATTAAATTATAAGATATTTTTACTATCTCATATAATTCTTAATATACTCGTCAAAATGTTGTCTTATTGTTGTTCTGGGAAAGAAAACATATTAAGGACTAAACAAGCTCATAGTGTTTTTACAAACACCTTAAGCTTGGGAAGGGAACGCGTGACAATGTCAAAAACAAAAATTTAAGTACTATCACTATTTATTAAGTATTACCAATAATTTTTTTAACTGCAATTTTATTAAATTAAATAATTATCTCTTCCTCCCCCCTCTCTCTTACACCCATGCACTATGTGTGTCTTAATAACTTAAAATTACGTCTATCGCATAAAAGAATGTATTTAAAAATTGTGTTTATCCTTCTTTATTGTTTTTTTGTGCTTCATAATTTTAATTAATAAATTATCACGTAAAAACTCAAATGAACAATATAAATATTAATAATATGAATACTTATAAAGAATGAAAATAAAATATTTAGACAACCATTTTCTTCTATCACGATACGTTAAGATTTGGCGGAAAAAAATATAAATGTTGTTAACTTTAAGCCAATTATTATTAATTCCTTCTATTCTGACGACTCATATTTTTTAAAAGCAATAATCTCCTAATTAATTAATTAATTAATGAGCATGGTGTATTTATTTTTATAAGAGGTACTTTAATTTTTTTTTTATATTATTCCTTTTATCTCACAATAGGTGTTTTCGAATAGTTTTATGAATTTAAACACAATAAATAAAAATAAATTAGTAAAATAAAATAATAAATATCACATTAATATTTTAAAAATAAAAATAATTTGAAACAAATTAAAAAAATATGACATCTATTATAAGACGACAAAGTATATGTAATACATTCTAATTCTAACATTAAAGTAACACTTAAAAAAATTCAAACAAGTTAATTATCTAATTAATACACATTAAATTAAAAAAAAAAAAAATAGAAAACTGAAGGGTGTAAGTAAGCGGTTATTCCTATCAAATGTACTATTTGATAAACAAAGGCACTTTTATAACTCATTAGCGAAAGAAAAAAAACATACATTTTCTATATCATTGCCTTTTAGCAGTATGTTTTTTTTTCTAAAGGCAATTGATTTATAAAAACAATTCAAGGGATATTCAAGTCCTTACAAATAAGGAGAGAAATTTTCTACCAACGCTAATTCATAAGACTAGAAAGGATTCATACAAAATCCTAAAAAAGAATATGTGAAATAGTGAATCTCTCTAATACACCCCCATCTCTAAGAGATAATTTTGATATTCCAACCGACATCATCAACACTACACGAAACCGAATTAAAAATACAATTATTTCGTTCCAACCACAAAACCTAAACAACCGCTATCCAAATTGCACCTTTACCAAACTTACTAGACCCTCCTCCACTCAAATCTAAAAAGAACTTCTCAACATCTCCATCAAAACGCGAATTAACGCCTAACCAATCTCCTATTTTAAGCCTCACCAAAGAAGAGAATGAACAAGAAAAAAGAAGATGAACAATGTCTTCATCACACGTGTTACACAAAGCACACAAAGGATCCACCATAATTCCTCTATTCCTTAAAGCAATACGCGACAGAATCCTACACAATAAAACTTTCTAAATGAAAACTTTAACTCTAGTAGGGGCCTTATTCAACCATAACCAGCTAAATGCCCTTAAAAGCTCCTGCCGTATCAATCGACTGTCAAACTCCAATATTTGTTTATAGACTTCTTTGACCGCATACACATTCTGGAAATCGCCCTCCCAAAGCACAATATCAGTAGCTTCGAAATTAAGATTGAAGGCATCCAAAAGGAGATAGATCTCACTGACTTTGTTGCTGCAGAAAGCCAAAACACTTTCCCACAATCCAAGGTCACCCCATTCCCACTTGCCTTCAACCCAAACCCCCATTTCAGAAACTAAAGCAACTTTTCTGTTGCTCGCCGCGAAAGAGATCCCGATAAGCCACGGAGAAAGGAACGAAATTGGTCCAATTTGCAGACCAAAATGGAATCTTCATTCCATAACCAAGCTTGAACTACACTTTATCAGAAAACGAAACCCCCCCTCCCCCCCCCCCCCCCCCCCCCCCCCCCCCCCCCCCCAAATTTGAACTATCACCAATCTTCAACAAATCAGACCACCAACTAGAAGAAACCTTCCTCCAGTAATACAATTCCAACAAAACAAAATGTTCTAAACAACCGTAACGGACTCTTAGAACCCTCTTCCAAAGGGCTTCAGGAGCAGACAAAATTTTCCACTTCCACTTGTTGAGCAGAGCCAAATTAAAGTGTTTGATACTTTTAATACCTAAGCCCCCTAACTCCTTCTTCCTACAAACCACATCCCATTTAAGCCAGCAAATTTTAGACTTCCCTTCCTTACCACCCCAAAGAAACCTCCTCCTTATATTATCGATTTCGTTCCACACCGCAACAGGAGCTTTAAAGAAGGAAAACAGAAAAACAGGTAAACTAGACAGAGTAGAATTAATCAAAGAAATCCTACCTGCCACACTCAGAATTCTACCATTCCACTTATCTAACTTATCTCTGAATTTCTTGATGATAGGCTTCTAAGTAGCAACTCTCCTAGGATTGCTTCCAACAGGAATCCCCAAGAAATTGAAAGACGAAGAATCAACTATTCAAGATAAGAAATTTGCAGCAGCCAACAGAAAGTGAGGGCTAACATTGACACCTATTAACCAACATTTGTGATAGTTCACACCAAGATCAGAGACTAACTCGAAACCCCTCAAGATAGCCTTTAGGCTCCAAATGTTCTTCCAGCCTCTTTCCCCCACCATTAGAGTATCGTCCTCAAATTGAATCACTTCCACCGAAGTAACGTCATCAACTTTGAATCCACTGTATTCACCTATATAAGTTGCTTTATAAGTCAACCTAGTTAAACCTTCCGCAACTAAGGGAGAGAGCGGACCCCCTGCATCAAACCTCTATTTATCTCAAAATCCTCAGGTTGACTCCCGCTAACCAGAATCGACAAACACCCCTTAAAAACACACGCCTTCATCCACTTCATCCAAATTTTACCAAACCCCATCTTCAACATCACAAATCTAAGAAAATCCCAATTGACACTATCGTACGCTTTCTTGAAATCGACTTTAAACAAAACACACTCCTTCTTTTCCTTATACGCAAAATTGATCACCTCATTTGCCACCACAACACCATCCAACAAGCAACACCCCAACACAAACACTGATTGATTAAGAGAAACTAATCCTCCTACCACCCTTTTCAACCTTTCCGCAAGTAACTTCGCTAGAATTTTATACAAACAACTCACCAAGCAGATAGGTTTGTAGTCACTCAACTCCAAAGGGTTATCCACTTTAGGAATTAAAGTCAAGAAAGAGGAATTGATAGCCTTTGGCAGAAACGCAAAATGATAGAATTCCTTCACAAAATTGCTAATATCAGTCTTCAAAATATGCCAACATCTCTTCACAAAACCCAGGTTGAATCCATCAGGCCTAGGGCTTTTAGCCCCATCACAACTCCACACCGCATCTCTAATCTCATCATCCAAAAAAGGAGCCTCAAGAGAAATGACATCCTCATCAGACAAGCAGTTAAAATCAACTTCATCAAGAACTAGTCTTACCAAACCAATATCAGCATACTTGTTGGCAAAGAAATCTCTCACGGCTAGATTCACATCACAAATAGAATCTGCCACACCAGAAGGAGTTTTGACAACACTTATGTAATGACTTATATTTCTTCCCTTCACCATCCTATGGAAAAATTTGGAATTAATATCTCCCTCCCTGTACAACTTGAATCGAGCCTTTTGTAATAACATGTTGTCTTTGATATGCAGATTACGCCAAACAGAACGACATGCTTCAGACTTCTTCAACACCAAACTCTCGACCTCATCATAGGAAGAAGATAACAATGCATGATCCATCTCATTAAAAACATCCACTTCTTCCTCCACCTTAAGATCAAACCAACTGAAAACCTCTTTGCTCCAGATTTTTAGATCACCTCTTAACAACTTAAATTTCTCTTTAATAACAAAATCACTTCTCCCAGACAACCTGTAATTCAACCACTTCTCTTCCACAAATTTAAGAAACAACTCGTCTTCAAACCAACTATCATAAGTTTTAAAGGGTTTAGGGCCCTAATTTTTCGAATAAACCTTCAGCCAAATACGACAATGGTCAAAGATATCTCTTCTCCCAATGGACTGCCCAATCATTCCCCATTTATTAATGAACGAAACATCCACTAAAAATCTATCAAGCCTGCTCATCTTCTTCCCATCCCCACTGAACCAAGAAAATCTCTTCCTTGAGACAAGAAGATCCATCATACCCAAATCTTCAATGAAACCAGAGAACTCTCTACTCTCAACAGAACTATTCGAACAAGAGATTCCCTTTCTTTCCTCTACAACTACAACTGCATTAAATCCACCCCCACTATCCAAATACCATTAGACCACCTTGCCTTACATACATTCAGATTTCCCCACAACTTACGCTTAGAAGACAAAGAACAACCCGAGTAGACATTTACAACATAATAAAAATCATCTTTCCACTGCAACTTAATACCAAGGAATCCCTACCCTCTAAAAGAGAACACCGAAAAGAACGAATTAACATTCCACATAGTTATAATTCCACCAGAGAAACCAATATATTTGCTATACGATAATCCCACCTCACCATGATTCCATAACCCAGAAACAACTTTAACATCAACATCACTCAACTTCGATTCTTGAACAAAGAAAATATCAACATTACCTGACTTAATTAGACAACTTATCCTCTTCCTTTTTGACAAATTGCCTCCCCCTTTGATATTTAGAGATCCCAGAATCATCGACCACCCTTTGAATTCACCTTATTTCCACTCTTGATTCCTCTATCTCTTGCCTCCAAATCAGCAATGTGAGCCGAGAAATCCTTCATCCCATCTTTTTCCTTCATTCCCAATTTTGAGATAGCCTTCCACACCTTAGATCCTACATTTGATTCCAAGTTCTCGACAAATCTGGAGTTACATAATTGAACATTTGAATCAGAAATTGAATCACAATAGAGGACAACCCCCGCTGAGAACAACTCTTTCTCCTCCGATTTTGAAATATGCAAAGATGAAGAACGCAAGTCAAAATCCCTAGACTTCAGATCAGCTAAGTCATTAGAATGAGAAAATTGTTCAATTGGATCCTCAGATCCACCTGAACCAAAATTCAAAGCCCGACCCAACTTTTTATGTTTGGATTTAGACTTCCTCTTACAACTAGGCCCACTAAGCTCCACCAAATTCCCGGGCTTTGTCTTTTTCTTCTTTGACTTCAACCTCCCTTTTTCTAATGACTCGTTATCCTTAAACAAAACAATACTTTTCTCTGCCACCTTTTCATTAGGTATAATAGCTTCAGCTATCCCATCTATCCCATGAGCTGTCACCTTATTATGAACCAATACCTGCTTAGCCGCCTCCAACGCCACATCGAATTCCAAGACACTAGGAAATAATTCTTCCACTCTACCAGGGTTAGACTCCTCACCCACCTTCTCAGTAACCAAACCATCTTTAGCAAACTCTTCTTCAGAGAACTGGTTAAACTTAGTTCGAAACGGACTGACTTCGTTAACTCTTCCAACTAAGTCATCCTCAACTTCCGTATTCCAACCTTCATCATCTTCGTCCCTGTACAACCTGCTCCAAGCACTTTCAAAAATGGATGAAGACGACGCATCGACCTTCTTGGCTTCAATTTTGTCAAGAGAAATACGTAAATGACCATGAACATCTTCCACCATCTTTATCCTAAACTCAACACCATTGATCAGAACATTAAAGATGTCATTCAATACAATAGTGTATCTGGTTCGAACTAGTATCCTTGCAACATCCATACACTCCCCTTTAAGAGTATTCTCATCCACACAAACATACGAACCCACCGTCCTCGCCAAGGTTTCGTAAAAAGAAAAGTTCCACGCATGAAATGGAATGCCATAGCACCTAAGCCAGGTCATTCTATCCAAGTTCACATCTTCCTCCCTCCACTCTCTAATTTCAGAGAACCATTGCCTCCGCCAAGACTCTGCATCTCGAATCAAATCTTTGATCTCATCCTCATCAGCTTCCTTAAGCAAACATAGATTAGCTCCTAAAGGAGTTACTCTTATTGAAAAATAATCCTCCAGCTCAAAACTGTTTTGAATGTTGTACGCCATACCAGGATTAGATACGAAACCAATGTAAGCATTCTTAAATCTCTTCATCACAGTCTCATCTGCCTGAAATTTCAAGGAAGAAGAAGCCCTTCTAGAGTAATCCTTATGCTCTTTGTTAGAAACTACATCAGCAAATGATCTAGCTCCTACTCTTCCTCCTTTCCAACCCCGTTTATTAGAAAAAGAATCCACAAAAGCTCATTTTCTACCAGAAAAATTGATTTTTCTTCTCCGCCTCATTCTGATCCGCCCTACTCTTAGGTTGCACTCCAAAAGACTTCTTAAAAGATCTTCCAAACCTTGGGATATTCGCATGAATTTTACGACCTTCAATCCATATGTTATCAAGTTTTACTGCCAACATCCTATCATCCATAACATCCAGGAACCTAGCAAAACCAAACCTCTTCCCGAACTTATTCCTCTTTCGTGGAATGACAACTTCTTTCACCTCTCCATACTTTCCAAAAAGGCTAAAAATCACTTCAGCAGTAGTACTCTGGGAATTCAGAAAAGTAAAAGGAACATTCTCCATCTCCTACAATTCTCGCCGCTCCACCTCCTTTAGGATGCGTATCCCAAAAACCTCCATCTAAATTCTTAAACCCTCGACTTCGAACTCTCATCCACTCTGATGGCTCAGGAGCCATGACAGTTCTTTGGGCAGTATTGATTTTAGCATTATGTACTTATGCATTATATTAGAGAAAGAGAGAGAATGAGAAAGAAATTTAAAATAATATTTATTTTATAATAAAATAAAATATATGATAGTTAAGTATATCTGATCTACTTATTTATACTTTATATATTATAAACCATAATTAGTATCCTACGGACTAAAAATATTATAAACTATATGATAATGTAATTGTTTTTTTTTGTAATTAGTGTTATTTTTTCTACGGACTAAAAATAATTTGATATATACATGAATGATTTTTATGCAATTAAAATACATATAATATAAAATTATATATATATATATATATATTATATATATATATATATATATATATATATATAATAGACATATAATTAAAGAAATAATAACAACTCTTTTCATTTATATAAATGTGTCCATAATTTGTCTTAATTTGTTTTAATGTTATTATATTCTTGTTAAAAAATAAAAAGTAATGGTACTATAAGAATATTAATATCAAATATTGAATTTTAAACTTATGATATTTTTATTGGGATATTACAACAAGAAATATGCACGATATACAAAAAACATGCAATTAGCATACCTTCTTTGAATGTCTAGCTCTCTAGTACTGTCTTAATCTGTCAAAAAAAGGTAGTGTTGTAACCATTTATTAATAAAAAACATGGAATTTTTGAAGAAACAATACATTCGAGAAAATGAAATCATCAATAAAATCCATTCACACAAAGGTTGGGATCATAAGTATGTTAAGATCCATCGTAGAGAGAAATTATGAAACCTACTACTTAGTATCAAATAATAAATAATATCAAATATCAAATATGTAAAATGAATACACAACTCGTTAAAGTCTAAAAAACACATATAATAAATCATGATTTGTGTCTTATTCAATTCTCACATGAATAGTCTATAAACAACTATTATGGATTTAAATAATGACAAAAAGACAAGGACAAAACATGTAAGAAAGATAATAGTAGGACTTCCTATATATAAAATAATTTTCCACCAATAAAAAAAGTTTAGGTAGGTTTCAAACATAATTAAAAGACCATATATCTTATACATAGGTTGTTTTTAAGCATAATTAAAAGACCAAGATTTAACTCTCTTAATAAATTGTTGACATTCATCTCCAGGACCGTCTTTGAGGGCGTGCAAGACGGGTTACCGCACTAGGCCTCAATTTTGTCATAATTAACCTGTGGCTAAATAGGGTCCTATAAAATGTTTATAATGGTCAAACAATGATTAGATAGGGCCTCTATTTGTTTTTCATAATTAAACTATGACTAATCTACACAGGGCTTCCAAAAAAATTGAGACGACTCTGTAATCATCTCACCAACTATTTTTTCTTTCAGGAAATTCTAACATTCTCATAAAAAAATACATGTACATACAAAAAATAAACCACTATAACAAAGTTGAGAGATGATGAATACCTCAACGATTTGTTTCTGTTGAAATAAGCGAGACTAAAAGACATTTAGATTAAACTGTGTGTTTTGAAAAACACTATGGAGACATTATTATATATAGATAGATTACAACTAATTACATGATATAGTTGATGTGAGATTATTTTATATACAAATATTCTTAACACTATATATATTTATAAATATCAACACTCCCCCTCAAGCTTGAGCATATAAGTCAAATGCACCAAACTTGTTACATATATAGTTAGTTATGAGGCTTCGTATGGATTTTATAAACACATCTGTCAATTGATCATTAAGGTTGACAAAGCTTGTGACGATGTCGCCTGACTCGATCTTCTCTCTGAGAAAGTGACAGTCTATCTCAATATGTTTGGTCCTCTCATGGAAGACTGGATTAGAAGCAATGTGCAATGCAGCTTGATTATCACAAATAAATGTCATTGGTCTTTCTTCTTCAATTTGAAGTTCCTTGAACAACTGTTTAACCAAATAAGTTCACATGTTGCCATTGCCATGGCCCTATACTCTGCATCGGCGCTTGATCTTGCAACTACATTTTGTTTCTTACTTTTCCAAGATATAAGGTTTCCTCCAACAAGTACACAATACCCAGAGATGGATTGTCTATCAATGGGTGACCCTACCCCAATCAACATCGGAGTATCCAACTATCTGGGTATGTCTTTTATCCTCACACACAAGATCTTTTTCTGGAGCACACTTGACGTATCTCAGAATCCAGATAACAACATCCATGTGTTCCTAACAATGGGAATTTAAGAACTGGCTTACCACACCGACTGCAAAAGAAATGTCCGGACGAGTGACTCTGAGATGATTCAAACTTTCCAACCAATCTCCTATACCTTCTTGAGTCAGATAGAGGCTCCCCCCTGATTGGATAATAGTTTGACACTTGGATCCATAGGAGTATCGGTTGGTTTAGTATTTAACAAACATGTTTCTTCCAAAATATCCATAGCATATTTCCGCTGAGAAATCACCAAACCATCTTTAGATTGGGCTACTTCAATATCCAAGAAATAACGGAGTTTACCAAGATATTTTGTCTGAAATTGTTTTGAGAGATGTTGTTTCAGCTAGAGTATTCCATGCTGATCACTACCAGTTATGACAATGTCATCTACATACACAATAAGTTAAATACAACTTTGGGGTGAGTGACGATAAAAAACAGAATGGTCAACCTCACTACGGACCATACCAAACTGTTGTACTACAATGTTGAATCTGCCAAACCAAGCTCTTGAAGATTGCTTAATACAATAAAGAGACCTATGTAGCCTACAAACCATATTCAATGACCCCCCCCTGAGCAACAAACCCAGGTGGTTCCTCTATATATACTTCCTCTTCAAGATCACCATGTAAGATTAAAAATGCATTTTTGAAGTCAAGTTGATGAAGAGGCCAATGTCGAATGGCTACAATGGTTAGAAGAAGTCTAACAGATGCTATCTTGGCTACATGTAAAAAGGCATCATAATAATCCAACCCAAAAATTTGAGTGTATCCTTTGGTTACCCAAGCGAGCTTTAAACCGATCAATCTTACCATCTGGACCAACCTTCACTGTATAAAGCCAACGACAACCTACTAAAGATTTCCCATGGGATAGAGGAACCAGTTCCTAGGTAACACCTGCTTCGAAGAGCACACATTTCATCAATCATTGCTTGCCTCCACTCAAGGTGAGATAATGCTTCACCTGGAGTTTTAGGAATAGAAACATAAGACAAGGAAGACAAACAAGTATACTGCAAAGGGGAAAAACGATGATAACATAAATCAATATAATGTTGAGAAGGATTTTGTGTTTGACGTATACCTTTTTGAAGGGCAATCGGAAGATCAGACTCAGGTTGCAGGATCGGATCCAGTGATGGCGAGAGCGTCAGAGGAGAGTCTGTATTGACCTCAGGGACAAGTATGACTTTAGGGACAGGTATGAAAGACGTTGGGTGATGAAACTGATATGTTTGAAGTGGACGAGGAGTGGGTGAGGGGGGGGGGGGGGGTCAACCGTAGGGGTATCTAGTGGTTCAGGTTCCCTATAATGATGTGGGATCATGACAGATGGGACTTCCGGAAGAGGTGTGGGAATACTTTCCTGTAGAGGTTTCGTAGTTACTTGGTTGGACTCGAAATGTGGAACATACTTAAAGAAGGCAACATCGGCGGATACGAGGTATCGTTCTAGAGTATGTGAGTAGCAACAATAACCCTTTTGGGATCCATGATAGCTAAGAAAGACATATTTTAGTTATGAATCTAATAGTTTATCAAGACCAGGGGAAAGATTATGTACAAAACACGTAGACCCAAAGACTCAAGGGGGAATTGGGTGGAGTGTAGAGTTTGGAAACAGGATTGAATGAGGGATATTATTATTAAGGACAGATGAGGGCATGCTATTTATGAGGTAACATGCCGTTAGCACTGCATCTCCCAAAAACTGGAGAGGAACATTACCATGGAGAAGTAGGGTCCGAGTGGTTTCTATGAGGTGCCGATTTTTGTGTTCGGCTGCTCCGTTTTGTTGGGGTGTATGAGGGCAAGATGTTTGGTGCAAAATACCATTGGATGTCATAAAGGTTTTAAATTTTTGGGATAAATATTCACGTGCATTGTCACTTCTTAAGGTACGAATTGACAAACCAAATTGGTTCTTATTTTTCGATAAAATTGTTCAAAAATGGAAAACAATTCAGACCCGTTCTTCATTAAAAGTAGCCATGTGCAACGTGAAAAATCATCAATAAAAGTTACAAAGTACCTAGACTCAAAAGTAGACACGGTACACGAGGGACCTCAAACATCGAAGTGAACTAAAGCAAAAGGGGACGCAACCCATTTATTGACTCGATCGAGAAAGTGACTACGAGTATGTTTCCCCTAACTAACAAGACTCTCAATGTAAAGTGGATAATTTAGATAAACTGAGTACCAACTTTTGTAGCTTGGGAAGACCTGGATGACCTAACTGTGCATGTATAATGAGTGGAGAATCTATGGTGGAGCATGTGGTAGATATAGGAGAGAAGTAACAGAGAGAGATGGTAAAATTTGAACCGTACAAATCCCTTAGGATCGGGTTTGAGAACCATTTGCGGCAGTTATAATGGGTAAGAAACCAGAGGTAGAGAGGGAAGAAAAAAGACCTTTATTTCCAGTAACATGATCAGACGCACCAGAATCGAGGACCCAAAGACCAAGAGGAGATGCTTGAGAGAAGAAAACAGATGAATTACTAGTGTGTGCAACCGAAGCCGTGGAACCAGAGGTCTGATTAGTCTGACACCACTTGAGAAAATCCTCGTAGCTTGGCGTAGGGTTCTGAATAGAAGGTGAAGTCTGCATAGTGTATGGGTTATCACTTTGAGCTGCATTTAATTGGCGTGGGGGTTTTCCATGTAACTTCCAACAACAGTCGATAGTATGCCCAAGCCGGTTACAATGGTCACCCTTGGGACGAGGTTTGGAGTTAGATGACCCTCCTCGAGGGAGATTCTGATTGTTGCCAAGAGATGCTAGGGCAACAGTGTCACCTGGTGTCAGAGCAACAGAGTAAATTTTTCATGGTCATGGCACTTAAAGTACTACTATTCGAACTCGACTCCGTTAGTAACCAGATTTTATCAGGTACTACTGTTCCTAACTATGATGCAATTATTGAACAACTGTTGCGCTTGGCTACACCTCATGCGTTTGGTCGGATTTCCCCTCCATCTACTGTTGCTCAGATACCATGTTGAAATAAACGAGACTAAGAGACATTTAGATTAAACCGTGTGCTTTGAAAAACACTACAGAACCATTATTATATATAGATAGATTACAGCTAATTACATGATATAGTCGATGTGAGACTATTTTATATACAAATATTCTTAACACTATATATATATATATATATATATACATATATCAACAGTTTCGATGACCTCGACACCCTGAATTGCGTTGAAAAAGAGTGGAAATACCGATTCTGAATGAGAACAAGATATAAACCGAGAGTGATTCTAAATAATTGATCGATGACTATGATTCTGACGGAGTTTAGAGATAATTTTCCGTGTTTGGCTGATTGAGAAAATAATTAAGGAAAAAGATAGAATCGTATGAATTAATGGAGTGGGGGACAAAGCGAGAACATGTTGTTTTAGCGATAGAATGAATTATTTTCAGAGTATAAAACAAATATAGTAATTTACATGGCATATTTATTTTTCATAAAAGCAAATATAAATTTATAATCACATGATTTGTCACTTTTTTATTTTACACGTATTATTCTTAAAATCATATATCTATTGTTAAATAAGTTTATTTGTTTTATATTTAATATATTAATTTGCATGTCATATTTATATTTCATAAAACCAGGTATAAATTTATAATCACATAATTTGTCATTTTTTATTCATTTTATACTTGTTATTCTTAAAATCAGATATCTAATGTAAAATAAGTTTATTTATTTTAAACTTAATATAGTAATTTACATGTCATATTTATTTATCAAAAAATCATATATAAATTTATAGTCACATGATTTTTCACTTTTTTTATTTCATACATATTATTCTTAAATCAGATATTTAATGTAAAACAATTTTATTTGTTTTAAACTTAATATATTAATTTACATTTCATATTTATTTTTCATAAAATCATATATCAATTTATAATCACATGATTTGTCACTTTTTTTATTATCTCATACTTATTATTCTTAAAATCGGATATCTAATGTAAAATAAGTTCATTTATTTTAAACTTAATATAGTAATTTACATGTCATATTTATTTTTCATAAAATCGGGTATAAATTTATAATCATATGATTTGTCACTTTTTTATTTTATACTTATTATTCTTAAAATCAGATATCTAATGTAAAATAAGATTATTTGATTTAAACTTTACTAACATTAATTACCTGCTTTTCTAAAAACTCAGTGTTAATAATTAATACTAAAATTAAAATTTTCATTTTAATTATAAAACTGCCACTGCATATTAATTTTATACTTTTTTTTTTTAAGAAATTGGGTATGATATTAATAATTCTAAAGTTATTTCTACACTAGTAAGGATGTAAATGGATATCCATGGGGACATATACTATGATATTCGTATCCGATCCGTTGGATAAATATGATATCCATATCCGTCCCATATCCACACGGATATCCGTTAAGCGGGTAATCTGCGGGTTTTAGAGTATCCGCAAATATTTACAGATATCCATAGATAATATTTTCTTAAAAAAAAAATTTTTTGAAAAAATATTTTTAACTTCTTTTAAAGACATAAAAAGTTATTATCACATAACATCCATACAATTCGCTCTTAATTTAACAATAAAATTTTATCATATTAATTTTCTTCTTATTCACCAAAACATAATTAGATCCAAACATAATATCCATGCATTTCATTTTTAACCAAACAAATAAAAGATATTGTGATAGTGAGTTATGATGGAAGAGTGGATGACTGAGGAGTAGGAAGGGAGACACTGGCTCGACAGAGGAATGACGACACCAGTTGGTTGGACTTTGAAATTATTTAAGTGAGGTATGAAGTATTGAAGAGTTTAAATATGAAATGGGTAATAGAATTTGAATGAAATGTGAAAAGATTTCTTCAAAGAAAATTTCAAAAAAAGAAAGAAAGAAATATAAGAATACTAATTTTTTTTAGAAGATGAAAAGATAAAGTATAATAAACTAATGATATTTAAATTATTTTTATAATTTATTAACAGATATGGATATCTGCGGGAACATATATCATTAAACCTGTATCCATATCCATTAACAAAACAAATATATAACTATCCTTTTAATTTATCTGTGGATATCCATTAAGCTATTTGTCCCATATCCGTGATAGATTTATCCACAGATATTTGCGGGTACGGATTTTTTTCCATCCCAAACTAGTGGTAATGACATTGTTTTTCATTTTTAAGCTTGTAATTAGTTTCAATCAAAGAAAGGGATAAATAGGCTCAAAGGGATTTCAAACAAGGGATGATATTTTAAGGTTGATTTTTTGGTTAATTGCCTAAAATTAAAACAGAAACAACTTGCCTTTATCATATCACTGTAGACAAGTAAAAAAACAGTTTCAAAAAAAAGTCAGATCAAGTTCTAGAGACAAACAGACATGAGTGAAATCACACAAGAAAGAAAGAGATGGATTTTTTAATGTTATCAATTATTAGGCTCAAAATATCACAAAGGTTAATGATCTACCACAAATGATGCATAATTTAGAATTTAGTCTTACTTGTCATACTAAGAATGCAACGAAAATCACGCACATCACACCACAAATCTTTAGTCAAGAGAATAAAGAAATTACTCACACTTGCAACCTCAAAATCCAACGAGAAAGCATGCATTTTATTTTTATTTTTTATAAGAAAAGAAAACAACAAAAGTAAATGTAGAAATAAAACAAGAAAAGTAAATGACATTTCTCCCCACACTTAAAACAAACATTGCCACCAATGAAAGAATCAAGCATAAAATAAGAGAAGGGAGAGAGAGGAAAGAACACAACCGAGTAGTCAAGACGGATAGAGGACTGCATAAGTAGCCTTTCACAGTGAGAGATCCTCTAAAGTTTCTTCTTCCAATATGGGGCTCTCATCGAATAGTTAAGGCAGTGTCCATTGACTTTAAATTTTTTAACAGTGCCTTCGCTTTTTATTCCAGGATCAAAGAACATTCTTCTATAGGTAAAATTATCAAATCGACAAGTGAAAATGGTGTTCTCTTTATCCTCTAGTGCAATACATATCTTATTTTTCACAATATCAAAAATCAAGAGGTTAAGCTGCCTTTGGGGTTTCCTCACTGCTTTTGCTCATCTTCAAGTAAGATCTGATGCATACATATGGATGAGCTAATACCAAGAATGTGAGTCAAGGTCTATCCAATTGCCTTCTTATATTCCCTTAATACATGTAACAACTTTTGTTCCTGTTCAGATTCAAGTTTAGATGAAATTATTATAGGAAAAATTTCATTAAAATCTAAAAATACAGGGAGTGGCTTTAGATCTAAACAGGTGGTTGCTCAATAGATGGTAAAGTTTTGATAGGAAGAGCTACAATTACATATGCAACATCAACTTTGCAATAGAAATCTCATAATAAATATCAATAGAAATATCACCTTGTAAAGCAGCTTCCATTTCAATACAAACTGAACATAAGTGACTATCAATACAAACATCATAAGTATAAGTGTCATCAAAATCAGACAAAGATGAGAAATCAACAAAAAGTGAATCAGGTGAAGCAAATTTTCTTAGTGTACTAATTTGATCTACCATGATATAATTATCAAATTAACACATAATAAAATAAAATTAGAAAGCACTGCAGTGCGATAATTACGAAAATGCTAGTAATGTCTCTATTGAGAAAAAGAATGGAAACATAGAAAAGTGATTAAAATAAAATCTAAAAATTATGAAAATATGACTAAGAATCAAATAAAATAAAATAATGAATCTACAAATTTTTTTATATGAAAATAGAAAATAAATCAAATAAAATAGAAAAATGAGGAATTTGCGATTTTAAGGGTCAATTCAAAACAGTAGCTTCCACAATCCCAAGATGGGCTGAAATACTTAACACTATACTAAAACCCTGAAAATCAACAAACAAAAACAAAAAACAAAAAAAACAAAACAAAACCTCTAACAAGACTCTAAAATATGATTCTAAAATTGGCTAAAATAAACAGAGAGTCCCCGACAACGGCGTCAAATTGATCCGCTATTGCACACGAGTCAAATACGAGTAAATAAAGTGTAGAACAATGACTCTAATTTAATTTACCAAAGGAAAGAAACTAAAAGAGGGGGTTTTAGGTTTTCGGACAATTGAAAATACAGAAAACAATTACAATTATGATTAACGAGTTAATCTACTGGTTCGGTAATATCATACTTATCATCGATTATTATATCACCAATTCCCAAAGCAGATTCAATTCCTATTTGATTATAAACTTGATTAGACAAGAGCAATCAACATCATGTGAATTATATTCCTATTTACCGCATTAAGCATGATAGTTAAAGATCAAGAGAAGTTAACGAATAAGCTAAGTTAATATGCGAAGTTAAGAAACATGTCTTGATCAAATTTAATCAATCTTATTCTATGAAACTCGAATTAAGCTAACAAGGAACATAAAATAGAATTGAAGGAATTGAATAAAAATTGGATAATATAATAAACTCAAAGTCTTGATGAAATTCCAAAACAGCATATTAACCTTGGAGTTTAGCCGACCATGTAATTCTAATGCTCTCTCTAATTCATAAAAATTGTCTCACTTTCCCTAATGCCTAGTTTTCCTTAAATAAAAAATAAAATTGAGCTTTAAGAGCAACGGCCCGGAAAACATAAGTTGACCAAAAACTAACTAATTTATTTTTATTAAGTTCAGGACAAAAACGGACAATTTAAATCTTCTGCACTCTAAATTGACTTCTGACATCAACAAGAAACTTATAGATCTTTATCTTAGATTTTTAACACATATTAAAACGCTTCAAAGGGAATCTTGTAGCTCAAGTCATGGTCTGCACAGTCAGAAGATATCAAACTAAATAAGCATAAAAAATAAAATAAAACAATGAAAATAACATGAGAAGCCATAGAATTATATTAACACAAAGTAAAATATGGTGAATTTAAATACACTGATCAAATTCCCCCACACTTGAACTTTTGCACTCCGAGCAAAACTCTAACTTTAAAATTCAAAACAAAACAAAAACGAGAAACAAGAACGAAAACATAACATGCAATTTCAAAGACTTTTAGGATCACATAGGGGTAATCATAATTATCATTCTAAGCTTTAAGAAATATGACGTTAGTGAGGAACTTTAGGTGACGATCAAAGTAAATAAGGTTACAATTTACCAAAGAATACATCAGAAGTGGAAATATCCTCATAGGATATAAATATTCTCTCAGTCTCAAGTGTTTAAGTTATTTTTTTACATTCAAAGCACGTCATAAAAGTTAACACTTCCATAAACTTGAAAAAAATCTAACATCCACAAAAAGATCAAATGGACTTTATTCAGGTTGTAACGTGGGCAAAGTAAGAGTGAGATAAATCCTAAGGGGTACTAGGCTAAAATCTAAAGAGGCAAAATAGAATTGAAGAACACCTGGGAGTTAAACTAAACAATAACTCATTCACTTTTCAGCAACTTCTTTGCAGTCATTTTCTCTTCTCTTTACTTTTTATTTTTCCTCTTCTTTTTCATTTTTTAGAAGGAATACTATAAGAACATGAATTTTCTTCTTTCTTTCTTTTCTTTTTCTATTTTTCCTGCATACTTTTGAAATATCACAGTTATATTAATTCAACCTCACACAACTCCAAACAAGATTCTTTCGACCCTTTAAATAGGGTAATAACATTGTTTTTCACTTTTAAACTTGTAATGAGTTTCAATTAAAGAATGTGATAAATAGGCTCAAAAGGGTTTCAAACAAGGGATGATATTTTAAGGTTGGCATTTTGGAAATGTGGCTAAAAATAAAATAGAAACAATTTGCCTTTATCATATCAGTGTGCATAAGTAAACAAACAATTTCAAAAAGAGTCAGATCAAGTTCTAGAGACAAACAAACATGAGTGAAATCACACAAGAAAGAATGAGATGGATTTTTGAATGTTATTAACTATTAGGTTCAAAATCTCACAAAGGTTAATGATCTATCACAAATGATGCAAATAGTCCTTCTTATATTACTAAGAATGTAAGAAAAATCACACATATCACACCACAAATCTTTAGTCAAGAGAGCAAAGAAATTACTCACAATTGTAACCCCAAAATCCAACGAAAAAACATGCATTTTATTTTTATTTTTTTATAAGAAAAGAAAACAACAAAAGTAAATGTAGAAACAAAGCAAGAAAAGTAAATAAAATTCCTCCCTAAACTTAAAACCCACATTGTCCTCGACAAAAGAATCAAGCATAAACTAAGAGAGAGGAAAGAACACAATCGAGGAGTCAAGGTGGATAGATGACTGCATAAGTAGACTTTCCCAGTGAGAGATATTTTAAAGTTTCTTCTTCCAATATGGGACTCTCATCGAATAGCTAAAGGCGATGTCCATTAACTTTGAAATTTTTATCAGTGCCTTCACTTTTTATTCCAGGATCAAAGAACATTCTTTTATTGGTAAAGTTATCAAATGAGTAAGTGAAATTGGCCTTCTCTTTATCCACTAGTGCAATATAAATCTCATTTTTCAAAACATCCAAAATCAAGGGGTTAAGCCGCCTTTGGGACTTTCTTACTTGTTTTGCCCCATATTTAAGTAGGATTTGATGCATACACATGGATGAGCTAATACTAGGAATGTCAGCCAAGGTCCATCCAATTGCCTTCTTATGTACCCTCAATACTTGTAACAACTTTTGTTCCCATTCATATTCAAGTTTAGATGAAATTATTATAGGAAAATTTTCATTAAAATCTAAAAATGCAGGGAGTGACTTTAGCGTTAAAGCAAGTGATTGTTCAATGGATGGTAAAGTTTTGGTAGCAAGAGCTACATTTACATCTTCAACATCAACTTTGTCAGTAGAAATCTCATAATAAATATCAGTAGAAATATCACCTTGTAAAGCAGCTTCAATTTTAGTACAAACTGAACATAAGTGACTATCAATACAAATATCACAAGTATAACTGTCATCAAAATCAGACAAAGATGAGAAATCAACAAAAATTGAATCAAGTGAAGCAAATTCTCTTAATGTTCTAATTTGATCTACCATGATATAATTATAAAATTAACACATAGTAAAATAAAATTAGAAAGCACTGCAGTGCGACAATTACGAAAATGTCAGCAATGTCCCTATTGAGAAAAAGAATGGAAACATATAAAAGTGATTATAATAAAATCTAAAAAATGTGAAAATATGACTAAAATTCGAATAAAATAAAATAACGAATTTACAATTTTTTTTTGGATTTTTTGAGAATATGAAAATAGAAAATAAATAAAATAAAATAGAAAAATGAGGAATTTGCGATTTTGAGGGTCAATTCAAAACAGTAGCTTCCACAATCCCATGATGGGTTGAAATACTTACCACCATACTATAACCCTAAAAACCAAAAAACAAAAACAAAAACAAAACCTCTAACAAGACTCTAAACCATGATTCTAAAATTGGCTAAAAAAACAGAGAGTCCCCAGCAACGGCGCCAATTTGATCCGCTTGTGAGAACAAGATTTGGTTCTGCAATAATGCCTATGAGTTTTGATGATATCAAACAAGTATATTTGTATGAACAAATTTGTAAGTCTAATGTTTGTTATTTTTGAGAATTTAACAAACAGGTTCTGCTTCCGATAAATAGGGTGGCTGAGTTGTTAGAAAAGAATATTTTCGCATATGCGCTACACTTGATCTGCTAAATTGCAGTAATTGCTTCAAGAGAATCTGAAGATTGCAAGACTCTGATATAATGTCTAAAGAGAAAAAGTTCTGAAGATTTGAAGACAGAGGTTCTGATGAACAAAGTTCAGATGCTGAATGTCGCTACTCGAAAAATACACGACGAGAGGCGAAAAGAGGAAGAAACAGAAGAGTCGCCATCGAACTTTATTTATCCCATGAAGGGAAGGAAAAACATCGAGAAAACCCAAAGAAGGAAGGATAAGATGGTCTCGCAACCAAATTATGGGTTCGGAAGTCGGTTATGCAAGGGGAAGGTATTAGCACCCCTCACATCCATCATACTCGACGGGAACCATTCGCTTGTCTATGTGTAAGGATGTTTGCTAAGGAAATTACTTTCTAAGAGTGTTCTAAAGAGGGAGAGAGTATGGTGAGAACCAAAGAATTTGAAAGAAAATAAAAGAAAAGGTAGGGAGAAGAAGAGAGGAAAAGAAAAGGAGACTCGATAGGACTTCGTGGTCCTATGCCTACGTATTCCCTCGTGCAATGGGAAAGTCAGAGTCAACGTAGTTTGGAGGACTACGAGTGAAGAAAATGGAAGGGGGCTCGCCAAGATTATTGCAATCTTGTGCCTACGTATCTTACATTCGGACGAGAATGAAGAATCAGAGCAATCTTAGTTCGACTGACTACGGTTTGTTGGTGTTTTTTATGGACGATGTTAACGTGCGGGTTCTAGCAGTTAGGTGTATTGCGGCTCGCTCGTGGAGTCTTATGCGCTAACTGTTTGCGGTAGAACGGACGCAACATGTCCTTTTTGAAAAGGTTGATTTTCGCCATCAAGGCAAGATGTCACATTTGATTTGTTGAAAGTTGATTTTAAGGGCGAAATAAGTCCTCGGATAGGAACCCCTTCGGGTAGTACCCAATTCTTTATCTCAAAAGGTTTGTTATGAAAATTGTGTGGTGAATATAGTCACGTCTTCGTATTGAAAGACGAGTATCGAGACCACACACTCTAAAGTGAGCATCCTAATACTCGAAGAGGAAGAGGTCTTCACCCAATCCTCTCTCTTTAGTTCAATACAAAGAGAACTTTATTCTCTTATTAAAGGTGTTTTGAGTTAGATGGTAAGTGCTTTACGACAGTGAACCCTAAAGGTAATGTCAAGCACTCGGGATAGGAGAAGGCTTTCGCCTAACCACTCCACGACCATCTAAGTTTATTAAGAAAAGGTTTTAAAATTCACTTGGTACAAGACCAAGGTTTTTAGACACAAGGAGATGAAATAAAGAGACAAAAAGGTTTTTGAAAGAATGGGTGGTGAATATAGTCACGTCTTCGTATTAAAAGACGAGTATCGATACCACATACTCTAAAGTGAGCATCCTAATACTCGAAGAGGAAGAGGTCTTCACCCAATCCTCTCTCTTTAGTTCAATACAAAGAGAACTTTATTCTCTTATTAAGGAAGTGTTTTGAGTTTGCATTTGAATCGGTCAAAGGAATTGGATTAAACGGGATGGAGGACCTAATTGACTAGGATAAGGTCGATGGCAACGCACGAGGCGGTCGACTTATAAGGGTGAAAAATGGCTCGACGTTGAATCGAGAATTTATTTTGGAAAATGGTTCTAAATGTGAATGTAAGAGATTAATCAAATATTATCAAGATAAAAACATATCATGTGAGAAAGTCGTATAATAGAAATAATAATCGAGAATTACACAACTAAACCAAACTAAACAACATACACAATTATTAACTAAATTAAATATGAATATTTAATAAAATTAATTAATAATTTAATTAATTAATATTAAATAGATATATTTAAGATAATTAACAATATGTACACTTTTTTTTTTTATTTTTCATAAATTAAACAAAAATAACAATAAAAAGAGAAATAGAAAAATAAAAAAGAACCAAACAAAAAAAGCTTATGGGCTTGTACTGAAAAAGCAAAAGGAGGGGTGTGTAGAGTAAAAGAAAGGTAGGCCCATTTGCTGATGAGGGTCTAGGGAGACCCAGTCAACACAGTTGACTTTTGAGGGAAGAATCTGATGCGTAGGATTAGAGGGAGTCATCCATTGACTCCAATCTCACGACTATGAACGCGAGGTGCATTGTGTTCTCTAGGGAGAGTAATGCAGGATACCAAACAAAAGAGTCTTTGGGCGGTGACACATGTCCATCACGGTGACACATGTCACCGCCACCGCCAGCCACAAACCCACTAATACTTAACTGAAATGCGAAGGGTAACCTCAAGTGAGCAGAATCAAACAAGCATATCCGCTCTTTCTACGTCTCCATCTCTCTCTTACTTCCCCAAATCTCTGCAAAAGAAACGCTGCCGGAGCACACCCAGGTGGCCGGAGAAGAAGACCTACGGCGGAAACCGCCGTCTTCTCCGGCGGCGATACCTCATCTCACCATGGTCCAAACACCAAACCCCACTAAAATAATTCCCTGAATCCAAATCCTCTCATGATTTCTCCAAAAAAAAAATACGAAAACGAACGAATCGACCCTCCCCTCTTTCGAAACCCTAACCTAAAAACCTCAATAAAAAGACCAAAAACAAGAAGAAAGAAAATGCGATATGCGAATGAAAGAAGATTTTCAAAGCAAAGGTCAACAACAATTAGACAGTAAATACAAGAATGACATAAACAGTGATTAATGCGTGAAAGAGCACTCACCCTTGAAGACCTCGAGCTCAGGTAACGATTGTTCCTCCTCTCCCTTACCACTCCTTGCAACAGCCGTTGAGGTTTTGTGTGTAGAAATTTTAGGGTTTCCTCTGTATTTTGAAACTCAAGCTCTAGGGTTTGAGAGCCGTTTTTGATGTTTGGTTGATGATGTTTGAATTTTGTGACCGCTCGCCCCTTTTCTGTTGCTATGATGTTGTTCTTATAGGATAGAACTTAGGGTTTTCAATTTGAATCTGCTGAAGAATCTTCTGTTTTGGTATGTCTACACTGTGCTTTCGAGGATGCTAAAAATTGCCTTTGCTAAACTATGAAATTCTCTCTGCTGTACTTTCTGCCCTGTTTTGCTACGGTACCTTGCTGTTGAATTTTGTTTCTGCATTTTCTGAACTTTTTTGTTTGCTTGTGTTTGGCATTTCCTTATGGTCCCTCTTTTTGCAGAATTTGGATTACTTTAAATTGATTTGGTGCATTCTTTGAAAGTGTGACATGAATTTGTTTTGAGCATAAACCTTGGTATGACATGTGATTTGGAAATATGGACCTTCTTTATTCTTGAATGAATGAGCATGATGGATTATGGATTGGATTGAATTGTTTTGTGATCCCTGTCTTGAATTGTGACACGAGCTGAATTGTGACATGAATTTGTTTGTTTATGGCTTAGATTTTGGAATGGATTTGTGTACTATGATGATGAATTAAATTTTTGGTTCTGGTTGTTGATCTTTGAAAATGCTTGAATTATGTCATGATATGAATTGCTTTTTGGTTTATGGTTCTTTTCTTATGACGACAACCGTTTGCTAAAATCGCTAAAACCATTGCCGTATGCCATTGTTCAGCAGGTGATGAACACTTCTTGCTTATGACGACAACCGATATGGTCGTATCATTCCGCAGGTCAAAAATATTCATTGCAAATCCTCAAAGTCAACGTAATTCGGGGAGTTCCAAATCTCTTATGGAGTTGACCTTAATCAGAGTGAATGGGTGTGCATTTGAGCTTGGGCTGCAAGTTATGAGTCATAGTTTTTTTTTAATGTTATGTATTTTACTGCTATGTATTCTCTTTGATTTTTCCAAACTTGTAATGAAACCTTACTTTGATTTGGAGAAATGTGTATTTGGTTTCCAAAGGTTTGCATTTAATTTCTACTGCAACAGCATGCTTACCAAATGCAGAGTATGATGATTGTTCCTAGTGAAAATAGAACGCTACTTCTTTGGGCCAATATGCATCACATTTTTTTATTTATTCATGAACCATGGCTGCTATAATACGGTGGATTGAACACCATGCTTCAAAATATATAAGTCCAAGTTCTTTTGTCCAAGTTGACATTTAAGTGGAATCGCATATCCAAAGAGAGAGAATGTACAATTGAAAGATAAGCCCAATGCTTTCCCAAGTGGACCTAGTCAAGAGAATGAATATGGCCGTGTCAACAACACTTGAGCCACTTGATTTGAAGCACAATTTAACCATGCGTCCCAAACAAAACAACAAACCAAAAAAATTCTTGACTTTGAATGAGTGATCCTATTCTTGCTCTTCATTAATCAACAAAACATTTGTTTGTCATTTTACTATGGATATAGTCTTTGAAATGAATCATGAGGCAACAATGGAACCACTAATGAATCATTTTTGGAATTTGGTCGCTCGAGCTGCTACACCAAATTTCCATCATGAATCAAATGCTTGAAATCATAAGAACATGACTTAAAACACAAATTGTGTCACAACTATTCCAAAAACTTTAACTGAAATGAACTGATCTTTAATGATCCACAATCATGACACATTTCAATTCAGCACTGTCTGATAACCTGATCCATAGATAATCTGAGTTCACACAGAAACCCTAACTGAAAACACAGTCACATACTACTCAAATCATACACACTTTGGTCTGTTTATGAAACAAAACTTGTCTGACCAGGATTAGGTCAGACCTAACTAGACATCAACCAACATTGAGCACACATACTCGTAATGATAGTCTCAAATTAACCTCAACTTATCCTCCTGGCACTGAACTTAGACAACAAGGGAATGGAAGTTGGCCATAAATCTCAGAGGTTGACTTTTGTAGGGCCACAGTTGACTTTCCTGATCAGACGATGTAACGCCCCGATTTGTTTAATTGTATTTAATTATTTCAATTATGTGAATTTAGTGAAATGTGTGAATTTAGTGTATTTTACCTGCTAATTGAGTTAATTGGTTAATTTATCTGATAGATAAAATATTTGTATTAAATTATAATTTCTTTTCAACTTTTATTTCTGAAATATATTTCATCATTGTTGTTATGTTTTATCGCATTTTAAGAGCGTTTGCGAGATATTTGAGCTGAGGGGTATTTTGGTCTTTCGCTTGGGTATATTTTTCATAAAATAGGATTTTGAGAGAAAAAGAGAGAAAAGAGAAAGGAAAGAAGGAAAAGAAGAGGAAAGAAAGGGAGAAGAGGGAAAGAGAGGAAAATCTAAGATTCATCCGTTTCAAGCGCGATTAATCGGGTAAGGGTGAGAAGTTTCAATTATATCTTGCTTGTATATGTATATGTGTTGTTTATGTATATGTTTTGGTTGTTTTTACAATGTTTTCCTTTTTGATAAATTGATGAATAATTAGTAGAAATCAATATAAATCGCGTTGTATGATTACACTGTGTTTAGGAACAATTGTTGATACTTGTTTTGCTGTTAAAAATTGATTTGGGGATGAAAAATGGGATTTTTGGGTGAAAATTCGTAACAACAACGCAGTAGAAAAAATTCTGGGTTTCGCTGCCCATACGCGTATGGGACAGGGCAATACGCGTATGGGGTAGGGCAATACGCGTATTGGTTAGGGCAATACGCGTATGGCAAGGAAGGAAAATAGGCAATACGCGTATGGGGCTGGACAATACGCGTATGGCTTAGGGCAATACGCGTATGGCTCAGGGCAATACGCGTATGGCCAGCAGGGGTGCAGAATGTTGTCTTTTCTCGATTACTTTTCTTGTTAAGTCCGTAACTTTTGATCCGTTTATCCGTTTTGAACGTTCTTTATATCGTTGGAAAGCTAATGAAATGTTCTTTCTTATTAAAATGATTTCGAGATTGTTGGCCGATTAAATTATGTCGGGAATTTGGAATAGTGTCGTTTTGTCGACTTTTACCGTATTAACTATGTGTAATTGATGCGTATCATGTAATGTGCTTTTAATATGGATATCGTATGACTTGTGTGATGTTATATGATGTGAATACATGTGATGACATGTTGTGGTGATGAATTGTGGCCGAAAGGCAAATAAATGCAATGTGTTGTATTTGGTTATATATGTGTTTATGGTTGCATATATGTGTGAAGATGCATTGGTTGTCATGAGTTCTTGTGTGTCAAGCATCATGATATGCATTCTGGTAACGTCCTGAGTGACGGATTGATTCCAGAGGGAATCCGCTACTATAACATCGTGTGCCTTATGCAAAGAGGTGTGAGCGATGATTATAGACGATCGTGTGCCTTATACAAAGAGGTGTGAGCGATCGGGTCGTGTGCCTTATACAAAGAGGTGTGAGTGATCCATAAACGTCGTGTGCCTTAAAAATAAGAGGTGTGAGCGATCGGATCAGATCGTGTGCCTTAAAAATAAGAGGTG
This sequence comes from Lathyrus tuberosus, assembly GCA_022829125.1. Classification (NCBI taxonomy): domain Eukaryota; kingdom Viridiplantae; phylum Streptophyta; class Magnoliopsida; order Fabales; family Fabaceae; genus Lathyrus; species Lathyrus tuberosus. Next base: position 8,403,094 of record JALAZF010000263.1, on the reverse strand, counting down.
TGAGCGACGGGGAATATCGTATGCCCGACGGGGAGTTACATGAATGATCCTAAGTAACGAGCGATGGTTCCAGCAGAGTTCCTGAGTGAACTAGTGATGAAAAATATTGGAGTCGGTACCGCATATGCATTTGCATAGAGTCGTTGTGTCGGTCTCTTTGCATCTGCATGAATTATGATTGCATTGTTTATATGTGGAAAATCATGATTTGATTGATTATGTGTGAGAATTGTGAATGGATGCATTATGTGTGGAAAATCATGATTTGAGTGATTATGTGTGGAAATTGTGCATTGATTTGTTATGTGTTGAGATTGTGATAGCATTGGTAATTTGATGTGCATATGTGATAAATGCATTGGTTGTGGATAATATGTTTTATGCGTAGACATATGCTATGTGATGTGTGATGTGTTTCTAAATGCTATGACTTGGTATGCCTTATGTACAAATAGGAGAGTATATTGGATACTTGATATATGCTATATCGTTGGTTAATAGATATATGTTACGTATATGTGGTATGTTATGTGTATTAGTATGTGGTGTTTGCGGTGAGAATAGCTATGTATGTGAATTGTTATGTATTTGCATATTATTATGCAATCTTGATTTTAGTTGTTATTTCTCACCCTTCTGCTATGATTTATTGCTCTATGAGGCAATTGCAGATTAGTAGTCTTGGAGGCTTTTGTGAAGATTAGTCTTCCGTCCTTTGTCAGTCTGTCTGCTCTGATACGTAGCACGGGAGTCGGGGAACGTTGTTGTTATATGTATACATTTGCTGAATATATTTTGTATTACCTCTGTATGAATGTTTTGACGCTATAAAACGATTTATTTTGTAAAACAAGGCAGTTATGGATCTTTCCGCTTTATTCCATAACTGAACCTTTCCTATTATATGGAAAAAGTTTCCCTTACAGGTTTATTCCATTTTGTGTTATGTATCGAATTTATGAGCAGGGAATGTATTTTCTTTCTTCAAATGTGGCATCCTTATTTCTGTCGGAAAAATAAATTTTTAGCTACTCTGGTTTTATTTACGTATTATTTATTCGCGATGGGAATTAGGGTGTTACAGACGACACACTAATCCTCTTTCCACTTATTAAGGCTTATGAAATAACTTGTGATGAACCAATGGGCTTGTATGGAAGCCTTGAGGTGTATGTTGAATTATGGAAACATGTCTTGCCCAAGAATTCCACCATAGGTTACTTTGTCCAGAACTCTAATCCAGAGCCATAAAATGGGAGCTATGATCAAGCTTTAATCTTTTGAAACCTTGTTGCTAAGCACACATGCAGCCTTGTTGACACATTTTGAGATGTGTGAGGACCTTGTAGCTAGAGAGAGCCATCACCATTGAGAATACCTTCTTGTTTATTGCTTTGAAAGATCAACTCTTCTTCCTTGATTGATAATACCCAATATGCCTTGATCCCAAGCTTTTAGAACCAGAGCAAAGCATGAATGAAAATGACCTAGAGGGGTGCCTATATGATGGAGATGCCATGAAAATGGTAGGGTGAAAATGAGGGTGTGACAGATGCCCCTATTTAATCTTCTTGAACTTGAAGGTGAGTGTGGCAAAGGCTTTCTTACAATCAAGGTACAAGGGGATTAAATATAAGAATACCCGGAATTTTCAGCCGGAAAAGGAGTGGAATGAAAGGTGATGAATCTGTGGGATGGCTTGGAAAAGGCATCTGTCATTGGGACAAGGTAGTTGGTTATGAGGGATATGATGATATGTTTGAGATGCAATGCAGAACGAATATGAGTGCTTTGTCAGCCTTGAAAGGGGAGGTTGAAAGGGGAGGCATCCCTGTAGTATCCCGGTGAGATATAATAAGTTGATATATTCCTTCTACGAAAGGTAAATAGGACTCTAGAAGTTGGTTGCTGAGATACTTCTTCCACAAAAGGTAGAGAGGAGTCTAGAAATAAAAGATTAAGAGAGATATTCCTTCTATGAAAGGTAGAGCGGACTCAAGAAATAAAAGATGAGATATTCCTCCTACAAAAGGTAAAGAGGACTCAAGAAATAAAAGATGAGATATTCCTCCTACGAAAGGTAAAGAGGACTCAAGAAATAAAAGATGAGATATTCCTCCTACGAAAGGTAAAGAGGACTCAAGAATAAAGGATAGAAATTGGTTCTTCTCTTGCAAAAGACAAAGAGGACCCCTGAACGAAAGGTTAGGAGAAAAAATAAATTCCTGCTACAACAAGTAGGGGAGACTCCCTTGGGAGAAGACGATCGTATTATTTTCTGCAGAAGCAGAAACGACTCCAGAACACAAGGTTTAGAGAATAATTCCTTCAACAAAAGGTATAGAGGACTCCAGAACAAAAGGCTTGGAGACAATTTCCTTCTACGAAAGGTAGAGAGGACCCCAGAACAAAAGGTTAGGAGACAATTTCCTTCTACGAAAGGTAGAGAGGACCCCAGATCAAAAGGTTAGGAGACAATTCCTTTCTACGAAAGGTAGAAAAGACCCCAGAACAAAAGGCTTGGAGAAATAACATAACTCCCTTGGGAGAAGACGATCGTACTTACTTCTGCGAATAGCATAAATGACTCTGGAACAAAAGGTTTGGAGACAGATTCCTTTCTACAAAAGGTAGGAAGGAGACCTACAAAAGGTAAGCTGGGAAGAAATTGTGCAAAAGGCACGGGAAGGCTCTTACTAAAGGTAAGTTGGACACATTGCAAAAGGCAAGGAGGAGATACATCGTGAAAAATGACACGAAAGACTCACAAAAGGTAAGTTGGGGGCAATAACCATCTTCATACAAAAGGCAGAGGGGACTTGCAAAGGGTATCAGAACATCATTTGACCTCATAGGCACAACGGCGGAGATGACATTCTCTGAGTAACGACCATTCAGTTCTTGGCCACATAGGCATCAAGCGTCCAAATTGATCGAAGATACTTAATACAAAGTTTTGTCGCGTGCGTAAGGTAGCGAGAACGCTTACGAAAGGAAAGCGAAGAAGTAAGATTTCACGCGTAAGGCGGTGAAATCCCTTACAAAAGGTAAGGAGACATGGAATGGGTTGGAAGTAGCAAGTGATGGGAGAGACGAAGCCCACAGGAATGCCCTACCCTCTACAGGAACTGGATAAACAAGCGTGCAAATGATGTAGAAATGTATGCAAAATGCTGGGGATATGAAAGTCTGGAGTGACGGTCGTGCCAAGCATCGTTGGGCTTTGGTTAAGGTGCCAAGAATGGTTGGACTTTGGTTAAGGTGCCAAGAATGGTTGGAATTTGGTTGAAATACTTGCTGGGGGAAAGGTAAAGGGTACCATTCAAAGGTGGATTTTGGTTTCGGGGTGCCAAGAAAGGTTGGGCTTTGGTTGGAAGTGCCAAGTATGGTTGGGCTTTGGGTTGGATGGGGAATGAGCTTAACTTCCCGACACTCGAAATCCGACGATGCTACGATCGGACGGCAGATGTGGAGGCTCCAGATGCTCCAAGTTTGGTCCTTTGCAAAAGTTGCGCTTGCTCCTAAGAGAACCTCACTTCTAACTGAGATGCCAAGATGACTTTGCAAACGACAGTATGGGCATAACGACTTGACTTATACATGTTGGTTGCGCTTTTGCTCTGCCCCGAGGCTTTTCGACACTTGTTGCAAACTCATCATTTACTAGTGCCTAACAGGGTCAACTTGACCAATCTTGAAAGTATAGAGGAAAATAGCCCCTTTCCAATTGATCTGCCCCGATCTGTTCCTCGAACGAAAACTTTGGGGGTGATTATACCATGACATAGTCGGAGATAATTTTCCCCAATGTTTGAATCTTCAATAGTCAGCCTTTGCTTGAGTCTCTTGAAGAACTTGCCCCAGAATGAGCGTTGAAGCGACTTAACTTGTGTTAATTGAGCATCAGAGAGATTTGCCCTTAGTCACAAGAATCTCTGGGTGGCCTACCTTTGGCCGGTAGAGTCTTGAGATGATTCTATGCTCAACTCACTCTTGAATGTTATTCTCCAGATTCACAAGGTTATGAGAAGGTTTTGATTCGAGCCAGCACCAACGAATGATCAAGTTTCTCTCTGATTGCACTTTGTTGGAATCTCTTTGATGTCAAGTACTTGCTTACAGTTAAAATTGTTCATTTAAAAATGGTAATTTTAATGCGACGATCATGCAGGTTTTGAAAGAAATCACTTATCGGAATGATGTGATAGTGTGCGAAGAACGGACCATTAGTCCAAACACAGTGTTGATTTACTGGTGTGCGAAAGATATGGCAGGAATATGACATTAATGCTGAAAATTAGCAAATCTGCGGGGAGTCAGTTTACGCAACCTTGCAATAGTACGCTTTCAAAATAAACCCTACTTCAATTAGGTCTTTCGAGGGTTGTAATGTGGCCCGGTTCATGATTATTTGAAACAAAGGATATTAGGTTCAAATCTTGATTTGTACCCACCCCTTCTTCGTGATATCTCCAGTCCTACATTCAGTTATACTACACACATTTATCTTCCAAAAAGGTTAACGGTGTAAGGGCGAATTTGCTTGGAATGATAGTCACCTTATTTTGTTTTCGTGGATGTTAGTGACCTTTGGTGCCCACTTAACCGGGTTTTGCTTTTGTCGAGGATTTGAGGGCCTCTTTTGCTTTATTTATTTTTTGATCCCTAACTTTTGCATGGACCGACTTCACTTTTCGAGTCCATCGGGATTGCTCTAATTTTGCCTAAGTTTCCTATTTGGGGTGGTGAACTTAGCGGACTCTCCTTTTTTTTTGAAGTGTCATAACTGCCAAGTCTTTGGTCTTTGAAGAATAACCGCCATAACAAGATGTTTCATCTTGAAATTCGAATGTGTAATCAGGATAACTGAACACTACCCATGCCCCAGGTTAAGCGTAAGGGTTTAGAAATCAAAAGGAAACTCCTACTTCTAGGCTCGAAGGGGTTGACTAGGGACTAACTCCTTATCTCTCCAGTGTTTAGGGGATTTGAAACAATGCCTATACATCATCAGCGGGATTTTATCCGAAAGCATACAGTTTGCAATTATGGGTATTTCGTTTTCATCATCCTCCCTCAAATCTTTGCTAAGGCAACAATGTGATAAAGGAAGTGAAGTGGAGAAATATTTTTGTGATTTTTTTAATAAATGAGAAAGGATTAGTGAATACGAACGGACTTGTTCAAAAGAAATGCATGCTCATTACATTAACAATACCATTAATAAACAACAATGTCTAAAAGCAAATAGAACTTAACATGAAAGAAAGTACAAATGCAAAGAAATGACAAGATCTAAAAATTGCCAGCATTGGGGACTGGGCTTTTCCTCTTAAGTTGCTGTTGGGCTATCTTTCTTGCTTATCGAGACCATTATGATGGCCTTCTTCACATACTCTTAGAAGCTTCTTCCATAACCGAAACGGACGAACCCGCCTGGCCAGATAAAGAGTTAACTTATAGGCCTTGAGGCGTCACTGAGATCAACTTGGACTCAATCATATCTTGAATCTTGTGCTTGAGCATCTTACAATCTTCAGTCGAATGCCCCATTGCGCCATAATGGAAATCACATCGGGCGTTAGCGTCAAATTCTGGTGGGTATGGAAAAGGCACTGGTTTCAACTCTTTGGGCACTAACAGTCCTTCTTTGATCAAATTTGGCAACACCTGACTGTATGACATTGGTAGCAAATCAAACTGTCTCTCTGGCCTTCTCGGTCTTTGTCGCCTCTTCTGGGAGCAGCTTTGTTGTGGATACTGAATTGGGCGTCCACCCTATCCATACATTTTTCTCTTCAGATTTGGCTAGGAAACACGTAAAGGTTGCTGACGCAGAGGTTCCAGAACTTGTGATCGTAGAATATGCCCCTGTCTTGAGGTAGATCCGGGAGAAAGGGAAGGAGCGTCCATCCTTTTTGCAGCATCTGGAGTAGGAATTCCTTGCTCATTCGTGCCACTTGGCGTAAACTTGATTATCTTTGAATCAATGAGCTCTTGGACCTTGTACTTGAATTTCTTACAGTCCTCAATGCTATGTCCAAGTGCTCCAGAATGGAAATCGCACCTAGTATTCACATTATTGCCAGGAGGAATCTTTGTGGGGGGATGTTCCAAAGTACAGAGCTTAACCAGCTGAAGCTTGAGCAGGTGTTGGAGTAGCTGCACATATGGCATTGGAATTGGATCAAACTTCTTCTCGGGCTCCCTCGACCTCTGCTCAGATTCTCTGCTCTTAGGATTCCCTTGGGGAACAGGAAATGGCTGCTGATGACAGGGAGATTCTGAAACCCTGGCTTGCGGAGTAAACCCACAAGGTAATTCATGATTTGGGAGAGACTCCACGGGAAGAGGAGGAACAACAGCTTCTGTTGTAGCATTAGGTGTAGGATTGCCTTCTTTCCTTAACGCTGACTTTAGGAGTTCCATGATCAGGCTCATCTGAGTCTTCAATTGGCAAACCTCCTCCCTTAGCAATCTCTGACCTTGGGACAAAGCTTGTATATCCACCATAAACTGCCCCATCTGGGCCCCCATCTAAGTATGCATCTCCACCAACTCCGCTTGTAATTGCTCCATGATCAACTTCTGGCTGCTTTGAGTCCAATACGAGCGTCGGGAAGTCAACTGCGGGTTAAAGTTAGAGGATGGATAAACTCACTGTATAAGGTCGGAGAATGATATGCCAAATGACGCAAGATGCTTATGCAAATGCAATGTTATGAATGCAATAAGACATGGGATCAAAGATCATTGAATCAGAGGTTCATGTAACGCCCCGAGTATTTAATTATTTATTTAATTAAATATTTAATTAATTATTTATGATTATTCGGTTAATTTTGTATTGAGGAGATTTAATCGATAAGTTGGTATTTAAGTTGGTTTAGTCGTAGAATTATATTAGAAATAATATAATTAAAATATTATTAAGTAATTCCCGAATAATTGATGAATATGTCGCTTATGTGGTTAAGTCGGTAAGTTAATAGTCGGGTATAAATTAGTCGGGAAATTAATATTATAAATAATATTAGTTTAGTAGAATTATTAATTTAAATGCTTGAGTTTAGTTATGTGTGGAAATAGCAATTTCTAAGTGACTAGTAGTAAGCCCATTAAGACATAGTGACCCATTATTTTATTAAAGCTCTAGTTTATGTTAAAAGTAGTAAAAACAAAAGCTAAAACCTAAAAGAGTAGAGAAGAAAAGCTGCGACAGTGAATTAGGGAGAAGAGGACGAGAAGTTGCTGCCGGTGTCGAAAAATCAAGAAATTCGAGCTACCTTCGATCCAATCAGGTAAGGGTAGGGTTCGAATTTTATAACCGGGAGAATGATAGTTAGTATGTAGGAATTGGGATTTATATAATTTTTCACTATGTGGTATTTATTGGATTGAAATTGGTATATTATAGAGACCCATTATCATTTGATAGAGTAATTAGAAGCCATGTCTCAATGCCATAGCCTGTAGCGATGTAATCTTTTTCTGGTAATGTAGCGATTGTTGACTTTTTTTTTAACTAATGGCTTTATGATGTTATATATAATAATTGAAAAGTGGAGAATTTAATCTAATTAAAATTCTGATATAGTAGGTGATATGGTAGTTAAATATAGTAGTTAATTTAATTTAATCTAATTGGAAGGGGGCGCTGCACTTTGTGATGTATGCACCTGGGAAAAAAAAGTAATCGCAGCATATTTATATATATTATGGACGTTGGGTGGGGGGGGGGGGGGGCACTGTATTAGTGGGACTCCACTTTATCCCTTTTCCAAGCGCTACAGTTGGTGTGTAGCATATCTTATCTCTTTTCCTTGCGCTACAGGTGTGTAGCAGCATAGTCTTTGGTGAATTTTTTTTATATATATTAGTGGAAGGGGCGGTGGCTTGTGATTGGTAAAAGAAGAGAAACAAATCCGTTTAGTTGATTTCAGGCGGTGCATATTTGTGTGTAAGGGAGTGCCTAATTGTTTTTTTTATTAATGTATAAGTATATTATACAATATATAAATAGTATATAGTATGAATATTGGAATGAAGACTTAGTTTTAATGTACATAAATATTAACAGTGAATTAGAAATTGGCAGCATAATGATACACAGCAGTATTATATCAGGAACTTAGGATTAATAGTAGTTGGTCTTGTTGAGTAGCAGTATGGAATAAATAAAGTAGTAAATGCTATTAGTGCAAAAAATTTAATGAAAGATTGTAGTTGGAGGATAAATGTTGTAGCAGAAAAATAAATTAGTAGCAGGACTGGACAGAAAACAGGGTTGAGAGCAAAATTAAGCGGTATATTTAGTTGTCTGGAATTGAATGAAAATTTACGGGGAAGTTCGTGTATACGAATAGATACGTGTATTGTATTTATTTTGTTAAATTAAGTTAAATGCGTGGAATTGCCGGTACAGTCGATTGAGTTGGTTTTTGTCCCAAAATATTGACATGTTTTGTTGGAGGCTTAAATAGCCAAAATTGAAAGTTGTTTATGTTGTGCTGAGTTGTATTTGTTGTGTTGATGTTGTTAATTATATGTCGTTCGTATGTCGCATACATTGCATTGATTAAGTTGGCCTTTGATGGCACCTTTTTAAGTTGAAAATGCCTCGATAACCTGGCATATGTTTAAGTTGGGAGTTCTACTCCGAATGGTACCACATGCATCTGCATAAGTTGAGTCGCATTGAGTCGTATTAATGGATTTGTTGTTATGATGAATGTTGATTGGTTGTGATATGGTTGTTAGTTGTGAAGTGGTGAAACTTGTATGATTCTAATTCTAATATATTAATTATCATACTTTTGATTATATTATTGGATATCTCACCCTTTCTTTGTTTCGCCGTTGCCTTTATATTGGTAACGTGCAGGTAATCCGGAATGAAGGAAGCCTACCTTCATTAGTCCGAGTCAGTGGTTGTCGCTCTGATACGTAGCACTCGGGGGGATAATCGCGTGTTTTTCCTATTGATTGAATTATGTTTAAGTTGCTGAATTTTATATTGTTTTTATTAAAGGCTTACATTTGAAGTTGTTTTTTTTTGTTGGGTGAAGATGCTTTAACTAATTGATTGGTAAAGACTTGTTGATTGGGAGTTGTTGTTTTTGTTGAATTCAAAATTAAGAAATTTTTATGTTGAATTTATGAATCCGCTGCATGAAAGTTAAAGTTGTTATATTTTAAAGACTAAACAGGTTCGAATCAGTATCCGGAGAGTTGTATTCTTTATGTATGAATTACAGGTGATTGTATGATATGTTTAAGTTGAAATGAATGTGACATCCTGTATGTTGTAATCTTATACTCTGATATTATATAATTACGTTGGGTAGAATCAGGGTGTTACATTAGTGGTATCAGAGCAGGCCGGTCCGTCCGGCCAAGTTGTCTAGTCGTAGTGTAGTTTATCAATCGAGTATTGTTAATTAGTTCTAATCGTCGTTTATGTTGCAGTGATAAGTTGAGATAGCTGGAAGGAACGATGCTGCAATGGCTGCTGCAATGCAAGCAATGGCTCAAGCTGTGCAGAATTTACCGAACGCTGGCGAGAATGATGGATCTCGTTGCTTGGCGACATTTCAGAGAGAGAATCCGCCTACCTTCAAGGGTAAGTATGATCCTGATGGAGCGTTGGATTGGTTGAAAGAGATTGAGAGGATCTTTCGGGTGATGGGCTGCACTCCAGCGCAGAAGGTTCGTTATGGGACTCATATGCTAGCAGTCGAAGCTGATGACTGGTGGCTAGAGACTCGTCAGAGGTTGGAGACTACAGGTGAAGTTATCACTTGGGATATGTTCCGAAGGGAGTTTCTGAGGAAGTATTATCCAGAGGATGTCCGTGGTAAGAAGCAGATTGAGTTTCTTGAGCTGAAGCAAGGAACTATGTCGGTTACTGATTATGCTGCGAAGTTTGTTGAGCTGGCTAAGTTTTATCCGTACTATACCGGTGATGATGCTGAGTTTTCTAAATGCATCAAATTTGAGAGCGGGTTGCGCTCTGAAATCAAGAAAGCTAATGGGTATCAGAAGATTTGTGTCTTTTCTGATTTGGTCGATAGCTGCAGAATTTATGAAGAGGACAACAATGCTCACTACAAAATTATTAGTGATAGAAGAGGCAAGCAACAGCAGAACCGTGGTAAGCCTTATGATGCTCCAGCTGGAAAAGGTAAACAGAGAGCGACTGAGGGCAAGAAGACTAGTAGGGGAGATGCTCCTGCTGGCATAACTTGTTTCAATTGTGGGAAACCTGGCCATAAGAGTACTGTATGCAATTACAAGGTGAAGAAATGTTTTCGTTGTGGTAAGATGGGACATACTATGTCTGAATGTAAGCATAAGGAGATGGTCTGTTTTAATTGTGGTGAAGAGGGACATATTGGTAATCAGTGTCCGAAGCCAAAGAAAGCTCAGACCGGAAAAGTGTTCGCATTAGCAGGAACTCAGACAGCTAATGAGGACAGACTTATCAGAGGTACATGTTTCATTAATAATACTCCTTTAATTACTATTATTGACACTGGTGCTACTCATTATTTTGTTTCTACTGATTGTGTTCAAAGATTGGGTCTTAAATTGTCTACTATGAATGGAGAATTAATCGTCGAGATTCCAGCTAAGGGATCGGTGACTACTTCTCTTGTGTGTTTAAGGTGTCCTTTATCGATCTTCGATAAAGACTTTTATGTTGATTTGGCTTGTTTGCCGTTGACCGGAATGGACGTAATCCTAGGTATGAACTGGTTAGAGTATAACTATGTTCATATAAACTGTTATCGCAAGTCGGTGAGGTTTTCTACTCCAGAAGAGGAAGAAGTTGGGTTGTTGTCTTTCAGAGAGTTGCAGAAATTGATGAAGGAGGAAGCTCAGATGTTTTCATTGATGGCAATGCTGTCTATTGAGAGTAAAGCAAAGATTGATGAATTGCAAGTGGTGAATGAATTTCCTGAAGTTTTCCCTGATGAAATTCCTGATGTGTCGCCTGAGAGAGAGGTTGAATTCGGAATTGATCTTGTACCTGGTACTAGACCTATTTCGATGGCACCGTACAGAATGTCGGCATCCGAGTTGGCTGAATTAAAGAAGCAATTGGAGGAGTTACTTGAAAAGAAATTTGTGAGACCAAGTGTATCGCCGTGGGGAGCTCCAGTGTTGTTAGTAAAGAAGAAAGATGGAAGTATGAGACTTTGTGTTGATTACAGACAGCTGAATAAAGTGACAATTAAGAACAAGTACCCACTTCCAAGAATAGATGATTTGATGGATCAATTGGTAGGTGCTCGCGTGTTTAGCAAGATCGATCTGAGATCGGGTTACCATCAGATTAAAGTGAAAGATTAGGATATTCAGAAGACGGCGTTTCGAACACGGTATGGACACTATGAGTATTCGGTGATGCCCTTCGGTGTTATAAATGCGCCGGGAGTATTCATGGAATACATGAACCGTATTTTTCATACTTATCTGGATCGTTTTGTGGTTGTATTCATTGATGACATTCTGATTTATTCTAAGTCAGAAGAAGAGCATAAAGAACACTTGAGAACAGTATTGGAAGTTTTGAAAGACAAGAAGTTGTATGCGAAGCTGTCCAAGTGCGAATTTTGGTTAAAAGAAGTCAGTTTTCTTGGTCATGTCATATTTGGTAGTGGCATTGCTGTGGATCCATCTAAAGTAGAGGCTGTTTTAGAATGGGAAACTCCAAGGTCGGCTACTGAGATTAGAAGTTTTCTGGGACTAGCTGGTTATTATAGACGGTTTATTGAAGGTTTCTCTAAGTTGGCACTTCCGTTGACTAAGTTGACTTGCAAGGGCAAAGCTTTTGTGTGGGATATACAGTGTGAAGAGAGTTTTACGGAGTTGAAGAAAAGATTGACGTCGGCTCCGGTGTTAACACTACCTAATCCAGGAGAACCTTTTGTTGTATACTGTGATGCTTCTAAGATGGGTTTAGGTGGCGTACTCATGCAGAATGGTAAGGTTGTTGCTTATGCGTCGAGACAGTTGAGGACTCACGAAAAGAACTATCCTACGCATGATTTAGAGCTTGCTGCAGTTGTATTTGTACTGAAGATTTGGAGGCATTATCTCTATGGCTCTAGATTTGAAGTTTATAGTGATCATAAGAGCTTAAAATATTTGTTTGATTAGAAAGAGTTGAATATGAGACAGCGCAGGTGGTTGGAATTACTAAAGGATTATGATTTCGGTTTGAACTATCACCCAGAAAAAGCTAATGTAGTGGCTGATGCTTTAAGTCGAAAGACTTTACATATGTCAGCAATGATGGCTAAAGAATTGGAATTAATTGAACAATTCAGAGATATGAGTTTAGTTTGCGAAGTGACGCTGCAGAGTGTTACTCTGTGGATGTTGAAGATTAACAATGATTTTCTGGACAGTATCAAGGCTCAGAAGTTAGATGTGAAATTGGTAGATTCGATGGTTGGAATCGATCAGTCTGAGAATAATGATTTTAAGTTGGATATGCATGGTGTGTTGAGATTCCGCGATCGGATTTGTACTCCTGATGATGCAAATATGAAAAAGATGATTCTTGAGGAAGGTCACAGGAGCAATTTGAGTATTCATCCAGGAGCTATAAAGATGTATCATGACTTGAAGAAATTGTTTTGGTGGCCTGGGATGAAGCGCGATGTGGCACAATTTGTGTATGCGTGCTTAACCTGTCAGAAGTCGAAAGTTGAGCATCAGAAACCTGCAGGGTTAATGCAACCGTTGGAAATTCCAGAATGGAAATGGGACAACATTTCTATGGACTTTGTGACAGGGTCACCTAATACCTTAAGAGGACATGATTCGATATGGGTGATTGTTGATAGGCTTATGAAGTCGGCTCATTTTATACCTATTAACATCACTTTTCCAGTGTCGAAGTTGGCGGAGATTTATATTCGTGTAATTGTGAAGCTGCATGGTGTTCCTTTGAGTATTGTGTCGGATAGAGATCCGAGGTTTACTTCCGATTTTTGGAAGAGTTTGCAAGAAGCGTTGGGTTCTAAGTTGAGGTTGAGTTCGGCATATCACCCTCAGACGGATGGTCAAACTGAGAGGACTATTCAGTCTTTGGAGGATTTGTTGCGAGCATGTGTTCTCGAGCAAGGGGGTTCGTGGGACACCCATCTACCGTTAATAGAGTTCACTTATAATAACAGTTACCATTCTAGTATCGGAATGGCACCTTTCGAAGCGTTGTATGGTCGGAGATGTAGGACTCCTTTATGTTGGCATGAATCCGGAGAAAGTATAGTGCTTGGACCGGAAGTTGTTCGAGAGACTACTGAAAAGGTGAAGTTAATCCGAGAAAAGATGAAAGCTTCCCAAAGTAGACAAAAGAGGTATCATGATAAGCGAAGGAAGGATTTAGAATTCCAACCTGGTGACCATGTATTTTTGAGAGTCACGCTTGTGACTGGTGTCGGACGAGCTTTGAAGTCTAAGAAGCTCACTCCTCGTTTTATCGGTCCATATCAAATTTTGGACAGAGTTGGAAAAGTTACTTATCGGGTGGCATTACCGCCAAATCTTTCAAATTTGCACGATGTGTTTCATGTGTCACAACTCCGGAAGTACATTTCAGATCCATCTCATGTGGTTAGTATGGATGACGTGCAAGTACGGGATAATCTTACCGTGGAAACGATGCCTGTGCGAATTGCGGAACGTGAGATGAAGATCCTAAGAGGAAAGGAAATTGCATTGGTGAAAGTTGTCTGGTTGGGAACTGCTGGAGAAAGCATGACATGGGAATTGAAGAGCAAGATGCGAGACTCCTATCCCGAGTTGTTTGAATCAGGTAAATTTTCGAGGACGAAAATATTCTAAGTAGGGGAGAGTTGTAACGCCCCGAATATTTAATTATTTATTTAATTAAATATTTAATTAATTATTTGTGATTATTCGGTTAATTTTGTATTGAGGAGATTTAATCGATAAGTTGGTATTTAAGTTGGTTTAGTCGTAGAATTATATTAGAAATAATATAATTAAAATATTATTAAGTAATTCCCGAATAATTGATGAATATGTCGATTATGTGGTTAAGTCGGTAAGTTGATAGTCGGGTATAAATTAGTCGGGAAATTAATATTATAAATAATATTAGTTTAGTAGAATTATTAATTTAAATGCTTGAGTTTAGTTATGTGTGGAAATAGCAATTTCTAAGTGACTAGTAGTAAGCCCATTAAGACACAGTGACCCATTATTTTATTAAAGCTCTAGTTTATGTTAAAAGTAGTAAAAACAAAAGCTAAAACCTAAAAGAGTAGAGAAGAAAAGCTGCGACAGTGAATTAGGGAGAAGAGGACGAGAAGTTGCTGCCGGTGTCGAAAAATCAAGAAATTCGAGCTACCTTCGATCCAATCAGGTAAGGGTAGGGTTCGAATTTTATAATCGGGAGAATGATAGTTAGTATGTAGGAATTGGGATTTATATAATTTTTCACTATGTGGTATTTATTGGATTGAAATTGGTATATTATAGAGACCCATTATCATTTGATAGAGTAATTAGAAGCCATGTCTCAATGCCATAGCCTGTAGCGATGTAATCTTTTACTGGTAATGTAGCGATTGTTGACTTTTTTTTTAACTAATGGCTTTATGATGTTATATATAATAATTGAAAAGTGGAGAATTTAATCTAATTAAAATTCTGATATAGTAGGTGATATGGTAGTTAAATATAGTAGTTAATTTAATTTAATCTAATTGGAAGGGGGCGCTGCACTTTGTGATGTATGCACCTGGGAAAAAAAGAAAATGTAATCGCAGCATATTTATATATATTATGGACGTGGGGGGGGGGGGGGGGGGCACTGTATTAGTGGGACTCCACTTTATCCCTTTTCCAAGCGCTACAGTTGGTGTGTAGCATAGCTTATCTCTTTTCCTTGCGCTACAGGTGTGTAGCAGCATAGTCTTTGGTGAATTTTTTTATATATATTAGTGGAAGGGGCGGTAGCTTGTGATTCGTAAAAGAGGAGAAACAAATCCCTCTAGTTGATTCCAGGCGGTGCATATTTGTGTGTAAGGGAGTGCCTAATTGTTTTTTTAGTAATGTATAAGTATATGATACAATATATAAATAGTATATAGTATGAATATTGGAATGAAGACTTAGTTTTAATGTACATAAATATTAACAGTGAATTAGAAATTGGCAGCATAATGATACACAACAGTATTATATCAGGAACTTAGGATTAATAGTAGTTGGTCTTGTTGAGTAGCAGTATGGAATAAATAAAGTAGTAAATGCTATTAGTGCAAAAATTTTAATGAAAGATTGTAGTTGGAGGATAAATGTTGTAGCAGAAAAATTAATTAGTAGCAGAACTGGACAGAAAACATGGCCGAGAGTAAAATTAAGCGGTATATTTAGTTGCTCGGAATCGAATGAAAATTTACGGGGAAGTTAGTGTATACGAATAGATACGTGTATTGTATTTATTTTGTTAAATTAAGTTGAATACGTGGAATTGCCGGTACAGTCGATTGAGTTGGTTTTTGTCCCAAAATATGGACATGTTTTGTTGGAGGCTTAAATAGCCAAAATTGAAAGTTGTTTATGTTGTGCTGAGTTGTATTTGTTGTGTTGATGTTGTTAATTATATGTCGTTCGTATGTCGCATACATTGCATTGATTAAGTTGGCCTTTGATGGCACCTGTTTAAGTTGAAAATGCCTCGATAACCTGACATATGTTTAAGTTGGGAGTTCTACTCCGAATGGTACCACATGCATCTGCATAAGTTGAGTCGCATTGAGTCGTATTAATGGATTTGTTGTTATGATGAATGTTGATTGGTTGTGATATGGTTGTTAGTTGTGAAGTGGTGAAACTTGTATGATTCTAATTCTAATATATTAATTATCATACTTTTGATTATATTATTGGATATCTCACCCTTTCTTTGTTTCGCCGTTGCCTTTATATTGGTAACATGCATGTAATCCGGAATGAAGGAAGCCTACCTTCATTAGTTCGAGTCGGTGGTTGTCGCTCTGATACGTAGCACTCGGGGGGATAATCGCGTGTTTTTCCTATTGATTGAATTATGTTTAAGTTGCTGAATTTTATATTGTTTTTATTAAAGGCTTACATTTGAAGTTGTTTTTTTTTGTTGGGTGAAGATGCTTTAACTAATTGATTGGTAAAGACTTGTTGATTGGGAGTTGTTGTTTTTGTTGAATTCAAAATTAAGAAATTTTTATGTTGAATTTATGAATCCGCTGCATGAAAGTTAAAGTTGTTATATTTTAAAGACTAAACAGGTTCGAATCAGTATCCGGAGAGTTGTATTCTTTATGTATGAATTACAGGTGATTGTATGATATGTTTAAGTTGAAATGAATGTGACATCCTGTATGTTGTAATCTTATACTCTGATATTATATAATTACGTTGGGTAGAATCAGGGTGTCACAGTTCACACTATAGGTGTCAAGGTCACAGATTTTTCAGGCCATAAAACAAGATATCCCTCACCTCGGGTAGGCAATCTATTGGTTTAAAATAGGGCATTCCAAGGGTTTTCAAACAAGTTCCCATGCATTAACCCTAAAAAGTTTTCCATCATAACGACAATTCGTAAGATGGTAATCCCTTCAAAGGATGAGCACAGAGTTACGCCTTAGTAACCTTTGGAATAGGGTTCTAAAGGTCCTCAGAATCACGGGCTCCCAGGTCGAAAACAAAGACGCCATTACGACTAATCGTAAGACATAATCATTCCCATAGGGGCCTCATCTGAGCGGTGGAAGTCAAACCGACTCGACGAGTCCTAAGTCTCGCAAATCAGTAAGCAACCACCTCCTAGCTTAGTGTATACTCGAAAAGCTAGGGTAGAAAGCCTTTCTCCTCACAAACCATCCCCAATATACCCAACAGATAAGAGAAACACAAGATAATAAAGCAATAATAAAGCAAACAAAAATACACATATGATAAACAAACTAGGCTTGGCTTGCTAGGGTGAACCACATCCCCAGCAGAGTCGCCAGCTGTCGCTACTCAAAAAATAGACGACGAGAGGCGAAAAGAGGAAGAAACAGAAGAGTCGCCATTAAACTTTATTTATCCCATGAAGGGAAGGGAAAACATCGAGAAAACCCAAAGAAGGAAGGATAAGATGGTCTCGCAACCAAATTATGGGTTCGGAAGCCGGTTATGCAAGGGGAAGGTATTAGCACCCTTCACATTCATTGTACTCGATGGGAACCATTTGCTTGTCTATGTGTAAGGATGTTTGCTAAGGAAATTTCTTTCTAAGAGTGTTCTAAAGAGGGAGAGAGAAAGGTGAGAACCAAAGAATGTGAAAGAAAATAAAAGAAAAGGTAAGGAGAAGAAGAGAGGAAAAGAAAAGGAGACTCGATAGGACTTCGTGGTCCTATGCCTACGTATTCCCTCGTGCAATGGGAAAGTCAGAGTCAACGTAGTTTGGAGGACTACGAGTGAAGAAAATGGAAGGGGGCTTGCCAAGATTATTGCAATCTTGTGCCTACGTATCTTACATTCGGACGAGAATGAAGAATCAGAGCAATCGTAGTTCGATCGACTACGGTTTGTTGGTGTTTTTTATGGACGATGTTAACGTGCGGGTTCTAGCAGTTAGGTGTATTGCGGCTCGCTCGTGGAGTCTTATGCGCTACCTGTTTGCGGTAGAACGGACGCAACATGTCCTTTTTGAAAAGGTTGATTTTCGCCATCAAGGCAAGATGTCACATTTGATTTGTTGAAAGTTGATTTTAAGGGCGAAATAAGTCCTCGGATAGGAACCCCTTCGGGTAGTACCCAATTCTTTATCTCAAAAGGTTTGTTATGAAAATTGTGTGGCGAATATAGTCACGTCTTCGTATTGAAAGATAAGTATCGAGACCACACACTCTAAAGTGAGCATCCTAATACTCGAAGAGGAAGAGGTCTTCACCCAATCCCCTCTCTTTAGTTCAATACAAAGAGAACTTTATTCTCTTATTAAAGGTGTTTTGAGTTAGATGGTAAGTGCTTTACGACAGTGAACCCTAAAGGTAATGTCAAGCACTCGGGATAGGAGAAGGCCTTCGCCTAACCACTCCACGACCATCTAAGTTTATTAAGAAAAGGTTTGAAAATGCACTTAGTACAAGACCAAGGTTTTTAGACACAAGGAGATGAAATAAAAGAGAAAAAGGTTTTTGAAAAAATGGGTAGTGAATATAGTCACGTCTTCGTATTGAAAGACGAGTATCGAGACCACACACTCTAAAGTGAGCATCCTAATACTCGAAGAGGAAGAGGTCTTCACCCAATCCTCTCTCTTTAGTTCAATACAAAGAGAACTTTATTCTCTTATTAAGGAAGTGTTTTGAGTTTGCATTTGAATCGGTCAAAGGAATTGGATTAAATGGGATGGAGGACCTAATTGACTAGGATAAGGTCGATGGCGACGCACGAGGCGGTCGACTTACAAGGGTGAAAAATGGCTCGACGTTGAATCGAGAATTTATTTTTGAAAATGGTTCTAAATGTGTATGTAAGAGATTAATCAAATATTATCAAGATAAAAACATATCATGTGAGAAAGTCGCATAATAGAAATAATAATCGAGAATTACACAACTAAACCAAACAAAACAACACACACAATTATTAACTAAATTAAATATGAATATTTAATAAAATTAATTAATATTAAATAGATATATTTAAGATAATTAACAATATGTACACATTTTTTTTTTATTTTTCATAACTTAAACAAAAATAACAATAAAAAGAGAAATAGAAAATAAAAAAGAACCAAACAAAAAAAGCTTATGGGCTTGTACTGAAAAAGCAAAAGGAGGGGTGTGTAGAGTAAAAGAGAGGTAGGCCTAATTGAGAAGGCCCATTCGCTGATGAGGGTCTAGGGAGACCCAGTCAACACAATTGACTTTTGATGGAAGAATCTGATGCGTAGGATTAGAGGAGTCATCCATTGACTCCAATCTCATGGCTATGAACGCGAGGTGCATTGTGTTCTCTAGGGAGAGTAACGCAGTATACCAAACAAAAGAGTCTTTGGGCGGTGACACATGTCCATCACGGTGACACATGTCACCACCACCGCCAGCCACAAACCCACTAATACTTAACTGAAATGCGAAGGGTAACCTCAAGTGACCAGAATCAAACAAGCATATCCGCTCTTTCTACGTCTCCATCCCTCTCTTACTTACCCAAATCTCTGCAAAAGAAACGCCGCCGGAGCACACCCAGGTGGCCGGAGAAGAAGACCTACGGCGGAAACCGCCGTCTTCTCCGGCGGCGATACCTCATCTCACCATGGTCCAAACACCAAACCCCACTAAAATAATTCCCCGAATCCAAATCCTCTCATGATTTCTCAAAAAAAAAAATACGAAAACGAACGAATCGACCCTCCCCTCTTTCGAAACCCTAACCTAAAAACCTCAATAAAAAGACCAAAAACGAGAAGAAAGAAAATACGATATGCGAATGAAAGAAGATTTTCAAAGCAAAGGTCAACAACAATTAGACAGTAAATACAAGAACGACATAAACAGTGATTAATGCGTGAAAGAGAACTCACCCTTGAAGACCTCGAGCTCAGGTAACGATTGTTCCTCCTCTCCCTTACCACTCCTTGCAACAGCCGTTGAGGTTTTGTGTGTAGGAATTTTAGGGTTTCCTCTGTATTTTGAAACTCAAGCTCTAGGGTTTGAGAGCCGTTTTTGATGTTTGGTTGATGATGTTTGAATTTTGTGACCACTCGCCCCTTTTCTGTTGCTATGATGTTGTTCTTATAGGATATAAATTAGGGTTTTCAATTTGAATCTGCTGAAGAATCTTCTGTTTTGGTATGTCTACATTGTGTTTTCGAGGATGCTAAAAATTGCCTTCGCTAAACTATGAAATTCTCCCTACTGTACTTTCTGCCCTGTTTTGCTGCGGTACCTTGCTGTTGAATTTTGTTCCTGCATTTTCTGAACTTTTTTGTTTGCTTGTGTTTGGCATTTCCTTGTGGTCCCTCTTTTAGACAGAATTTGGATTACTTTAAATTGATTTGGTGCATTCTTTGAAAGTGTGACATGAATTTGTTTTGAGCATAAACCTTGGTATGACATGTGATTTGGAAATATGGACCTTCTTTATTCTTGAATGAATGAGCATGATGGATTATGGATTGGATTGAATTATTTTGTGATCCCTGTCTTGAATTGTGACATGAGCTGAATTGTGACATGGATTTGTTTGGTTATGGCTTAGATTTTGGAATGGATTTGTGTGCTATGATGATGAATTGAATTTTTGGTTCTGGTTGTTGATCTTTGAAAATGCTTGAATTATGTCATGATATGAATTGATTTTCGGTTTATGGTTCTTTGCTTATGACGACAACCGTCGCTAAAATCGCTAAAACCATTGCCGTATGCCATTGTTCAGCAGGTGATGAGCACTTCTTGCTTATGACGACAACCGATATGGTCGTATCATTCTGCAGGTTAAAAATATTCATTGTAAATCCTCAAAGTCAACGTAATTCGGGGAGTTCCAAATCTCTTATGGGGTTGACCTTAATCAGAGTGAATGGGCGTGCATTTGAGCTTGGGCCGCAAGTTATGAGTCATAGTTTTTTTTTAATGTTATGTATTTTACTGCTGTGTATTCTCTTTGATTTTTCCAAACTTGTAATGAAACCTTACTTTGATTTGGAGAAATGTGTATTTGGTTTCCAAAGGTTTGCATTTAATTTCTACTGCAACAACATGCTTACCAAATGCAAAGTATGATGATTGTTCCTAGTGAAAATAGAACGCTACTTCCTTGGGCCAGTATGCATCACATTTTTTTATTTATTCATGAACCATGGCTGCTAAAATACGGTGGATTGAACACCGTGCTTCAAAATATATAAGTCCAAGTTCTTTTGTCCAAGTTGACATTTAAGTGGAATCGCATATCCAAAGAGAGAGAATGTACAATTGAAAGATAAGCCCAATGCTTTCCCAAGTGGACCTAGTCAAGAGAATGAATATGGCCGTGTCAACAACACTTGAGCCACTTTATTTGAAGCACAATTTAACCATGCGTCCCAAACAAAACAACAAACCAAAAAAATTCTTGACTTTGAATGAGTGATCCTATTCTTGCTCTTCATTAATCAACAAAAAATTTGTTTGTCATTTTACTATGGATATAGTCTTTGAAATGAATCATGAGGCAACAATGGAACCACTAATGAATCATTTTCTGAATTTGGTCGCTCGAGCTGCTACACCAAATTTCCATCATGAATCAAATGCTTGAAATCATAAGAACATGACTTAAAACACAAATTGTGTCACAACTATTCCAAAAACTTTAACTGAAATGAACTGATCTTTGATGATCCACAAACATGACACATCTCAATTCAACACAGTCTGATAACCTGATCCATAGATAATCTGAGTTCACACAGAAACCCTAACTGAAAACACAGTCACATACTACTCAAATCATACACACTTTGGCCTGTTTATGAAATAAAACTTGTCTGACCAGGATTAGGTCAGACCTAACTAGACATCAACCAACATTGAGCACACATACTCGTAATGATAGTCTCAAATTAACCTCAACTTCTCCTCCTGGCACTGAACTTAGACAACAAGGGAATGAAAGTTGGCCATAAATCTCAAAGGTTGACTTTTGTAGGGCCACAGTTGACTTTCCTGATCAGACGACACACTAATCCTCTTTCCACTTATTAAGGCTTATGAAATAACTTGTGATGAACCAATGGGCTTGTATGGATGCCTTGAGGTGTATGTTGAATTATGGAAACATGTCTTGCCCAAGAATTCCACCATAGGTTGCTTTGTCCAGAACTCTAATCCAGAGCCATAAAATGGGAGCTATGATCAAGCTTTAATCTTTTGAAACCTTGTTGCTAAGCACACATGCAGCCTTGTTGACACATTTTAAGATGTGTGAGGACCTTGTAGCTTGAGAGAGCCATCACCATTGAGAATACCTTCTTGTTTATTGCTTTGAAAGATTAACTCTTCTTCCTTGATTGATAATACCCAAGATGCCTTGATCCCAAGCTTTTAGAACCAGAGCAAAGCATGAATGAAAATGACCTAGAGGGATGCCTATATGATGGAGATGCCATGAAAATGGTAGGGTGTAATGAGGGTGTGACACTGAAGACTTACGCTCTCTAGATAACGGGTTCTGAAGAGCAAGTACTGAAGACTCTGAAGACGCAGTTCTGAGGACTCCAAGACTTGAAGATCTTAAGAACCAAGCTACGTTTTCCATTCTTACTCATGCTCGCAGAAACCTTTGAAGTTAAGAAGATAAGAAGACTAAGCAACGAAATACAACTGTACAACAGTACAAACGAAGATATCTTGAAAACAGTGCAACAGTACAAACGAAGATATCTTGACAAGACAGGACACAAAAGTATTATCTGTCCTCATGTCTCTATCAAGCCGCCGTCAGTCTAAATCGCTATGATCACTCTTCAACGGTCACATTTTACACGACTATATAAAGACATGAAGACTTGAAGAAAGATACACGAAAGCTCACTGCAAAAATACTCTCTTACTAATATCTTTCTTAAGTCATATAGATCCAAAAATTGTTTACATCTCAGCTTGTATAAGAAGCAATATTCTGTAAACTAAACTCTTTCAAACTTAGGTTTGGGTTCCTTAAGAAAGACCTGTAAGGTTGGATTTCTTGAGAAGTCTAAGACGTGTTGTCTTAGAGGTTGTTCCTTGGGAAATACCGGTAAGGTTGGATTTCTTGAGAAGTCTAGGACTTGAGAGTCTTAGAGTTTATTGTTAGTCACCAGTAGTTTGGCTTATGCATTGTATTAATTTGATTGGTTAGTGGATTAAGACCTCGATTGAGAGAGGCAAAATCACCTTGGCGGGTGGACTAAATTAGCTTGAGGATTTCTCAAGTGAACTAGTATAAACATACTGTGTTATCTCTTTCTAGCTTCATTAAGATTATTACTTATAAGTGAAAGCGTTATTAAGGGGATTAGTTTAAAAAGAAACGATTTTATTTTGAAAAACCAATTCAAACCCCCCTTTCTTGTGTTTTTCACACCTTCAATTGGCATAAGAGCTCCGGTTCTGAGGTGATAAAAAGGTTGAATTTTTATCAAGCACTTAATAGTGTTTAGTACCGATCCAAGTGTGAAAAACAATGGCTGCACCTGAACCAAATGTTGCTGCTAATGAAAGAGATTCATATAGTGCAAAACCTCCTATCTTTGATGGCGAAATATTTGACTATTGGAAAGATAGAATTGAGAGTTACTTTCTGGCTTTTGACTTAGATCTATGGGATCTAGTAGTTGATGGCTACAGTTACCCAGTAGACTCTAAAGGCAAAAAGATTGCCAGAAGCGCATTGACAGATGCTCAAAAGAAGATTTACAAGAATCATCACAGAGCAAGAACGATTCTGTTAAATGCAATTTCATATACGTAATATGAAAAGATTACAAACAAAGCGACTGCAAAGTCTATTTTTGACTCTCTCCGAATGACTCATGAAGGCAACGCTCAAGTCAAGGAGACAAAGGCTCTTGCCCTAATCCAGAAATATGAAGCCTTCAGAATTGAAGACGATGAATCTGTGGAAACTATGTTTTCAAGATTCCAGATGCTTGTTGCAGGACTCGGAGTTCTGGACAAAGGTTACTCTACTGCTGACATATCAAGAAGATTATCAGAAGTCTGCCTGTCAAATAGAGACCAATGGTAACTGCTTTGAAATTAGCAAAGGATTTGAACAACATAAGTCTTGAGGAACTAATTAGTTCTTTAAGGAGTCATGAAATAGAACTTCAAGAAGATGAACCTCAGAAGAAAGGTAAACCTATTGCTCTAAAGGCTAAGTCTGAGAAGAAAAAGGCTTATTAAGCAGAGGAAGAATCAGAAGAATCTGAAGAAGATTCAGATGGAGATGAACTATCTCTCATATCAAGGAAGATAAGCCAACTGTGGAAATACAGAAAGAATAAGTTTAGAGGACCAAGAAGAACTAAAGGTAGATCTGAGTCTACATATGGTCAAAAGAAAGCTTATGGAAAAGAAGTTACATGTTTTGAATGCAAGGAGCCTGGACATATCAAGAATGATTGTCCAAAGTTCAAGAAAGATGGAAGACCTAAGAAAGCTAAAAAGAGTCTTATGGCAACATGGGATGATTCAGAGTCAGAAGAAGATTCTGATGGAGAACTTGCCAACGTGGAATTCATGGCTAAGACCAGCACGTATGAAGCCTTATCAGAAGGAGAATTGATACTTGATGAAGAATTAGACTCTGATGATGACAGAGAGGTACTTTCTTCCTTATCTCGTTCTGAACTTGAAATAGGATTATCTGAACTTATGAAAAAGTATCAACTTCTTCTAAGAAAACACAAAACTCTGAAAAATACTTTTGTGGTTCCTTCTGAGGACCTTACTAAGAGCAAGCAAACTATTTCTGAATTAAACGAAAAATTATTCTTTTTAGAAAAATCAAATGCTGCTTTAAAAAGTAAAGTCTCTAAGTTAGAAGAAGAGATTACTTCTGACATAACTGGCACTAATGAATTGGTTAGATATGATAGAGCTTTTCAGCACTTCCTCGCTAAAAGCATAGATAGAAGCAAAATGGCTTCAATGATCTATGGAGTTAGCAGAAATGGAAGTAGAGGTTTGGGATATTCAGGACCATCAAAACCATGTGATGAGACCAAGAGTATCAAGCTAATACCTCTGTCTAAACATTTTGTGCTTGCTGACACTAAACTGAAATGTCCAGAACCAGAAGGTTCTAAGTCTGTTGCACCACAAACACAGACATGGAAGAAAACTTCTAAGCTTAAATATCATGCACGAATTCCACATTATTATCCTGCTGCACGGAAATCCAAAGGTGTCAAAACCTATGGAAAGACTAATGTGAAAGGACCCACAAAATGGGTACCTAAGAATAAGATAATTTATGTTGCAGATATCCTTAATGGCGCCACTGAAACACCAGTCATGGTACCTGGACAGTGGATGCTTGCGACACATGACGGGAGAAAGGCATATGTTCCAAGATTTGGAACTTAAGCCTGGAGGTGTCGTCGGTTTCGGAGGAAACCAGAAGGGAAGAATCATTGGCTCCGGAACTGTTGGTAATGGTAAACTTCCTTCTGTTAATAATGTTCTTTTAGTTGAAGGTCTAAGGTATAATCTGTTCTAAATTATCCAACTTAGTGACAATGGTTATGATTTTATTTTCAATCAAACGTCTTGTAATGCTGCTAGTCAGAAGGATGGATCTGTTCTGTTCAATGGTAAGAGGAAGAACAATACTTACAAAATTAAATTATTAGATTTAAAACATCAGAATGTAAAGTGTCTTCTGTCTGTCAATGAAGAGCAATGGGTATGGCACAGACGTCTGGGTCATGTTAGCTTGAGAAGAATCTTTCAGCTGAATAAGCTAGGACTTGTCAGAGGTTTGCCAAATCTGAAGTACTCTTCAGATGCTCTTTGTGAAGCATGTCAGAAAGGCAAGTTTTCAAAAACTTCTTTTAAAGCAAAAAATATTGTTTCCACCTCTAGACCATTAGAACTTCTTCACATTGATCTATTTAGACCAGTGAAAACTGCTTCTCTCAATGGTAAGAAATACGGACTAGTCATCGTTGATGATTACAGTCGTTGGACAGGGGTAAAATTCTTAAGGCACAAGGATGAGTCACATTCTGTGTTTGCTTCCTTCTGCACCCAAGTGCAAAACGAAAAGAATTGCAAAATCGTCAAAGTCAGAAGTGATCATGGTGGAGAATTTGAAAACAAAGATTTTGAAAAACTTTTTGATTCGCATGGGATATCTCATGATTTTTCCTGTCCTAGAACTCCACAACAAAATGGAGTTGTAGAAAGAAAGAATAGGACTTTACAAGAAATGGCTCGCACCATGATCCAAGAAACTGACATGGCTAAGCACTTCTGGGCAGAGGCAGTTAACACAGCATGTTATATTCAAAATAGAATCTCCATAAGATCTATTTTGACTAAAAATCCTTATGAATTGTGGAAGAATATAACTCCCAACATTTCTTATTTTCATCCTTTTGGATGTATTTGTTTTATGTTGAATACTAAAGAAAATCTTGGCAAGTTTGATCCCAAAGCACAGAAGTGTCTGTTGTTAGGATACTCTGAACACACAAAAGGCTACAGAGTTTATAACACAGAATCACAGATTGTGGAAGAATCAATTCATGTTAGATTTAATGATAAGCTTGACCCTGAAAAGTCAAAGCTAGTTGAAAAGTTTGCAGATTTGGAAATCAGCTTTGCAGAACCTAAAGAAAAGGTAGAAGAAGTTAAAGCTCTAGAAGTTCCTACTTCCGACATTATTGATGTACTTTCTGGTACTCCACAACAAAATAAAAGTAGAATTTCAACTTTACACCCTGAAAAACTAATTCTGGGACGCAAGGACGCTCCCATCAGAACCAGATCAGCTTTCAAACCGTCTGAAGAAATGCTTCTGGGATTGGTGTCTCTAATTGATCCAACTTCAGTTGATGAAGCTCTTCTGGACAAGGACTGGGTTCTGGCAATGGAAGAAGAACTTAACCAGTTTTCAAAGAACGATGTATGGGATCTTGTTCCAAAGCCTAAAGGTGTCCATGTAATTGGAACTAAATGGGTATTCAGAAACAAGCTCAATGAAAAGGGTGAGGTTGTCAGAAACAAGGCACGACTAGTTGCACAAGGTTACAGTCAACAAGAAGGGATAGATTACAATGAAACCTTTGCTCAAGTCGCCAGACTAGAAGCCATACACTTGTTAATTTCCTTTTCAGTAAATCATAACATCATCTTATACCAGATGGATGTTAAGAGTGCATTTTTGAATGGTTATATATCAGAAGAAATCTATGTCAAACAACCTCCTGGATTTGAAAACTCAGAGAAGTTAGATTTTGTTTTTAAACTCAAAAAATCTCTCTATGGTCTGAAACAAGCTCCCAGAGCTTGGTACGACAAATTGAGCAATTTTCTTTTAGAAAATAACTTCACCAGACGCAAGGTTGACACCACTCTCTTCTGTAAATCGTATAAAAATGATATACTCATAGTTCAGATTTACGTTGATGATATTATTTTTGGTTATGCTAATCCCTCTCTCTGCAAGGAGTTTTCTAAGCTAATGCAAGCATAGTTCGAAATTAGTCTGATGGGTGAGTTGAAGTTCTTTCTGGGAATTCAAATTGATCAGAAACCAGAGGCTACTTACATTCATCAAAGTAAGTACACTAAAGAACTTCTGAAGAAATTCAACATGATAGATTGTAAAATAGCAAAGACTCTAATGCATCCAACATGCATCATGGAGAAAGAAGAAGTAAGTGGTAAGATTTGGCAGAAGATCTATTGAGGTATGATAGGCTCTCTTCTGTATTTAACTGCTTCTAGACCTGATATTCTATTCAGCGTCCATCTGTGTGCTAGATTTCAATCAGATCCTAGAGAATATCATTTAATTGCTGTTAAAAGAATTCTAAGGTATGTGAAAGGAACTACTAAGCTTGGTTTGATGTATGAGAAAGCATCAGAGTACACTCTTTCTAGTTACTGTGATGCAGACTATGCTGGAGAAAAATTGGAAAGAAAAAGCACATCTAGAAACTGTCAGTTTCTAGGGAAAAATCTGATCTCATGGTCAAGCAAGAGACAATCAACAATTGCTCTCTCAACAGCATAAGCAGAGTACATATCTGCTTCCTTATGCAGTACGCAGATGCTGTGGATGAAGAATTAGCTAGAAGATTATCAGATACACGAGAGTAACATTCCTGTCTTCTGTGATAATACTGCTGCTATCTGTTTAAGTAAAAACCCAATCTTACATTCTAGGGCTAAACACATTGAAATAAAACATCATTTTATCAGAGACTATGTTCAGAATGGAATTTTGTTCTTAAAATTTATTGATATAGACCATCAATGGGCTGATATTTTTACAAAACCCTTAGCTGAAGATGGATTTCAAATTATTTTGAAGCATCTGAAAATGGATTATTGTCCAGAGTAAGAGAGCATCAGAATCAGATGTGTTTAGTCAGAGTAAGTATTTGTTTAGTCTCAGTCATCAGAAGCTAATTCAGTCAGAAGTGTCTCTGATCTGATGGGAAATTTTGGGTTGTTTAGATTCTGAGAACATTAAAACGTGTCACTTAATTAGAAAATGGTTAATGCGTGTAATTTCGATTATACCCAAATCATTACATCTACTTAAAATACACAATGAATAGTAATTTTCTTGGAATTGACTTAAATCATGATTACATTCATTCATTAATCCCCAGTACTGTGTTTAACCTTTCATTTTCAAAAACATTTTATATACCCACTCACACTGCTTTATTTCTACTTCCACACGATTAGAAACCCTAAAACCCTAAATCACTTTTCTCTCTCTCTCAATCACTCATTCACCGTCTTCATCTTCATCAATCCCAACCATCATCATGATGAACAACATTCAATAAGCAACCGTTCGCTTTGCCGAAGCAATGGAAGTGTCACTGAATCCCTCCAAAAAGTTACCATCTTCATCTGTTGCGCCTTCTACAACTTCTACAACCACCACAACTGTTGCTTCGATTTCATCGTCACCTCCTAAGATCGATGAAAACCATGTAACTCAAAGAGATGCCGCAGTTACTTGTGTTCTTCATGCAAACGATCTAACTGTTCTCAAGAACTAGATGTCGATTTTAACAATCTTCGTGATAATGGGTTTAACCTTCATGATCAACTAAACATTCAAGGTTGGAAAAGTTATTTTGACAGACTTAGAGGTCCTACCTATGAAGCACTAGTAAAAGACTTCTGGAGGCAGGCTAACACTGACGATCTTCATGTTGTCTCTTTTGTTATGGAAAAGAGGATTGTTATCACTGAGAGGTCAATCTCCGATCTGCTAGGAATGAAGTTCTTGGAAGGCAAACGAGTTTATGGAGAGAACGACAAATCTGACTATGTCATCAACAAAGAAATTTTTACAAATTATCAATCTGGGAAAACAGAGTATAAAAGCAAGGACTTGCGTGATAATCTAAGAATTTGGCATAAGATTATTCTTAGTTGTATCAATCCAAGACCTTCAAAGAGTGCTGCAGACTACTTCAATACAAATCAAAAGTACATATTGTACTATCTGCACAAAAATGAGAAAATGTGTCTACCATCTATTCTGTTTTACCATCTAAGGGATATGGTGCGCAAAACAAGAACAACAGATTCGCCAGAAAAGAAGATTACAACTTACATTCCCTTCGGAAGATTGCTCTCTGATATCTTTGTTGAAAGTGTCTTAGTGGATTATCTTGTTAAAGAAGCCAGATATACAGAAGACTTGACTCCAAGCATAGGAGAAGCCTTCAATGCTATGAATCTTAAGCATATGAAAATGATCAAGAATGTTGAAGTGAAACCTCTGTCTATCTCTAATGAGACTGTGATTAAACACAAAATTCCAGTGGTGAACTATCCTTTCTATCACAGAGCTATCATATACAAACAATTGCTTCATTTGTTACTATGATGAGAGAAGAAGGACATGACATGTCCAGCTTCAAAATTGAAGATGTCGCTCCTAAACCTCAATATGTTACTAGAAGCAAGAGGAAGAAAACTGAAGAGGATTCTGAGCTTAAGAAAAAGAAGAAGGATGACAAGTCTGAATCTTCCAAGACTTCCACTCTGCGTTCTCTTCTTTTTGAGAAATCTAGTAAGTCTGCTACCAATTCTTCTATTTCAATGGATGTTACCAAGCCTGTTACTGCATCATCATCATCATTTCAAACTACTTTCATTCCTACCTCCAACCCACAAGTAAAGTTTAAACCACCATCTTTTTCAATTCCTCCTCTAACTACTACTATTCAACCGCCTCCCATTTCCTCAATCAGTACACCTATTCCATCTGAAGCCATTCCTACCTACACCTCAACAATAACCTCTCCACTCATTCAACCAAATGAACCAGGTTCCCCGAACCTACTCTCTGATTCTCAGACCCTTAACATTGAACCAGGATCTGAGGAAACCATCTCTAATACTCTAGAATTTGTCACATTTGAACCTTTCACGGTCTCAGAAATCCTTGAGTTATCGTCCCTTACTGATCAACCAACATCTGAACATGTTCATACTGAGAATATTTCATCTCAACCAGCACCTTCTGAAACTAACTCTGCTGAGCCTAACCTTGCCTTGGTCATCTATGACACACCCTTTCCAACAACCCTTGAAGAATGCATTGGTCAGTTTTGTAACAAGGCGATAAAGAAGGTAGCAAAATTAAGATCAGAAGCAAGCAGAAGTGTCAAGCCTCTGGAGCTTGAGAATTCTTGGGAAACCTTTCAGAATTGGTTAGATTCTGAATTTGCAAGAATCACAAGCTTCTCAGACGCCACTAAAACTGCTGGAGTTCAGTTGGCAAAGGAAAGAGCAGAAGCTGAAGAGTGGATAAGGGAATTCAAGCTTTTGACTGCGAAGCAGAAAAAAGCTGAAGAAAAAGCTGTTGAAGAAGCGAGACGTCTAGCAGAAGAGGAAGCCAGATTGGCGCAAGAAGCTGAAGCTACAGAAAAAGCTAAGCAAGACGCCTTAGCTATTTCCTCATCTGACCTGCTGTGGTGCGTTTGGAAAACGCAATTAAAGAAATCAAAGGAGAACAACAGATTTTCAGGGAAAATTTTACAGAACAAAAGGTTGTCAATGCAAATGTTCAGAGCTTACTTCAAAAGATTCTGGATAAGATGTCCTCTGGAGACACCTAAGTTTTTCTTTGTTTCTTTCGACTCTGAATTTAGGATTTAGTTTTTCACCCTTTGATTACAAATCTTTTTTATTATGACAAAAACGGGGAGAAGTAATGTGTTATTTTAGTTCTCATAGTCAATCTCTAAAAAACAAGATGTTTACAGTCTAACAAATAAACTGCTATTTCTGTTAGATATTTTTTTTTGTTTTTCTTTTCAGGAATTCTGATCTGACTAAACATCATAAAGTTGATCTTCAAAGAAATCAAAATTCATCAAATCAGAACTCTGATAAAGAAATCAAAATGTTTTGGCTCTGATAATTCAAGTCCTTGAGTTTTGATAGAAACAAGGTTCTGAGATGAAGACCTGAGTTCTTGTCAAACTCTGAAGGATCAAATTTGTAATTGAATCAAGACTATGAAGATTTTAGTATCTGACCTATTGGAACCAGGGGGAGTTCATCCAGAAAGGTTCACAAGTCAGGATATTTGATCTTCAGCCAGTCTGAGATTCAGGGGGAGTATCTCATGTGAAGGATAAGTATTCCTTAACCTCCTTATTTCGTTTACCCTTGTGTTATGTACAAAATTGCGTCATCAAAATACATAGTTTTGTCATCGTCAAAAAGGGGGAGATTGTGAGAACAAGATTTGGTTCTACAATAATGCCTCTGAGTTTTGATGATATCAAACAAGTATGTTTGTATGAACAATTTTGTGAGTCTAATGTTTGTTATTTTTGAGAATTTAACAAACATGTTCTGCTTCCGATAAATAGCGTGGCTGAGTTGTTAGAAAAGAATATTTTCGCCTATGCGCTACACTTGATC
The DNA here is from genome assembly GCA_022829125.1 of Lathyrus tuberosus. Classification (NCBI taxonomy): domain Eukaryota; kingdom Viridiplantae; phylum Streptophyta; class Magnoliopsida; order Fabales; family Fabaceae; genus Lathyrus; species Lathyrus tuberosus. The sequence continues at coordinate 8,371,400 of JALAZF010000263.1, read as the reverse complement.
TGCTAAATTGTAGTAATTGCTTCAGGAGAATCTGAAGATTTCAAGACTCTGATATAATGTCTAAAGAGAACAAGTTCTGAAGATCTGAAGACAGAGGTTCTGATGAACAAAGTTCAGATGCTGAAGACTTACGCTCTCTAGATAACGGGTTCTAAAGACCAAGTGTTGAAGACTCTGAAGACGTAGTTCTGAGGACTCCAAGATTTGAAGATCTTAAGGACCAAGCTATGTTTTCCCTTCTTACTCATGCTCGCAGAAGCCTCTGAAGTTAAGAAGATAAGAAGACTAAGCAACTAAATACAACTGTACAACTGTACAAACGAAGATATCTTGAAAACAGTGCAACAGGACACAAAAGTATTATCTGTCCTCACGTCTCTATCAAGCCGCCGTCAGTCTAAATCGCTATGATAACTCTTCAACGGTCACATTTTACACGGCTATATAAAGACATGAAGACTTGAAGAAAGATACACGAAAGCTCACTGCAAAAATACTCTCTTACTAATATCTTTCTTAAGTCATATAGATCCAAAAACTGTTTACATCTCAGCTTGTATAAGAAGCACTATTCTGTAAACTAAACTCTTCCAAACTTAGGTTTGGGTTCCTTGAGAAAGGCCTGTAAGGTTGGATTTCGTGAGAAGTCTAAGACGTGTTGTCTTAGAGGTTGTTCCTTGGGAAAGACCGGTAAGGTTGGATTTCTTGAGAAGTGTAGGACTTGAGAGTCTTAGAGGTTGTTGTTAGTCACCAGTAGTTTGGCTTGTGCATTGTATTAATCTGATTGATTAGTGGATTAAGGCCTCGATTGAGAGAGGCAAAATCACATTGGCGGGTGGACTAGATTAGCTTGAGGATTTCTCAAGTGAACTAGTATAAACATACTGTGTTATCTCTTTCTAGCTTCATTAAGATTATTACTCATAAGTGAAAGCGTTGTTAAGGGGATTAGTTTAAAAAGAAACGATTTTATTTTGAAAACCTAATTCAAACCCCCCTTTCTTGTGTTTTTCACACCTTCAATTGGCATCAGAGCTCTGGTTCTGAGGTGATAAAAAGGTTGAATTTTTATCAAGCACTTAACAGTGTTCAGTACCGATCCAAGTGTGAAAAAGCACATGAACCAAATGTTACTGCTAATGAAAGAGATTCATATAGTGCAAAACCTCCTATCTTTGATGGCGAAAAATCTGACTATTGGAAAGATAGAATTGAGAGTTACTTTCTGGCTTTTGACTTAGATCTATGGGATCTGGTAGTTGATGGCTACAGTTACCTAGTAGACTCTGAAGGCAAAAAGATTTCCAGAAGCGCATTGATAGATGCTCAAAAGAAGATCTACAAGAATCATCACAGAGCAAGAACGATTCTGTTAAATGCAATTTCATGTACGAAATATGAAAAGATTACAAACAAAGAGACTGCAAAGTCTATTTTTGACTCTCTCCGAATGACTCATGAAGGCAACGCTCAAGTCAAGGAGACAAAGGCTCTTGCCCTAATCCGGAAATATGAAGCCTTCAAAATGGAAGACGATGAATCTGTGGAAACTATGTTTTCAAATAGAATCCTGTTGCTCAAGTCATGATCTGCACAGTCAGAAAGTATCAAACTATAGTTTATTTCAAAAATAAGCATAACAAATAAAATCAAAGAGAATTCAAACTTAACTTAAAAAACATATTAAAATAATTAAAATAACGGGAGAAGTCATAGAATTGTATTAACACAAAGTAAAATATGGCGAATTAAAATATACTGATTAAATTCCCCCACACTTGAACTTTTTCACTTCGAGCAAAACTCTATCTTTAAAATTCAAAACAGACTAAAAACGAGAAACAAGAATGAAACCATAACATGCAATTTCAAAGACTTTCAGGATCACGCAGGGGTTAGAAAAATTATCATTCTCAGCTTCAAGAGATATGACGTTAGTAAGTAACTTTTGGTGACAACCAAAGCAAATAAGATAAAATTTTACCAAAGAATACATCAGAAGCGGCAATATCCTCATAGGATATAAATATTCTCTTACTCTCAAGTCTTTAAGTTATTTGTTTACACTCAAAGCACATCATGAAATTTAACACTACCATAAGCTTGAAAAGATTCTAACACCCACACTTGAAATACATGCACACAAAGATTAAAAAGACTTTATTCGGGTGGTAACATGGGCAAGGTAAGAGTGAGATAAATTTTGAGGGTTACTAGGCTAAAATCTAAAGGAGCAAAAGAGAATTGAAGGAGACCGTGGGAGTTGAACTAAACAATAATTCATTCACTTTTCAGCAACTTCTTGGCAGTCATTTTCTCTTCTCTTTACTTTTTATTTTTCCTCCTTTTTTTCTTTTCATTTTTTAGAAGGAATACTATAAGAACATGAATTTTTATCTTTATTTATTTTCTTTTTCTATTTTTTTCTGCAAACTTTTGAAATATCACAACTATATTAATTCAACCTCACACAACTCGAAACAAGACTCTTTCAACCATTTAAATAGGGTAACATTGTTTTTCACTTTTAAGCTTGTAATGAGTTTCAATCAAAGAATGTGATAAATAGGCTCAAAGGGGTTTCAAACAAGGGATGATATTTTAAGCATGACTTTTTGGCTAATTGGATAAAAATAAAATAGAAACAACTTGCCTTCATCATATCAGTGTGCACAAGTAAACAAACAGTTTCAAAAAGAGTTAGATCAAGTTCTAGAGACAAACAAACATGAGTGAAATCACACAAGAAAGAAAGAGATGAATTTCTGAATGTTATCCATTATTAGGCTCAAAAATCTCACAAAGGTTAATGATCTACCACAAATGATGCATAATTTAGAATTTAGTCCTACTTATCTTACTAAGAATGCAACAAAAATCACACACATAACACCAAAAATATTTAGTCAAGAGAACAAAGAAATTACTCACACTTGCAACCCCAAAATCCAACGAGAAAACATGCATTTTATTTTTATTTTTTTATAAGAAAAGAAAACAACAAAAGTAAATGTAGAAACAAAGCAAGAAAAGTAATTGACATTCCTCCCCAAACTTAAAACACGCATTGTCCTCAATGAAAGAATCAAGCATAAAATAAGATAGAGGAGAAAGATGAAAGAACACACTCGAGGAGTCAAGGAAGATAGAAGACTACATAAGTGGCCTTTCCCAGTGAAAGATCTTCTAAATTTTCTTCTTATAATATGGGGCTCTCATCGAATAGCTTAAGGCGGTGTCCATTGACTTTGAAATTTTTATATTTGCCTTCACTTTTTATTCCAGGATCAAAGAACATTCTTCTATAGGTAAAATTATCGAATGTACAAGTGAAAGTGGTCTTCGCTTTATATTCTAATGAAATATAGATCTCATTTTTAACAACATACAAAATCAAGGGGTTAAGCCGCCTTTGGGACACCCTTACAACCTTTGCTACATATTCAAGTAAGATATGATGCATACACATTGATGTGCTAATACTAGAAATGTCAGCCAAGGTCCATCCAAATGCCTCTTAGGTTCCCTCAATACTTGTAACAAATTTTGTTCCTGTTCAGATTCAAGTTTAGATGAAATTATTACAGGAAAATTTTCATTAAAGTCTTAAAACGCAGGAATTGACTTTAGCTCTAAAGCAGGTGGTTGCTCGATGGTAAAGTTTTGGCAGCAAGAGCTACATTTACATCTACAACATCAACTTTTTCAGTAGAAATCTCATAATAAATATCAGTAGAAATATCACCTTGTAAAGTAGCTTCAGTTTTAGCACAAACTGAACATAAGTCACTATCAATACAAACATCACAAGTATAAGAGACATCAAAATCAGACAAAGATGGGAAATCAGTAAAAAGTGCATAAGGTGAAACAAATTCTCTTAATGTTCTAATTTGATCTACCATGATATAATTATCAAATTAGCATATAATCAAATTAAATCAGAAAGCATTGCAGTGGAATAATCACAAAAATGACAGTAATGTCCCTATTGAGGAAAAGAATGGAAACGTAGGAAAACCATTAAAATAAAATCTAAAAATTATGAAAATATGACTAAAAATCAAATCAAGTAAAATAACGAATCTACTAATTTTTTTGGATTTTTTTTTTAGAATATGAAAATAGAAAATAAATCAAATAAAATAGAAAATTGAGTAATTTGCGATTTTGAGGGTTAATTCAAAACAGTAGCTTCCACAATCACATGATGGACTGAATTACTTACCATTATACTACAATCCTGAAAATCAACAAACAAAAACAAAAGATACAAACAAAAGAAACAAAAAAAAAACCTCTAACAAGACTCTAAAACATGATTCTAAAATTGGCTAAAATAAACAAAGAGTTCCTGACAACGACGTCAATTTGATCTACTGTCACACATGGATAAAAAAACGAGTAAATAAAGTGTAGAATAAGGAAGCGACACTCAATTTGTATCACATGAACTCTAACTTAATTTAACCAAAGGAAAGAAACCAAAAGGGGGTTTTAGGTTTTTTGGACAATTGAAAATTAAGATAACAATTACAATTATAATTAATCTACTGGTTCGGTAATTTTAGACTTATCATAAGTTATTATATCACCAATTCCCTAAGCGGATTCAATTCCTATTTGATTATAATTTTGATTAGACAAGAGCAATCAATATCATGTGAATTATTGTTGGCAAGGAAATTTCGACCAAACAGGAGAAATGAAGAAATGATGTAAAGGTCAAGACGAGTGGGTCGACACCAAGAGAAGGAATAGCGAGAAAGCTTGAGTCTTGGGTCGACATAGCTTAAGGTCGTGTCGGAAGAAGGAGATGCATTGTTGTCGGAGGATGTCAAGTGGTGACTTACGAAACTGACGCAAGGGTGATACATCTGTGAGCGGGAAAATTTGAAAACTCCAAGGACATAGGAAGTTGGAAACATAGTGGGGTGACGCGTGTCACAACCAAAGCCAATCTAGGGAGATGAACAGTTATTTTTTCAGCCTATTTAAAGGAATGGTTATTTCCATTTTAGAGGTCGCATTTTGTAACATTGAAAAGGGAAATACTCAAACTACCAAGCGTTAAGAGAAACGAGTCTACTCCAACAGAAATGTACGATCGCGTCCACACTTGTTATTTTAATGCAATTTACATGCCTAAAGTTTAAGTCATTTTGTCATTTACTTGTCTGTCTTGTTTTTTCTTTTCTCTTTGTTTTATTCATCAACGCGAAAACCCTTTTATTCATTCAAGTTTCTTACAACTCCTCTAAACAAAACACCGTCATATCAATAACACGTACACTTCAGCTAATTGTTCTGGGATACTGTGGCCGATCCTGCGAGTAAACATGCGTTAGGAGGCCAGCGGTTGTTCGCGCGAGAACCGCGCGCGAACAATTATATTCTCATTTACCCATTAAGCATGACAGTTGAAGATCAGGTGAAGTTAACGAATAAGCTAAGTTAATATGAGAAGTTAAAGAACATGCATTGATCAAATTTAATCAATCATATTCAATGAAACTTGAATTAAAAAAACAAGGCAAATAAAGTACAATTGGAAGAAATTGAATAAAAATCGCATAATACAATAACCTCAAAGTCTTAATGAAATTTCGAAACAGTAGATTAACCTTGGAGTTTAGTCACCCATGTAATTCTAATGCTCTCTCTAATTCCTAAAAATTGTCTCACTTTCCCTAAATCTGATTTTTGCTTAAATCATAAAGAAAATTGGGCTTTAAGAGCACCAGCCCGAAAAACATAAGTTGACCCAAAACTAACTAATTTATTTTTATTAAGTTCTGAACAAAAACTGATAATTTGAATCCTCTGCATGTTGGGGTTATTTGAATATATACATGTTAAAGAAGTCTCACATCCCTTAGTTTTGTGAAGGAAGTGAGAGTCTAAGGCTATATATAGGATTCAATTTTTCATTCCAAGATGTACCAGTCAAAAGCACTTTAAGCTTGTATTTGATTTTTTTATATATTTTCTCTTATACACTTGGTTTTAGAGTGTTGTGAGGGGTAGTTAAATATTTTCTTTGGAGAGTGTGGGTGTTTTGGGGCCTTGGGGTGGTTGAGGGTAGTCTATGTGTTGTAACAATTTTCTCATTGTGTTATTCTCTGGTTGTCATTTGACAACGATTGTGGTTTTTTCTCCGGTTTTAGAGTTTCCACGCTAATATCTTGTGTTGTTATTGTTTTCCTCTTTTTTCTCTATGCTTGTTTTTTCATAACAAGTGGTATCAAGAGCCTTGGTTTGGTAGGGTATAAATTTTTTTAGTATGCTCTGTGGTTGCAGTTTTGGCTGATCTTCCACACCAGAAAAGAAATTTTATACTCATATGGTAGTGTTTGTGAATTAGAAACTATTGGAGTCAAGATTGATGATGAAGATAAAGCTTTGAGACTCATATGGTCTCTTCCTTCTTCCTATGAGCATATTAAACCTGTTTTAATATATGGGAAGTGTAGTACCCTAAATTTTGACCAACAAATTACAAAGTTTTACTATTACTATTTTGGGTTTACATACTATCAGGGGTGTTGTTTAGACGTGGGAGTCTCTAGCACACATCAGTCCGGGCTTATTAGAGCTTTTAGGCCAATTTCTGATTTGTTCTTTGGTTAAGGTTTTATTTCATTTTTATTTTAGAGTTAATTGGGGAGTTTGGGCCTTTTTAATTTACTGATATAATGATCAGGATTTTATTTTAAAATTTATTATTTTTAATTTTGCGAATATTATTTTTAATTAGGAATAATTATTATTAGGTTTTAGAGTTTTAAGCACCTGTTACTAATTGTTAATTAGGGATTTTTTATGTGAATTTAGAATCTAGGTAGTTCTAAAGTGACATTTAGGAGGGGCCGGGTGTGTTTATTATTATTATTTTCATATTATTAATATAGTCAAAATATATTATTAATATTGTTTTATTTTATCTTTGGTCAAGATTGTTGACCCAGAAGGGGTCGTCTTCCCCAATCTCTAACCTTAATTCACGCGCAGAGGATTGGAAACGGATCAACCGGATTTGGTTCTTAACACAAAGATTCAATATCATTAATTTATAATCCAAATATTACAATAAATCAGAATAAAAAATGATAACATTGCATCAGAAACCCTAAGTCCAAAAATTACAAGAAAATAAAATCGAATCAAATGTGTACATAAAAAATTTCCTAATACAAAATCTAACTTATTAATTTCTAAACCTAATTTTTACAATATATAAAGCCAAAGAAGAAATTCTGTAGGGGGGTTTTTGGAGACGCTAAGACGAACGACTGCTACGAATCCTTTGTAGCCTCCATAAATCGTCACCTACAAACAAAACGGAAGGGAGATTAGAGAGAAGAATCAGGAAATAAAAAGAAGGGAGAGGTAGGTTTACGTAGCTTTCGATTATGGTTTTGCTATTGATGGCCGTTGTTGTAATGTGTCAACGCATGCTTCAAATTTTATTTTTGGGGGTTTCTGGGTTTATTTAGGGTTAGGGTTCTTGGGATAGGGTTAGGGTTCATGTAGATAGAGTTAGGGTTCATCTGGGTGGGGTTAGGGTTCTTAGGTTTTAGGTTAGGATTCTTGGGGGTTCTTGAAGGTCTGGGTTTGGGGTGAAGGATAGGGTTATGGTTCGTCAATTTGGGGTAGGGTTCTTGTGTTTGTTAGGGTTCATAGGGTTCTGGGTGGATGTTCATCACCCGGATGAACATTAGTTTGCAGATTCCGGTGAGTTTCCACCGGAAATCTGGGTTCTACGGTGGTTTGGGAAGGGATTAAGGTGGCGCACAGTGGCTGGATGGCCCACCGGCAGCGGGTCTGTAGAGGGGGGGGGGGGTTGAGAAAAATGGAGAGGTAGAGTGAGAGAGAAAAGAAGGGGTCAAATGACCCACTTCTGAAGGGTTTGGACTTATATACCTCCTCCTTGGCACACGCGATTGTCCCACGTGGTCTCGGGCTGGCCACAGGATCAGAAGACATTGACCGATCCAAGAAGCATGTGCGTACCGTGATCCTTGTTTGACTCATCATCGTAACCGTTGATTTGCATTACTTTGAAAAGTATGTAAATCCATCGCTCCCGGTTCAATCACGTGTGAGGCGTTAGATGAATCTGACGCTCCACAGAGAGTCAAACGGCCGGCTCTCCCCCGTGGACTCCCAGGCTGAGCATTGGGCCATTGTGGCATTTGAGCCTTGCGCCCGAATACGATTTGCACCCCCATTCCAAGCCCAGTTGCTAAGTTAATAGAAAATGCACCCCCTGGTTTTTTTTGTGAATAATTAAATTAATTAATTAATTTAATGGTTTAGGATTTAAGTGGGTAATTAGGATTAAAAAAATATAGGATTTTAGGATATTTTAATTAGGGTTTAAATGGGTTTTTTTATAATTAAATTAATCATTTAATTTAGTCACTTGATTAGGAATTTTTTGGTTTTTTTTTTTATATAAGTAAATTAATCACTTAAATTACTTATTTGATTAGGATTTTTTTTATAAGTAGGGTTTTTGGTATAATTAAGTTAATTCCTTAACTTAATTGGGATTTTAAATTTAGGGTTTTTTGGTATAATTAAGTTAATTCCTTAACTTAAGTGGGATTTTAAAAATAGGGTTTTCGGTATAATTAAGTTAATTCCTTAACTTAATTGGGGTTTTTAATTGAATGTTTTTGGGATAATTAAGTTAATTCCTTAACTTCATTGGGGTTTTAAATCTAGTTTTTGAGGTAATTAAGTTAATCACTTAACCAAATTATTTAATTAAGTATTAAACCTTTTTTAGGTTTTTGTTGTAATTAAGGTTTTTTAAAGTTACTTTTTAAAGGGAGAAATAAAAAAGGGTGGTTTGGTTTTCTTAATATAAAGTTTGGGGATGTTTATTTTTTTTTTCTTGAATTTTGGAAATTCATCTAAGGGACTTCTAGGGTTTCAAACATGGGATAGAGCTCTTGATATCCGAGAGCATAAATAATGGATTAAAGGATAGAGCTCTTGATATCCGAGAGCATAAATAATGGATTAAGGGATAGGGCTCTTGATATCCGAGAGCATAAATAATGGATTAGGGGATAAAACTCTTGATATCCGAGAGCATAAATAATGGATTAAGGGATAGGGCTCTTGATATCCGAGAGCATAAATAATGGATTAGGGGATAGAACTCTTGATATCCGAGAGTATAAATAAATGGATTAAGGGATAGAACTCTTGATATCCGGGAGTATAAATAAAAGGATTAAGGGATAAAGCTCTTGGTCCGAGAGCCTAAATAAGGGATAAGGGATAAGGATTTAGGGATGACACTCTTGATATCCGAGAGTATAAATAAAAGGATTAAGGGATAAAACTCTCCGTCCGAGAGTATAAATAATGGATAGGGTTTTAAGGGATAGAACTCCTCATCTAGGAGTATATACACTAGATTTAAGGGATAAAACTCCTTATCTAGGAGTATAAATAATATATCAAGGGATAGAACTCTTTATCCAAGAGTATAAATAGTGGATTGAGTTTAGGATTAGGAATGGGAATAGGATTAGGGGGTAGAAATAGGGGAGATGAACTACGGTTACTCTGATCCTTCAAATTGAAGGTACGTAGGCATAGGGTTGTAAACCCTAGCGAGTACAATAATAATAAACTTAGGATTCTTTTGTAAATAAATCATTTAGACAAACAAACAAGCATACCCTAAAATCTAAGGAGGATCCCATTGAGTACAATGGAAGTGAGGGGTGCCTAACACCTTCCCCTCACTTAACCGACTCCCGAACCTTAGGAATCTCTACCCTTGGGATTAAGGATTTTTAGGTTTATCATTATTTTCCTTAAAAAATATGATGGCGACTCAATATTTTTGCCGGCCGCAACAGCTGGCGACTCTGCTAGGGATACCTAAAGAGAGTCCATCCTATCCTTAGAATTTAGGGCCCTGTTTGTTTGTTTTGGGTTTTGTTTTTTTTTTCTCATGTTTTTTTTGTTTTTTATTTTGTTTTATTTTATATTTTGTTTGTTTATTTTATTTAACCCTTGTGTTTTTATTTTTGGCATTAAGCATGGGATTGGGGCAAATAATGAGTGAAGCTAAAGCCCAAGCTTGGAGGATAACCCTAGATTAACATGTGGAACGGAAATGTTTTTGGGGGGGATGCGACATCCCCAATAATGCATTGATGCCACACTCAGAATAGATCCTTTCAAAGGTGTCCTCATGGAAGGGCTAGCCCCTGACGTAGAGGATGATTTGAATGTGGTCCGAGACTCTGAGAACTTTCAGCCTACCCCTTACCAAATCATGGACCTTATGTATTCAACCCTTAAGGGCTGTTACTAGGGTCCTACCCCAAATGAGACTTATCCCGAAGGGTTACCATAGGAAGGCTTGCTCCTTCTCATGGTAAAACAAGGGTATAGTCTAAACATTTTGGGGCCGTTATGCTGTCCAAATTTTTATATCCTACATGTGAGGGGATTGGGTAGATAAGCTTTAGATCTAAACCTATCATAGGGAGCTTACCTAGTTAGGGTCATGCTTGCATTTTCACCTTACCCTAACCAAAAAAACAAAGGGTCCATGTCATCATGCATTTAAAAACTTTTTTTGCATATATACATTTTTGTGGGGAATTTCAAGATGCGTTGTAGAAATATGGGAAATATGGATTCAAACAAAAGGGCTACCCTACGCATTAGAGTGCTAAGTGTTGATTTACAAAGTCTCAAGGACCTTTGAGACTTAATGCCAAATCTGCTCAAAGGATGTTTACACCCAAGTATGGAAGGATCCTCGATCTCTTAGGGATCCCTATGAAGGTAGAGGCCATAATTGCTTTTGCACAACTTTATGATCCTTCTCTATGTGACTTCCTCTTCAAGGATTTTCAACCAGCTCTTACGCTATACTTGGGTTTACAAGGAGAAAAAACTTACAAGGGGCATGGGGGAAAAAAGGAAAAAACAGCAAAAAAATAATAATCAAAAGGAAAAAAGAAGGGTCAAGCCTAAGGACTTAGCTATACCGATTCAAGACCTATTGTCTCGCCACAAGGAGGATAGGGAAATGCAAGGGTACTTGGAGGAGTTTAAGAAGGCATTGGGGGCATCCACTTAGTTTACGCCTTCTTAAGTTCAGGAGCTTCCATCTTGGGATTATTGTTTTGGGTTGTTCCCGAGGAATTATTGTTATAAGGCATTTTGGATTTGGGATTGGCTAATGGATTTGGATTTGATATTCTATGTGTATGGGTTTCATCCTTTGGATATATTCATCTATGACTACAATGGATTTTGGAATTCCCCCCAAATAAAAATTTTAAAAATTATTTAGCATACATCATGCATATTCATACATTCATCACCAACATGCATTCAATATAAGGAAAAATAAAAAAAAATCATTTTTTTTCAAACTTCGTCTCAGGCATAACAATCTGACTTCCCAATCTCGCACTCGAGCGTACCAATGGAAAAGCTATGGATCAGATGGAGAAGGATATGGTTACTCTAAGAGGAGAAATGGATACTGTCAAGGAGAACGTGGAAGAAATGAAAATCCAGATTGATCAACTGACACTTGCCGTCCAGAATTTCATAGCCAGAAGAACCAATTCAAGCCATCAAAGGAAGGTTCCTAATCCTACCTCCCATGTTGAAGACAATAACCCCCTACTAGGGTTTGTCCGTGATCTGGAACGTGAGGAGACTGAAACTGCTAAGCACAAAACTGTTGACCAATCTCTCGAGGGAACTTTCTCTCCACCTATTTCCAATGGGGCACCTCGTACTACTTACAGATCTACTCCACGTGAGAACTACGCATACGAGGGTGAAAATCCGAGACAAGTGGCCCTTGAAAATAAAGGAACCATTGTTAGGGAAAGGAGAGGGATTGACGATAAGTACAAAGCACTTGAGGAAAGGTTGAAGGTCGTGGAGGGATTCAATATTTTTAGAGTGGATGCCTTGGAAATGTGTCTGGTGCCCGATGTGGTCATACCTCATAAGTTTAAGGCACCTAACTTCGAGATGTATAAAGGAGTTAGTTGTCCCAAAAATCACATCCGGATGTTTTCCCGAAAGATGGGGGCTTATGCTAAAAATGAAAAGCTGATGACGCATGTCTTCCAAGACAGCCTTAGTGGGGCATCCTTGGATTGGTACGTACAACTGGAAAGGACTCACATCAAGAACTGGGAGGATCTGGCAAGTGCCTTTATAAGGCAATACCAATATAATGTAGAGATGGCCCCTGATCGCATACAATTACAAAACATGTCTCAAAAATGGAACGAATCTTTTAAGGAGTATGCCCAGAGATAGAGGGAGCTAGCCTCTCGTGTTCAACCTCCACTGCGGGAAAGCGAGCTAGTGGATACATTCATGGGAACTCTACAAGGACTATACTATGAAAGGATGATTGGGGCAGTCTCAACGGGATTCACTGACTTGGTTATCATTGGAGAGAGGATTGAGAACGGTTTAAAGACATAAAAGATTGGGCAGTTATCCTCCGACCAACATAACAATAAGGGGTATCCCGAAAACAACTCAAAGAAAAATGATGTCAGTGTTGTAGACCCTGAAGGTCCAAATTTGGGAGATAATGCATTACTGGGGCACATTGGGGCAACAATCAATGCCATGGAAGAGATGGAGGATGAATTCCTTAGTAATAAGGGAGACATAACAAACTGGGGCAAACAATGGGAGTCACCTGAGGAGAAGGATTTGTTTGGGCTGGGTTACAAACCAGCTAATGAAGGGTTAGAAGGCGATTTCCATGGTGTGGGATTAGGAATTTGGGATCATGTGGCCTTAATGGAAGAGGAAGAAAAGAATGCCTAATTTCGACAATTGGAGAACCATCGGGATTTCTGAGATGATTTTTGTTTCGAAGTAATTTACTTTTTCCTTAAAATAATAATAAGTCCCTTGCTATGCCCAAGGCAAGTGGATAAAGCTTTGTAGGGCCACCTTTTATTTCATTGGATTATTTCTGTCAATAAAATTGCATTTTGTTTTCAATCAAGATCTTTTTCTTTCATTTTTTGTTTTGTTCAAAATGGCAATATACTTTCTTTCAATACTTTCATTTCTAGCACTTCATTCCAAAAGGGGATACTAATAAAAAATCTTCCTCGTGCAAATTTAAAAATGAACCTATTAAAAATGACACCGCTATAATCTCGAATGACTTCGAATTACCGATTAACCAAGCATAAGAGGGTGATGAGGACGAGTGTGAGCTTCCCAAAGAGTTAGCCAGACTGTTGAGGCAAGAGGACAAGGAAATACAACCTCATCAGGAACCAGTGGATGTGATCAATCTGGGAACTGAGGAAGATAGGAATGAGGTCAAAGTCAATGCTTCTCTAAATAAGGATATAAAGGAAAGGCTGATCGAGCTATTGCAAGGGTACACAGAGGCGTTGGCATGGTCATAACAAGATATGCCAGGACTGGATACAAGCATCGTCGAGCACAAGTTATTACTCAAACTGGAATGCACGCCAATTAAGCAAAGGCTGAGGATGACTAAGACCAGACCTGATCAGGGAAGAAGTCAAGAAACAATTTAACTTTTGTCACAAGGTAACACCTTATGGGTTAAGGAATGTAGGAGTAACTTGTCAAAGGACTATGGTAATAGGGGGCATAAGGAGATAAAGGTTCATATGGATGATACGACTACCAAGTCACATAACTAACTTGCAAAAGTTGTTGGAACAGTTAAGGAAATTCAAGTTACGACTAAAGCCTACTGGGTGTACTTATGGAATCAGATATGGAAAATATCAGAGTCCATGGTCAGTCAAAGGGGGAACAAAGGAAAAATGAAAGCCACCTATGTTGGTGCCACCAATCTCAAGGAGACCACTCATAATGTACTTAACGATACTTGAGAATTCAATGGGTTGTGAACTAGGGAAACATGACATATCAAGGAGAATAACTAGGGGGCATATGTTATTAATTGAAAGTGACATTCAATACGTCACTCCTAAGGCTATTAAAGGAAGTACATCTCGACGACTATCAAACTCATGCAGATGGACTTCCCAGACAAAGATGTCATGGTTATAAAGGATTGTAAGGCTCTAGACTCCTATGAAGGACCTGAACCTGGATCTCGAGGGAAACTTATATTTGCATAAAGATATGGGCGTCAAAGAGGGGCTATCAATTGAAGTGGAAATTCCTCGCTTAGGATCATTAAGGAAGCCAATCTGGGTAAGGCGGAATGGGTGCAAACTAGGCTCGGTCAGCTAAACCTCGTATAAGGGAAACGTGTGGCTATGGGTAATTATATCAACATGGAATTAAGAGAGCGCTCGACAAGGAAATTCGTCCTCGCCTACTTAAAGAGGGAGACTTGGGGTTAAGAAAAATATTACCCATCCATAAAGACCACTACGTTAAATGGACCCCACCCTATGAAGGGCCATATGTCGTGAAGAGTGCCTCCTCTGGCGGAGCACTAATATTAACAACCATGGATAGAGCAGATTTGCCACGACTGGTGAACTCCGATTCGGTCAAAAATACTATGCCTAGAAAAAGAGGATAAAAGCCCGTTAAGTCGAAAAACCCCAAAGGGCGACTTAGGCAAAAATTAGGGCGTCCCGGTGGATTGAAAACTCGAAAGAGCGATCCAGGCAAAAATTAGGGACTTGGATAAAAATGATACCCGACAAGTCGAAAACCCTAAAGGGCGGCTTAGTAAAAAAAATGGTATATAATCCCGGTGGACTAAGACTCTAAGAAAAGCGGTCTAGGCAAAAGTTAGGGATATCCAAAAGGCATATGACTGAAAACACTCAAGTCACCCCGTAACAGGAATTCAGAAGGGAACAATCATTCCAGCCGTCATCTTCAGAAGCGAAGTGTCGTGATCTTGGAGTCTTAGGGATATTAGCTGGTGTTAAATTTAATAGGAACATGAACAAATTTGTTTTCTTATTGCCATTGCACATTTTTTTTGGGATTTATGGTAATATCTCCTTATGAGAATTACCCTCCTTACTTATCATTGCCCATTTTTGGGCCAATTCTCAATAAAATTTGCTTTTTAAATATTTTTCTTTGCCTCCTAAATCATTCCGCTTGATTATAAAGTGTCGATTAATTGTGAAATAATGCATTGAAATATCCGGCATAAATAAGAAGCTTTGAAAAGGGAAAAGGGATTTTACTTTGGTTTTTGGAATCATCAAAGGGATCATATTCTTCCAAAGCAGGATATAGGGTATATACACTGACAGGGATATACGTTAGGATCTAACCAACATGGGATATTCTTTGTTACATATCGAACAGGAATCAAAGGATATCATGGCTTACCATAATTATCAAGGTCTCAAGGGTCAGGGAGTCAGGACGTTATGAAAAGTTTTATTTCAGAAAAACACATGCATTGCATATCATAAAAGAGGCGTTAGCCCAAATCATGCATCAGTCATGTCGCTACGCTCTAGCATCTAACATGCACTCATATACGCAAACATGCATACATGCATAGGGTTCATAATCACCAAAGGGATTTACCAAAAGGATTTCATTAAGGGATTCATCAAGGGGTTCTACAAAAATTCCTATCCAGGGATTTTTTTTATCAAAAGGGGTTCTCATCAAGGGGTTCAATCGGATATTTCACTACAGGATTATTGCTAAGGACCTTAGGGTAATCAGTGTAGTACCTATCTGACTCTGCGGTCAAAATTAGGGTCCTTTTTGTATTTAATCGTCTCCTCCTCAACAGGAGGAAGACTCATCGACATCATCCCTCTGATTCGAAGACGATTAAATAGGGGCAGCAGTAGTACCCTAAATTTTGACCAACAAATTACAAAGTTTTACTATTACTATTTTGGGTTTACATACTATCAGGGGTGTTGTTTAGACGTGGGAGTCTCTAGCACACATCAGTCTGGGCTTATTAGAGCTTTTAGGCCCATTTCTGATTTGTTCTTTGGTTAAGGTTTTATTTCTTTTTTATTTTGGAGTTAATTGGGGAGTTTAGGCCTTTTTAATTTACTGATATAATTATCAGGATTTTATTTTAAAATTTATTATTTTTAATTTTGCGAATATTATTTTTAATTAGGAATAATTATTATTAGGTTTTAGAGTTTTAAGCACGTGTTACTAATTGTTAATTAGGGGTTTTTTATGTGAATTTAGAATCTAGGTAGTTCTAAAGTGACATTTAGGAGGGGCCGGGTGTGTTTATTATTATTATTTTCATATTATTAATATAGTCAAAATATATTATTAATATTGTTTTATTTTATCTTTGGTCAAGATTGTTGACCCAGAAGGGGTCGTCTTCCCCAATCTCTAACCTTAATTCACGCGCAGAGGATTGGAAACGGATCAACCGGATTTGGTTCTTAACACAAAGATTCAATATCATTAATTTATAATCCAAATATTACAATCAATCAGAATAAAAAATGACAACATTGCATCAGAAACCCTAAGTCCAAAAATTACAAGAAAATAAAATCGAATCAAATGTGTACATCAAAAATTTCCTAATACAAAATCTAACTTATTAATTTCTAAACCTAATTTTTACAATATATAAAGCCAAAGAAGAAATTCTGTAGGGGTTTTTGGAGACGCTAAGACGAACGGCTGCTACGAATCCTTTGAAGCCTCCATAAATCGTCACTTACAAACAAAACGGAAGGGAGATTAAAGAGAAGAATCAGGAAATAAAAAGAAGGGAGAGGTAGGTTTACGTAGCTTTCGATTATTGTTTTGCTATTGATGGTCGTTGTTTTAATGTGTCAACGCATGCTTCAAATTTAATTTTTGGGGGTTTCTTGGTTTATTTAGGGTTAGGGTTCTTGGGATAGGGTTAGGGTTCATGTAGATAGAGTTAGGGTTCATCTGGGTGGGGTTAGGGTTCTTAGGTTTTAGGTTAGGATTCTTGGGGGTTCTTGAAGGTCTGGATTTGGGGTGAAGGATAGGGTTAGGGTTCGTCAATTTTGGGTTGGGTTCTTGTGTTTGTTAGGGTTCATAGGGTTCTGGGTGGATGTTCATCACCCGGATGAACATTAGTTTGCAGATTCCGGTGAGTTTCCACTGGAAATCTGGGTTCTACGGTGGTTTGGGAAGGGATTAAGGTGGCGCACGGTGGCCGGATGGCCCACCGGCGGCGAGACTGTAGAGGGGGGGGGGGACGAGAGAAATGGAGAGGTAGAGTGAGAGCGAGAGGGTTAGAGAGAGAAAAGAAGGGGTCAAATGACCCACTTCTGAAGGGTTTGGACTTATATACCTCCTCCTTGGCGCACGCGATTGTCCCACGTGGTCTCGGGCTGGCCACAGGATCAGAAGACATTGACCGATCCAAGAAGCATGTGCGTACCGTGATCCTTGTTTGACTCATCATCGTAACCGTTGATTTGCATTACTTTGAAAAGTATGTAAATCCATCGCTCCCGGTTCAATCACGTGTGAGGCGTTAGATGAATCTGACGCTCCACAGAGAGTCAAACGGCTGACTCTCCCCCGTGGACTCCCAGGCTGAGCATTGGGCCATTGTGGCATTTGGGCCTTGCGCCCAAATACGATTTGCACCCCCATTCCAAGCCTAGTTGCTAAGTTAATAGAAAATGCACCCCCTAGTTTTTTTTTGTGAATAATTAAATTAATTAATTAATTTATTGGTTTAGGATTTAAGTGGGTAATTAGGATTAAAAAAATATAGGATTTTAGGATATTTTAATTAGGGTTTAAATGGGTTTTTTTATAATTAAATTAATCATTTAATTTAGTCACTTGATTAGGAATTTTTTGGTTTTTTTTTATATAAGTAAATTAATCACTTAAATTACTTATTTGATTAGGATTTTTTTTATAAGTAGGGTTTTTGGTATAATTAAGTTAATTCCTTAACTTAATTGGGATTTTAAATTTAGGGTTTTTTGGTATAATTAAGTTAATTCCTTAACTTAAGTGGGATTTTAAAAATAGGGTTTTCAGTATAATTAAGTTAATTCCTTAACTTAATTGGGGTTTTTAATTGAGGGTTTTTGGGATAATTAAGTTAATTCCTTAACTTAATTGGGGTTTTAAATCTAGTTTTTGAGGTAATTAAGATAATCACTTAACCAAATTATTTAATTAAGTATTAAACCTTTTTTAGGTTTTTGTTGTAATTAAGGTTTTTTAAAGTTACTTTTTAAAGGGAGAAATAAAAAAGGGTGGTTTGGTTTTCTTAATATAAAGTTTGGGGATGTTTATTTTTTTTCTTGAATTTTGGAAATTCATCTAAGGGACTTCTAGGGTTTCAAACATGGGATAAAGCTCTTGATATCCGAGAGCATAAATAATGGATTAAGGGATAGAGCTCTTGATATCCGAGAGCATAAATAATGGATTAAGGGATAGGGTTCTTGATATCCGAGAGCATAAATAATGGATTAGGGGATAGAACTCTTGATATCCGAGAGCATAAATAATGGATTAAGGGATAGGGCTCTTGATATCCGAGAGCATAAATAATGGATTATGGGATAGAACTCTTGATATCCGAGAGTATAAATAAATGGATTAAGGGATAGAACTCTTGATATCCGAGAGTATAAATAAAAGGATTAAGGGATAAAGCTCTTGGTCCGAGAGCCTAAATAAGGAGTAAGGGATAAGGATTTAGGGATGGCACTCTTGATATCCGAGAGTATAAATAAAAGGATTAAGGGATAAAACTCTCCGTCCGAGAGTATAAATAATGGATAGGGTTTTAAGGGATAGAACTCCTCATCTAGGAGTATAAACACTAGATTTAAGGGATAAAACTCCTTATCTAGGAGTACAAATAATATATCAAGGGATATAACTCTTTATCCAAGAGTATAAATAGTGGATTGGGTTTAGGATTAGGAATGAGAATAGGATTAGGGGGTAGAAATAGGGGATGTGAACTACGGTTATTCTGATCCTTCAAATTGAAGGTACGTAGGCATAGGGTTGTAAACCCTAGCGAGTACAATAATAATAAACTTAGGATTCTTTTGTAAATAAATCATTTAGACAAACAAACAAGCATACCCTAAAATCTAAGGAGGATCCCATTGAGTACAATGGAAGTGAGGGGTGCCTAACACCTTCCCCTCACTTAACCGACTCCTGAACCTTAGGAATCTCTACCCTTGGGATTAAGGATTTTTAGGTTTATCATTATTTTCCTTAAAAAATATGATGGCGACTCGATATTTTTGCCGGCCGCGATAGGAAGGAAACTTTGAGCTTTGAAGAAGTTGCTAGTAAGATTATTTCTGAAGAAAGAAGATTGAAGGGTGAAGAGAATACTTCATCAAACTCAGTGTTGGTTGCTAGAGGAAGGTCATATGTGAAGAAAAACAATGAAACGAGTGTCAGATGTTGGAAATGTGGAAAGCTTGAACATATAAAGTATAAGTGTCCCAATGTGGTTGCGTCAGAGAAGGGCTCTGAGTCAAATTCTAGCAATGTCTCTCTCGCTGTGAGAGAGGATGATCTTCTCTGAAAATTGAGAAGTGTGTCCTCATGACATATTCGCTGTCATGGAAAAGGATGAGTTATTGCTAGCGGATTAACACATGGGAATTAATGCAGTGTGTTGTGAGATCATGTCTATGGTTGAAGAGCTTCCTGCCAACAAGGAAGTTGCACCATAAAGTTTCAACCTGGTTTTCAACATGGGAAAATCTTGAAGTGGTTTAACTTCAAGTGAAGTATACTCTTCTTTAGGTGGAGTATGATAGTTTTTGAAAACTATGATTGTCGGTGAAGACAATGTGAAATTCTTGGAGTGGTGTAGCTTCAAGTGACTATACTCTTTATGGTGGAGTATGATTGTCGGTGAAGACAATGTGAAATTCTTGGAGTGGTGTAGCTTCAAGTAACTATACTCTTTATGGTGGAGTATAATTGTTGGTGAAGACAATGAAAACTTATGTATTATTTTCAATAAAGGTGGAGATTGTTGGGGTTGGTTGAAAATATACATGTTAAAGAAGTCCCACATCACTTAGTTTTGTGAAGGAAGTGGGAGTCTAAGGCTATATATAGGATTCAAGTTCTTCATTTCAAGATGTACCAGTCAAAAGCACTTTAAGCTTGTATTTGACTTTTTTATATTTTCTCTTATACTCTTGGTTTTAAAGTGTTGTGAGGGGTAGTTAAATATTTGCTTTAGAGAGTGTGGGTGTATTGGGGCCTTGGTGTGGTTGAGGGTAGTCTATGTGTTATAACAATTTTCAGATAGTGTTATTCTCTGGTTGTCATTTGATCATGGTCGGGGTTTTTTCCCCGGTTTTGGAGTTTCCACATTAATCTCGTGTGTTGTTATTATGTTCCTCTTTTTTCTCTATGCTTGTTTTTCCTAACATTGCACTCTAAATTATCTTCTGACATCAACATGAAACTTGTAGCTCTTTCTCATAGCTTTCCAACACATATTAGAATGCATCAAATAGAATCTTGTAGCTTAAGTATTGATCTGCAAAGTGAGAAGGTATCAAACTATAGTTTATTCCAAAAATAAGCAACAAAAATAAAGTCAAAGAGAATTCAAACTTAAATTGATAAACATATTAAAACAATGAAAATAACATGAAAAGTCTTAGAATTTATTAACACAAATTAAAGTATGGTGTATTAAAATACACTGATCAATTGCCTGTAAATTTTTGTACTTCTTCTAATTCCACTTTTGTGTCATTAGCCATACTTTCTAGTTTTAAAATAGTTTTCTTTTGAATTGAACAATGTCTAGAAAGTTTCAAAAATTCTTCATGTATTTCATTTAAAGCATTTTATAATTCATCATATGAAGGACTATCATCATTTTCTGAATCACTAACTTCATGTTATTCATCACTTGAATGATATGGTGCCATCAATGCCTTGCTTGCATGGTCTTCATCTGAAGATGAACTTATTTCATTGTCATCCCATGCTACATATGCTTTCTTTGGCCCTTTGTCCTTCTTTCTCTTGAATTTATTATTCTTTTTAAGTGTAGGGAATTCACTATTGACATGTCCTCTTTCCCCACATTCAAAGTATGTAACCTTCCTTATTGGTGTTTCTTTTTGGATGATCTCCTTTTTTCCTTTATTTTCTTAATAACTTTTCAAACTTCTTGATAAGATCATCATCTTCATCACTAGTGGACCCATCCTCTTGATTTCTATCATGATTTTTTACTCTAGTCTTTAAGGCAAGAGTTTTTAAACTCTTTCTTTCATCTTCACACCTCTCTAATTTTTCAAGTTCTATCTCGTGTTCTTGAAGTTTACCGAACAACGTTACAGACGTCATTTTTGACAAACTCATCTTTTCCTATATCGCCGTCACTTTTAGTTGTCATACCCTGGTTGAAGATCTAAGAATTTTAAGATTAATTTCATCATTAGAAAAAGTCTTACCAAACGCTGACAAGTGATTCGTCAAGTGTGAGACTTTTTTCTGCAAGTCAAGAATTGATTCTTCGGGCTGCATCCTGAACAATTCATACTCTTGAGATAATGTGTTCAATTTTGATATTCTCACATCCGCGGTTCCTTTATGAGTGACTTCCAACGTATCACGTATTTCTTTCGTTGTTGTGTATTGAGAAACACGAAATAATTCATCCATTCCAAGTTTCGATTGAAGCATGTTCTTCACTTTCTTGTCACAGAGAACTTTTTCCTTATCATCTTCATCCCAAACACTTTTGATTTTGGATGTACCAACGCAATTGACAACACTTGTAGGAACGAACCATTTTCTACAGCATTCAAAATATCATCGACTTGTGCCTCAAGTTATGCTCTCATGCGGATCTTTCAAAAATTTTAGTATTCTCCAACAAAGTAAGAATGCGTGTTGTTACTACCACCTTCTCTAAAAATTGGATTTGCGGAAGTTATTCTCTAAATCTTAGGAACATGTTACCTATAACTTGCCTACTGCCAATTGTAAGTACTTAGTGCACCTAAGAGGGGGATGAATAAAGTGTTTAGAAATTTTAGAGAAAAGTAACAAACTTTTGCCTTGTAATTTTATCGGTTTTACTTTTACTTGATTATGAAAATGAAGTGATGCATTATTTTTTTGGTTTAATTAAGAGATTGACGTGATATACAGAAAAATAAATATAGTAAAGTAAATGAAGGAAAAGAATTATACTAGTTCCATTTATCAACTAAGGGTATATCTAAACCCTGTGAGAGATCTTCACTATTGTTAGATTTTTGTACAAACCTCACACCAAGACTTCTCCTACAATCTTCTAACAACAACAAAAATGCACGCGACTTCCTTGATTTCTCATCTATGAGAAAGAATTTTACTTCCTCTTTTACACACTTGCTATCACAACCTGGTAAACAAGTTTACAACAGAAAAATAATAAAATAATTTTTTTAGTACAATGTATTTGACATTTCTCAAACACTTGAAATAATGTTCTCTCTCATTCTTTTTTTTCTTCATATTCATATATCAATTAAACGCATTTTTACATATGAAGTTTATTTTAAAATATATAAAAAATCTTAATTCAAATTATTATATTTTGTTTTTCTTGATAAGTATTATTTATTATTTTTTTCTCATATATTAGGACGGAGTAACATTTTTATAATATTTCTATACTTTAAAATATTTATTTATTCAAAATACTAATATTTATTTCTCCTAACTGTGAGATATTGGATCTAACTCTAGTATGGTTAAAGGGTAGCTTCAGGTTCGACAGGAATTAAGCATGAGGTCGAAGACTGTTCGCATGCTGCTGTCGAAGTAATGTGTGTTGTAGTCGAAGTTTGTTCTAACATGCATTAGTCAATATTGCTAGGTTTGTTAGCATATTGAATTGGGCCTTGCTTGTAAGCCCAATTGTTTAAGTTAGCTTGTACCCTAAGTTAGCTTGTAATGGGTAATTGTTAAAACGCCCATTAGGTTAGTGTGTTAGTTTTCTTATAAATAGCATGCTAGCCTCTCATCTTGCATAAGGAAAAATAGGAAGATAAAATCCTAATTCAAGTGAGAGAGGTTATTTGTTATTCTTGTATACTTGTAATCTTGTTTGAAAGAGAAAGGAAAGAATAGCAGTTTATAACCAATCCTTATTGTTTCCTCTTGTTGTTTTTCCCTTGTATTTCCTTTAACCCTAACCCTTGTATGTTTCTTGATCATAAAGAAACTGTTTATACTTTGTTTAAAGACATCCTAATTCATAACAAATTAGTGCGGTGAGCATGGAGAAGATGCCTTCAACAAAGTATGAGATTGAAAAGTTCACCGGAGTGAACGATTTCGGTCTGTGGCGCTTGAAGATGAAAGCCCTACTGGTTCAGCAGGGTTGTTTGGAAGTGTTGAAGGGAGAGGTAGCCGTTGATACTGCGTTAACGGTAAAAGAAAAGATGGCCATGATAGAGAAAGCCCACAAAGCAATATTGTTTAGCCTTGGTGATAAGGTTCTTCGACATGTATCAAAGGAGACTACGGC
Organism: Lathyrus tuberosus; assembly: GCA_022829125.1. Lineage (NCBI taxonomy): Eukaryota > Viridiplantae > Streptophyta > Magnoliopsida > Fabales > Fabaceae > Lathyrus > Lathyrus tuberosus. Next base: position 8,347,900 of record JALAZF010000263.1, on the reverse strand, counting down.
ATCGGGGTTATGGTTGAACCTTGAAAGTTTGTACATGACCAAATCTCTGGTGAATCGACTCTACCTGAAGCAAGCTTTGCATTCATTCAAGATGAGTGAAGACAAAGTTTTGGCTGAGCAGTTGGATATGTTCAACAAGCTGATTCTTGATCTTGAAAATATTAATGTGAAGATCGATGACGAAGATCAAGCACTGTTGTTGTTGTTGTGTGCTTTGCCCAGAACACATGCTCACTCTAAAGAAACTCTCTTGTATGGAAGGGAGTTTCTGAGCTTTGAAGAAGTTCAATCAGCCTTGTATTCTAAGGGATTGAACGAACGAAAGGAGCATAAACCTTCGACGGTTGGTGAAGGTTTGGCCGTTAAGGGAAAATTCTTGCGAAAGGATGGTAAGTTCGACAAGAAGAAAGGTAAAAGTCAGCAGAAGTCTTATAGCGGCGAAACATCTGGTATTCGATGTTATCTTTGTAAGAAGGAGGGTCACACAAGAAAGGTGTGCCCTGAACGCCTAAAAGATCATGGAGGTAAGGATAATGGCAACGCAACCATTGTTCAAGATGACTTCGACTCATCTAATGTCCTTGTAGTTTCAATCGACGACTCAAGAAAAGAGTGAATTATGGATTCAGATTGCACTTGGCATATGACTCTAAACAGAGAACTGTTTGAGGAGCTATGTGATCAAGATGGTGGATCCGTGTTGTTAGGAAGCAACAAATCCTGCAAAATTGCAGGTATTGGATCTGTGAGATTCAAGCTCCATGATGAGTCAATAAGATTATTGACTGAAGTCAGGTATGTACCTGATTTGAAGAGAAATTTGATTTCTCTTGGTAAATTCGACAAGAAGGTTCAAGGAGAGTAAAGTATCCTAAGAGTCATGAAGGGGTCGAAGGAAGTCTTGAGAGACGTGAAGAAACAAGGCTTGTATACCCTTGAGGCTGACGTTGTAAGTGGTTCGAAAAATATTGCATCCACGAAACCTGTGTTGAATACAGAATTATGGCACATGAGATTGGGCCACGTCAGCAAAAGAGGCATGGTCGAATTGGGGAAGCAGAACCTGCTAGGTGGTGACAAAGTCGAAAAGTTGAAGTTTTGTGAATCTTGTGTATTTGGTAAATCCTGTAGGGCGAAGTTTAACAAAGGCAAGCAAAGAACACATGGATCCCTGTATTACATTTATGCTGATCTTTGGGGGCCTGCAAGGAATCCTTCACACTTAGGTGCAAGGTATTTTCTATCCATCGTTGATGACTATTCCAGAAAGTTATGGGTATTCATTCAGAAGACGAAGGATGAAACTTTTGAGAATTTCAAAAGTTGGAAGGTTCTGGTCGAAACTCAAACTGGCAGAAAGGTTAAGAGGTTGAGAACCGACAATGGCCTTGAGTTCTGCAACAAAACATTCAACAGTTATTGTGTTGAGTCTGGGATTACAAGGCATAAGACTGTAGCAGGTACTTCTCTACAAAACGGCTTAGCTGAGAGATTCAATCGAGCAATCCTTGAAAGGGTTAGATGCATGTTCGTTAGTGCTGGATTGAAGAAGGTGTTTTGGGCGGAGGCTGTTTTGACAGCAGCTTATCTGATAAATAGATGTCCCTTGACTGCCTTGGGAATGAAGACACCTGAAGAAGCTTGGTCGGGACATCCACCTAGTCTCGACAGACTGAGAGTATTTGGTTATGTGGCCTATGCTCATATTAGGCAAGACAAGGTCGAACCTAGAGCTATGAAATGCATATTCATGGGATACCCTGAAAGAGTCAAAGCTTATAGGCTATGGTGCCTAGAGCCAGGTCACGGGAGGTGTATCACCAGTCGAGATGTAGTTTTCAATAAAGCTGAGATGGCTTTCAAGAAAACTGATGATGCTGACGAAGAGCTGGAACCGGGAGAGATTCCTGTTGAGGCGGAGCATATTGATGCTGAATTGCGTACCCTAGATGAAGTCGAAGAAAAATAGAAGATGCTGTCGAAGATGAGGAGACAAATAATGATAACCTGCTAGCAAGAGACAGGTTGAGGAGAGTCATCAAGCCACCTCAGAGACTTGGGTATGCAGATCTTATAGCTTATGCCTTAATCTTTGCAAGTGAGGTTCTCGACGAAGAACCTAGAGACTATAAGGAAGTTATGAGGAGTCGAAAGAAGACTGAATGGCTAAAGGCCATGGATGATGAGATGAAATCTCTTCATGACAACAACACATGGGAACTGATCAAGAAACCTTCTAGAGCCAAGTTAATCAACTGTAAATGGATTTTCAAAGTTAAGGAAGAAATCGAAGGAGTGGCGTCGAAGAGATACAAGGCAAGGTTGGTTGCTAAAGGGTTCACTCAGAAAGAAGGTGTAAACTTCAATGATGTGTTATCGCCTGTTGTGAAGCACAGGTTCATTCGAATGTTGCTTGCCATGGTGGCACAGTTCGATCTTGAACTGGAACAGATGGATGTGAAGACTGTGTTCTTGTATGGTGATCTAGATGAAACAATCCTGATGAGGCAACCTGAAAGGTATGTCGAAAAAGGGAAGGAAGATTATGTGTGCAAGCTGAAGAGATCTTTATATGGACTGAAACAATCTCCTCGACAGTGGAATAAGAGATTCGACAAGTTCATGGCACGCATAAGTTTCATCAGAAGTCAGCTCGACCACTGTGTTTACTTCAGATTTCGACCTGGTAATTCATTTGTTATTTTGTTGCTTTACGTGGATGATATTCTAATAGCAAGCAACAATTTCGAAGAGGTAATGAGGTGAAGGCTGAACTCAATAAGGAGTTCGAAATGAAGGATCTGGGAGCTGCGTCCAGGATTCTTGGGATTGATATCCGAAGAGATAGAAAGCAGCCGAAATTATGCTTATCTCAAGAGGCATACCTACGGAAGATTCTCGAAAAGTATGGTATGTAGAATTTAAAGCCTGTTGTGGCTCCGACAAACCCTCAATTCAAGCTGAGTATAGATCAGTTTCCTAGTACTGATTTCGAAAGAGCTTATATAAATAGCATTCCATATGCTAATATAGTGGGTTCTTTGATGTATGTTATGGTCTGTACTAGACCTGACATAGCATATGCAGTAAGTCTTGTAAGCAGGTACATGGCGAATCCTGGAGAGGCTCACTGGAAAGCATTGAAGTGGATTTTAAGGTACATAAATGGGTCTCTGAATAGAATCCTAATTTATGGTGGGGCCTTGGGTGAATATAGTAAAGCAGCAATCGAAGAATATGTCGACTCTGATTATGCAGGTTGTATGGATTCCAGAAAATCTATCTCTGGATATGTGTTCACTATGTTTGGCACAACAATAAGGTGGAAAGCAACACTTCAGAAGGTTGTTGTCTTATCAACCACTGAAGCAGAGTATATCGCCCTAACTGAAGCTGCGAAGGAAGCATTGTGGCTTGAAGGTTTAGCAAAGGAGCTGAAACTTCAAGGTCCAGCTATCACTGTTAAATGTGATAGTCAAAGTGCAATACACCTGTCGAAGAATTCAGCCTATCATGAGCAAACCAAACACATTGATGTGATGCTGCATTTCGTCAGATGGGTAATCGAGCGTGGAGAAGTCCAATTGTTGAAGGTTTCGACATATCATAATGTTGTTGATATGATCACCAAGACGTTGCCCAGTTGCAAGTTTTTCCACTATATGCAGTTGATAAAGCTACATGAAGAAAGCTAGTTTATTCCTTGATGTTATAGAGTTTGTTCCAAGGTGGAGATTTGTGAGATATTTGATCAAACTCTAGTATGGTCGAAGGGTAGCTTCAGGTTCGATAGGAATTAAGCATGAGGTCGAAGACTGTTCGCATACTGCTGTCGGAGTAATGTGTGTTGTAGTCGAAGTTTGTTCTAACATGCATTAGTCAATATTGCTAGGTTTGTTAGCACATTGAATTGGGCCTTGCTTGTAAGCTCAATTGTTTAAGTTAGCTTGTAATGGGTAATTGTTAAAAAGTCCATTAGGTTAGTGTGTTAGTTTTCTTATAAATAGCATGTTAGTCTCTCATCTCGCATAAGGAAAAATAGGAAGATAAAATCCTAATTCAAGTGAGGTTATTTGTTATTCTTGTATACTTGTAATCTTGTTTGAAAGAGAAAGGAAAGAATAACAGTTTATAACCAATCCTTGTTGTTTTCTCTTGTTGTTTTTCCCTTGTATTTCTTTTAACCCTAACCCTTGTGTGTTTCTTGATCATAAAGAAACTGTTTATACTTTGGTTAAAGACATCCTAATTCACAACACTAACTACACTATTAACTATAACTAATAAAAATGTTTTAATAAATAAAATTCATTTCATTATTAACATCAACACAGTTAGTTAATCATCTTAAAAGTGAGATCCTTATAAACATATAAATTCCTTAGATAAAACCAAGAGTATTAGAGTAATTTTCTTTTCAATACTAGTTAAAAAAAGCCATATGATATCTCTTGTGTGTTTTCTATGAACATACTATCTCTCTTGTGTGTTGTGCATTGTATTTTAAAATAGCACATCAGATCCAAAGCAAATTAAACCTCACGATATTACTCCACCATACCATGTGCAAAGTCTTCTACTTTCATCATTTATATCTTTTATTCTACTTTTGTTTAGATCATCACATAAAAAAGGAGATTAAACACTGGAATCTTGAAATTGCACATTTGGCTCCATGATGACATGTATAAAGGTTGTGGTGTTCCCGTTTTGGACACGTGTGTGTAATCATGACATTCTACATGGGAGCTACAAACTTTGTTCCTTTTGGTTAATTAACTTTTCCTCGTTTAGACATTTACCTCAGCAGTCATATAATTCATATGGAACCTTTCTTATATAACGAATTTTATGTCACCTCTATATATGTAAAAGACAAAAACATTTGCTAATTTGCTTAGTGAGTGAGAACACGTTGATTGTGACTGTCATGTGGAGTGTTAAAAGTTCGCTTTCAATTTAAGGCATGAAATAGTTTTTTTGCCATTAATAACTCATTTAAAGTAATAAATGTACATATTTAGCGACTTCTAATAATTGAAGATCAATCCAAAAGTCATAAATTGGGCTAGATTCTCTCATACGCATTAGGTTCATTTTTAAAATGTTAACATGGTTTCTACTCCCTCTGTCTCAAAATAAAAATTTTTTTAGTCAAAATTTTTTATCTTAATTTAAAAGTATTTTTACGTTTTCAATGCAACAATCATTAATTTTTATCAATTTTACCCCTATTAATTATTATATACACAACTTTTAAAATAATATATCATATTACACCTTTATGACAACCAATGGTAATTAAGGGTAATTTTATAAAATTGTTATATTTAATTAGTCAATCATTACTTTTCTTAATCTATGTGAAACAACCTTAAAAGACTTTCATTTTGAGACGGAGGGTGTATTAGTTAACCAAACATATCCATAAATTGAATGATATATAAATAGGGTTTGGTCTATGGATTGATAGGGGACTAATTTAGTCCTTATATTAGTATATGGTATAGGTTGTAGGTTCGGTTGTCATTGTGAGTGGTTGTTAATTTTGTGCATGTTCTTCTTTTGACAGCTAATATTGTGCATGTTAGTAGTAGTAAGATATATATAGTTAAATTTGTTGGTGTGAAGCTTAGTACATATTTATATCTTTCAATAATTTTTTAAAAAATAAAAAATAAATTAAATCAACTTAACAATTGATTGATAATTATTATTAAGTAGAGCAAGTCTATAAAATATTATAGAATTTAAAAATTATGTGATATTTTATTTCAACATTTTTGTTCAAATTTATAATAAATTATTTAAATTATACATAATATTAACTACTAGAATATATATATCAAGTACTTAAATTATTTGAAAATTTATATGTATAATCATGATAATGATTTTAGATAATTTTATGGTTGAATTGATTTAACTTGAGTTTTGAAAAGAATTATTACATACGTAGTTATATTAAGTTTAACTCATGTTGGCAACATATCGTAACTGAAATTATAAATGAAAGTTATACTTCCTCCATTATAAAAAATGAGTTAAGATTGACATAGTATAACTACATATAATTTTAAACTCTAACCGTGCGAATTATTGACAAATTTATGTTTTTGTTATCTTGATTAAAATCACATAAATATTAACTAAAAAATCACTTATATATTTTTTCATATATTTATTACATAATTTAACTATTAATTATTTTAAAAAATTATTAATTCAATTAATTATTTAATTAATTAAGTATTTATATTATCTGTGTTATAAACTAATCGGTTTAACTACGTACTATTTTATAATCATTAACCAGCGCTTGCAAGAGTCAATTAGTTATACACAAAAAAAGAAAAAAAAATGAAAAATTAATTAGTTTACGCAGTCATTTTATATACATGCGACAGGCAATATACATGGTCCCCACCCCACACTGAGTTGTGGCATCATAACTTGGGATCTAGAGGATATTCCAAAATAGCATAAAGGAGAGAAAAAAAAAGGAGTATTCCATATTCCCATATTCCATACATATAAATAAAAATGAAAGCAGTTGAAGCTGCGGCAAGCCAATGAGGAAACGTGCACCAAAAAGGAAGTTCCAATATAAAATTACTACAACTATAGAAGTTGTATCAATAAGTCCTAATAATTTCCAATAGTAGATTCAATAATGTATAAAACTTATTGTACTGAAAACAAACACAGTGCCACTCTAACAGTTAATTAACCTGAAGAAATTAATATAACAAGATTTTCAACTTGTAGTTTTATCTATGAGCAGAAAAGTAATCACCATGTTGAATCCAACCTAAAAAGAAATTAAGCAGTTACATATACATAATTATACCTGTACAAAATCCTAACCATTATTCAACTGCATCACCGTCTTATATATTGCACGGTCAATTACCTTTAACCTTGTGTCAGATTAGTTTCCTTATACCGGTTGTTCACCTATCACCTCTGGGCACCACTACTCTCTCTCACCCTATCCTCTCTCCCCTAATTCACCTCCATAACTTTTTCTGACTCTGACTCTAAAACTAAAAACGCACGCACTCTATTTCTCTCTCATTCATGACCTTCAATGTAAATTAACCCACTCGTAACGACCCTCCAACGGCATATCTCTAACAATATCAAAGTTGTACCTGCAATACAAACAAACCAAGTTGTTAGTTAGTACTGGAGATTCTGCCAATACTTCATCACTATCACTGCAGTGCTCACATTCCTTATCCTGTGTCACCATTTTTAAAGTAAAAACTGAAATCTTACCTAGCACATTTTATTTATTTATTTTTTAAAATCATTATGTTAGAATTTACAAGTGATAAAAGTTTTTAAAAACTATCCACAAAAAATAATAAATTGTAGATAATTCACATCGACAATTGCAATCAGTATCGTAACACTTATACAGATCAAAATAGTAAAATAAGATATTACTTTACACTTACTTTTCAGAAAACCGTTTTTGTTCCTCCCTCTCGAACCTTGCAAAGAATTCATCAATTTCCTCCTCCCTTAAAATAGAAAGGAAAAAAATGTAGGTAAGATTAGACGCGCGAGTTACAATTTTTTTGGTTAGAAAATTGAACGTGAAATGGAGAGAGAAAGTGGAATAAAAACCTGAACGACTTGAAATTGCGTTTCGTTGCGTTTAAGTCTACGGTTTCGAGATTCTTTGTTTTCAGCTGCAGGATATAGAATTATTATAGATATATATCATCGCATTAATTTGCGAGTATTTATAAACTATAGATAAAATAAATTATTACAAATAAAAGATTAAATAGGTTAATTAAAGAAAGCATAGAGAAAGACTTATTTGGAATCCAAAAAAAAAGTTGTGACAAAAAAAATACTGAAGAATTCGAAAACTGAAGTTTATTTTGTGAAATCAGAATTTCGAGAAACAAACCTCCGGATCTAACGACGTTGAGACGCGTTCCTTAACGACGTTGCAGGTTTCGATAACCTTGCTGGAGCTGAAACGAGGCAGCGGAGTGTGATCCGAGTGAAATTCGTCGGAAGACACCGTGGCAGCGGAATTCACGGAATTTACCGACGAGATACTTTGGTGATGCAAGTGCGAAGAAGATGCACCGATTTTTCTTTTCTTGGAAATGGAGGTTCCGTTTGGAGAAGGTTCGTTGATAGCTACAATTGTTGGAGAAAAGCGTTTACGATCTCCCATTGTTTATTTTGTTGGTGTGAATTGGGTTTTGGTGTTTTGAGACGAGTGAGAGAGAGCGAGGTGGAAGAAGGAGCTTAAAAAGAGAGTGATCGTATAGAAATGTTAACGAGGGTAATGATTGCGATGAACGGTCCAGATTTAGTTATATATTAATAAAATAACCGCAGGGAACGGAGCTCCTTTTTGTCTCCCTGGCAGTAAACGGATGGATAGTAGGTGTAGAAAACGTCATTGCCAGGATAACTGCGAATCCGTTACGGCTGAAACTTTATCTATTATTATACTACTATTATTATTATGTACTATATAATATATTTACGTGACCTTGTATATAATATAAACTTTTAAAATATGATTATATTCCATCATAATGCTAAAAAAGATTGTTCAATTTTAAAATAAAATTTCATATGATTTAAAGATAAATTTATTTGCAAATCAATATAGTTTGGAATGATTGTCAAAAAATATGATCTAATTCGATTTAATTTTGTGCAATTTAATTTAAATATTTTTAAAATATTCAAATTATAAATTATAATTTTTATTAAAATATTAATTAATAATATGTATGATATATTATATAATATATTAAAAGTTAATATCACAAAACGAGAATGATTGATTATAGTGACAATAAAATTAAAAACAAAAATAAATAAATTAAATTAATAAATAATGTTAAAAAAATAAGTATCATCGAATAATAAATTAACACAAAATATTATATTATTAAGAAGTATATATATATATATATATATATATATATATATATATATATATATATATATATATATATATATATATATATATATATATATATATGCGACGTAGCAAGGTCACCCAAAGGCGGGTATCGCCTCATCCTAGGACTTTCCTATCATTTGGTAGTGGGAAATACAAGATAAGATGTTTATGGGGGTAAAGAGAAGTCAGGGTCAATAACTGATCCATGACTTCCTAGGAAATATGGATTCAAAGGTCTATCTTGACTGAGTGGGTGGTGACTCTTCCTAAGAGAATCATAGGCCTTAAAGGCCTCTATAAATACATCTCTCATGCAGGGGAGATGAGACTGATTCTTTACACCTCAAAAGGGCATAACGCTTACTAAATCCACAACACAACAACTGACCATAACCATACGCTTGCTTCAAACCTTACTAGTCATCAGCAAAACCTCTCACCTCACGCAAGTAAGACTCATAAACTATCTCAAAACACCATCATACAAGGCTTCTCACCGTCGTGGGCAAACTCTAACCACCATATTATGTTATAAACATATTAAGGTCTTCGAGTCTTCCTGCCATTGCAAGGGGAACACACACACATCTATTTTTTTGATAAGTATTGTGGCGTCCACCGTGGGGACCCGATAAAACTAACATGGTCCACACTCTTACTCTAATTCCCTTTATCTTCCCACTGAAGATGGCCGACAAAACCACAACCTATAACGCGAACACCAACATCAAAGGTTTCACCGACGCGGAGGTAACTCTAGATCTTCCATGAGGAAATACACAAGGCATGTGTTTACGACAAATGTAATATTCCCTAGCTTCCCCAGAAATTCTCAAGAGAAAACGGGGGTTGTGCTATCATATTTTTTGAAGAGGACGTACATAGTCTGACCTCTCATAATGATGATTATTTTGTCATCACTGTGCAACATGGTAACTAGGACATCAGACGTGTTATGATAGACCATGGTAGCTTTGCTGACGTCTTGTTCTGGGAAGCCTTTTAGAAACTGCAACTCAACCCAAGTGACATAAAAATGTTTAGCGGTTCTTTAACGGGGTTATCAGACGAACAAGTACAAATGATGGGCCACATAACCCTGGAAACCGTATGTGAGTAGGGGCAGACGCCAAAGCATTTTCCATTAGCTACCTTATTATAAATGTTCTATCACCTTACAACATCATTCTGGGGTAACCGACTATCCAAGCCTTGAGAGTAGTCATGTCCACACTGTACCTGACCTTAAAAAATTCGCTCCCTGATAGGTGAGTAGGTACAATCTAGGGAGACCAACAAGCAGCTAGAAAATTTTATCAGAGTAGCCTAGAGACAACTAAAGAAGAGCTTTCCCTTGTTGATATCCCTCCTTCAGAATTTCCAAATACTGACTTCAAGTATTGGGAACCCAGATTGGGCGTGGAAGCCGAATAGCTCACTCCGACTAAAGATATGAAATTGGTCCAAATAGTTGAAAGGCTCACGCCCATTAGGTGACGAAGATAAGTACTTCGATGCCCATAGAGGACGAATGGGAACTAGTCAACCAACTCATTAAGAATGTCGACATATTCTTCAAGGCTCTCTCCGACATGCCAGGAATAAACACCAAAGTGATGAGCCATCGCCTTGTCATTCACCCTTTCACATGCCCAATGGCGCAGAGGAATCGAAAAGTTAGCAAGGAGAAGAGGTTCGTTATTGATGAAGAAGTCAGAAAGCTGTTTGATGACAGGTTCATCACAGAAAAGAAATATCCCACCTGGCTAGCCAATGTGGTTCTAATACGCAAAGCTAATAACAAATGGCACATGTGTGTAGATTTCATCGACCTGAACTCCATCTGCCTTAAAGATCTGTACCCACTACCACACATTGATCGCCTCATTGAAGGATCATCGGGTTATCGCACGTTGGGATTTATGGATGCGTACTCGGGGCACAATCAAATTCAGATGGATCCCCTAGACACACCTAAAATAACCTTCATGTTGAATGATAACAACTACTACTACAATACCATGCCTTTCAGCCTTAAGAATGATGTCGCTACCTACTAGTAACTCATGGATGTTGTTTTCGCCCACCAGATAGGGAAAAACCTAGAAGTCTATGTCGATGACATGATAATTAAGACCATCGAAGGGCGTAGTCATGCATAGGATTTGAAAGACGTCATGCAGTCAGTCAAGAAATATGATATGCGTCTAAACCCTGCCAAGTTCTCTTTCGGGGTCCAACTGGGGCAATTTCTAGGCTTCATGTTGACACATAGGAGTGTCAAGGCTAACCCAGATAAATACCAAGCAATCATCACAATGAGGAGCTTCACCAACGTAAATGAAATACCACAGCTCACAAGTCGCTTCGCTGCCCTATCTTGCTTCTGTTCCTGTGTAGGCGAGAAAAGCCTTCATTTTCTTCGTCGCCTTAAAGAAGAAAGAAAGGTTTGAGTGGACCCCCGAGTGCGATGAGGCTTTCACCAAATTCAAGAAATTCCTAACATCGCCCCTCGTCCTAACTCGTCCGAGATAGGGGTCTTCGTTGCTACTCTACCTCTCATTCACGGATCAGGCGATGCGCTCAGTCCTTGTCCCAGAAATTGATAGGGTGGAGAAACTTGTGTATTTCGTAAGCAAAGTCTTCAGAGACGCCAAAGTGCGCTATCAGAAGATTGAGAAACTGGTTCTAGCCGTCGTCGTTGCAATGAGAAAATTGAGACCATACTTTCAGGGTCACGAGATCCATGTAAAAATCAACTATCCTATTTGGAAAGTCTTGAAGAAGCCTGGTCTATTAGGGATGATGGTATCCTAGGCATTGGAACTCTCAGAATATTACATTTAATATGTCCCGAGGGGGAACATCAAGCCACAAGCTCTAAAAGATTTTGTGGCAGAATTTATCTCGCTCGTAGACTAGGAGACCCCCACAGATGGGCGTTATATGTAAATGGTGTCTCCAACATAAAAGGAAACAGTGTTGTGATGATCTTAGAAGGACCTAGAGACATACTCATCGATCAAGCTTTAAAATTTGAGTTCACCTCCAGCGAAAAAATAGGCGGAGTACCAAGCTCTCATATGCGAAATGATTTTTTCCTTAGAAATGAGAGACTCTAGATTGAAGGCCCAAAGTGACTCCCAGTTGGTCGCCAACTAAGTCTCTGGGCAGTACCAAGCCAAGGAGCCTCAGCTGATAAGATATTTGTAAAAGGTACTGTTATTTCATTGATTTTATGGTTGGCATTTATTTTGCTAAAACTTTTTCTAGCAGCAAGATGTTGAAACAAGATGTTCTAATTTGCTGCATTCAACATGTCGAATGAAGATGTCCCATACCTGCTCATAGGACATCGCGTCTGGTTTCAGTTTTAAAGCAGATTCTGTTGTTATTATTTGTCACTGAATATTCTGTGAATATTTGGTTATCCTATGTGGCGTCCAAAGCATTTTTGGATTGTGTTTATTTGTTGGTCTTTCGGATTTTCAGCTGTTTCTAATTATGGAGACATATTAGGAAACTTTAGATTGAAGACCTATTTTGTTGGAGTTTATTTTGCAGATTTGTGAGCAGTCTAATTGCTGCGTTTTTGAAACCCAATCCAGTCCAGATTAAATGCTATATATTGACTGGTGTAAACCTAGTTTAGGTGTGGAACTTACATGTGTTTTTGTTAGGGTTTTCGAGTGTATTTTGTGAGCCTAACTGGTATCATTCTGATAACAGTATAAGGACTGGTTTTTGTGTTGTAAGTTCTGTCAGTTACTCATAAGCTTTTAAGCATTGAGTTTCTTGTGTGTCAATTCTCATAAGCTTTGAAGTATTGAGAATTGTGTGTTTTGAAAGCGTGACTTTCGGTTTGTTACTTATGTGGAAAGAAACCAATCACGGGTTGTGGTTGTAGAGGGATTTGAGGAGGGCCTCATACCTAGGTGAGTCTTAGGTAGAAGTTATAGGAAGGGTAGTGATTAAGTGAGCAGATTATTTGGTAATTGTATGATCTGTGAATTGATACTATCGTATATTGGTTTCGTCCCTGACTTGGTAGCCCCCAGAGTAGGATTGTTGATCCGAACTGGGTAAACATATCACTGTGTTATTTACTTTCTGCACTGTTATTTTTATTGTTATCTTGTTCATTGTGTTGGATATCAGTGTCTCAACATCTGTGTAGGACATCTGATATCTGTGCCAGAATTTCAATTGGCATCAAGAGCTTGCACCCTTAATTGGTTCTGGGTGAGATTCAGGGAAGGTACTTTCTAGTACAATGGACAAGGATGGAGGATTTTTGAACAAAGCACCTCTGCTTGATGGTTCCAACTATGACTATTGGAAACCAAGGATGATAGCATTCATCAAATCCATGGATGATCAAGCTTGGAAAGCTGTTATAAAAGGATGGGAACCCCCAAAGGTTAGAGATGGAGAGGGTAAATCTACTGATGTGGTGAAGGAAGAGGAAGACTGGGATGATGCTGATTACAAAGGGTCCTTGGGAAACTCCAAAGCCATGAATGCGTTGTTTAATGGTGTTAACAAAATATCTTCAGGTTGATTGAACACTGCACCATTGCAAAAGAGGCCTGGCAGGTCTTGAAGGTTGCTCATGAAGGGACTTCAAAGGTGAAGATGTCAAAACTTCAGATTCTCACTACCAAGTTTAAAAATTTAAAGATGAAGGAAGATGAGAGCATTCATGATTTTCACATGAACATCATTGAGATAGCTAATGCCTCAAGTGCCCTGGGTGAAAAAATGTCTAACAGCAAACTGGTCAGAAAAATCCTCAGATCTCTACCTAAGAGATTTGACATGAAAATGACTGCTATAGAGGAAGCTCAGGACATAGATAAGATGAAAGTGGATGAACTTGTGGGATCACTTCAAACCTTTGAATTGGGGATCAATGAAAAGACTGAAAAGAAGAAGAGTATAACTTTTGTGTCAAAGGTAAGTGATTCAGAAGGAGAAGGTAATCTGGACAGAGATGAAGGCCTCTCAGAAGATCTGGTGTTACTTGGCAAACAATTCAACAAAGAGCTCAGAAGGATGGATTGGAAGTCAAGATCAAATGTTAGGGACAAGCCATCTGACATCAGTAAAAATCAGAATGTTGGGAGAAATGTCAGTACTGAAGATAATCCTAACCAAGGGAGAGGAGCTCAGTATCATGAGTGTGAAGGTTTTGGGCACATAAAATCTGAGTGTCCCACATATCTCAAGAAACAAAAGAAGGGGCTATCAGTCTCTTGGTCAGAAGATGACTCTGAAACTAAAATTGATGAGAAGTCTGGAAAGAGGGTTACAGCATTAACAGGTGTGTGTGAGTCTGATGAAGAGTCAGTCAGTGAAGATCTTACTTTTGAAGAGCTAGCTGCTTCCTATAAGAACTTATGCATTAAAAGTGAAGAAATATGTCAGCAGAAAGAAGCACAAAAGAAAGTTATTGCTCACCTAAAAGCTGAAAAGGTAGAGCATTTGACTACTATCTCCGATCTGAAAAGTGAAGTGGTTGTTCTGAACTCTAAACTGGATAATGTTATCAAGACAGTCAGAATGCTTAATAGCAGTTCTGATGTGCTTGATGAGATTCTGAAGTCAGGGAGAGATGCTGGAGATGTTAGTGGTCTTGGGTTTGAAAGTTCCAGTGAGATGGACAAGGGAAAATGGCCTGAAGTGACACCTGATCAATCTAAGAAAAAATTAAAGATGTCATATAACATGTTGCAACATCCTTACAGACATCAGAAGAATTTCACAAGAAGAAAGAATCAAAGATGGAAATGCCACTATTGTGGAAGGTTTGGCCATATAAAACCCTTCTGCTACAGATTATATGGCTACCCCAAGACTGGATTACAGTCTAGTAGGGAACAAGAGTGGGTTGGAGCAATGAAAGTGTGGAATCCCAAGAGTACTGTGGAAGAACACATATCTCATAAGTCCTTCAGTGTCTCTGCAATGGAAAAGTGGTACTTTGACAGTGGATGTTCTAGGCACATGACTGGTATCAAGGGATGTCTGTCAGATGTAAAGTCTCATTCTACTAACTATGTGACCTTTGGAAATGGATCAAAAGGGAGAGTAATAGGTGTTGGAAAACTGGAATGTACAGGTCAACCCAATCTGGAGGAGGTATTACTTGTTGAAGGCTTAGATGCAAACTTGATAAGCATAAGTCGACTATGTGATCAAGGTCTCAAGGTCAACTTTACCAATGCTAAATGTCTGATAACAAATGAGAAGGGTAAGGTTATCATGAGAGGCGAGAGAGCATCAGATAATTGTTATCTGTGGAGTTCTGAGAACACTGCAATATGCTTGGAGACTAAGAAAGCTATTGGCAAGACTATTGAGTTAGAAAAGGTGCTGATCAATTGTAAAGCTACTCATAATGTGTGCATGGTGAACTGTAATAATAAGATTAAACTTGGTAAGTATGTCAGCAAGGAAAATTTAGAAGGAGAATTTGGTGAATGCACTCTTGAGGCAAATCGGGTGCTCAAAGTCTGTGGATACCGCGCTTCTCTGGGCCCAGTCCACAAAAGTATAAATAGGCGGGCAAACATACTCTACCTACAGCAAACTCATTCTACAAAAATTCCTCTTGCCCATTCTCTCCAAAGTTCACGAGTCTTAGGGTTTTCTCCTAACATTATCAATATTGTACCGTGTGATCAATAAAAAATGTCTCAACATCATGGCTCCTCTGATAACTCAGGATCTCCTCGAACCAATGCTGAAGATGATGAATCACTGCGAATGATCAACCTCTCTGATCTTGTACTTGATATTGCTCCTTTGAACGTGGTACCGGCTGACCCTAAAGGAAAACGGCAAGCTTCTCACACAACGAATGTCAATATTCCTGGTAAGAAGTCTAAACCTTTTTCACCTAGGAAGAAAGTCCACTCCATGACTAGTTTGTATGCTGACCAAATAAGCCCTAGGAAATACGTGTCTGAAAAGGGGTCTATGTCTGGTTTCGTTGAGAAGAAGAAGGATTCTAAATCACGAGGTGTAAACAAGAATTCCACTGATGATGATATTGTGTTTGGTGGGATGTCGGATGAAATGGTCCAACATTTTGTCAACCAAATGCAGTCTGAATTTGAGATGAGCTTGGTAGGTGAATTGACCTACTTCCTTGGATTACAAGTTAAGCAGATGGAAGATTCCATTTTTATCTGTCAGAGCAAATATGCAAGGAACATTGTGAAGAAGTTTGGACTGGATAATGCCAAGCATAAGAGAACTCCTGCTCCTACTCACTTGAAGTTATCCAAAGATGAAAAGGGAGTGAATGTTGAACAAAGTTTATACAGAAGTATGATTGGCAGTCTGTTGTATCTTACAGCAAGTAGGCCAGACATAACATTTGCTGTTGGTGTGTGTGCAAGATACCAAGCAGAACCCAAGGTCAGTCACATCAATCAAGTTAAGAGAATTCTTAAGTATGTGAGTGGTACATGTGATTATGGGTTGCTGTACTCCCATGACTCAAGTCCCATTTTAGTAGGTTATTGTGATGCTGATTGGGCTGGAAGTGCTGATGATAGGAAGAGTACCTCTGGAGGATGTTTCTTTTTGGGAAATAATCTTATTTCATGGTTTAGTAAGAAGTAAAATTTTGTATCTCTTTCTACTGCTGAAGCTGAGTACATAGCAGCTGGAAGTAGTTGTGCTCAACTGGTATGGATGAAGCAGATGTTATCTGAGTATAATGTCACTCAAGATGTCATGACATTATTTTGTGACAACCTGAGTGCTATTAATATTTCCAAAAATCCCATTCAACATAGCAGGACTAAGCACATTGATATCAGGCATCACTTCATCAGAGAACTTGTGGAGGACAAAGTCATAACTCTTGAGCATGTGAGCACAGAAAATCAGCTTGCTGACATATTTACCAAGGCTCTGGATGCAGTTCAGTTTGAAAACCTGAGGAGCAGACTTGGGGTTTGCATTCATGAAGAACTATAGCAATTAATGTTCCTTCTGGCTGCCAGATTGGAAAGAGTAAAGGAGGTTCTGGTAGTGCAGTGTGTGAATGAAGGGAAAATACTGAAGTCTGTGCATGACACTTGGTCATGTGATGTGGTGTGCATCTACTCTCTGATGCTGTTTATTCTGGTTTATGATTTGACCATTTCTCCAATATTAATAACTGTTCTACTTGCCTTTGTCATATTTCTGGCTAAAAAGGGGGAGTAGTATGTTTATGTGTGGTGTGCTTGTGCTGCTGCAGTAGTTGAGGGGGAGAATGTGGAATGTTGCTGCAGTTGAGGGGGAGTTTTGCTATGCTGCTGTGCTGTGTTGTATGTTGTGCTGTGTATTGTATGCAGTTGAAGGGGAGTGTTGCTATGCTGTTTTTTTTGCTGCTATATGTGTTGTGATGTGGTATTTCGCTGCTGTCTCTCTGATATGGATTTTTTTGTGCTTCTTTACAAGATTTATTTGGTGTGTAGTTTTAGCCAAAATAAGCCAAAGGGGGAGATTGTTATTTCATTGATTCTGTGGTTGGCATTTATTTTGCTAAAACTTTTTCTAGCAGCAAGATGTTGAAACAAGATGTTCTAATTTGCTGCATTCAACATGTCGAATGAAGATGTCCCATACCTGCTCATAGGACATCGCGTCTGGTTTCAGTTTTAAAGCAGATTCTGTTATTATTTGTTACTGAATATTTTGTGAATATTTGGTTATCCTATGTGGCGTCCAAAGCATTTTTGGACTGTGTTTATTTGTTGGTCTTTCGGATTTTCAGCTGTTTCTAATTATGGAGACATATTAGGAAACTTTAGATTGAAGACCTATTTTGTTGGAGTTTATTTTGCAGATTTGTGAGCAGTCTAATTGCTGCGTTTTTGAAGCCCAATCCAGTCCAGATTAAATGCTATATATTGACTGGTGTAAACCTAGTTTAGGTGTGGAACTTACATGTGTTTTTGTTAGGGTTTTCGAGTGTATTTTGTGAGCCTAACTGGTATCATTCTGATAACAGTATAATGACTAGTTTTTGTGTTGTAAGTTCTGTCAGTTACTCATAAGCTTTTAAGCATTGAGTTTCTTGTGTGTCAATTCTCATAAGCTTTGAAGTATTGAGAATTGTGTGTTTTGAAAGTGTGACTTTCGGTTTGTTACTTGTGTGGAAAGAAACCAATCACGGGTTGTGGTTGTAGAGGGATTTGAGGAGGGCCTCATACCTAGGTGAGTCTTAGGTAGAAGTCATAGGAAGGGTAGTGATTAAGTGAGCAGATTATTTGGTAATTGTATGATCTGTGAATTGATACTATCGTATATTGGTTTCGTCCCTGGCTTGGTAACCCCCAGAGTAGGATTGTTGATCCGAACTGGGTAAACATATCACCGTGTTATTTACTTTCTGCACTGTTATTTTTATTGTTATCTTGTTCATTGTGTTGGATATCAGTGTCTCAACATCTGTGTAGGACATCTAATATCTGTGCTAGAATTTCAGGTGCAAAATGCACCCTCTCGCTTCTCCTCCTTTGAAATAGAGCACGTCCTCCTTTTCCAGGTAACATAACTTTTTCTAATTCTCCACAATAAAATAATATTTGTGCAAGGTTTGCGTTCTTTACAAATCTCTTTTCTTTATACATGATTAATAATTTTCTCTATCTAACCATTGTTAATTTTATATCAAAAACAAATGAATGGGAAGCAATAGTGAATATATTGCAATATACAGATATGCAATAAAATCCAGCATTTGTTCTTCACCAAAATTTACAAGGATGGTGATGAAGACGTTTTAAGATTTTTCTTCGAAATTATATTTGGAGATTTAATTAAAAATAATGTAAAATTATGAAAAATGTGAAATTTTCTCTACAAGCTCTCGTTCTTAAGGGATTGTGTTGTGGGGTAATTGTAAGGGACCGCATGAGGCATAACAGAGGTATGTGTTTCTTGTATTGTCCCTTTTATGGTTCAAGCACCCTATTGGAGGATAAGACACCCCCTTCTTCATATACGTCTCCCATATTTTGTCCATATCGTATGGTCATGGAGATGACATTGTTAGACGATGGCAATGATCTAGAAGGGGGTTGAATAGATCACTAATTTTTAAACAGAGTCGACACTTAATTTTTTTTAAATGTACGAAAGTGTATAAGGAACCAAATCGTCTAAACGAACTGTTATCGAAAAGATCGGATATGCGACAAGCCAAATGAAATAACAAGTCTAATGAGAAATTGAATCAATGTTTTGAGGATTAATCAATACAAATAAAACCACTTTAGTTTGTGCAATTTCCAATGACTTATAAAGTGTAAACTTAATTTTACAATATCACAAATAGTTTATGTGCAATCAATTTGTCGAACACTTGGTGTGTAAAACACCCCAAGTATTATTTCCTATGTAATTGTAGTGCATAATTTTTCCAATTACAATCAAAGTGATTGTAATGAGTTTTCAAAACAGATTTGCAGCACTACACGACAGCAGAAATTTATCGATCAATTGATTTTACACAAACGTGAACAATTCAAAATAAAGAGATAGAGAAAAAGAGAACAACACCGGATTTTTTTAGGCAGTTCCCCTTTTGTCCTCGCTTCGGGTACGTCTGTCCCCAATTCTAAAAACTATAATTGAGATATGTATTATCTTGTTGCAAACGTTTATACAAGAGAAGCAATAGTCACCACACACTCAAGCCTAATTGTTGATGTTGATACTATGTCTTCTCTCCCCTTGATTCAAGTCGAATCAAGTGCCTCGAATGTGTTAAACAAACCTCTAGTTCCCGCTACTCATCTAAACAACCCCACCGGTCTTCAAACCTTTCGCTCGGCTGATTTTGATCACACACCGTTCGAACCCAAATCTTTCTACACAATCCTCTGGTTACCGCTACTTGATTGAACGAACCCACCGTTCTTCAATCCCTTCACTCGGCTGAATCTGTGAAACAAAGATTTGTACAAAAATCCCCCAAATCCTCAAGATCTTGGAGGACAAAACCCTAACGGTTTTATTCAAGAAAAACCCACCGAATACTCAACCCAACCTAGATACACAATCCTACGTTTGGACGTTATCACCTCAATGATGCAAAAGATCAACAAAAATTGTTATGTGTAATTGTTGATAAAATGCAAGAATGAGGATGAAGATGATGAGAAAAATTCAGTTTATATCTTTCACTTTTCTTGTTCTCTGTTAAAATGATGAGACAAAATGAATATATATGATGCCTAGACCCACTAATAAACATAACAACATTTTAAAATATGACAGATCAGAAAATTGGTCACAAGTTAGCGAACGGTCTACCTAAGCAGTAAGGGGTCGACCTGAGCACAACCGAATGCAAAACTATGCAAAAAATTAAGTTGTGCGTCGACCGAAACAGGGCCATACGTCGACGCAAGCTTGCTTTAAAAAGACAGATTTAAACACTTACAATATGAGTCGACCAAAGGGTCGATGCGAGCACACCCGAGAGCAAAAGAGTGAAAATAAACTTTTATGAGTCGACCTAAGCAGGACTTTGAGTCGACTCAACCACCCTAAACTTCTAAAAACAATTTTCTGCTCATATCTTGGTCCACCTAAGCCATGTTTGTGCAGACCTAAGTTTCCAAACATGATCGAATGCACACAAAACATATGTGAGATGCTCCTATATGTATAGACACATGACTTTAGAATATTTTGTGCATTGTAAAGCATGAATGCAAGCTAAGATGCAATGATACCGTCCAAATTACAAAGTACGACCTAATACGCGTTTTGACATCATTAAAATAAGGACTAATGCACCTTGCCCTCATAGACAGGTGTTTGGTCCATAATAAGGCAGTAGGAGTCGGAAGAGTTAACCATGTTCCCTGAATATTAGGAAATCAACTATGCATTCCTTAGGAGGTTTCTAGTTCCAAGGAGGCCTTGGATCCAATCCCAACTTGGCTATAAATACCTCAACATCACATTTTAGAAACAACATAACTCGAATACATAAATACAAACATATAGAGCTTCTCATCTATACGTGAGCTAGATCTCAAGCACACAATAAACCTTATAACCTTTGACAACTCTTAATCACTAAGGGTTGTCACATATTTGTACTTTTAGCAAGTATACATTTCATATGAAAGTCTAAGTCAAGTTCCATGTCCCCTACCAATGCCCATAACGACTAATAAATAGCAACCATGACGCTTGGTTGATTTTAATTTGCTGCATATGTAAAGAAAAAATAATGTTATGTTGTAGACGATATTCCATCGAAGAATAAATAAATTTCCAATAAACTCTATTTTCCTTGTGATCATAAAGGTAGTAATGAGTCAAGGGTGCTCTAACAATTGCCACTAATGTATGACTAAAGAAATCCAATCCCTTTCACAAAAGACTCGGGAGTGTTGTCACAAACACCACTGTTATATGACCAAAGTAATCAAATTCCCATCACAAAAGACTCAGGGATGCTGTCACAAATGCCAATGACTAATGACTAAAGAAATCAAATCCCTACGTTTCCAATGCACATACAAAGACAATAGACCAAAAAGTGGCAATTATAGGCTCACCCCATCTAGGTAGCTAGCCACTCTAGAGGAAATAGTGAGTCCACATTATGTCGACCTCAAAAAAGTTTTTCACTTGGGGGTAGGGAATGAGTATCAACCCTTGGTCGAGAATGATCCCCACATACGTGCGATAAATATTTGAGAGAAATCTCAGAAGATGGTCTATCTCATAAAGAAACAAATTTAGGAGATAAATTAATGTCGTATAAACAGGTAAATACAACGGTAAGTAACAAATATTGAAATATACATTGCAAAGCAGGAACCATAAAACTTGAATATTCATTGAAGGTACAAACAGACTTAGTACATACATAAGAAAAAGAAGAAGAACAAAAATAAGTTGGCTAATCCAACAGGGATACCGACTTCCCATCTTCCATCGCCTGGTCAAGACGAACTTGAGCTCGAGAAATGAGATTGATGGGATAATAATATTCCACATACTACAAAGAATTTTCAAAAGAGTCATGTTTGATAAATTAAATATCTTCCAAAGACTTTGCTTTTCTTAGACAAGGAAATGTTCTCAAGACGCATCTAAAAGAGCCTATATTCAACCTTCTCCAGAACTTCTTGATACTCCTTCAAAGATTCCTAGAACTCTTCTATCATTTTTTGAGCATAATCCAATTACCAGATTTCCTCATCATGGGCGGTATTCGTTCTAGATAACGATGTCTGAGCAGAAGCTAACACTTCATTCTTATATTTCACTTCCTATAAAAGCAACTTCACCTTCTTGAAAGATTCCACAACAACCACTATACCCAAAAGTGAGGTAGACGCTCCTTGGAGTTCTCCAAAATATTGGTCTTGCTCGATAGTAAAGGCATCGACATACTCTTTGAGCACTTCTTTCTCCTTATGAAGACGTCCCCGCAGGAAGATTTCTTCTTGCTGGACACTTCTAAAGGTTAGGATGTCTAATTTCCGACGGGTGTAGTAAGAAAGTTCAATAAATCTTCATGGCAAACTTCTTCATATTTTTTTAAAAAATAAGAGCAATATTCTTCAGATACAAAAGACTAAAAATCCATAAAATTTGTCGGACTTTGGCAGGCCAACAGTGCATGAGAAATCCTGGTCAGAACTGACTTAGAGTTCTCAGTAGACTCCCACTTGTGTTAGAGTAAGCGTTCCCCGACTAACCGAAATAATAGAGGCGCACGTCACCAGAACCTTTCTAGTGGCCGGAATATTGGTAACACCAATGGAAGGTGGGGTATCCAAGGATGTCCTCCTCATTTTCGACATTTTTTTTCTCACATCGCATCTTATATGTAGGGAAATAATATATATGTTACAGAAGAAATCATCAAAGAACATTTGCCAAAGGAAAAACCCCCTAGTTGCTCACTAAAAATGTCATTCATGGCCTCTTTTGAGCTGTCTTCCACTTACATACGTGTTTCTATGAGCTGCTTTAATTATTTCTTTGACATTGCGTCAGGAGGAGTAACACCCCTGGCGTAACCTATAGCCTCGTAGAAAGACATTAGCTGCCTTTTTCAGGAAGATATCTTTTTGGGTCATATCATCCATCTTGTAAATGTAGGATCCTGATTTCGCCAAGAAGCGACTTTGTCCTTAGAATTTGGAGAATATGTCTGAGCATTGGTAAAATGCTTAGGGCTTATTCAGTATATATGTGGCATGATCCTTTACATGGAGAGGGGGCAACAAAAAAAACGATCCTTGAAATATTTCAGAATGTGTGAATAAACATCAAACATCTTGGCGCACTTCCAAAGAGATATCAAGCTCTGGCCCTTTGTTGAAGCAGTAGAACTGCACTGAGCTTTAAAAAGGTGGAAGAAGAATGTATGGGTTGGCACACTTCCCTTATTCACATTAGTATTGGAAGAATTTAATGTAAGCCTGACTCACCAAGTGCAGTTCCAAAGGTGCGATTATTAGCTGATTTTGAACGCCAATGTCAAAATCGTTGAAAGGAAGATGAAAACCTATTAAGAAGAACACACACACACACACACACTCATGAATAGGGATGACATAACTGTTATACCCACTACACATCCTCTTGTCTTCCTCAAGAACAAGTAACCCCCAGTTGGACGGAGGCCATACTTCGGAAAAATCTTGATCCAAACCGCCTTCAAAGGAGATTGTAGAATTAGTGTCCATCGCTTTTTAATCTACTCACATTGACGAATCCCCCCTTTTTCTTACAAAGCATATTAGTTGGAATGTCCATTCAGATGAATCTTGTTAACACAGGAAAGGTAAATATGAAAAAACAACACTCAGATCGGACATACCAATTAAAGAAGTTCAAGCATCAGAGATACTCAATACCAAAAATTAGTATAGTTAGCTAGGTTACTCAATACTCACAATGATTTTTTTTTCTCAGGATCTTTGAAAGTCATATATATCTAACTATTTAAAGAAATCATAAAATACATAATATTTTCTTTGAATCCAAAATTTAAAAAACCATAACTACACAATTACCCAATTCAAACATTATTGGGTTGATATGGATAAGATTTGTCGAATTATCCATATTAACCCACCCATCCCTGTCCATGTGACCGACACAATAAAGCTAACCCTAAATGGGCAAGCCTTCTAGGAGCACCATACCTCTAAGGTTGGATGTCTTGCCATAATTATGGGTATTTAGTGATAAACCTCCAACACTAATTACCCAATAGGAAAAGGTTCACCAATCTCAGATTCCAGACACTAGGGTCGTCCAAACTCTTAGGCCTACACACATTCTCTAACCAAATCTGCACAACCTTCACCCCACTATTTAACCCATCCCACAAAAAAAGTATTTTTCCTAGATAATGCAACGTCAAACCGAAGTTGACGTCTAACAAAAGAGAGAAACAAAATAAAGATATTAATCAACGTCGAATTAATAATGACCATTAGAATTTCCAAACTAACAAATATATTCATCCAAAAAGCAAGCTTTCTTGATCTCAGAATGCTCAAGGGCTCTCACGTAGACACCCTTTTCAGGAGATTTTAACTCGCCACCCCCATATTTCACCTTACACCCCCAAATTTTCAATATTCCCAAAATACCCTTGCTAATATTTACTAATCAAATTTTACCTTTCTTCCAAAATTTCACTTTTTTGAACATAAAAAAAACAAAATTTTTGGCACGCCGTTTTTCGCATTATTGAAAATTCATGCATTTATACTGAAAATTTGCAAAAATCTGGTATAAAATACTGGAAATTTAAAAAAATCTGGTATCCAATATCGAAAATTGTCAAAATTTCTGGAAAAAAACCAAAATTTTCGGAAATTTGTAAATTTTCGGTATACCGGAAATTTTGAATACATATGAAATTTTCGGTAACAGAGCAAAAATTAGGAAAAAGCTTTATTTATGTGGTTCGGAGCCAACAGGATCATCTACATATTCGTGTAGCAATTGTACACAGTTCTTCACCATAAACAAAGTATGTTTTCTATGTAACAAGTTTGAATTAAATATTTTCTTGCCCTTATATGATATTGATAGTATACTTTTTATGTGATGTAAATGGCAGATATTTGAGTCTCGATCTGAAGTATTAGCTTGAGCACAAAATATTGGCAAACAACATGATATTATAGTTGTGATTGTTCATTCGAATACTACAAATGGCCGGCGGGGTAGGAAAGATAAATTGATTATGGGTTATGAGAGAGGAGAAAATTATAAAAGGAAGAATACATCTAAAAGCAGTAAATCCTCAAAGGGAATTTATAGTATGAAAGTGAAATGCCCTTTTAGGCCGAGATCTGCGCCGAGTGGTAACTGTTGGAAGGTGATGGTTAGGTGTGAGTTTCACAATCATAAACTATCTGAGAATTTAGATGGCCGTGACATATTGGGTCGTCTAAAAGTTCATGAGAGACTGTTTGTGAATGACATGACGAAGTACAACATGACTCAACGGTACATAGTTTCTTCCTTGAAAGATAAAGATCCAGAAAACTTCACCAGTGTTACCCAAGTGTATAAAGCGAGAGCTACATATAACACGAGCAAGAGAGGTTCATTGATGGAAATGCAAATGTTGTTAACTCTTATTCAAAGAGAAAAATATATATGCTGGACAAGAAATAGGGAAGACTCAAATGTTGTTGCTGATATCTTCTAGACACATCCTGATTCGGTGAAGTTGTTAAATATGTTTCACTTGGTGTTGATTTTTAATTGTAGATACAAGACAGATAGGTAATGTGGATCGTGATCATACCTTGATATAATTTCGACATAATTTGATTTATCATATTTTTTATTATTTGCACCATGATCATATAGGTATCAACTTCCACTACTTGAGATTGTTGGCATTACGTCAACAAAATTGACATTTTCGGTAGGCTTTGCCTATTTGGAACGTGAAAGGGAGGAGAACGTACTGGAGAAGCTCAAAGAGTTGTTCTCTTCCGAAAAATTACTATCTGTTCTGGACTGGGCCGGCGCCTGCCTGCCAGTCGGGCAGGCCCAACCCAATAATCTGGGGAGGCTCAACAAGGACCATATTTACCCCTGCGTCGAGCACGTGCCACCCTCCAGCAAGGTCGGGCACGTGCAGCAGATACTGTCGAGCAGAGGCGTCAAGCTTTGCTGAAAACATCTCTCCTCGACATCCATGAGCTCCTCCCTGCGAGGACACGTTCTCTTGTAACCTCCCACCTCCGAAGGATTCGGTTTACCCACCTTCCGGAGATCTCGGGACCGTTATCCCAGGGCGAAGACCACGTGTTGGTCTTCACTATGCCACATAAGCCCAGACAGTTGCTTGGATTAGGCCTTGCAGTCCAGCCCAGTGCAAGTAACCATTGGCCCCGCGCTGGGGGTTCTCTATAAATACCCTCTCACTTGAGAGGGCCAGGTTACATTACATTCTAACTCACACCTGCTTTCCGTACTTGCCATTTTCTCTGAATTTTCCTGACTTGAGCGTCGGAGTAACTTGCAGGTACCCCCCCGCCTTATCATCATCACCAGAGTTGAAGATTTCACGACGCTGTTGGCCCCTGTCATACTGTCTGATCCAGGTACGATCAGTGGCGCCGTCTGTGGGAAACACTGCTTCCCCGTTTTTCCTTCATCGTTAAACCAAAGCAATCTCTCTGTTCATAACTACCATGGCCAGCACAAGCACCCAACATGGGAACAACGCTCCGGACATCGCCTTCACGCAGTTCGACAACGGAAACCACCGTGAGGACAACGCTGCCGTCCACATCGAAGAAGGCGACGTAAGGGACGGGAAGACCGCCTCCCCTTTTTCTGAAGACGTGGCGTACGACGCTGCCCAACATGACATCCCTCCGGTCGTCTACCAGCCAGTCGCTCCACCATCAAACGCTGATCTGGGCATGGTGGCCCTGTTCGCATTGGTCAACCAGACCAACCAATTGATTGCCCAGAAGAATCTCAGGATCGAAGCGCTCGAAAGAGGGCGACCATGACGCTTTTCCCCGCGAAGACATCGTCACCCACTGTCTCCCAACCGTTCTCCTTCCCCGCGAAGGAATCCCCCAGCGAGCTCTCATAGCCCCTCCCCGCAGCGTGAGGACCGCCGACCGTGCCTGGAACGACCCCAGCCAATAGTCGCCCAGAAGCGCCCTCGCTCCCCTCCTCAGAATGAACCGAGGTGCTCCCTGACCAGGAAGAGGAGCAAGGACGACGGCGAGAAGCTGAAGATCCATTCCAAGAGTTCTCCTCATCGACATGGACCGGGTCGGAACCATCGCTCCCCATCGCAGTCGCCGGTTAGAAATGACGAGGACGACCAGAGAACTCCCTTGTTCAGGGAAATTATGGACACACCTATACCCGCGGGCATGGAGAAGCCCTCACAACTGGGGACTTATGACAGCGCAGCCGACCTCGATGATCATATCAAGAGCTTCGAAGCCATGCTCGACTATAGAAACGTCCATGGAGCTATTAAGTGCAGGCTCTTCCCTACTACCCTCCAAAAAGGAGCTATGACGTGGTACAAGAGGCTTGCTCTGCAATCCATCACGTCCTGGAAACAGCTGAAAAACCAATTCTCCAGGTATTTTACCGCCTCCCGTCGACACCCGAAGACGGTGGCCTCCCTGGAGGCCATCTTCCAAGGGCGGAACGAGTCCTTCAGAGACTACATCGAGAGATTCAACAAAGAAGCCGTCGAGGTCCACGCGACCGACAACATGAATAAGTTCCTGATCGCACGGAGACTATGCACTGGAATCGACTTCGCCAAGGCTGTGGCCATCCATAAGCCTCGCAACTTGGAAGACCTGCTCTTCCGAGTTCAATCGTACATCGAGTTCGAGGAGACGCATGCTGCTCAAATAGCCCCCGACTCACGGAGACGAGATGGCCCCCACAGCCACATAGATGAAGAATCTCCTCCCCCCCGGCGTGGGGGAGAAAGAAGGAAGGAAGGCCTCCCCCGGGACTCTCGCGAACTGAGAGGTCCTGCGGGCCGTTCACAGAATACACGCCGCTCAATGCTCCCCGCGCGCGAATTCTCTCTGAGTGCACCAACTCGGAATTTCAGAAAGGGGGCGTCCGCTTTCCTAAGTCGACAACCCCTAAATCAAACACGGACAAGTCCAAGTACTGCAGGTTCTACTGGAGCCACGGACATGTCACAGAGGATTGCATCCATCTCAAAGATGCAATTGAGATCCTGATCAAGGAAGGGCACCTAAAGAAGTATGCCCAGAAGAACGACGCCTCTCGTACCAGTGCCCGGGAAGCCCAAAGCGTCGAGGAGACAACACCTCCTCCCGACGAGAGTCGGCTGCAGGTCGCCCTCAGCGTCACTCGACCCGAGGACTTTTTTGTCCCCGAAGGCATCGAGGGCCAAGAGGTAGTTCGCAACATGTGGGCAAACTTCCCCCACGAAGACCCTGTCGCTGCCCGCAGCACGTGAGAAGGTTTCCCCAAGACGATGGTCATATCCGGAGGTGGTTACGAGAAGGTGTCCGTCGGGTCGATCAAGTGGAAATTTGACAAACTGGAGTCCGCAACATCGGCGAAGACCACCACTCTCGAGAAGGTGCAAGGGAAATCAAACCCTATCACCTTCTATCTTGAAGAGCTGTCGGGCGGAGCACCCAACGCTACTATCCCCCTCTTGGTCAGGGCACAGATGGCAAATTTTGACGTTCGCAGGATCCTTGTTGACCAGGGAAGTTCGGTTGACATCATGTACGCTCACCTGTTCGGGACTCTCCAGCTAGACGAGAGGCATCTAACCCCTTACGTGGGTTCAGATCTGCAGGGGTTCAACGACACCACCACCAGACCGTGGGGCTACGTTGAGCTGATGGTCACATTCGGGGCCGAAGACACCGCCCGACAAGTCAAGACCCGCTTCCTGGCAGTCGAATGTTCGTCCCTCTACAACTCCATCCTCGGGAGGACCATCCTGGCCGAACTCACAGCAGTTCCATCAACGGTCCTTCTCAAGATGAAGTACTACACGGCCAGGGGCCAGGTCGTTACGATGCACGGAGACGTAGACGCGGCTAGGGGATGCTTTGACGCTGTAATCAAAGGCATGAGTTCCATCAGCACCAAGCCCAAGACCGGAGCAAAGTCATCCCCGGACGCTATGCAAAACCCACTCCTGCGCGTTAACGCGGTCGACCTCGACAGCAGATTCCTTGGCGAGCATGAAGAAGACGGAGCAGTTGACCTCGACCTCCAGGCGGAAAGCAACGGGCGGCCCCTCCACCCAGCGCGCCCCGTCCCAGACGGAGACTTTGAGCTCGTCGCCCTCGGAGACAACCCAGACCGAAGCGTGAAGATTGGCACCGGACTCCCTGACATGGCGAAGAAGCAGTTGAAGGTATGTCTTCGAGAGAATGCTGATCTGTTTGCATGGAGCGCTTCAGAGATGCCTGGCCTTGACCCCGAGGTGGCCTGCCATCAGCTCATCGTAGATCCAGCTGCTAGGGCCATAGTTCAACGTAGGCGTAGGCAGTCTCCCAAAAAAGCGGAGGCTACTGAAAAGGCTGTAAAAGACCTCCTAGAGGCAAATTTTATTACGGAGGCCAGGTACACCACCTGGTTGTCCAACGTTGTACTTGTCAAAAAGAATAATGGAAAATGGAGGATGTGTGTTGACTATACCGACCTCAACCGGGCATGCCCGAAAGACTCTTATCCTTTGGCTAACATCGACCAGCTGGTCGACAATTCTGCAGGTTTCAAGCTATTGTCCTTCATGGACGCCTACTCGGGGTACAACCAAATCCCCATGGACAAGGCCGACAAGCAGCATACTGCCTTCATGACCAAGTCAGGCAACTACTACTACAACGTAATGCCCTTCAGCCTGAAGAACGCCAGCGTGACCTACCAACGGTGATGAATAAAGTCTTCCGAGGAGAGATCTACGAAATGCTTGAGGTCTACATGGACGACATGATCGTCAAGTCCGTAGAAGAAGTCGACCATGCTGCCCATCTCAAGAAGGTATTCGACACGGCGAGGAGGTTCCATATGAGGTTCAATCCTGACACATGCACCTTCGGCGTTCGGGCGGGAAAGTTCTTCGGTTTCTACCTCACAGAGCGAGAAATCGAGGAAAACCCCGACAAGTGTAGGGCCTTCTCCGAAATCCCAACCCTGAACTCGAAGAAGTTAATACAATCATTGAACGGGATGCTAACTGCCCTCTCCCGCTTCATCGCCAAATCTACGCAATACGCACTCCCGTTTTTCAAGCTTCTCCGACAAAATTCCACGTTTGAATGGAGCGAGGAGTACGAGCAGGCACTCCTCCATCTCAAACAAGTCCTGTCGCAACCCCCGGTCCTCTCGCGGCCGGAGAACGGGGAGACATTGTTCTTGTATTTCGCCATCACGAGCGAAGCAGTTAACGTTGTCCTCATCAGGGAAACTCCAGACGGCCAGAAGCCGATCTACTTCACAAGCAAGGCCTTCCAAGGCCCCGAGATCAGGTATCAGCAGATCGAGAAAGTTGCCCTGGCCCTCGTCACCGCAGCCAGAAGACTGCGCCATTACTTCTTAGCACACACGGTCGTAGTAAGAACCGAGCAGCCCATAAGGCAACTCCTCGGCCGACCAGACATGACAAGAAGAATGCTCAGATGGTCGCTAGAGCTCGCCGAGTTCGAAATTCAGTACGAGGGAAGGAAAGCCCTGAAATCTCAGGTGTTTGCCGACTTCGTGGCAGAAATGACCTTCTCGGAACCTTCGACCAACGGATCCCAGAAGTGGACAATCTACGTCGACGGGGCATCTAGCATGAAAGGGAGCGGGGCAGGCATTATCCTCGAAAATGAGGACGACATCATGATCGAGGTCTCCCTCAAATTGTCCTTCCCAACGTCGAACAACCAGGCAGAGTACGAGGCTTTCCTCGCCGGACTACGGCTTGCCGAAGACCTCGGCGCCAAAGAAGTCAAAATTTTCACTGACTCCCAGCTCGTAGCCTCAAAAGTCCGAGGAGAGTACCAAGCCAAGAACGACTGCCTCATCGAATACTTAACCTTGGTGATGGAAAAAATGAAGAACTTCGCCTCTGCGGAAGTAACCCACATCTCGTGCGGGCATAACACCCGAGCAGATGTATTGTCCAAGCTTGCGAGCACAAAGAAGAAAGGCGGGAACAAGTACGTCATTCAGGAAGTACTTTCACGCCCGAGTATCGACAAACCCGCTCCGGCGACGGACGTGAACGCCATCGGGGATAGCAATTACTGGATGACCCCGGTATCCGAATACCTCACGACGGTCAAACTACCCGAGGATCCCAAGGAAGCGGGGATGGTTAATCGGCGAGCGTGCTCGTACATAATAGTCGAGGAAAAACTATACCACAGCGGGTTTTCTATCCCCCTCCTCAGGTGTGTCGAGGAGACTAGGGTCCCCGGTATACTCCAGGAAATCCACAAAAGGATCAACGCACAGCACCTCGGCAGGCGATCCTTAGCTCGTAAGGCGCTCAGAGCAGGGTATTACTCGCCCACCATGCAGCAGGACGCCAAGGAGCATGTCAAGAAGTGCGATCGATGCCAACGACACGGGGACATGCACCTTGCTCCTCCAAGCGAGCTCAAAACACTCTCGTCCCGATGGCCGTTTGCGTGGTGGGGAATGGATATCCTCGGGCCCTTCGTAGTAGGGTCATACCAAAACAAATACCTCATCGTCGGGGTAGATTATTTCACGAAGTGGATCGAGGCGGAAGCCTTGGCTAAAATCACGGCCTTCAATATACTCCGTTTCTACAAGAGGAACATCCTCGCCCAGTTCGGCGTGCCCCAAGCGATTGTCAGCAACAACGGGACGCAGTTCACCGACAGGAACTTCCAAGACTTCGTCACCAAACTGGGCATGAAGCAGCACATCACGTCGGTCGAGCACCCTCAAACGAACGGGCAGACCAAAGCAGTGAACAGAGTGATCCTTCGAGGATTGAAACGCCGACTTAGCGACGCCAAGCAACGATGGGTCGAGGAGCTACACAACGTCCTCTGGGCCTACCGAACGATCCCACATTCCACGACCGGGGAGACCCCCTTTCGTCTGACCTACGGAACAAAAGCGATGATCCTCGTGGAGATCAGGGAACCCTCGAGGAGGAAAGAGTCCCCCCTCGACGAGGGCGCGAACGATGAGGCCGAGAGAAGAGCTCGACTTCGTCGAGGAGATAAGGACGGGCGCATCCCTCCATGAAGCCTCCCTTAAGCAGAAAATAACTCTGCGTTATAACAACAAAGTTATTAAACGAGATTTTCAAGTAGGCACCCTCGTCCTACGAAGGAACCAGAAAGATTCGCGAGAAGGCAAGCTCACCGTGAACTGGGAGGCCTCGTACCACGTCCGCACAAAGACGGGGACAAAGCCTATTTCCTCGAAAATCTCAACGGGGAAGAACTTGCTCGACCATGGAACACTGAGAAACTTAAGCAATACTACAGTTAGACACTGCCCGCGACACGCCAACGTCGCGATTACGGGGGCGCGCTAGGGTACTAGCGCGACACCTCTATACGAGACACGATGGTCAAAGGCCACTTTGTGTGTGCGTGAGGACTTTTGATCCGACGAGGATACCTCGATCGAGCTCCGTCGTCGCCGTACCAATTAGGCTGAACACCCAGCTCGCGATGGGAAGTTCACGCCACGAAGTTAAGACCTCGACCGAGCTCTTAGCCTCGTTGAAGGTCGGAATACACCTCCGACCACTCGACCAGCTCTCCACGCAGTCGAGGATAATCAAAGTCGAGCAAACTCCCAAAATCACCAAATTACTTAGACAAAAACAAGTAAAGTATATCGAAAACACAAGCATCACACACACAAATAAGCACAACAAGAAAAGTATTAAAACCGGGCAAAAGCCCATTGTGCAAATATTACAAACATGTCAAAAAGCCCCTGGCGCGCAGGCCTGGCAAAAGGCATCAAAAGAAAATTGCTCGCAGCCCAAACAAAACGAACAAGTAAAAACCTAGTAGACGATATTCTCCTCTGACTGCTCGTTTTTCGTAGCCCCTCCGTCGACCTCCTCCTCCCGCATCGGCTGCACGATTTAACCCGCGACCACCTCGTAGTCGGGGTCAGTCCCTTCAGTGATAAGGTCGGGGTTGAGGACCCGAAGCTGCTGCACGGTGTTGTTGAAACCGATGTCAGCCGCCACAAGGCAATCCTGCTCGGCTTGCCTGAGCTTCGCTATTAGAGCTGCCCGAGAAGTCAACAGCTTGTCTTCCTCGGTTTCCTCCTCAGCAGGGCGAACAACTTCCTCCAACTCGGCGACCCTTGCCAAGAGACCCCTTCTTTCCTCATCGATTTTCTTCAACCTCTCCTCCAACTTCTCCTGAAGCTCGGCCTACGCCTTGTTCTGATTTTTGCAATCGATCAGCTCCTTACCCACTTTCTCCATCTCAGCGGCAACAGACTTGAACCTCTCCTGTAACCTGGTCAGTTCAGCCGTTGGGCAAGTCTCATCGTTCAGGACCAAAGCATCCGAGCAGACTTGCATCAGAGCAGACAGGTCCTCAAGCAAAGTCCTCCTCCTCGAAGCCTGACCAGTACCTAGGATGGCCTGGACCTCAGCAACACCTATGCCCGGAGAGTTGGCATCCGAAAAGAAACGAGGATTCGAGCGATAAGGCAAAAGTACGAACTTCTCAGAGGGAGGGCTATCGGTCACTGTCAGGTCGACATGTACCTGGTCATCTGTGCGCTGTCTCTTCGGGGACCCCTGAGTGTCGGGAGACTGACTACCTCGGGGAGAGCTGGAAGAACCCCCTGGCGCTGGAGTGGGGCCAGGGTGCTGTGAACGGATTTGCTCGACATGAATTTTCCCGCTTTTCCTCGAATTTCGGGCAGCCGCCAGCTTTTTGATGCGCTCCTCCGCACTTAACATGTTACCTGAAAAGAGAGAGAAATGCATCAGTAAATCGAAACCCAGAACGCAAGGAAAGAGTAAGTCGAGGAAGATTCCACCACCTAATAGCACAAGGGCATCCTCATCGGAAAACGTCTTGAGGAGGACCCTCGTATTGATCAACCGGCATTTCATTAAAATTTTCCCATCATCACCCCAGATAAATTTCCCGTCCGGCGTCACGAGCTTGGCTGGGGAAAATCCAGCGACAAATTTGACTATTTCCTCGTAGGCCAGACGGCCCCCTTCGCATAGTCGACCAAGACTGACGATGTAACTGTCTGTGCCCCTTTTGAAGTGCTCCTCCATCCAGAATAGGGGGAACTTCGGTTCGAGGACTTCTTCCCGCTGCCCGTCTGCTTCTTAGATGACCTGCCTATACACCGACTCCACAGCCTCGAGAGAGACTGGCCTCACGATGTAGTATCGGTATTTGAAGGTGCGGACAGAATCCATGTAGGTCTGGAACAATCTGCTCACCTGTTTGAAGGACACCCAGTCATGCCAGCCATCAGTCGCCTGTCTCTGTAAGTGGAAAATACGAAAGAACAAGGGTACAGTCGCCCCGGTCTTGAGATACTTGTAGACGAGCTCGAAGGCACGGAGAAAAGCGAGAGAGTTGGGATGGAGCTGCGAAGGCGCCAGGCACAGCCAAACGAACACTGATTGTTGGAAATCAGTGAAGGGCAGGCGCCACCCCCGCCTCATCGAACATAAACTCGTACAAAGGAAACCTCATCCCTCGATACGTCGAGCAGATGCGATGGTGTGCCAGAGGTCTGAACACCTTCCAGGTCGTCGCGGAGCCCTCTAGGCGATGCTCGATGGTACAGAAGATGTCGTCCTCATCACCATCGACGAACTGGGAGACCATATTCAGAGGCTCTTCGCTAACCCACTCCTCGGGCGGCCGTCCCTCGACGCTGGTGATCAACGCCATCGGGGAGTCAGGTTGGTCGTCAATGTCTATAAATCCCACGGCCACGGCCAAGGCTTCCATTTACCTGAAAAGCAGAAGGAAACGGTGAATTCGATGGTCCATATCAAATTTGCCCCTCCGCCGTTGATCAAGTGAAAGGGCGAAGAAGGAGCGTCGGGATCACGGGACAGTCGTGCTCACCCAACGTCCTCTGTATATCTGACGAGCGTCCCCGTAACCATCCTCAGGTCACCGGTACATCGCCCCAGGGGACTCATCCCACAGCTCGGGATATTGTTGAGGTCCCCGAGACATCCATCTCGTGTCCTCGGGACATTCTTCTTGTCCCCGTGGGACGCACCCCATCTCCCCGCGAGATTCAGCAAGAACATAGAGAAACTCCGCCGTTTTCTCCGAAAATTTCATGGTTTCCCTGGGAACTTCATCAGTTCATCGGAGTACCACCGTAGGAAACACATTTACAAAGGGAAATAATCAAGAAACTTACTTGAAAACGGCTGTTGATGAGGTCCGGTACGGCGGCGTGCGACTGCGAAACGGTGGCCAAAGCAAAGAGAGGAGAAGAGAGAATCTGAGCAGAGAGAAAGGAAACGTGCAAATGACGCGGGCGGGCCTCTATTTATAAGACCCTCACGGGACTCGAGGCGCCCCTAGGCACTCAAGTGCACTAATCCTAGCCTAGCTGCCCTAGGTAATGATGACGCGTGACATGTGGCACACACTTTCCCACGTACGTCCTTTCGTTCTCCCACACGCGTCATTCCGTTTGCTTTGATGCTTGACTCCACAACTTCTCGTATCCCCGCGATGTCGCCCAGTCACGACCCATCGAACTCGAGCAGACTTCAAGATTTCTGCCCGTCCATCATTCCTCGCTCGTAGTTGTAAGCCCGTCAATGCCGGGAAGTTCCCCCGTTTGGCACGTTCCCCGACAAAAGGGCAACCGCGGGCATCAGACGACAAGGATCGCCCCGGTACCACGAGCACGTTCAGTACATCCTCGACATGGTTACTGACCCTTAAGTCATTGCTTTGACACCTCGGAGCAACGACTTGGGGGGCTCCTGTTCTGGACTCCGGCATGCCCAACCCAATAATCTGGGGAGGCTAAAAAAGGCCCATATTTACCCCTGCGTCGAGCACGTGCCACCCTCCAGCAAGGTCGGGCACGTGCAGCAGATACTGTCGAGCAGAGGCGTCAAGCTTTGCTGAACACGTCTCTCCTCGACATCCATGAGCTCCTCCCCGCAAGGACACGTTCTCTTGTAACCTCCCACCTCCGAAGGATTCAGTCTGCCCACCTTCCGGAGATCTCGGGACCGTTATCCCAAGGCGAAGACCACGTGCTGGTCTTCACTACGCCATGTAAGCCCTGGCAGTTGCTTGGATTGGGCCTTGCAGTCCAGCCCAGTGCAAGTAACCGTTGGCCCCGCGCTAGGGGCTCTCTATAAATACCCTCTCACTTGAGAGGGTCAGGTTACATTACATTCTAACTCACACCTGCTTTCTGTACTTGGCCATTTCTTTGACTTTTCCTGACTTGAGCGTCGGAGTACCCTGCAGGTACCCCCCCCCCCCCCCCCCCCCCCCGCGTATCATCATCACCGGAACTGAAGATTTCACGACGCTGTGGCCTCTGTCATACTGTCTGATTTTGGTACGATCACAATCGAAGTTGATGAATGCAATTGATGAATTCAACTTATTTGTTATGTTCGTTCTATATTTCAAAAAACGTTAGCATAAAATATAAAGAATATGTTAAATAAAAAAGACATGAACATGTCATGGATATATGGAAGAACATTATTATAATTCATTTATTTGAGATTTACAAAAATTATATATTAATCAACAAATTAGTAAAAAAAATATTGTTTGACGGTTAATGATTAA
Organism: Lathyrus tuberosus; assembly: GCA_022829125.1. NCBI lineage: Eukaryota > Viridiplantae > Streptophyta > Magnoliopsida > Fabales > Fabaceae > Lathyrus > Lathyrus tuberosus. The sequence continues at coordinate 8,311,114 of JALAZF010000263.1, read as the reverse complement.
TTACTTTAAGGAAAACTAATGTGGTTAGTGATAAAAATTCAAACACTTTAAACTAGTGATCAAGACTTCCATAAAAATAAAAATAAAACTGATGTGTATAAACACATTTAAAGTGAAAGAGAGGAATTGTATGCCCAGCATATATATCCTCATACGAAAATCAGTTATCATTAAATGGCAATAACACACTTAAACTGGAAATCAATAACAAACATATTATGATGAAGGATGTTAATATTCAAATCAAATGTTGTAGATTCAATTAAAGCTTTTGATTGCCTATGTATCCCACCTGGCCACCCAAACTAGTATATTTAGCTAGGTTACTCACAAGGATTCAGATCCGCTCTATATCTTATCTCGTGTTTCTGTCATTATTTGAATGAAAACTTTGACAAGTTCTCCGTTTATCAGATGAGCTTGGTGACATCTTTAATCTGAATTAATAAGGGGCAGGTCATGTTTTATAACAGCTTTAATTATTACCGGTAGATAGACACAGAAACATAAAAATTCGTGGTATGTGTGGTAAATCATGAGGGTACGAGTATGTATAGGTGTATATCTTTCAGTTGCTTTTATAGGTTTCATAAAATTAAGGGTATTAAACCAAGAAAATAACTATACTATGCGCTGCATATCTTTGCTATTTTAATTTTCTTATACACGTGACATGTAATGGTTGTCCCCAATATTTCTCCAATTGTTTTACATTAATATGTTATTATATTTTTATATATAATTTTATATATTTGTACATTCAGATAAATGGGTCGAGTTCTCACCCTGAGTCGATAGAAGTTTTCTTAGATCTAAATTCGAATTTAACTAAACTCTCTACGTTTTTAAGTCATCCAAAAGACAGAATTGAGCCGGGTCAACCTATATGAGTCAAGTCAAACAAATCGGCCCATAATCAACATATTAACATGCAGAAAAGGCACTTTAAGACGTATGAATAGCTATAAATGGCAAATCTCAGACTGAAAAATAAGCGACTTTATTTTCATTAATTATCCTTACGTAGACAAGGAGACACATATCATAATGACCAATCAATGGATCATTAAGGACTCAGAGCATATGATTATATATATAAATTGGTAACACAATCATAAGAGAGAGACAAACACTTCCCACAACAACATATATTCAAGATAGTATTTACGACTCTAACTAGCTCCACGCGAGTAGAGTTATCAATTAGTATACTCTGCGTGTACATTAAGTGTCCACTGTGGGGTCCGGTGAAACTAACTCGGACCGCACAATCATATCTGACGTCAACCCCTTATCTTCCCATGATGGAAAGGGAGGCGACCTACAACAACGACGATGACCAAGCCACCATAATGGAGATGATTGCCTCTATGGAGGGTCTACCTCGTCAAAACGAGACAATGCAACACACTGTACGTGATCTAAAACAACTTCAAGTGGCTGATGATCAAGAAGACCTTGTGGAATGCGCACGTCCTTGACAACTTCAAATGGATATATATGTTTGTTAGTATAGTCAAGAAGTGATCCAAGACGGTGAAATTTATGGCTAGCAAAGCTGCAAGTCAACTGAGTAACTACCTAGTTTTGATGATGACAAATTTGAAGTCAAGCTTCTGCTGAAGATTGATCAAGAGGTCAAAGATGCACAAAATGATTGATCAATATATCCTCCCTAATCAAGCTAAAGACATCTATTTAAAATCAACATTCTAGTTCAATGACTTTCAACTGAATACTTTAATTCTAATAATCATCGGTGTTTTGACTTCTTAACTCTCAGATGATGGTATTCAAAATGAAGATATCTCAAGCCTTATTAAGAAGATTTAAGGCCCTTGTATGATTCTAAAATTAAAGATAAAGCTGCCAAGACTTGGAACTTTAGAGTGTGAAAGAGAGAATATGTGAAAGTTCTCCTGGTCGTGTGTGTCTCAGTGACTAGAGTCTTGTAAAGGCATAAAGGTATTTCTGTAAATATTATGGCTAGATTACACACGTACACACACACACACACACACACACACACGCAAACACGCACGCACGCGCGCACACACACACACACACACAAAAACTCTTGAAAAGTCTCTCACATTTTAATAAAATCACCAAAAAAATATTTTTGAGGCCTCTCTAATTGATTAGGGGACTTTTTCTTACTATCTAATTGATTAGACCATACACCTAACCAATTGGATCATGCTTGATTGAGACTAAAATCGATTGAGACAGTCTCTTAATGATTGGTAACGACTATATATCAAACATTCCTTTTGTGACGTTAGCAGTCGATTATTTATGTTGTCTAATTGATTAGTCTAATCAATTATGACATTGAATAAGCTCATGGATTGTTTCCAAATTCAAACCATGCCTTGGCCTATAAATTAGAACTTCTATATCACTTTTTCATATATAGAATACAAGAAAAGCTCACTTTTCATTTCTCTTATCACCTATCTAAATATCTCATATTTTCTAACATATCTTAGGCGTGGTTCTTTGAGAGTGTTCTTGAGTCTAAGTGAGATTATTTGTTCTAGGTGAGGGAAAAGTTGTAAATTTACCAAGAGTGGATTTTTATCTTGTGTAAATAATTCCTTAATAGGAAGTTGTTATTTGGCCTGTGAACTAAACAAGTTAAAAACTCTTGTTTCTATTGGAGGATTATCTTAGAAAGTCTTTGTTTGGATCGTAGTTTTTTCATTGAAGAAAACACTCTCTTTTTCTTTGTGAAGATCGACCAGTGAAAATCTTCACAATGGTTCTTGAAGTTAGTGTGGAAACTTTAAGCCTTCTTTGTTGTTTGGTTAGAAGTTAGCGTGAAAATTTTAATTTCTCGTATAAGGACGTTCGTGGGAAAATCCTTCTAAAAGCTCTCAAGTTTAGTGGATACTCTCAAGGATAATTCTTGGAGACATGAGTATGTATTCTTGGCCGAACCTGTATAGTTCTTTGGTTTTATTTCTCTTCTCCTAACTCTTTTACTTTTTATTATTTTTATTTCCTTTGGTTTTCCACTGCGTATTTTACTCAAAATGTTTTCAAACTCTAATATTACAAATGATTTTGTTTTAAACCAACATTTTTCAAACCTACACAATTCATCCACCTGTTATGTATGGAGTGACATGTCCAATAAGTGGCATCAAAGTCTAACTCCTGTTTAAAAAATAATTGTCTCAAGAGGAAGATGACTTCTAACACATCTTTTAGCAAGAAGACTTTCCTAAACGCATCCACTATTTAATGGTGATAGGTTTGAATTGTGAAAAGATAGATTTAAAAGTTTTTTTTCAAAGTTTTAATCTTGAATTGTGGGAATAAATAATCAATGGTCTGTTATCCCTACTCACCATGTTAATGATAAGGTAATAGATAAACCTGATTTCCTTTGGGCTGAAAAAGACAAGAGAAAGTTCGAAATTGATTTTAATGCAAACACATCTTTTCGTCATGTCTTTAAGTGAAAATCAATTCATTTATGTCTTTAATTGTAATTCCGCCAAGGAAATGTGGGACACTCTTGAAATGATCTATGCAGTATCTCCAAGTATCAAACAAGAAGGAATGAACACACGAGGCGAGGAAGTTGAAACATAAGATAAATATGAAGGTTACTTTCACAAATGGTGTTCAACCTTTATAAATCTTGGAGCCATGTTGGAGCTTTCTTCGCTAACAAATATTTAAGAGTTAAGAATTGGAATCATAAACTTGATCTGATCCTTAAAACGAAAGATGAGAATACTTATAAGTTTCAGGAAAAATCCAAGAAGGATTAAAACATCGAGAAATAGATGAGTTAATTCAAGTTTTAAAAGATGAAAGGATGAGCTCAAACCTAGAAGAATCTCTAGAAACTTCATCAAGAGGAGAATATGAAGAATAAAAAGTTTCATCTAGTGGAATCTTCGAGAGAAGAAATGAGAAAGAAGTCTCAACGATCAAGTTTCTGGTAGAGTCTTTGAAGAATCTGCATCTAACGAATAAGATAAAGAGGTAACAATAATTTATTATATTGAAGAGGTAATCGACTATTGCATTGGTAAACATCGTAACAATTAGTTTCCAATGGCTGACCACACACATTCAATGATCTAATCAAGTAGGAATATGTTATAATTGATTAGACATAGGCTATATAAAGGTATTTTGCATCTTTTATCTTCATCTCATTCCACATTTCTCAATTGTGTGCACAGTTTTATATTTTAGAGGAAAAATTTCTTAAAAACATGTGATGTAACATGTAAGTATACATGTATGTTTAAAGTAACACGTGATAGAATAATAAGTATGTTGAACCCATAAGGAGTGGAAATTAACTTAGGTTAATTTTATAAAAATATATTTTATAAATGAGCACGAGCAAGATAAAAATAACGTATGGTTGACATAGGTTCAATTAAGTAGCAAACAAAGTCAAGAAATATTTAAAGAGAGTAAATGAGTTCAATAATGGAGAGCATGTTAGGAAATGATCCATTAATATAGCCCTTTAATGCATGTTTGATTTTATTTTCCTTTATGATTATAGCCCTTTATCTCTAAAGTAATTAATCTAGTGAATGCCTCTATCCTACTATTTTCAATCACTTTTATCATGAAATCCAATTGTTGTTGTATCTCTCACAACAACAAGCTTACATCTATTCCTAAGTTGATCATTCGGAGAAATATATTTATAATAGTTTAACACAAGATAAAACAAACATTAAAAACATATCATTTAAGACAAATGACTATTTCATATTAACTTCACATTGCTCAACATAAAAAATTTTAGCTCATGATAAACATAGTATATACATCAATATTGGTTCCTAAGCTAAACCTTCTTAAACACATAATTAAAAAGAAGTAGAATCCTCAGAGTAAATTCTTCTTCTTCTTGCAATTGATAATCACAAAGAGCTTCTGTCATGCCAGATATTGGTAGAGTACACTTGAAGTGATGAGAAGAAGAGAATTTTCACTTTGTTCAGCTCACTCTCTTCTCTGAATTTTACTAAGTGTTTCTATCTCTTAAATGCTAAACTCATTTACATTCCTCTAAGAGGTCCTTCTATAATCACATTCAACTAGGGTTTTGTGTTGTATTAGATCACGGGCTTTGTGTGATTTTTTGAATTATGGCTCAAGAGAATCAACATAATTCGCTATAATTCTTCTGTTTCGTACCATTGCAAACTCATTTACATTCAGCATGTAGAGGACAATGTGTAATGTGGCAGGCTAGTGGTGCAGGGAATCAGGCGGCGATGTCTCTGATATTGTCCTTTGTAGCAACAAGGATATGTAGTGGTTGTGATATGGTGCATAGTTTTATCCTCTAGCGCCTTATTCTTATCCATTCGAAATTTGAACCAAGTGCCATTCATTCTGCAGATTTCTGCCACTTAAGCCATACAACCATGAATGTTCACACTCTATATCTCCCATTGCATCCTTTGTTACAACATTCTACATTCTCAAAGTTGGACGTTAAAGCATTGCTCTAAACTATCGTGCCAAGCCTCATCAGAAGTAACTTTACACAAATAACAAATGCATAAAAACTAACAAAAGAGGTTACCTATTGTACTCTTTGCAAACTACTTAAAAACAACAAAATGCATTAAATTAAATCAGTAAATAACTAAATTAAAAGTATAAATTCAAGTGCGAAAGTTTATAATAACTCATAAAATATGAGTTATCAATAACGCACCTCCAGAGGCTCCTCCTCCTACTACTCAAAATTTTTCTCAATCAAGAGTAAGAAACCAACTTCAACCGTTATTTTGATGAAAGAGGGATACTTGATTCTTGCTATTTAGATGAGAATATTTTCAAAGATTGTGGTTTTGTTCAAGATTATACGGAGGCGAGTTTGAAGAACTTAATCCATGAAGTACCCAAAGAGAGGTTTTCTACTTTAGCGAGAATGTTTTATTCTAACCTCAACTACGAAGACCGGGTTCTCATATCTGAAGTAAAGAAACACCATAACCTGCTAATTCTTGAAGAATTCACACACATTTGCGACCTTCTATACAATGACACATACTATGATGATAGTGAATAAGGTTTAAAGTTTAACACTATTGAGGCTTCTATTTCTTTTCTGGCTGATCCAAACTCTATCATTCCTTATCCATTTACCGTTGGCATAATATGTTTGGATATTCTTCTAATTCACTATTTGGTGAATCATGTTCTTTTTCCAAGGAAAAACAACTCTAGCCACATAAACAAATCCGACATACATCCGGTTTGGTACTTAGCTAATCGAGTAGAAAAGAATTGGGTTGATGCAGTGATCTATCATATGGTGGGGTGCAAAAATAAAAACACACCACTTCTACCATATATTGGACTAACTGGTCACAAAAATCTTGGATAAAACTGACTTTTAATTAGAGGGGGAGGATAAAGGTAAAAAATGGGGTACTAATTCAGCTATATTTAAAAGCATATGCAAAAGAACGTGCTCAACAAAAATAATTAAAAAAATGTAAATTTGGAGGACTTTGATTATAGCATCCCTCCTACTTCCTCTTCAAACACTCTCCTCACCAACATCCTCCTGAATCAATAACAAATGACGATGATGCAAAGGAGGACTAATTCAAGTATTCATCATCTCACTAACAAGCTCACGACAACTCGACTTGTATCTTCGATTAGATTCAAAAATAATGATGAAGAGGTAGATTAGTTGTTTTGTTAATTACTTGCTTGATTTATATGTTTATTCTTTCTTGTTTTATTTTCCATTCCCACATGTCATTCCCTTTTTCTTTGTAGTCGACATGCTAAAAATAATGAAAGTTTACTTGTTTGATTGAACTTATCTGATCTAAAATAACTATGAGACTTTCCTTCTTTAGTAAAATATATTTGATCTATGTGAATTATGTGTTTGCATATTTACAAATACTTTCTAGCATCTTTTCCAGCCTTTTTGATTTTGCCAAAGAGGTAGAAGTATACTCTCATGGGGATTAGAGTATACTCTCTACTCATGTGAGAGGGAGTTTAACCACTCCAAAACTTATCTATCTATTTTCTCTTTTACCACCTACTTGAGAGATGTTTTATCATCATCAAAAAGTAGGAGAATGTTGATTAATGTGCTTAAAGGCATCAATATTACAAAAAGTATCTATTACCACGGTTGGAAAAAGGGTTTCACCGCGGTTGTATGTATGTTGTAACGAAGGGCGTGATAGAAAGTACGCTAATTTTAACCTCGTGGCTAAGGTCCGTGGGGGGAAAACTAGATAATGCGCTGAATTTCACCATGGTTGGAAGTTCCAACATGGTGAAATGTCATTAAACCCACTTTTCCCCACAGTTGGAAGTTCCAATTGTAGTAAAAAGCCAGTCATTCCAAATTTTCACCACGGTTGAAACTTCAACCATAGTGAAAAGTCAGTTATCCCAATTTTTCATCGTTCACATGCTTTGGATGACCACATTGAGAACTTCCATCACAACATAGAATATTAACTATTTCTAACACAACAACAACAACAACAACAACAACAAGAGCAGCAACAACGACAACAATAACAACAACAACAATAACAACAAAAACAAAACAACAACAAGAACAACAAGAACAATAGCAACAACAACAATAACAACAACAACAAAAACAAAAACAATAACAATAACAACAACAACAAAAACAACAACAACATCAACAACAAAAACAACAACATCAATAGAATTTTTAAATAGTAAATATCAACAACAACAACAACAAAAAACAAAATCAACAAAATCATTAAACATTAAATCTCAATAACAACAACAACAACAAAAATAAACCAATATAACTGTTAAATATTAAAGCTCAAAAATAACACAAACAAAAACAACAAAACTAAATCAATAGAATTGATAAACATTAAATCTCAAGAATAACAACAACAACTACTACTACTACAACAATAACAACAAAAACAGCAAAATCAAAAACAACAAAACAACAACAACAACAACAATCAATACAATTGTTAAAAAGTAAATCTTAACAACAACACCAACATTAAAATTTTTACCTAACACAACAATAACTTACATTGTTAAGTTGAATTCATGATTTCCTGGTCTTGTTTGAGTTGAAGAAGAAATGATAGAATTCCGAAACTCGTTAATGAAATAAATGATGTTCTTGAGTTTATTTTATGGAAGAAATTATGTTTTCGAGTTTGGTTTAATGGAGAAATAGATTTTGGTTATTGGAAGATGAAGTTTGTAGGAAGGTGCCACTTTTCACAACATTTGGAAACCATGGAAAAAATTGGCTTGGAAATAAATAAAAAACAAAACTTTTGGTGCCAAGATTCAAACCTATGACAGCTTCAATTTTCCCCCATGGATGGAATTCTCAACCGTGGAAAAAGTTGGCTTAAAAATGAATAAAAAATAAACTGTTGGTGCTAGGATTCGAAGTATGTCCCCGAGGGACTTTTCCCCACAGTTGGAAACTTTGGCCGTGGAGAAAAGTGACTTAAAAGTAATAATGAAAGGAATGCACTTAATGGAATAGATTTTACCTCAGTGAGTTAGATGGTTTAGTTAATATTTCGTTACGAAATATACATTTGGCAATATTGTATAGTCAACGGATGATCCAAGATGGTGAATTTTATGGATATCAAAGCTGCAGGTAAAGTGAGTAACTGCTTAGTTTTAATGATGACAACACTTGAACTTAAGCATCAGCTGAAGCTAGATCAAGCATCCAAAGATGCACAATATGGTTGATTAAGCTATCGTTCCGAATCAAGCTAATGAAATATATTAAAAGTCAGCATTGTAGTCCAACGAATTTTAAGTGAAGACTTTAATTTCAATAATCATCAGTGTTTTGACTTCTCAAGTCTCAAATAATAGTATTTAACATGAATATATCTCAAGCCTCATTGAGAAGATTCAAGGATCTTGTATGATACTAAAATAAAAGATAAAGATGCTAAAACTTGAAGCTTCAAAGTTGTTTCTTTCCTATGGTTTTCTGCTAAATATTTTATCAAAATGTTTTCAAACTCTGATTTTACAAATTATTTTTTTTTAAACTAAAATTTTTCAAACCTCCATAATTCACACGCCTCCTTCTTGTGTATGGAGTCACATATCCAACACTTTAAAACACCCTCCTCGACGATGTATGATGGAAAAAGTAATCCTAAGAAGCACATCATTGCTATCAACATGATGTCGCGGTGAGAATCGGATATCAAGCTATTGATTTAACTTGAATCAAAAATCATAATTCACCATTGAACTTTGATTTATCCAAAGGAAAGGGTCAAGATCGAAAGCCCTAATTGCAATGCAAAGCAATGCAAGAGATCTAAGGTTCAGGGTTGGTTATACCTAGGGAAGGTGTTAGCATCCTAGATATCTATAGTACTCTACAGGAACCTCTTGTTTAATTGTGTTATGCTATTGTTTGCTTGCTAAGGGATATGAACTAAAGTAAAGACCTAGGGGTATATACACTAAGTATGCTCGCCAAGACATCACATCTCGTGCCTACGTATCTTGTCTAAAAAGAATCAGAGCATTCGTAGTTCCCCTCAATAAGGGTAAACAAAGTTTGTTGATTGGTTTTAGGAGAAGAAAAAAATTGTCATCTTAAGGGGAAAACTCAACTTAAACCACCACAAACAGGTGGAAGGTGGATCTTTGCTTCACATTAAGAGAAGGGCTCTAACTCGGATATAAGATCGACGAGTATGCCACATATTTCTCTTAAGCGAAAAAGAATCTACATCTTTCTCAGCTATGTCATGGGGTAGGAGATTTATATCTCAACTAGGGATGACTCATGTCTAATTTTCTCAATGGGAGAACAACGGAGACTAACTATAAATTGTCTAAGTTAAACAACCTAAGGGAAACTATCGTAAGGGAAACTATCCTAAGGGAAACTACTTAAAAGAAATAAGGATCAAGCTAAGAATGAGAGGTCCAAACTATCTTAGAAAATAACTTAGGAGTCAACAAGGTAACTTTCCTTTGGAAGAAGGAACAACTACTTGTAAAATAAGTGTTGGAAAAGGGGAGTGTCAAGGTGAAGATGAATAAAAGCCAATAGATCAAAACCAAAGACCAAGATGAGATGACATATCAAAAATGGCAACAACTATATCACACCATGTTCAACATGCAAAAAAATTCAAAGATGAGGTCAAACAAGCACCAAACTATCAAGCATACTTGCCACAAGTTCCACCACACAAAGACAAATGAAAGAGAATGCTCAACAAGGAGATCATGACTTATAAACCAAGAGGGCATTAGCATCCACAACTCATGAATCTCATATTCAACACCAACATGTCAAAATAAACATCAACAAGGATCACATTTATGCATGAGCAAAGTCATATGCAAGTGACAAGTCAAATCAACATGGAATGGTTCACAAAAGGCAAAGTATGTATAAGTGATAAAATGAGCAATCAAAAACACCTTTGAATCATGAGGTCAGAATTTAAACATGCTTTTCAAACCATGAACAAACACATATTCCAAACATATCAACATCTCAAGAAGCATACCCAAGGAACTAGGTCATGATTGGCACAAAACATGGACAAAAGATGATCACATTAGCATGGTATTCAAAAATAAGAAAATGAGTTGAAAAATTCCAAACCAGAGTTCAAACACATGCTTAGACATTTAAATGTGTATGTATGTGTGTGAAAGGTTGTAAATAAAAGGTACAAGTGAAGGTGCGAGAAAGACACAAGAAAGAGGGGGGGGGGGGTTTAAATTGTGTATTTACTCTTTTAACAACTTTTCGCTTCTTGTCAATAAGACACTTTACGTCACATTAGAGTTCATTGAGAGACTCTGACTTGCGAAGTTATATTCAGACTTGACAATGCATAGAGCATGAGAACCAATAAGAGTCTAAATGTTATGTACATCATTCAGAACTTGCAGAGCGGAAGCTTATCAGAGTTGCAAGGTTCTGACTTGCTTATGTAAGGTTCTGATCCTCAATATAGAAACATAAACAAAGACATTAAGCATAAGAGTAAATAACACACGATATATCCTGGTTCACCACAAAGGCTAATCCAGTCCACCCTCCTCAGGTGATTTCGCCTTGAACACAAGGTCTTAATCCACTATAATCAATCTCGATTACATATGCACGAGCACATAGCTGGTGACTAACAAACTGCACAACCGTACTGTGACTAACATGCAATGAACCGTTCAGGGATTCAACTTAATGAATATAACGAAAATTAACCTGCAGGTTCCAATCTCGTAAGATCTACTGCTAGGCTTTCACAGCTAGATGTTCAGGGATTCATCACAATGAATATAACGCTACTGACCCAATTTCAGGATTTCCCACAATGACATCTCGCCATTGTCTTCTCGAGTCTCCGGTCACACTGACCACTCAAGGAATCCTAATTCACCAAGAATTAGTTATACAGGAGATTACAATAATGCTTCTTAACAAGCAGATTACTCCTAAGTTTAAGTACAAAGAACATACAAATATTCAAGCAAGATGTGAGAAACAGCTCCTTGCTATCTTAAGAAACTACAAAGATGTATTGTTAATTTGACAATTGTTGACATCTTGTAGATCTTCTTCTTCGTCTTCTTGGTTGAGCAAGCTTTGAGCAACAACTCCTTGCTTCAGATCTTCAATGTTGTGCTGACGAGAAGGTGGTTGATGACTTGACTGATTTGCAATGTTGTCTTCTTCATCAACAGTGAAATTCTGGTATCAGACAGGTGATGTTAAGGTGCGATGTCACAACAACACACTCTGTAAGTGGACAACAATAATAGTAACAAATCAACACAATGAATTATTCACCCAGTTCGGTCTAACTACCTACGTCTGGGGGCTACCAAGCCAGGGATGAAATTCACTACTTGTAGAATTAATTTACAGACTCAACAACCCAGTTGACAATCTCCTAAACTTAATTCCTACTAGTGACTTTCTACCTAAGAAACCACTTAGATATGAGAACACTACTCAATCCCTAAAACACTTCAGTGAGATAATTCTAAGATCACACACTTCGAATATCACTACTTGATTCTGCTTCACAGCTTTGATCAAGAACAACTCAAAAACAATAATATCAATTCACACTAGAATGGTTTACAAATCATAAACGAAGATACACACGACAATCAGTCTTTAGCTCTTTTTCTTCGTGCCTTTTCTTTAGTACTGGTGCACTTTATATAGCTCCTTGAATTGGACTTGGACCTCCTACAATATCTGACCTGATTTGTTATTTAAAACTGAATATTTAAAACAGATTTTCTCCTAGAATCTTTTTAAATCTTCAACCTTTTAAATCTCCTACAAATCTGCACCAGATCTCCTATGCAGCAGAAAATATCTAACCCAAGATATTCGCATCCAATGAGACAGCTTGCTCTCCACAATTCTAGCTAACACGCGAACCCTAACAACATCACAACCTGATGTTATTAATTCTGCAGATCTAATGTCACAACATCGCCATGTGACATCAGACATCCAACTTCAGCAATTTAAATACTTAACACAGCCCAGTGTTAAGACTCAATGTTGCAACATCAGCACCTTGACATCAACATTGAACATACTTTGTTTTACCAAAATTCTAGCCAATCCAAGAACTAACAATCTCCCTCCTATGCAGCAGAAAATATCTAACCCAAGATATTCGCATCCAATAAGACAGCTTGCTCTCCACAATTCTAGCTAACACGCGAACCCTAACAACATCACAACCTGATGTTATTAATTCTGCAGATCTAATGTCACAACATCGCCATGTGACATCAGACATCCAACTTCAGCAATTTAAATACTTAACACATCCCAGTGTTAAGACTCAATGTTGCAACATCAGCACCTTGACATCAACATTGAACATACTTTGTTTTACCAAAATTCCAGCCAATCCAAGAACTAACAATCTCCCCCTTTGGCTAATTTGGCTAAAACAGTCTCTGCACCTTCAGAGACTTCAGCAGCGAAAAAAAAACTTCAAACAATGATATTGAAACTCCAAGCAGTAGCATCTTCAATAAAGACTTCACAAAACTCTGCTGCAGCAGCTGCACATATTTCAACATTAGCAGCAATAAGCACTCCCCCTCAATGTAACAACCAGCATAGCAGCTGTTCAACAATTACTCCCCCTCAAATTCTGCACTATAACATCAGCAATCAGCTCATAGCCTTAGCAACAACCCCTTTGATACTCTAGGCTCTCTCTTGGCTACTTCTCCCCCTTTTTAGCCACAATTAGACAAGCTTCACCTGGCAGTTGACTAAACGTTTTCAAAAAAAACCCAACTGCTCACAACCCTTTCTAGCACATTTAGTCTTCATAAATGCAGATTCCCAATTTGCTTCTTAACCTTTCAAATTGGTTTGCATCTAAGGCTTTAGTGAATATGTCAGCCAGCTGTTTATCTGTGGCTACATGCTCCAAGGTAACAATTTTGTCTTCAACCAATTCCCTTATGAAGTGATGCCTTATGTCTATGTGCTTCGTCCTACTATGATGTATAGGATTTTTAGATATATTAATGGCACTCAAATTATCACAGTATAATGTCATAACATCTTGTTTGACATTGTATTCACTCAACATCTGCTTCATCCAAACCAGCTGAGAACAACTACTTCCTGCTGCTATATACTCGGCTTCAGCAGTTAAGAGAGATACACAATTCTGCTTCTTACTGAACCAGGAAATCAGATTATTCCCTAGAAATAAACAGCCACCTGAAGTGCTTTTCCTATCATCTGCACTTCCAGCCCAATCAGCATCACAATATCCTCTTAAATTAGTCCCAGAATCATGACTATATAGCATCCCATAGTCACTTGTGCCATTCACATATTTCATAATCCTCTTCACTTGATTCAAGTGACTCACCTTAGGATCAGATTGATATCTGGCACACACTCCAACAACAAAGGAAATGTCAGGTCTGCTTGCTGTGAGATATAGTAAACTCCCAATCATACTTCTGTACAAGCTTTGGTCCACACTCACTCCATTTTCATCCTTGGAAAGCTTCAAATGAGTAGGAGTAGGAGTAGGTGTCCTTTTGTGATTGGCATTATCCAGGCCAAATTTCTTTACTATGCTCTTAGCATATTTGCTTTGAGAAATAAAGATGGAATCCTCCATTTGTCTGACTTGTAGTTCAAGAAAGTAGCTAAGTTCTCCAACCAAACTCATTTCAAATTCAGATTGCATTTGTTGAACAAACTGTTTCACCATAGCATCTGACATTCCCCCAAATACAATGTCATCCACATAGATTTGGGCTACCATTAATTTTCCGCCTTCTTCCTTGACAAACAAAGTTTTGTCAATCCCTCATTTTCTATATCCATTTGCTGCTAAGAATTCTGTCAGCCTCTCATACCAGGCCCTTGGAGCTTGTTTCAAGCCATACAGAGCTTTCCTCAGTTTGAACACATGATTGGGGAAGTTTGGATCAGTGAATCCTTTAGGTTGGTCTACATAGACTTCTTCATTCAGATAGCCATTCAGAAAGGCACTGTTCACATCCATTTGGAACAGCTTGAATCTTAGGTTACAAGCCACACCCAAGAGTAGTCTGATGGATTCTAATCTAGCCACTGGAGCAAAAGTCTCATCAAAGTTAACTCCCTCAACTTGAGTATAGCCTTGTGCAATAAGTCTAGCTTTGTTTCTTGTAACCACTCCAAGCTCATCAGACTTGTTTTTGTAGATCCACTTTGTTCCAATAACATTCACCCCTTCTGGTCTTGGCACAAGATCCCAGACATCATTTCTTCTGAACTGCTCCAGTTCTTCTTGCATAACATTTATCCAAAACTCATCTGTCAAAGCTTCCTTTACATTCTTTGGCTCAATTTTGGATACAAAGCATGAGCTAGCTATGACTTCTCTTGACCTAGTCCTTACTCCAGAATTTGGATCACCTATAATTAGCTCCTTTGGATGGTCCTTTTGAACTCTGATAGAAGGATCTTTCTGAGGTTGCTCAGGCTCAGGCTCAGCAGCAGCAACACTAAGAGTTTGACTTCTGTCTTCAGCTTCTGGTGCAACTTCACCAACTGATGTCTCAACTGCATCTGGGACATCATCATCTTCCAGCTTGTCACTGTCATCAATCACCACATTGATTGACTCCATCATCACATTGGTTCTGGAGTTGAACACCCTATATGCTCTGCTGTTAGTAGAGTATCCCAAAAATATTACTTCATCACTTTTGGAATCCAATTTTCTTCTCTGCTCTCTATCAGCCAGTATATAGCATCTACTTCCAAAAACATGGAAGTATTTAACATTAGGTTTTCTTCCCTTCCATAGTTCATACAGAGTAGATGAAGTGCCTCTTCTCAGGGTAACCCTGTTGTGAATGTAGCAGGCAGTGTTCATGGCTTCAGCCCAGAAATGATAAGGAAGTTTCTTGGCATGAATCGTTGCTCTAGCAGACTCTTGGATAGTTCTGTTCTTCCTCTCAACAACTCCATTTTGCTGAGGAGTGATAGGCGATGAAAACTCATGACTTATACCTTCAGCAGAGCAAAATTCTTCAAACTTGCTATTCTCAAACTCTCTTCCATGATCACTTCTTATTCTGATAACCTTACTCTCCTTTTCTCTTTGGAGTCTTTGACAAAGCTCTTTAAACACATCAAACACCTATGATTTGTCTTTGATGAAGTTCACCCAGGTGTATCTTGAATAGTCATCCACAACAACATAAGCATATTTCTTTCCACCCAGACTTTCAACTTGCATGGGTCCCATCAAGTCCATATGAAGAAGTTCCAATACCTTGGAGGTGGTGTCATGTTGAAGCTTTAGATGAGACATCTTTGTCTGCTTTCCTTTTTGACAGTCTCCACACACCTTTCCTTCCTCAATACTAAGTTTGGGAATCCCTCTGATTGCTTCTGAGGAGATAATTCTCTTCATTCCCTTTAGTTGAAGATGTCCCAACTTCTGATGCCAGATTTTGACATCATCTTCTTTAGCAAGCACACACGTGGAAGGATTTGAGCTTTGAGGCACCCAAAGATAACAATTGTCCTTAGACCTGGCTCCTTTCATAATGACTTCTCCTTTATCATCTTTGACCAAACATTCAGACTTTGTGAAGTCTACTTTGAATCCTTGATCACAAAGTTGACTAATACTAATCAAATTAGCTGTTAGTCCTTTAACAAGAAGAACATTCTCCAGTCTGGGAGCACTAGCACAGTTTAGTTTACCAATCCCCTTTATCTCTCCTTTGATCCCATCACCAAATGTAACATAGCCAGAAGATTGAAGTTTCACATCTACAAGCAGATTCTTTACTCCAGTCATGTGTCTTGAACACCCACTGCCAAAATACCAGTCTTCTTTGGTAGAAACCCTTAAGGAAGTGTGAGCTATCAGGCTGGTAACTTTAGGAACCCATTGCTTCACCACCTTAGGCCTGACCTCTTTCTGTCTGGGTTGAGGAGCATAATTTGGATAACCATGGAGCTTGAAGCACGAGGACTGCATATGTCCAACCCTGCCACAATAGAAACATCTTACTCTGTCACCTCCAAAGTGGTTAAATCTGTTGCTGCTTTGATGATAATGTTGTGGCTGCCACCCATAATGTTGTCTCCTTCTTCCATAGTTGGATTGTCTTCTTCTGTACTGAGGATGCTGTCTTTTAGGCTGTCTCCTATGGTGATAAGGCTTCCTTCTTCCATAGTGATGAGGCACAACATTGTTGTATCCATATCCATACCAGTTTTCCTGATGTTGAGACATCTGACGAGACATGTTCTGTTTGAACCTTGCAGCTTGCATGCTCTTGTGATATTGGGGAGGCATATGCTGACTGACTCCTTGAGGCTGCATCTTCCTCTGATGAGGACCATTCTTCTTCTCAACATTCTGGGGCTGAACAACCTTCTTTGGTGTAGGACCCTGTCTCTTAGGTTGATGTTGAGATAATGGTTGAGACATCTCCTTCTTTGTTCCTGAAGTGCTTGCCACATATCCTATACCTGATTTATCTCCAGCAGCTTTCTCCGACTGAAGAATCTTATCAAGAGTAGCTGTACCACTATTCATCATCCTAACGGATTTTGTCATCTTATCCAGTTGAGACTTAACTAGTACAACTTCATTTTCCAGATCAACTTTTTCATTTTCAAGCTGAGCAATATGTTGCTTGTGACACTTGTTTTCTTGACAAATCTCAGCACTTTTTAAACACAACTCTTGATAAGTAGATGCTAACTCCTCATAAGTTATTTCTCCATCACTATCATCATCAGACACAACAGTTCCTGTTAAGGCTCTAACATGCCTTGCTGACTCACCTTCACTTTCACTATCAGATTCAGACCAGGAAACTGACATGCCCTTCTTCTGCTTCTTCAAGAATGTGGGACATTCTTTCTTGACATGTCTATACCCTTCACATTCAAAGCACTGAACACCTTTATCCTGGGCAGTCTTATCTTCATCTTTCTCTTTTGGCTTGCTGATGTCAGAAGAGATGTTCTTGACACTAGGCTTATAGTTATTGTTCCACCTTTTTAACACTTTGTTGAACTACCTTCCCAACATAGCAATGGCTTGAGACAAATCTTCCTGAGAATCATCATCTTTGACTTCCTTAGCTTCTGCATGAGTGGAGACCAAAGCAATACCCTTGGGCTTCTTTTCTGGTTCTTCTTCATTCAAACCAAGCTCAAAAGTTTGAAGAGATCCAATGAGCTCATCAACTCTCATCTTGTTGATGTCTTGAGTTTCTTCAATAGCAGTCACCTTCATCTTGTACCTCTTAAGAAGGGACCTAAGAATCTTCCTTACAAGCTTTTCTTCTGACATTTTCTCTCCAAGAGCACTAGATGCATTGGCCAGCTCAAGATCACTCATGTGGAAGTCATGAATAGTCTCATCTTCCTTCATCTTCAGACTTTCAAACTTTGACGTTAGAAGCTGAAGTCTGGACATCTTCACTCTGGAAGTTCCTTCGTGTGTAGCCTTCAAAATATCCCACGCTTCCTTAGCAACTTCACATGTATTGATTAACCTGAAGATATTCTTATCCACTCCATTGAAAATTGTATTTAGAGCTTTGAGCAACAACTCCTTGCTTCAGATCTTCAATGTTGCGCTGACGAGAAGGTGGTTGATGACTTGACTGATTTACAATGTTGTCTTCTTCATCAACAGTGAAATTCTAGTATCAGACGGGTGATGTTAAGGTGCGATGTCACAACAACACACTCTGCAAATGGACAACAATAACAGTAACAAATCAACACAATGAATTGTTCACCCAGTTCGGTCTAACTACCTACGTCTGGGAGCTACCAAGCCAGGGATGAAATTCACTACTTGTAGAATTAATTTACAGACTCAACAACCCAGTTGACAATCTCCTAAACTTAATTCCTACTAGTGACTTTCTACCTAAGAAACCACTTAGATATGAGAACACTACTCAATCCCTAAAACACTTCAGTGAGATAATTCTAAGATCACACACTTCGAATATCACTACTTGATTCTGCTTCACAGCTTTGATCAAGAACAACTCAAAAACAATAATACCAATTCACACTAGAATGGTTTACAAATCATCAACGAAGACACACACGACAATCAGTCTTTAGCTCTTTTTCTTCGTGCCTTTTCTTTAGTACTGGTGCGCTTTATATAGCTCCTTGAATTAGACTTGGACTTCCTACAATATCTGACCTGATTTGTTATTTAAAACTGAATATTTAAAACAGATTTTCTCCTAGAATCTTTTTAAATCTTCAACCTTTTAAATCTCCTACAAATCTGCACCAGATCTCCTATGCAGCAGAAAATATCTAACCCAAGATATTTGCATCCAATGAGATAGCTTGCTCTCCACAATTCTAGCTAACACGCGAACCCTAACAACATCACAACCTGATGTTATTAATTCTGCAGATCTAATGTCACAACATCACCATGTGACATCAGACATCCAACTTCAGCAATTTAAATACTTAACACAGCCCAGTGTTAAGACTCAATGTTGCAACATCAATACCTTGACATCAACATTGAACATACTTTGCTTTACCAAAATTCCAGCCAATCCAAGAACTAACAAACAGCTTCTGTACCAATTTGTTGTTGTTGTGTTAATTTGGTCTTTGAGCTTCAACAACAATGGCCATGTGTAAATGATGATAGCTTTTGATATTTAAGTGTTACAACGAGAACTCATCATTGTTGCTATCTTCACACAATGACTTTGATCAATTCTCCATTCATGGACTGAATCGATACCTTCAGAAGCGTTTTCTCCTTTCTTTAAATAACCCAGTAAAATATAGTCATTGAAATACTGTTGGCTGTTAGAAAAGAGACGTTGTGTAATTGTTAGTTGTACTGACACATCTCCTTTTTGTTGTGGGAGAAGTGACGGGATATATCTTTCTTGGTCACTGTGTACAGTCGTTCACAACGGTAACATTTGACTTCCAAACTTCAGAGGCTTCTGATGGTAATTTATTGAAGCATGAGTAGAGCCTTCTTAACAGGATATCTGATACGTCAAGTCTTCAGTCTATTGAAGAAGTCCATTAGCAATCAGTCTTAAGAACTTTAGCACTTGTCTTTAAGAACATTATCCTTTACTACTTCAAGTCTTCAGAAACTTCAGAACTCGTCCATTAGAAATCTGTCTTCAGAGTCTTCAACACTTGACCTTTGGAACCGTAATCTTCAGAACGCATAAGTCTTCAGAGTCTTTCTGCACTTGGTCTTTAGAGCCTTCCGCCTTTAGAGCTTCAAGTCATGAGAGTCTTCAGCACTTCGGTTCTCCAGAAGATTATCTTCTTCAGAAGGTTCGCTATCTTCAGAATCACAACCACTTTCAGAGAGCATCCACAAGAGCATTGCAACAACAATATCGACATCCTTGGATCTGACTAATCATGATCAGATACAGAAGCATTCTTGTTTCATGCGACTTGTATCACACATAGTAACTTCGCATATAATCATTTACGCGCATCTGGCTGGTGCTTTGTCAGATCTGATATCTTCAGTAATTATGATCTGCACACAACACACGTTAGAACATAAAATAGTTCTTTCACAAATACATATTGTTATCATCAAAACATAGATTGACTTGTAGAGATAACCCTTGCTCTCATAATCTCCCCCTTTTTTATGATGACAAAACCAAGTATTTTGATTGAACATTTTATACAGGGTAATCACTAATCAAACATATTCAGAGTCTAGAACAACAGTTCCCCCTGAATGTGTTATCCTCAAAGTTGTGATCATCTAGAATCTTATATGATCCAAAGATATACAGAATAACAACTTGAGTTGCAAAAATAAAGAATAGAAAAGGATTATTTCTCTATCTTGTCTATAAGAAAACAGAGAGTCTTTAGCATTTGGACTAGTTCATCAGAAGTCCCATCTTTATATCTTCAGAACTCAGTTCCTTTGTAGTCGTATCAGAGCTTATAATCTTCAGAGACATCTGAAGCATTTCTACTTTTCAGAAGATTCATTTAAGCACAAACAGAAAAGTTCCTATCTAATAACATAGCATCGCTATTCATTAGAGACAGACACTGTCTTTTGAGAAACTCCCCCTGAGTTTCAAAATTTGTGAAGATTTTGGATTTTGCAATTGAATCTTCTGGGTAGTCTCCCCCTAATTTCCATAAGTCAGATATTGGGATCTTTAGAATCGTAATTCAGGAATATGAGTTTTTAATCACCAATATGGAACATGACTTTTTCAGAGTTTGACTTTTGAACACAGGTCTTCATCTCAGAACCTTGTTACTATCATAACTCAGTGGTTCATCAAGGCTTGATTTTTGATCAGATACCAATTGAAGGTTAATTTTTGTGATCAATCAACGCTTGATTCTAAAACTGGTACACATGTTTTAATCTTTGTCTGATACTGAGTTATACCAGAGTATGTTGTGTCTGATTCCAACTGAAGGAATTCTTTTCATACCACTTGAAGGGTATTTCCTTAGTGTGCTGAGATTGATACCAATGAAGGTATAGAAAACATTTCATATCTTAGCTCTGATTGATATTACTGCAGACTGAGTCTGATACCAATCTTTATGTATACTGAGTCTGATTACCATTTGTCGATTTAGTCTGATACCAAATCATTTTCTTCTTAATTGGTTCTTGGTAGACATCAGAACTACTTCTTCTTGGATCTTCAATCCGGATCTTCAGACAGTTCTTGACTTCTGATTTGCACAGTTCTTCTGAATAAGCATCTTGAGATGTAGACTTTGTCTTGACTGCTTTCAGAGTTTAATTCTTCTGATTCTTATGTTATGAATCTCATATTCTTAGACATCTTACAACTTCTGAACCAAGTGAGATAGAGATCAAGATAAACTTTGACTTTCAGACAGTTCTCAACTTCTAAACAGTACTGGGTAGATCTGATTCTGAACACATGTTCATGAAATGTACAACTTCTATCATATGACCAATGTAACACCCAACTTTCCCATTTTGTAAAATATGCGAATATTACAAATAAAATCAGAGTTTCAAACTTTACAAGTAGGATGCCACACCAATACAATTAACATAAAAACTCCTTTTCATTAAATGAACAAAGCAGCGGAAAATAATCATTTCATAAATTCACGGCACACTTGCCAACATACTCCAAAACTCCACATTAAACTCGTGGCTCTCAAAAGCATTGAATTTAAAAGAGATACGTAACAAAATTCATTACAAAATAACAATTAATAATATCCCCAAAATTCCCGTGTTACGTATCAGAGCGACTCCTACGACTCGAACAGGCAACACGCACTCCAAGCAACTCAAGTACCTGGATTATCTGTACTTCCGAAGAAGCACAGACACAACAACAACAAAGGGGTGAGAACTACATTCAATAATAAACGGTGAATAATACACAATAAGGGTAGTCACTCACAATCAATCACACAGTCACATAATCACGACATACTTGTCATTTTCAAATATAATTAAATCAACATGTAATAACAATGCAATGTGACTCAACAAATGACACAATGCATGTGGTACCAACATCACCATGGTTCATTCAATCGAACCCGAATAAATCACATACACCTCTACTTGGCAATGATTTATCCCACCACACTCCACATTAAAGTTCAGATGAATCACATACACTCCTCCTGAGCAATGATCCATCACCACCGACACACCATGAATGCATGACATCAATATGCATGTAGTCCATGTATAATCATAATCATACAATCTCACGATCCTCCTGATCACAATCAATTCAGAAACACCACAGAAAATGCTTCACACGACGTTAATTAGCTAATTACTAATTAATTCACCAAAATTATTAATTTAATTATTTTTATCACTAATCCTACATTTTTCAAGGTCTGACATCTATCCCCAACCTCTCAAACCAAAAGAAACAACTTCGGACGCGAAAACGGGAAAGGAATCGCGAAACGGAAAAATTCTGCACACTCACTGGCCATACGCGTATTGCCCAGCTCACTCACCCATCCATACGCGTATTGACCTACTTGATACACGTATGGGCAGAGACCTGTTTTTCCATCAAAATTTCACTTCAGATCTCAATACGCGTAATGCCACTCCCTTACGCGTATTGCCCAAGCCTCCATAAGCGTACCGTTGCGCGTATGGGCAGAGGGTCGTGCCAATCCTCCTTTTGGCCCTCCCATACGCGTAATGACCATAATCATACGCGTATTGCCCTCACTGATACGTGTATGGCCAGATTTATTATGCAAACTCTGTTTTCCCACACCAGTCTGGGTTCTGCTACGGGATCCTCACTTTTTCACTCCAATTCAGTCCTAAACCTATTTCTACATTAGTTTTAGGTCCTATTCTTCATCTTAATTCTTTTTGCCTATTATTACTAGTCAAATTTTATGGTTCTTGGATCTAATTTCGATCACTCAACCTACACTAAAACTCAGACCTGCAACATTCATATTCATACAGTATCAGCAACACCAAAATATCAAACAATCAGAATCACAATGATTTAATTCATACAATCTTCATCATAGATTCACATATGCATCACATAATCATAATACAACATACATTTAGACGAATTCCTACGGGGTTAAGGACTCCCCACTACCCCCTCATGATTATACCACCAATATTAAACCCGTTCTCCCCCCTTACCTCGAATTCTTGATTAAATCCTGTGAAAATTGATGCAGATTCTAGCCCTAGCACCCTTGTTCTTCTTTCTCTAACCTTTTCTCTTTTTACGTGAAAACTGATTTTTGTCTCACTAAACCCCCTCTAATTCTAATTAATCAGATTTTATTTAATTAATAAAAAAATAATAATAATAATAATAGTCCTAATAATAATAATAAGAATAATAACAATAATAACATTATTAACCATATTACTATTATTATTTTCACTGTTATATCATTATTATTAAGCTAAGGTCTCTAATTCCCACTAATTAAATAAGGCACTACCCTTCACTCACCCTTAACAAGGCTAAAACAATACAAATTAACATACGACGATTAAATAATTAAAATGGGGTGTTACAACTCTCCCCCACTTAAATTATTTTCGTCCTAAAAAATGTACCTGACGGAAATAGCTTCAGATACGACTCTCACATCCTGCTCCCCAGTTCCCAGGTCACACTTCCCCCAACAGCTCCTCCCCAAGCTACTCTCACCAAAGGGATCTCCTTTCCTCTGAGTTGTTTCATCTTGCGATCCTCGATCCTTATCGGCATTGCCTCCACAGTAAGATTATCCCTGATCTGCACCTCATCCCTCGGGATAACATGAGATGGATCAGACACATACTTTCGAAGTTGCGACACACGAAACACATCATGCAAGTTTGACAGATCAGGCGGCAATGCCACCCTATAAGCAACTGTACCAACCCTCTGCAAGATCTGATACGGTCCAATAAACTTAGGATCCAGTTTCTTTGATTTCAATGCACGTCCAACACCAGTCACTGGGTTAACTCTCAGGAACACGTGATCACCTTCACTGAATTCCAAGTCTTTCTTCTGATTATCATGATAGCTTTTCTGCCTACTTTGAGACATTTTCATTTTCTCGCGGATCATCTGGATTGTCTCAGTAGTCTGTTACACAATCTCAGGTTCAAGCACCACATTCTCACCAGTCTCATACTAACACAGAGGCGTCCTACACCTCCTACCATACAAAGCTTCGAAATGTGCCATTCCAATACTCGAATGGTAGCTATTGTTATACGTGAACTCAATCAATGGCAAATGAGTATCCCATGCACCACCTTTCTCCAACACACAGGCTCTCAAAAAATCTTCCAACGACTGAATAGTCCTCTCTGACTGACCATCAGTCTGTGGATGATAAGCTGAGCTCAACTTCAATTTAGAACCCAAGGCCTCCTGCAGACTCTTCCAAAATTCTGAAGTAAACCTCAGATCTCTATCCGAAACTATGCTCGATGGAACACCATGTAACTTCACAATTATCCTGATATAAACCTCTGCCAACTTTGACAACGGGAAACTGATGTTAATTGGTATAAAATGTGCGGACTTCGTAAGTCGATCCACCACTACCTAAATAGCATCAAAGCCCCTTGCCGTATTTGGCAAACCAGTAACAAAATCCATAGCAATACTGTCCCATTTCCATTCAGGAATCTCTAACGGTTGCATTAATCCCGAAGGCTTCTGGTGCTCCACGTTGGACTTTTGACATGTCAAACAAGCGTAGACAAACCGAGCTATGTCTCTCTTCATACCGGACCACCAAAACAACTTCTTCAAATCATGATACATCTTTGTAGCTCCCGGATGAATACTCAAGCTACTCCGATGACTTTCCTCTAAGATTGCCTTTTTCAATTCCACATTATCTGGTACACAAATTCTGCCCCAAAATCTCAACACACCAACATTATCCACTTTAAAGTCACTATCAGAATCATCCCCTCCTGTAGGCATCAAGTCCACTAATTTCACATCTAGTTTCTGATTTTCCTTAATTACATCCAAAAAGTCATTATTCACTTTCAGCATACCCAATCTAATACTCTCTGGCGTAGTTTCACAAACCATACTCAAGTCTCTGAACTGCTCAATCAATTTCCATTTCTTTCACCATCAAGGCTGACATATGGATTGTCTTTCGACTCAGAGCATCTGCCACAACATTAGCTTTTCCCGGATGGTAACTTAGATTAAAATCATAGTCCTTCAGAAATTCCAACCATCTTCTCTACCTCATATTCAACTCCTTCTGATCGAATAAATATTTCAGACTCTTGTGGTCACTGAATACTTCAAATCTTGATCCATACAAATAATGTCGCCAAATTTTCAATACAAAAACTACTGCAGCTAATTCAAGATCATGAGTAGGATAGTTCCTCTCATGTACCCTCAACTGTCGTGAAGCATAAGCCACTACCTTTCCATCTTGCATTAACACACCGCCTAATCCCATCTTAGACTCATCATAATACACTACAAAAGGATCATTTGGACTTGGTAGAATTAACAGTGGTGCTGTAGTCAATTTCTTCTTCAGTTCCTCAAAACTTTCCTCACAGGCAGCATCCCAAACAAAAGCTTGATTCTTCGTGGTTAGCTGAGTCAATGGCAATGCCAATTTAGAAAACCCTTCAATGAATCTTCTATAGTAACCTGCCAAACCCAAAAAGCTTCTAATCTCCGTTGCTGTCTTCGGAGCTTCCCACTAAAGTACTGCACTTACTTTAGATGGATCCACCGCTATACCATCACCAGAAATAACATGACCCAAGAAACTCACAGTCTTCAACCAGAATTCACACTTCGAGAACTTTGCAAATAATTTATTATCTTTCAACACCTGCAATGCGATTCTCAAGTGTCCTACATGGTCCTCGTCAGACTTAGAATAAATCAGTATATCATCAATAAATACCACAATAAACTGATCCAGATAAGAGTGGAAGATACTATTCATATATTCCATAAACACACCCGGCGCATTAGACACTCCGAAAGGCATCACTGCATATTCGTAATGTCTGTAGCGAGTTCTGAAAGCAGTCTTCTGAATGTCACCTTCCTTTACTCTAATCTGATGGTAACCCGACCTCAGATCAATTTTGCTGAAAACACGAGCTTCTACCAGCTGATCCATTAAGTCATCAATCCTCGGAAGTGGATACTTATTCTTAATGGTCACTTTATTCAATTGACGGTAATCAATGCACAGACGCATACTACCATCCTTCTTTTTCACCAACAACACTGGAGCTCCCCACGGCGACACACTTGGTCTAATAAACTTCTTATCGAGCAATTCTCCGACCTGAGATTTCATCTCTGCCAATTCTGATGCAGACATCCTGTACGGTGCCATAGAGATAGGTCTGGTACCCGGTACAAGATCAATAGTGAATTCAACTTCCCTTGTCGGAGGCTATTTTGTGATGTCATCTGGAAACACTTCAAGAAATTCATTAACCACTGGTAATTCATTAATTGAATCCTTGCTTTCAACAGATAACGACGCAAACACCGCAAACGACTTCGCTTCATCCTCCAACAACGCCCTCAACTCCCTGCTAGATAGCGAATCTGCTAATGCTTCCTCTTCAAGAGTAAGAAACAGTAACGTCTTCCTGAAGCAATCAATATAAACTCGGTTGAACTCCAACCAGTTCATTCCCAAAATAACATCGAGATTACCGAGTGGCAAACAAATCAAGTCCACTCTGAAATCTCTACCAAACATGGTCAGCGGACACTTCAAACACACCAAAGAAGTAACCACGGAACCAATAGATGGAGTTTCAATCGTCATCCTCTACTCTAGAGTAGATGGAACAATCCCTAATCTCTTCACACAGTCAACAGAAATAAACGAGTGTGTTGCACCCGTGTCAATGATAGCAATCAAAGGAATATCATTAATAAAGCAAGTACCTTTGACGGAATGCTCCTCATCAGTGGATTGGGCTCCCACCAAGGCAAATACTTTTCCACTGGCCTGAGCTTTCTTTGGCTTCTCACAGTGAGTGCTGATGTGACCTTTTTCTCCGCAGTTATAACAGGTAGGCATAGTGGCCCTACAATCTGCTATAACATGACCCGGTTTACCACACTTGAAACACTTCTTCACCTCATTCGAACAGTTGTTAGCACGGTGACCCGCGCCACCACATCGGAAGCACTTGAGAGTATCAGAACCTACTCCTTTCTCCTTTGGTTTCTTTCCTACGTCAGTTTTCTGTTTCCCCTTATCAGCTGGAGCACTATAAGGAGTGCCTCCAAACCTCTGCTTACCCTTCTTCTCATTCACAGCCTTGTAATGAGCAATTCTGGCTCTGTTATCATTGTCATAGATTCTGCTTCTACTTACCAGCTCTGGATAGTTTCTTATTTTCTGACAAGCAATGCCCAGTTTGATCTCGGGACGCAACCCATTCTCAAACTTCAAGCATTTGGAAGTCATTGCCTCTTCTGTATTGTAATGAGCATAATACTGAACCGATTCCTCAAACCGAGCAGCATACTCAGCAACAGTCTTATCACCCTGTTTCAGCTCTAGAAATTCTACCTCCTTTGCACTACGAATATCTTCCGGAAAGTACTTTTCTAGAAACTCAGACTGAAACACTGTCCAAGTAATCTCAGTACCCGCAGCTTCCAATCTCTGACGACTATTGTCCCACCAGACTTCGGCCTCCACTTCCAGCATATGAGTACTGAATTTTGGTATCAGATGTGTGATGTTAAGTGTGATGTCACAACAACACAATCTGCTATATGAACAAGGCAATAACAACAGTAAATCAACACAATGAATTGTTCACCCAGTTCGGTTTACCAACCTACGTCTGGGGGCTACCAAGCCAGGGAGGAAATTAACTATTAGTAGTGTTAAATTACAGACTCAACAATCCCAGTTGACATCTACTAATCTTAATCACTACCCAATGACACTTCTACCTAAGAGACCACTTAGATATGAGAAACCACTCACTCCCTAAATCACCTCAGTGACACAATCCAAAGATTACACTTTAAACCACACCTTGATCTTACTTAACAACTTTGATCAAGAACAACACACTCTTGCTTAAAAGCTCTAGAGTGAATACACTTACAACCCAAAATAGTAACACCTATTCAACCATGAAAGGCTTACAAAATACACACGAAAACTCTAACTTGAATCTCAGTCTTTGCTCTCTTATCTTCGTCACCTTCAACAAGGGTTGAGGCTGCTTTAAATAAAATTCTGACTTGGGCTTGGACCTCTTCCAAAAATCTGATTTGATTTGTTTTAAAAATAGAATTTAAAATAGATTTGATCTTCAAATATTTTTAAATCAAACAACCCTTAAACATAGCAACATGATCTGCTCCAAATCTGATTGCAACTGAAAATATCTTCTCCAAGATATTCGTACACAATCTCTCTAACAGATCTTCTCAAAACAAACTTTCACTCGCAGCCCTTAAACATCACCGCCTGATGTTCTGATGTTCAGATAACTGATGTCAAGACATCAAGTTTAACATCAACATATAAAACTTCAACCCTGCAACAACTAATGTTAGGAACCAATGTTAAGACATCATACATATGACATCAACATTGTTCAACTTTGTTTTACCAAAATTCCAGCCACTACAAGAACTAACAATCTCCCCCTTTGGCTAATTTTGGCTAAAACAATCTCTGCCAAGATCAGAGATACCTGCAGCGGAAAAACTTCATACTCCTAACATTCCAAAACACAACCAGCAGCAATCACATCCAAAATCTGCTCAAAGCTAAACTCCCCCTAAAAACAGGAACCAACATACCAGCTGTTCAAACATGCACACTCCCCTTCAAGCCTAGAACCACAACAGACAAATAGGCAACACATAGGCACATAGGCTAACTCTCCCCCTTTTTAGCCATAATTGGACAACTATCAACCAGTTATACCCTCACACAATTAACACTTACAACAGTTAGTCCTACTAGCTCTCCTTGTCAGTCAAAAGTCAGCACCACATGACATGACAAATCATAGAACAAAAACCAGATAAGTATAAAAGTACTTTTATCCAAGTTACACAACATGCACACAATGTGTAGAAACAAAAAACTACAAACTACAAAAGCAAGAAACAGTAAAAGCAGCAATTCAATCTTCATCAGTAGAACCATCTGCATCCTCCTCAGTCTCAGTTGTCGAATCACCTTTATCAGAACCTGAATCTTTAGTATTGACATGAACATCATCATCATCCTTACTTGCATTGACTTCCTCACCTTCTTTTTCTGCCATTCTTAGAGTCAAAATTAGTCTTTCAAATTTTTGTTTCCTTTCAGTACTAACTCTAATGAATTCATCTAACTCCTTACATGCTTCCTCCAGCTCAGAAATTATTCCAGTCTTGGAAGTTGGCTGGTGCGATGTTGAGGCAGATGTCTTGACAATGTCAGGAACATGCTTTCCTTCAAACAACTTGTAGTGAATTGACAAAGCAGACTCCCTTTTACATACAACATCAGATTGATGTAGAATACCAGGATGCTGAGTCAAGATGATCCCACATATAAGAGAGGGAAAAGCAATAGGTAATTTCACAGCATTTGTAGCAGTATGCTTAATTGTCTGATAAAAATGTAGGAACCATAATTAAATATTTGCTTTATCCCAATAGCATAAATCATCTTTCCCAATCCAACAGAAATAGTGGTCTTGTGATTAGTAGGGACCCATTTGGCAGCACCTATCCTGTGCAAAATAGCATATTTAACACTTAACAAACTAGCTGACAACTTTCCTTTTAAAGGCCAGACCTTCACTTGTCCTGCTGTGATTTCTTGGCACACTGCATTATCAGTCACTTCCAACTCTCTATACTCTTTCTCATCTTTTCCTAGGTAAGTGTTAATGATCTCAGGAGAAAAATTAACACACTGACCTCTTACATATACCTTTCTAAAATCCACACTTATGCTATCATTAATAGCCACAGGAATGTTTACTACAAATTCCTTGACTAACCCATCATAGCATTTGGACAACCCAGAAACAGTCTTCATTAGCCCATCAAATTTGATCAACCCCATAACTTCCTTAATTTCCAGAGCATCTCCACCAAGCTCCCTTTCCAGGGCTAATCTCCTTTGACACACAAACTTCCACATGTGAGCACTACTTGCATAGTGAAAGGATATGTTGTCAACAGGCACTTCAGGAACCTTGTCAGAAATCCTCTTCAAAATTGACCTTCTGACTGGAGTGATGTCTTGAACATCATCATCAACATCAAACTTAGATTCTGATTCTTCCCTCTGCTTCCTCTTTTTGGAAGTCACAGCAACCTTTCTCCAAGTCTTAGTAGGACCAACCACAGTTGACTTCTTCTTTTTGTTCTCAGGTCTCTCCTTAGGTGAAGAATCTGCAGACTTCCCTTTTCTAGAACTTATTCTTTTGGCAATACCAGGGACAGCTTTACCAATAACTTCATTATCTGATAGGTCAACTGCATCCACCACATCAGCAGTCTTCATTCCTCTGGGACTAGAAACAACATTCCTAGCAGGTGATGTTCTGACATCAGGTTCAACATCAACCTTATCTTCAACATGAGTATCAATATCTTCAACTTCAGCTTCTGCATCTTCAATGACAGAAACAGCCAATCTGTGAAGATTGGTTTCAGAAGTTTGCATGTCACCCTTTTCTCTAACAAATTGATCAGCAGGCATTTGACTCAGAGGTCTAGATATTCCCTTCACAGAAATCCCTTTCTCAAAATTTTTTGTGAGAATCTGATCAACACTTTTGTCTACATCTACCATTTCTTCAACAGCTTGAGGAAGAGGGGTGATAGTTTTAGGATTAGGTTTGTCTCCAAACAAAACACTAGTGACAAACGCTCTACTTTTGCTATCATCAAATTTCTTACCCACAGATTAATCAGAAGTATTACCTTTTGAAGGCCTCTTAGGTTGATACTTCTCAGGTCTTTTCTTTTCTGAACCTGGAATCATAGAGAGAGGCGCTATGTCCAAGGCTTCATCCATTGAAACTTCTTTCGTCGAAACCCTAGATGTTGCATGCGAAGAGCTCTTTGAAGCAGACTTCTTGGAGGGAGATGACCCATGTTGAGACATTGTTCCTTTGAAACAGTTGATGTACAAGGATGTGTTGTGTCTTCCGATCTTTGGTGAGAAGATGAACAGACTTGGAGTGTGGAGATTGATGTAGCGTGTGAGAGTAACAATAGGGAATGATAGCCTAAGGTAAGGGGTCTGCTTTTGTTGATCACTTAAAAGCCAATAAATGTATTTTCCCCACCGAAACAAATTTCCTTTTAAATTTTTGAAATTTAATAAATACACACCATAAGTCACTAACATCAGATGACTTTTCCACATGCCCAAATTTCTACTTAAGACTTCATAAATTTCAGCACACATATCTTTAGGGAAATTGTCATTATACTTCATATCTGAATGATCAACCTCTATGACCTTAGTTTCCTCAAGATTTCCTCTGAGTAGATGCATCACAGTAGGTTGTTTGGTGATCCTTCTAATGTCACATTTAGATGTCATAACATCATCCTTGACATTACATGATGAGCATGACTCTTGAGGAACCCATAAATAACAGTTATCTATGGATCTAACTCCCCTCATAACGACTTCACTTTTCTCATTAGTCACTAAACATTCATCTTTAGTGTAGCTAACCTTGAATCCTTCATCACATAACTGACTGATGCTAATTAAATTAGCAGTCAATCCTTTGACAAGAAGTACATTTTCAAGATTAGGTCCAGCCTCACAATTCAATTTTCCAATTCCTTTAACTTCCCCTTTTTCTCCATTACCAAAAGTTACATCATTTGTGGAGTAATTCCTGATATCCATTAACTGATTCTTGAAACCTGTCATATGCTTTGAGCAACCACTGTCAAAATACCAACCATCCATAGCTGGGGTTCTAACAGATGAGTGAGCTAATAGATATGTGACAGCAGCTTTAGGAACCCATTGTTTAACAGCCTGAGGCCTGTTCTGCTTCTGTCTAGGTTGAGGAACAGATTTGGGATAACCATGCAGTTTAAAGCAAGAATATTTTATATGGCCAAATCTTCCACAATAGTAACATCTCACTCTTTGAATCTCTTCTCTGAAGTGATTGAAATGTTTGCCACCTTGATGATGATTTCTGGCATACTGCTGGGGCTGCCATCTGTCAGAATATTGATGTTGTCTTCTCCCATAATTAGGCTGTCTTCTGTAATAATGAGTATGTCTTTTGTAATGATTAGGTTGTCTTCTACCATGATGATGAGGCTTTCTTCTGCCATAATAATGAGGCACAACATTATTAGGTCCAAAACCATACATTTTCCCTTGATGTTGAGACATCGGATGGAACATGTTATGTTTGAAACTAGAAGCCTGCATACTCCTATGGTATTGAGGAGGCATATACTGCCTAGCTCCAGAAACCTGAGGCTTTCCTTGAGGTTGAGGCAAAAACTTCTTAGGTACAGGACCATAACCCTTTCCATTATTTTGTGGCCTAAGGTGAGGGACAACCTTCTTAATTCCAGAACCATGTCCTTTTTCATGATGATGAGGAATGTTCTGTTTAACCCCAGAAGAACTAGCCTCTGTAGATATCTTCTTCTCACCCTCATATCCTAGACCAGTCTTATCACTTGCCCCTTTTCCAGCTTCAAGTATTTTATCCAGAGTGTCAGTTCCACTATTTAACATTCTGATGGATTTTGACATTTGATCAAGCTGGGATTTTAACAACAAAACTTCATTCTCTAGTTCAGCTTTATCAGTCTCAAGCTGTATTATAATTTTCTTCTGCTTCTCCCCTTCTTGACTGACCTCTTCACTTTTCAGACACAACTCTTGATAAGAAGATACCAGCTCTTCAAAGGTCAATTCACCATCACTAGATTCTCCATCAGAGGCACATATTCTAGTCAATGCCTTAACATGCTTGGCATTCTCTTCTTCACTTTCACTATCTGTATCAGACCAGGAAACAGATAACCCCTTTTTCTGCTTATTGAGATATGTAGGAAATTCTTTCTTGACATGACCATAACCTTCACACTCATAGCATTGAACTCCTTTGTCATGATTGGACTTTTCTTCATCTCTTGTTTTCTTCACTTGATTAC
This sequence comes from Lathyrus tuberosus, assembly GCA_022829125.1. Taxonomy (NCBI): domain Eukaryota; kingdom Viridiplantae; phylum Streptophyta; class Magnoliopsida; order Fabales; family Fabaceae; genus Lathyrus; species Lathyrus tuberosus. The sequence goes on along the minus strand of JALAZF010000263.1, from coordinate 8,277,844 downwards.
TAGACCTGTTGTTGTCAGATGTGATGTTCTTAACATTAGGTCTATAGTTTCTGTCCATTCTCTTTAGCACCTTATTAAACTGTCTCCCAAGCATCACAACAGCATTTGACAGTTCCTCCTGAGTTTCAAAATTACACTCCTTCTTACCATCTTCAGTATTAGACACCAAAGCTATGCTTTTGGTCTTCTTTTCAGGCTCCTCATTCAACCCCAACTCAAAAGTTTGAAGAGAACCAATCAACTCATCAACTCTCATTTTTTTGATGTCTTGAGCTTCTTCAATAGCAGTCACCTTCATTTTATATTTCTTGGGAAGGGATCTGAGAATCTTCCTTACCAGCTTCTCTTTAGTCATTCTTTCTCCTAAAGCACTAGAAGCATTGGACAGCTCAAGAATATTCATGTGAAAATCATGAATGGTTTCATCCTCCTTCATCTTCAAATTTTCAAACTTAGTAGTCAACAGTTGAAGTCTTGACATCTTGACCTTGGAAGTTCCTTCATGAGTAGTTTTCAAGACATCCCAAGTTTCCTTAGCTACTTCACAAGTGTTTACCAGCCTAAAGATGTTCTTGTCAATACCATTAAAGATGGAATTCAAGGCTTTTGAATTTCCAAGTGCAAGCTCATCTTCTTCCTTGGTCCAATCTTCCTCAGGTTTCAGCTTTGTTGTACCATCCTTTTCAACAATAACAACTGCTTTCCATTCTTTTAAGACAGCCTTCCAAGCCCTGCTGTCTAATGACTTCAAGAAGGTAACCATTCGTGGTTTCCAATAGTCATAATTAGAGCCATCTAGAATAGGGGGTCTATTCAAAAATCCACCACTCTCCTTGTCCATTACACCAGAAAGTATCAGCCCTAGATCTCACCCAGATGTAGAGCAGGATGCCTGCTCTGATACCAATTGAAATTCTGGTATCAGATGTGTGATGTTAAGTGTGATGTCACAACAACACAATCTGCTATATGAATAAGGCAATAACAGTAGTAAATCAACACAATGATTTGTTCACCCAGTTCGGTCTACCAACCTACGTCTGGAGGCTACCAAGCCAGGGAGGAAATTCACTATTAGTAGTATTAAATTACAGACTCAACAATCCCAGTTGACATCTACTAATCTTAATCACTACCCAATGACACTTCTACCTAAGAGACCACTTAGATATGAGAAACCACTCACTCCCTAAATAACCTCAGTGACACAATCCAAAGATTACACTTTAAACCACACCTTGATCTTTCTTAACAGCTTTGATCAAGAACAACACACTCTTGCTTAAAAGCTCTAGAGTGAATACACTTACAACCCAAAATAGTAACACCTATTCAACCATGAAAGGCTTACATAATACACACGAAAACTCTAACTTGACTCTCAGTCCTTGCTCTCTTGTCTTCGTCACCTTCAACAACGGTTGAGGCTGCTTTAAATAAAATTCTGACTTGGGCTTGGACCTCTTCCAAAAATCTGATTTGATATGTTTTGAAAACAGAATTTAAAATAGATTTGATCTTCAAATCTTTTTAAATCAAACAGCCCTTAAACATAGCAACAGGATCTGCTCCAAATCTGATTGCAACTGAAAATATCTTCTCCAAGATATTCGCACACAATCTCTCTAACAGATCTTCTCAAAAAAAACTTTCACGCGCAGCCCTAAAGCATCACAGCCTGATGTTCTGATGTTCAGATAACTGATGTCAAGACATCAAGTTTTACATCAGCATATAAAACTTTAACCCTGCAACAACTAATGTTAGGAACCAATGTTAAGACATCAGACATATGACATCAACATTGTTCAACTTTGTTTTACCAAAATTCTAGCCAATACAAGAACTAACAAGTACCAAACCGTACCTTCTGAGCATCACTGCATTCCATGGTCCTGAAGATTTTCTCAACAGCCTTCAGCCATTTTTGTGCAGCCTCTGGATCCAAAATACCTCCCTCATAAGTAGGCGGCTTATTGCTCTGGAACTGTGCTAAGTCACGAAACTGAGCACCTCCAGCCTGATTGTTGTTCTCTACAGCTTATGCCATGGCTTGCATAGCAGCAGCAAGAGCAGCATCATTCCTTTCTGCCATACTGGTCAGCAATCAACATACGGTCAGAACACACAATCGACTCCTATTCTAAGGACAGACTCAACTACTACACCTGGCCGGACGGACCGACCTGCTCTGATACCAATTGTAACACCCCACTTTCCTATTTTGTAAAATATGCGAATATTACAAATAAAATCAGAGTTTCAAACTTTACAAGTAGGATGCTACACTAATACAATTAACATAAAAACTCCTTTTCATTAAATGAACAAAGCAGCGGAAAATAATCATTTCATAAATTCACGGCACACTTGCCAACATACTCCAAAACTCCACATTAAACTCGTGGTTCTCAAAAGCATTGAATTTAAAAGAGATACGTAACAAAATTCATTAAAAAATAACAATTAATAAAATCCCCAAAATTCCCGTGTTACGTATCAGAGCGACTCCTACGACTCGAACAAGCAACACGCACTCCAAGCAATTCAAGTACCTGGATTATCTGTACTTCCGAAGAAGCACAAACACAACAACAACAACAACAACAAAGGGGTGAGAACTACATTCAATAATAAACGGTGAATAATACACAATAAGGGTAGTCACTCACAATCAATCACACAGTCACATAATCACGACATACTTGTCATTTTCAAATATAATTAAATCAACATGTAATAACAATGCAATGTGACTCAACAAATGACATAATGCATGTGGTACAAACATCACCATGGTTCATTCAATTGAACCCGGATAAATCACATACACCTCTACTTGGCAATGATTTATCCCACCACACTCCACATTGGAGTTCGGATGAATCACATACACTTCTACTGAGCAATGATCCATCAACACCGACACACCATAAATGCATGACATCAATATGCATGTAGTCCATGTATAATCATAATCATACAATCTCACGATCCTCCTGATCACAATCAATTCAGAAACACCACAGAAAACGCTTCACACGACGTTAATTAGCTAATTACTAATTAATTCACCAAAATTATTAATTTAATTATTTTTATCACCAATCCTACATTTTTCAAGTCCTGACATCTATCCCCAACCTCTCAAACCAAAAGAAACAACTTCGAACGCGAAAACGGGAAAGGAATTGCGAAACGGCAAAATTTTGCACACTCACTGGCCATACGCGTATTGCCCTGGGCCATACGCGTATTGCCCAGCTCACTCGCCCATCCATACGCGTATTGACCTACTTGATACGCGTATGGGCAGAGACCTATTTTTCCATCAAAATTTCACTCCAGATCTCAATACGCGTAATGCCACTCCCTTATGTGTATTGCCCAAGCCTCCATACGCGTACCGTTACGCGTATGGGCAGAGGGCCGTGCCAATCCTCCTTTTGGCCCTCCCATACGCGTAATGGCCATAACCGTACGCGTATTGCCCTCACTGATACGCGTATGGCCAGATCTATTATGCAAACTCAGTTTTCCCACACCAGTCTGGGTTCTGCTATGGGATCCTCACTTTTTCACTCCAATTCAGTCCTAAACCTGTTTCTACATCAGTTTTAGGTCCTATTCTTCATCTTACTTCTTTTTACCTATTATTACTAGTCAAATTTTATGGTTCTTGATCTAATTTCGATCACTCAACCTACACTAAAACTCAGACCTGCAACATTCATATTCATACAGTATCAGCAACACCAAAATATCAAACAATCAGAATCTCAATGATTTAATTCACACAATCTTCATCATAGATTCACATATGCATCACATAATCATAATACAACATACATTTAGACGAATTCCTACGGGGTTAAGGACTCCCCACTACCCCCTCATAATTATACCACCAATATTAAACCCGTTCTCCCCCCTTATCTCGAATTCTTGATTAAATCCTGCGAAAATTGATGGAGATTCTAGCCCTAGCACCCTTGTTCTTCCCTTGTTCTTCTTTCTCTAACCTTTTCTCTTTTTACGTGAAAACTGATTTTTGTCTCACTAAACTCCCCCTAATTCGAATTAATCAGATTTTATTTAATTAATAATAATAATAATAATAATAGTCCTAATAATAATAATAAGAATAATAACAATAATAACATTATTAACCATATTACTATTATTATTTTCACTGTTATATCATTATTATTAAGCTAAGGTCTCTAATCCCACTAATTAAATAAGGCACTACCCTTCACTCACCCTTAACAAGGCCAAAACAATACAAATTAACACACGACGATTAAATAATTAAAATGGGGTGTTACAACCAACAGTTCATAAGAACTTATAACAAAGTTCTTCTTTCTTAAACTGTTCTTAGAATGCCTAGTAAACTTGTTTAGAGTTCCTCGGTTAAACATCAAACAACCAACGTTAGTAGTAACACATTTTATATGATTGATTACTTGTTTGAGTTTGCATTCTTTCTGTTTTAAGATTTTTCTTTCCAATAAAAATCATATTATATTTCTCTCCCTTTTTGACATCATCAAAAAGTTTTAGAGCATTTGAGCATTTAGGCTTTAAGCATTAGATTCAAAAGATAGATTCAAAAGATATTATCATTTAAGCATTAAGCATATTTAGGTCAAAATGATAAATAACAGTGATCAAATAAGGCATTTATCATAGATGGACAGTTAGATTGAAACTTCAACACAGAACCATAAAGTAGTTTTAAAACATAAAGCATAGGTTGAGCTTAATCCTAAAAGGTTCAAGGTAATCAAAACATAGACCTAATGAGGATAGGTTCCTAGGGGTTAGACTAAAAGGAGCCTAATGATGATGAGGAAGATGAGAACGAGCTTTCAGAAGCATTTGTTCTTGAGGTGTGCAGCTTTTCTTCTGCTTGAGTAATTTCCAGCCTCTTGCTCTTCACAATTTCCTCTAAGATCCATTCATGGAACTCAGTCCAGATATTTCTTTTTTCTAAGGGATCTATGCTTGAACTGGAAGCATCTACTAAGCTTTGGATTTGTGTGATGCCATTATCCTTAAAGGATGTTAATGCATCATTTATTGTTTTTGATCTTTTTGATGAAAGGTCTCCATCATCAGTACTCTTATGCTTCTTTTCTCTATTCTTCCATCTTGATAGTTCTTGTAGCACATCAGAAATATTTTCCATATTAATCCAAATGCTGATGTCGTCTTCCTTAAATTATTGTATATAGTTTCCTACATCTGCTTGATTGTGCTCGGAGAAGTTTGGAAATCCTTCGACAGGCACCCTTGGGGTCAATGTTAATTTCCTAAATGATGTATTATCCATAGTGGAGTTTTCTCTTTTAAGATTCTCAAACCTGAGAATTTTTCCAGCGCTTTTAAGAAACTTTCTTGATTCTCCCTCATTAATCAGAATATCGTCAACTACTCCTGATTCCACCAAGATGTCAGAAATAAATATTCCATACGAAATATGCATGTCCTTCGTGACAGAACCTGTTCTAGAGTTTCTTATGGCTTCCTTCAGAAGTTTGAAGAGAATGGAAGGCAGATGGATCTTAATTCCTTTAAGAAGAAGGAACATGACACACTTTTGAGTGTCATTAAGCTTATCCGAAGGAAGATGGTGAAAGACACTTCCTTTGTAGTGAATCCTTCAGATTTGGGAAGATTTGATTTTCAACTGTAACTTCATCTTTGAAAATCGAAGCCATGATCTTAACCTCTCTTTCTTTACTAAGTAGATTCTTAGTGATTCTGAATCCATTGTTCTCATGCATCAAGAGATCTGCAATAGTCTTCTCAGAGATGAAGACTTTTCTTCCAAAAACAAAGGAGACAATGAGGGTATTGGATGTGTTGGCGTGGATCCAGAAATCCTTAACCAGATGACTGTAAGTTGGTCCTTCCAACCTCTTGAAGTAATTACTCCATCCTTGAGTTTCCATTGAAGGAGTAATATCACATCCATTTGATTTCAGATTGTTGAAGTTCACAATTATTTCTGACACGACGATGAGATGATCAACTGGAATTTGTGTGGTTATGGGGGTTAAGTCATTTTGGGAGATGGAAGCCATTATAGAGGATGATGGAATGAAGAAAATAGAAGGTATTTAGACAGAGTTTCTTAAAAATTCAGATTGGTAAGAACTGTGTTACTGAATTAGGGTTTAGCGCTTTTTATAGAGGAATGAGTAGAGAAATGTTTGGAGAATTTGGGAGAATAACGGTTGATTTTTCCTAGACGCACTCAGTAATGTGGGAAAAGAGGTTTAATGATTATCATCTTTAATAAGGATTATCTTTTCAAGAGTCGTAATAATAACCGTTGCTTAATTATGACCTGAAAGGGATTTTTGGTTCTAGATAGTCCTAACCTTTTCGTGTGATCTTTAAGAGATGATTATTGTTGATTAAGATGCTTAATTATTTTGTTTTAATTTCCAGTTAGTTAATCAGCAATAGAGAAACATTCAAGAGGATGAGCAATATATATAGTTAGGAATACTTCAATAATTAATCATGAAGATACATATCCATAAGATGAGAACCTTTGTTAATTTATGATTCTAGAAAGACTAACTTCCTATCTTAGACTAAGAAGGTCATAGGTTGACAAAACTCAGGAAGGATCTTCTCAGTCATTCCATTTCTTCTACAATGACCAACTACTCCCTGAAGATCAAGAATGTGGGAGATGATTCTACAATATGGAATTTGATAGATTGTGTCATTCCTGGACAGATGGATTTCATCCTTCAGATGATTATACATGGACTAGGGTAGGTTTATTTTGATCCTAGACACTAGGAAGAAAACAAATAATCTTTCTTTGTCAGATAACCATCATGCTCCTCTTTCTCTTGGTCTTAAATTAGTTATCATGAGCTTGTACCAATCTTTAGCAATAGGAGTGAGGGTGCATGGTTGAGTGGGATGGCCTTCGGTTTCAAAAATGACATGCATATGCCTGTCAAAACTATGGTTGTTGATATTTCTTTCCACAGTCACACCATCTTCAACACACCTAATGGCTTTAGCTATGATAGTAGGGTTGATCAAGACTGGACAGCCAGCAACCACAGACAAAATAGCATTTTTGCCAAAGTCATATTCTAGTACTCTTGCATTTACCCAAAACTCAGTTACAAGCGAAGGAAAAACAGGTCCAACAAGCATGTTGACCTAGTTTTCCTAGTTCTAAAATTCAATTCCAGAGAGATGACTTGTTTTGTTGAGTTGGGTTAGAAGGTTTAAGTCAAGAGTGTATTCCATTAGGAGTTCAAGATTAGAGATTTCTCCTCTGATATTGTGGGAAGACATTTTGAGCAATTTAGTTTTGAGGAGAGAGGTTCTAAACTACTGGATAGTTGAATAGAGATTCTTCCTAGAGAAGGGATGAAAATGTGGGGAGAACTTAGAAGTGATAGATTTTTATCAAGCTGGAACACACGAGGTCATCATTTCCGAGACAAGTAATGAATAGCTGAGATGGTCAGCTGAAAGGACATGCGATAGACTAAATCGCCGTAAACCTATGGGTAGCAGAGTAGTAGCTGACACACGTAATCATAACTGTTTATTTAACTCTAAAAAAATGTCTAATCATAAATGCGTAAGAATCTTATTATAGTTTCAATAAACTTAATATGTCAGTGAGTGACGAAGTTCAAATTATTACTTACTATTTTAAATTCCAAAAATCAGGATAAACGAAGACAAACATACCTTAGAGATTCTGAAATCTTTTTACAGCAATTCTGAGTGTTTTCCAATCTGACTCTGAGCTTCTGATCATCATCTTTTAGCTTCTGCTCCCTTCAGAGTAATCTGATGTCCACTAAACTTGGATTTCTAGTCGAGAACTGGAGTCAACTTTCTCTTCAGATGACCACTACGTTCTATTGTTCAGGAGTATTCATCTGGTTTCTGAAGGTAATCCTCAGGGTGTGGAGGACTGATTTTTAGAGGGTCACTAAAACATAAACTTCACATGACATAGTTTGCATGACAATCTTTGTTCTTGCAAGGCTGATCTAACTTGTTTAAAGTTAGTCAATCAGAGGATTAACAACATATCTTCTTCTAAACGAATGTCAACTGATTTCTTCATTCTGAAAACATCAGCAACTAAAATCCTTTTGACTTCAAGGGATGACTTTAGTTAATGCGTCAAATTGAACATCTTCTGATTTCGGATTAATTTGGTTCTGAGAAACTTATCAGATAGAATCTGACCAATAACATTTGATTCAATTGAGATAGAATCTTAAGTTTAACAGAACTTAATCATCTGAGTTTATTCAACCAAGACTTAGAATTCATTCTCAATTAAATTCTTGATGAATTATTGAATTTCTTCTTCCTGAATCTTTTAACCTCTAGATCATTCAAGATTCAGATGTTGAATCATTTCTAAGAGTTTGAATTCTTCAGATTTTCTGACTTCAACTGACTTCAGTCTGAAGTTCAAAATCATAGAACAACAATCTTTCTTCTTTACATGAAGAAGTTCTGAATACGTTTTTACACGAGAAAGTCAAGGGTGGACCTAATCCGTTTCTTGAAAACATCTCAAAAACTCATAAAGAATTAATCTTCAGCAAACAAGACTTCTTGTTTTCTGATGATTCAACTTTGAGCAAATATGTGGTTCATCCACAGGTATTTTCCAAGATAAGCATTCAACAAATACTACTTCTTATATGATGAATCTATCTTATCAGATGATTCTTCAATCTTCATTAAAACTTAAGTGAGGAAGATTTAGTTGTTTGACAACTGCAAAAACTTCCAGAATCAGTGATTTGCTCAAGTACTCAGATTGATTACAATTTTGTACACAGTCATCTTCTGAACTGTTACAAAAATTGTAAGTGGATTTCAATCTCACCCAGAGTATTTCTACGCACCGCATCTTGATCTTTTTCTGACACTGTTAAGTGTTTGATATCCATCAATAACAGAACCGGAGCTCTGATACCAATTGAAGGTGCGAGAAAGACACAAGAAAGGGGGGGTTTGAATTGTGTATTTACTCTTTTAACAACTTTTTGCTTCTTGTCAATAAGACACTTTACGTTACATCAGAGTTCGTTGAGAGACTCTGACTTGCGAAGTTATATTCAGACTTGACAATGCTTAGAGCATGAGAACCAATAAGAGTCTGAATGTTATGTACATCATTCAGAACTTGCAGAGCGGAAGCTTATCAGAGTTGCAAGGTTCTGACTTGCTTATGTAAGGTTCTGATCCTCAATATAGAAACATAAACAAAGACATTAAGCATAAGAGTAAAGAACACACGATATATCCTGGTTCACCATAAAGGCTAATCCAGTCCACCCTCCTCAGGTGATTTCGCCTTGAACACAAGGTCTTAATCCACTATAATCAATCTCAATTACAGATGCACGAGCACATAGCTGGTGACTAACAAACTGCACAGCCGTACTATGACTAACATGCAATGAACCGTTCAGGGATTCAACTTAATGAATATAACGAAAATTGACCTGCAGGTTCCAATCTCACAAGAGCTACTGCTCGGCTTTCACAGCTAGACGTTCAGGGATTCATCGCAACGAATATAACGCTACTGACCCTATTTCAGGATTTCCCACAATGACATCTCGCCATTGTCTTCTCGTGTCTCCGATCACACTGACCACTCAAGGAATCCTAATTCACCAAGAATTAATTATATAGGAGATTACAATAATGCTTCTTAACAAGCTGATTACTCCTAAGTTTAAGTACAAAGAACACACAAGTGTTCAAGCAAGATGTGAGCAGCATCTCCTTGCTATCTTAAGAAACTACAAAGATGTATTGTTAATTTGACAGTTATTGACATCTTTTAGATCATCTTCTTCTTCTTCGTCTTCTTGGTTGAGCAAGCTTTGGGCAACAACTCCTTGCTTCAGATCTTCAATGTTGCGCTGACGAGAAGGTGGTTGATGACTTGACTAATTTGCAATGTTGTCTTCTTCATCAACAGCTTCTGTACCAATTTGTTGTTGTTGTGTTGATTTGGTCTTTGAGCTTCAACAACAATGGCCATGTGTAAATGATGATAGCTTTTGATATTTAAGTGTTACAACGAGAACTCATCGTTGTTGTTATCTTCACACAATGACTTTGATCAATTCTCCATTCATGGACTGAATCGATACCTTCAGAAGCGTTTTCTCCTTTGTTTAAATAAACCAGTAAAATATAGCCGTTGAAATATTGTTGGCTGTTAGAAAAGAGACGTTGTGTAATAATTAGCTGTACTGACACATCTCCTTTTTGCTGCGGGAGAAGTGACGGGATATATCTTTCTTGGTCACTGTGTACAGTCATTCACAACGGTAACATTTGACTTCTAAACTTCAGAGGCTTCTGATAGTAATTTATTGAAGCATGAGAAGAGCCTTCTTAACAGGATATCTGATATGTCAAGTCTTCAGTCTATTGAAGAAGTCCATTAGGAATCAGTTTTAAGAACTTCAACACTTGTCTTTAAGAATATTATCCTTTACTACTTCAAGTCTTCCGAAACTTCAGAACTCGTCCATTAGCAATCTGTCTTCAGAGTCTTCAGCACTTGACCTTTGGAACTGTAATCTTCAGAACGCATAAGTCTTCAGAGTCTTTCTGCACTTGGTCTTCAGAGCCTTCCGCCTTCAGAGCTTCAAGCCATGAGAGTCTTCAGCACTTCGGTTCTCTAGAAGATTATCTTCTTCAGAAGCTTCGCTATCTTCAGAATCACAACCACTTTCAGAGAGCATCCACAAGAGCATTGCAACAGCAATATCGGCATCCTTGGATCTGTCTGATCATGATCAGATACAGAAGTATTCTTGCTTCATGCGACTTGTGTCACACATAGTAACTTCGCATATAATTATTTACGCGGATCTGGCTGGTGCTTTGTCGGATCTGATATCTTCAGTAATTATGATCTGCACACAACACACGTTAGAACATAAAATAGTTCTTTCACAGATACATATTGTTATTATCAAAACATAGATTGACTTGTAGAGACAACTCTGGCTCTCACAATCTCCCCTTTTTTGATGATGACAAAACCAAGTATTTTGATTGAACATTTTATACAGGGTAATCACCAAACAAACATATTCAGAGTCTGGAACAACAGTTCCCCCTGAATGTGTTATCCTCAATGTTTTATCTGTGATCATCTAGAATCTTATATGATCCAAAGATATATAGAATAACAACTTGAGTTGCCAGAACAAAGAATAGAAAAGGATTACTTCTCTATCTTGTCTATAGGAAAACAGAGAGTCTTTAGCATCTGGACTAGTTCATCGGAACTTCCATCATCAGATCTTCAGAACTCAGTTCCTTTGTAGTAGTATCAGAGCTTATAATCTTCAGAGTCATCTGAAGCATTTCTACTTTTCTGCAGATTCATTTAAGCACAAACAGAATAGTTCTTATCTAATAACATATCATCGTTATTCATTAGAGACAAACACTGTCTTTTGAGAAACTCCCCCTAAGTTTCAGACTTTGTGAAGATTTTGTATTTTGCAATTGAATCTTCGGATAGTCTTCCCCTAATGTCCATAAGTCAGATATTGGGATCTTCAGAATCGTAATTCAGGAATATGAGTTTTTAATCACCAATATGGAACATGACTTTTTCAGAGTTTGACTTTTGAAAACAGGTCTTCATCTCAGAACCTTGTTACTATCACAACTCAATGGTTCATCAAGGCTTGATTTTTGATCAGATACCAATTGAAGGTTAATTTTTGTGATCAATCAACGCTTGATTCTAAAACTGGTACACATGTTTTAATCTTAGTCTGGTACTGAGTTATACCAGAGTATGTTGTGTTTGATTCCAACTGAAGGAATTCTTTTCATACCACTTGAAGGGTATTTCCTTAGTGTGATGAGATTGATACCAATGAAGGTATAAAAAACATTTCACAGCTTAGCTCTAATTGATATTACTACAGACTGAGTCTGATACCAATCTTTATGTATACTGAGTCTGATTACCATTTGTTGATTTAGTCTGATACCAAATCATTTTCTTCTTAATTGGTTCTTGGTAGACATCAGAACTACTTCTTCTTGGATCTTCAATCCGGATCTTCAGACAGTTCTTGACTTCTAATTTGCACAGTTCTTCTGAATAAGCATCTTGAGATGTAGACTTTGTCTTGACTTCTTTCAGAGTTTCCTTCTTCTGATTCTTACATTCTGAATCTCATATTCTTAGACATATTACAGCTTCTGAACCAAGTGAGACAGAGATCAAGATAAACTTTGACTTTCAGACAGTTCTTAACTTCTGGACAGTACTGGGTAGATCTGATTCTGAACACATGTTCACGAAATGTACAACTTCTATAATATGACCAACAGTTCATAAGAACTTTTAACAGAGTTCTTCTTTCTTAACCTGTTCTTAGAATGCCTAGTAAACTTGTTTAGAGTTCCTCGGTTAAACATCAAACAACAAACGTTAGTAGTAACACATTTTATATGATTGATTACTTGTTTAAGTTTGCATTCTTTCTGTTTTAAGATTTTTCTTTCCAATCAAAATCATATTATATTTCTCCCCCTTTTTGACATCATCAAAAAGTTTTAGAGCATTTGAGCATTTGGGATTTAAGCATTAGATTGAAAAGATAGATTCAAAAGATATTATCATTTAAGAATTAAGCATATTTAGGTCAAAATGATAAATAACAGTGATCAGATAAGGTCTTTATCATAGATGGACAGTTAGATTGAAACTTCAACACAGAACCATAAAGTAGTTTTAAAACATAAAGCATAGGTTGAGCTTAATCCTAAAAGGTTCAAGTTAATCAAAACATAGACCTAATAAGGATAGGTTCCTAGGGGTTAGACTAAAAGGAGCCTAATGATGATGAGGAAGATGAGAACAAGCTTTGAAAACCATTTGTTCTTGAGGTATGCAGCTTTTCTTCTGCTTGAGTAATTGCCAGCCTCTTGCTCTTCACAATTTACTCTGAGATCCATTCATGGAACTCAGTCCAGATATTTCTTATTTCTAAGGGATCTATGCTTGAACTGGAAGCATCTACTAAGCTTTGGATTTGTGTGATGCCATTATCCTTAAAGGATGTTAATGCATCATTTATCATTTTTTATCTTTTTGATGAAAGTTCTCCATCATCAGTACTTTTCTGCTTCTTTTCTCTATTCTTCCATCCTGATAGTTCTTGCAGCACATCAGAAATATTTTCCATATTAATCCAAATGCTGATGTCGTCTTCCTTAAATTACTGCAGATAGTTTCCTACATCTGCTTGATTGTGCTCAGAGAAGTTTGGAAATCCTTCGACCAGTACCCCTGAGGTCAATGTTAATTTCCTAAATGATGTATTATCCAGAGTGGAGTTTTCTCTTTTAAGATTCTCAAACCTGATAATTTTTCCAGCGCTTTTAAGCAACTTTCTTGATTCTCCCTCATTAATCAGAATATCGTCAACTACTCCTGATTCCAGCAAGATGTCAGAAATAAGTCTTCCATACGAAATATATCTGTCCTCCATGACAGAACCTATTCTGGAGTTTCTTATGGCTTCCTTCAGAAGTTTGAAGAGAATGGAAGGCAGATGGATCTTAATTCCTTTAAGAAGAAGGAACAGGACACACTTTTGAGTGTCATTAAGTTGATCTGAAGGAAGTTGGTGAAAGACACTTCCTTGTAGGATTTTGAGCCAACTTTATAGTGAATCCTTCAGATTTGGGAAGATTTGATTTTCAACTGTAACTTCATCTTTGAAAATCGAAGCCATGACTTTAACCTCTCTTTCTTTACTAAGTAGATTCTTAGTGATTCTGAACCCGTTGTTCTCATGCATCCAGAGATCTGCAATAGTCTTCTTAGAGATGAAGACTTTTCTTCCAAAAACGAAGGTGACAATGAGGGTATTGGATGTGTTGGCGTGGATCCAAAAATCCTTAGCCAGATGACTATAAGTTGGTCCTTCCAACCTCTTGAAGTAATTACTCCATCCTTGAGTTTCGATTGAAGGAGTAATATCACATCCATTTGATTTCAGATTGTTGAAGTTCACAATTGTTTCTGACATGACGATGAGATGGTCAACTGGAATCTGTTTGGTTATGGGAGTTAAGTCATTTTGGGAGATGGAAGCCATTATAGAGCATGATGGAATGAAGAAGGTAGAATGTATTTAGACAGATTTTCTTAAAAATTCAGATTGGTAAGAACTGTGTTACTGAATTAGGGCTTAGCGCTTTTTATAGAGGAATGAGTAGAGAAATGTTTGGAGAATTTGGGAGAATAACGGTTGATTTTTCCTAGACGCACTAAGTGATGTGGGAAAAGAGGTTTAATGATTATCATCTTTAATAAGGATTATCTTTTCAAGAGTCGTAATAATAACGTTTGCTTAGTTATGACCTGAAAGGGATTTATGGTTCTAGATAGTCCTAACCTTTTCGTGTGATCTTTAAGTGATAATTATTGTTGATTAAGATGCTTAATTATTTTATTTTAATTTTCAGTTAGTTAATCAGCAATAGAGAAACATTCAAGAGGATGAGCAATATATATAGTTAGGAATACTTCAATAAATAATCATGAAGATACATATCCATAAGATGAGAACCTTAATTAATTTATGATTCTAGAAAGACTAACTTCCTATTTTAGACTAAGAAGGTCATAGGTTGACAAATCTCAGGAAGGTTCTTCTCAGTCATTCCATTTCTTCTGCAATGACCAACTACTCCCTGAAGATCAAGAATGTGGGAGATGATTCTACAATATGGAATTTGATAGATTGTGTCATTCCTAGACAAATGGATTTCATCCTTCAGATGATTATAGATGGACTGGGGTAGGTTTATTTTGATCTTAGACACTAGGAAGAAAACAAATAATCATTCTTTGTCAGATAACCATCCTGCTCCTCTTTCTCTTGGTCTTAAATTAGTTATCATGAGCTTGTACCAATCTTTAGCAATAGGAGTGATGGTGCATGGTTGAGTGGGATGGCCTTCGGTTTAAAAAATGGCATGCATATGCCTGTCAAAGCTATGGTTGTTGATATTTCTTTCCACAGTCACACCATCTTCAACACACCTAATGGCTTTAGCTATGATAGTAGGGTTGATCAAGACTGGACAACCAGCAACCACAGACAAAATAGCATTTTTGCGAAAGTCATATTCTAGTACTCTTGCATTTTCCCAAAACTCAGTTACAAGCGAAGGAAAAATAGGTCCAACAAGCATGTTGACGTAGTTTTCCCAGTTCTGAAATTCAATTCCAGAGAGACGACTTGTTTTGTTGAGTTGGGATAGAAGGTTTAAGTCAAGAGTGTATTCCATTAGGAGTTCAAGATCAGAGATTTTTCCTCTGATATTGTGGTAAGACATTTTGAGCAATTTAGTTTTTAGGAGAGAGGTTCTAAACAACTGGATAGTTGAATAGATATTCTTCCTAGAGAAGGGATGAAAATGTGGGGAGAACTTAGGTGTGATAGCTTTTTATCATGCTGGAACACGCGAGGTAATCATTTCCGAGACAAGTAATGAATAGCTGAGATGGTCAGCTGAAAGGACATGCGATAGACTAAATCGCCGTAAACCTATGGGTAGCAGAGTAGTAGCTGACACACGTAATCATAACTGTTTATTTAACTCTAAAAAAATGTCTAATCATAAATGCGTAAGAATCTTATTATAGTTTCAATAAACTTAATATGTCAGTGAGTGACGAAGTTCAAATTATTACTTACTGTTTTAAATTCCAAAAATTAGGATAAACGAAGACAAACATACCTTAGAGATTCTGAAATCTTTTTACAGCAATTCTGAGTGTTTTCCAATCTGACTCTGAGCTTCTGATCATCATCTTTTAGCTTCTGCTTCCTTCAGAGTAATCTGATGTCCACTAAACTTGGATTTCTAGTCGAGAACTGGAGTCAACTTTCTCTTCAGATGACCACTACGTTCTATTGTTCAGGAGTATTCATCTGGTTTCTGAAGGTAATCCTCAGGGTGTGGAGGACTGATT
Source organism: Lathyrus tuberosus (assembly GCA_022829125.1). Taxonomy (NCBI): domain Eukaryota; kingdom Viridiplantae; phylum Streptophyta; class Magnoliopsida; order Fabales; family Fabaceae; genus Lathyrus; species Lathyrus tuberosus. The sequence continues at coordinate 8,261,775 of JALAZF010000263.1, read as the reverse complement.
TTTAGAGGGTCACTAAAACATAAACTTCACATGACATAGTTTGCATGACAATCTTTGTTCTTGCAAGGCTGATCTAACTTGTTTAAAGTTAGTCAATCAAAGGATTAACAACATATCTTCTTCTAAAAGAATGTCAACTGATTTCTTCATTCTGAAAACATCAGCAACTAAAATCCTTTTGACTTCAAGGGATGACTTTAGTTAATGCGTCAAATTGAACATCTTCTGATTTCGGATTAATTTGGTTCTGAGAAACTTATCAGATAGAATCTGACCAATAACATTTTATTCAACTGAGATAGAATCTTAAGTTTAACAGAACTTAATCATCTGAGTTTATTCAACCAAGACTTAGAATTCATTCTCAATTAAATTCTTGATGAATTATTGAATTTCTTCTTCTTGAATCTTTTAACCTCTAGATCATTCAAGATTCAGATGTTGAATCATTTCTAAGAGTTTGAATTCTTCAGATTTTCTGACTTCAACTGACTTTAGTCTGAAGTTCAAAATCATAGAACAACAATCTTTCTTCTTTACATGAAGAAGTTCTGAATGCGTTTTTACACGAGAAAGTCAAGGGTGGACCTAATCCGTTTCTTGAAAACATCTCAAAAACTCATAAAGAATTAATCTTCAGCAAACAAGACTTCTTGTTTTCCGATGATTCAACTTTGAGCAAATATGTGGTTCATCCACACGTATCTTCCAATATAAGCATTCAACAGATACTACTTCTTATCTGATGAATCTATCTTATCAGATGATTCTTCAATCTTCATTAAAACTTAAGTGAGGAAGATTTAGTTGTTTGACAACTGCAAAAACTTCCAGAATCAGTGATTTGCTCAAGTACTCAGATTGATTACAATTTTGTACACAGTCATCTTCTGAACTGTTACAGAAATTGTAAGTGGATTTCAATCTCACCCAGAGTATTTCTACGCACCGCATCTGGATCTTTTTCTGACACTGTTAAGTGTTTGATATCCATCAATAACAGAACTGGAGCTCTGATACCAATTGAAGGTGCGAGAAAGACACAAGAAAGGGGGGTTTGAATTGTGTATTTACTCCTTTAACAACTTTTCGCTTCTTGACAATAAGACACTTTACGTTACATCAGAGTTCGTTGAGAGACTCTGACTTGTGAAGTTATATTCAGACTTGACAATGCTTAGGGCATGAGAACCAATAAGAGTCTGAATGTTATGTACATCATTCAAAACTTGCAGAGCGGAAGCTTATCAGAGTTGCAAGGTTCTGACTTGCTTATGTAAGGTTTTGATCCTCAATATAGAAACATAAACAAAGACATTAAGCATAAGAGTAAAGAACACACGATATATCCTGGTTCACCACAAAGGCTAATCCAGTCCACCCTCCTCAGGTGATTTCGCCTTGAACACAAGGTCTTAATCCACTATAATCAATCTCAATTACAAATGCACGAGCACATAGCTGGTGACTAACAAACTGCGCAGTCGTACTGTGACTAACATGCAATGAACCGTTCAGGGATTCAACTTAATGAATATAATGAAAATTAACCGGCAGGTTCCAATCTCACAAGATCTACTGCTAGGCTTTCACAGCTAGACGTTCAAGGATTCATCGTAATGAATATAACGCTACTGACCCTATTTCGGGATTTCCCACAATGACATCTCGCCACTGTCTTCTCGTGTCTCCGGTCACACTGACCACTCAAGGAATCCTAATTCACCAAGAATTAGTTATACAGGAGATTACAATAATGCTTCTTAACAAGCAGATTACTCCTAAGTTTAAGTACAAAGAACACACAAGTGTTCAAGCAAGATGTGAGCAACAGCTCCTTGCTATCTTAAGAAACTACAAAGATGTATTGTTAATTTGACAGTTGTTGCATCTTGTAGATCTTCTTCTTCTTCTCCTTCTTGGTTGAGCAAGCTTTGAGCAACAACTCCTTGCTTCAGATCTTAAATATTGCGTTGACGAGAAGGTGGTTGATGACTTGACTAATTTTCAATGTTGTCTTCTTCATCAACAGATTCTGTACCAATTTGTTGTTGTTGTGTTGATATGGTCTTTGAACTTCAACAACAATGGTCATGTGTAAATGATGATAGCTTTTGATATTTAAGTGTTACAACGAGAACTCATCGTTGTTGCTATCTTCACACAATGACTTTGATCAATTCTCCATTCATGGACTGAATCGATACCTTCAGAAGCGTTTTCTCCTTTCTTTAAATAACCCAGTAAAATATAGCCGTTGAAATAATGTTGGCTGTTCGAAAAGAGACATTGTGTAATAATTAGCTGTACTGACACATCTCCTTTTTGCTGTGGGAGAAGTGACGGGATATATCTTTCTTGGTCACTGTGTACATTCGTTCACAACGATAACATTTGACTTCCAAACATCAGAGGCTTTTGATGGTAATTTATTGAAGCATGAGTAGAGCCTTCTTAACAGGATATCTGATATGTCAAGTCTTAAGTCTATTGAAGAAGTCCATTAGGAATCAGTCTTAAGAACTTCAGCACTTATCTTTAAGAACATTATCCTTTACTACTTCAAGTCTTCCGAAACTTCAGAACTCGTCCATTAGGAATCTGTCTTCAAAGTCTTCAGAACTTGACCTTTGGAACCGTAATCTTCAGAACGCATAAGTCTTCAGAGTCTTTCTGCACTTGGTCTTCAGAGCCTTCCGCCTTCAGAGCTTCAAGTCATGAGAGTCTTCAGCACTTCGGTTCTCCAGAAGATTATCTTCTTCAGAAGCTTCGCTATCTTCAGAATCACAACCACTTTCAGAGAGCATCCACAAGAGCATTGCAACAGCAATATCGGCATCCTTGGATCTGACTGATCATGATCAGATACAGAAGTATTCTTGCTTCATGCGACTTGTGTCACACATAGTAACTTCGCATATAATCATTTACGCGCATCTGGCTGGTGCTTTGTCGGATCTGATATCTTCAGTAATTATGATCTGCACACAACACACGTTAGAACATAAAATAGTTCTTTCACAAATACGTATTGTTATCATCAAAATATAGATTGACTTGTAGAGACAACTCTTGCTCTCACAACAAGAACTATCTCAAAACTACTCATCAAGGTGAAACACCAAAAGAATCGAGTACAAATCGAGGTCTACTAATAAGCAACTGGAAATCATGTCAATCAACCTCATTCAAGGTCAGCAACCATGCCAAAATTAACTTTAATATGTGTGCCAAAACACTCTAAAAGATCTTCCCAAGAATCAAACAAGAAGTGCCTCAATCAAGAGCAAGAGCTTAAATTAGGTTAAAAAGACACCTTACATTAGAAAATAAAAAATAAATATCAAAACAAAATAAATTAAAAATTAAAAATTATAGAAAATTATATAAGACTTTAAAATATGACCATGAATTTTTTTTGGGATTTTTTGACAAGAAAATATTTTTAATAAAAGAAAATCAAACGAGTTAATAAAAGGAAACAAAAGAGAAAACAAGGTCAAGAGGGGTGCATTAGCAAAGAGAACATGAATTGGAAATCAGTTAAACAGACACATTGGGCCAAGGATGGGGTGGTGTAGGTAGCAATGGCATTAAGCCCAGATGTCATAGACCCACAAAAAAAATCAAAAACTCAGCATTTTAATGAAACGAATCGTTTCATTCACAAATATGGTTAGCTAGCAATCACACGTGAGCATGTCAAAGCCAAGGTCCATGCCACCTCAGCATCCACCTCAGACGCCGGAGCCCTAGCTCCGGTCGTCTTCCCTGGTGAGCCTCACCGGTGGCGACCATAACAGATGATAAAAATGAAAAAAGAGGGCACTACTTTGTCATACCCTAAATTTTGACCACAATATTTCTCATCATTGTGCAAATCACCACAATATGGATGTACCTTCATGCCTCATCAATCATCTCAAAGATTGTTGAGCATTCACTCCAATCAAGAATTAGGGTTATTGAGCCCTCTCAAAGCATTCAGACAAATGATCAATCAAGAATGGACATGATCCTCAACTTGTCAAGCCTCTCAAACATCCATGAAGGATCAAGAGGTTTCCCACATCAAGAATCAAGCATGAAAATGCAACATCTCAAGTTGATCAAGCCTCAAGATCATCAGTGTCACCAAATTAGGGTTTTGGTCGACCAATGCCTCCAGAGGGAAATGTTCATCTGGGCATGAGCCAATACTTCAAAACATGATCCAAGAAGCTCAAAGGGGCCTCATGGATCCAATCACAAGTTCAAAATAGCCTCAGGGGATGCATTCATCAAAAATCAGGAATTAGGTTTCTTGACCTAATTCACCCCTAAGTTGACTTTTGGAACAAGGCATTTGCCAAAACCTCAAGGAATGTTTTGAAGACCCCAAATATCTCATATTGATCCTCTTACAAGTTCAAATAGACACAAAGTACTTGATTTATGAGCAAAATAAAGATACAAATTCATCTGGACCACAATCTAGGGTTTTTTAGAAAAAGTCAACCATATCTTTGACTTTTGACCAAGACATGATCTCAAACCTTGGGACATGATTCAAGACACTCTAAAACACCTATGGAGTCCATCCATTAGGTTTGAATTAGGTCAAAAACTTGATTTCATAGAGAATCACAATGTTTGAAATTCATCTGAAAAAAGTCAACTGTACCATAAAATCAAGTTTGACTTTTTGGATTTCCTTACAAACATGGCTTCCTTAAGTAAAAAACAATGTTAACTCATGATTTGGATCATCATTCATCAATAAAAATCAATAAAAGCGAGGTTACTTGCAAAAGGGGCAATTTTAAGACACTTGAAATTTCACTAAGTCATGGAAGAAAGTGATTTCTACCCAACTTTGCAAGACCATAACTTGTGATCAGGGCAACCTTTTTCTTCCATCCAAAGCTCAAATGAAAGCTCTCATTACATACTTCAATAATGTCGACTACACCTCATTCCAAATCCTCATGGATTTTGAGTTATGGATTGATCAAAATCACAAAAAATGGAAAATGGACACTTTTTCAACACTTAGTGAAATTTTGGACAGAATCTGTTTTGCATTTTCACCAACTCTAGGACCATTTTTCATTATGAACCAAGATGATTCAAGACCAAAGTTAAACATCAAAGTTGAAGTATGTTATAAGGGCTTTCCAAAAAGTACAAGAGCCTCCCATGATTCAACTTGAGCAAGGAGTTATAAGCCTTCAAAAATGGCATTTTTTACCCAGCCTACACAAAGGCATGAAAACATAACTTGGTTACCACGATTTCTTGAGCCAATTTTGTACACTTGCATCATTTCATTTCTGTCCAAATTTAACATGAATGATGAAGAATCTGATAACAAAGCCTATCACTTAGGCATGTGATCTTTAAAGATGCATTTCCAAAACTTCAATTTTGTTTCAAAGCATTCAGGAGGTGCATTGAGGTGGCATGGACTGAGTCATTAATCACTAAAGGAGTCAAGCCTTATCCCTACAACAGAAGACTCATAGCCTGCAAGATTGACTCAAGTCAATGGCTAGAGGAGACTTTGGCTACATGACAAATTCTAATGGACAATGGAGTGATCTAGCCCCCAATCACTATTTCTCCCAAAACAAACTTGCTCTACTATAAATAGAGATTCATTCTGATCAATTTGAGTACACCAAAGCATAACAATACATGTTTTCCTCCAAATCACTCTTCAAAAATCAGAAAATGATTCTTTAGGAAGTCACTAACGAATTTTCAAATAGGGATGAATTCCATCAAAACCAACCATCCCAGCACCTCATATATATCATATATGAGTGATCCATAACCTCAAAACACATCTGGAACACCAGAATCATCAAGTCATTATCCATTTGCTCAAGCTTTTTGTCAAAGCTGCAGTTGAAGTGCCACAATAAGATCCATGTACTTTCAATCCATTCCAAGCTTCCAAACACCACATTAGGTCCATTGAAGCTGTCCAGATCATCAAACAACATCTATAACACCTCCAACACACAATTCGATTTCTTCTTGCAAGAGGTAAGCCTGAACTCTCAAACTCTATGATCCATGCATCATAAATGTGCTTTCAAGTTACAAACATGTTTCTGCACTTATGTAGAGTGTTTACCCTCAATCAATTGCTTTGTAGTTATCGTGTATAGGATTTCATAGTGTTCTTGCAGAAATTAGGGTTCATGTGTTCATCACTTGATTTCTCACTCCACACTTAATATAAATGCAATTAATGGATACCATTGAAATCCTTGTTCAAAAACGAGTGAGATTCATGTTTACAAAAAACAAAACCATTATAATCAGAGAGAAAAGTGAGGTTTTGTAAATCAGCTATGGTGCGGTCAGGAGGAAGAAGAAGGTGACCGTTGGCGCCATTTTTTGAATTATTTGAATTTTTGATTATTTTCTTAATTAATTTTAAAAATTAATTTCTCTCTCAATTTTAATCATTTTTTATTGGTTCTTTTTTTAAAATTTCACAAAAATGTTAAAATATTTTATTCTACAAAAAAATAAAATTTATATTATTTATTTAATATAGTTTGAATTTTTATATCATTTTTTATTTAATTTCCTTTGAAAATTATATTTTTTAAATTAAAATTAGGTTTTTCTTGATTTTAATTTTTTTCAAACTTTATTTGAAACACTTTTGGGTCTCTAATAGAGTGTAAGACCCATCCCCTTTGTAAATACACCATTTTGGGCCTCGGTTATGTATAAGTCCCGATGCGATTTTCAAAATAAACGGTGCGATCGTTGTTTTTCAACTAGGCATCTCCTTGAGCTGTAAGCCGCATAAACTTCATTTCAAACATCTCTTGGGCCTCTTTATCGAGTGTAAGACCCATTCCTTTGTAAATATATAATTTTGAGCCTCAGTCATTGTATAAGTCTCTTTGTGGTTTTAAAAATCACGGCGCGATCGTCGCGTTTTCAAATTTTTCATCTGGGCATCTCCTTGAGCTATAAGTCCCAACTCTTGTATAAAAATAACTTTTTGGGCCTCTATTAGAGTGTAAGATCCATTCTTCCTTGTACAGAAACATTTTTGGGCCTCTACTATAGTATAAGTCCCACAACATCTTTCGATATTGGAGTGCGATCTCTGTTTTCAAAACAGGTCATCTGGGCCTCTCCTTGAGTATAAGCTCTAATATTTTGTACATAAAATTTGTTTTAAACAATAAAAAACTTCCAGGGGCCTCTCCTTGAGTTATAAGCCCCATGCCTCTGTTTTCAAAATCATTTATCTGTTTTAACTAGTACTAAGAGAAGCATTATTCCCGGTGAAACTGCTCTTAGACCACTTGGGCCTCTCTTTGAGTTATAAGCCCCAAACACACTTTTCTTAAACAGAAAAATTTCTTTTAATTCAAATTCAAAGTTTTGTCAAAACTTTCTTTAATTTCTTAAAACCCTAATCATACAATTATAGTCAATACAACAGATCACCATACACTTGGGCCTCTTCTCATAGTGTAAGACCCAACATCTTTTCAATTCCATGCATATTTGTTATATACATGTCAGGTCTATGCTTAGGTCAAACCAGAGGTTACTTTTAACTTAGTCAAAACTAGTTCCCTCATAGGAAATTCCCTATACAGTCTGCCTCCTCTTGGGCTTATTCAATATGGAACAGAGAAATGCATTATTCCCGGTGAAACTTTTCTCAAGACTGTCAAAACTTAGAAATGTATGTATACAAGAAATTCATTTCCCCATAGAGGATTAATTCCCAGTGAAACTTCTTTTTAATTTCTTCAAATCTTAGAATTGTTCAACAAAGAAAGGATTAATTCCCGGTGAAACCTCTCTTGAACTTTTCTTAGGTTTGGACCCACAGGCTTCCTAGAAGCATCCCCAGCCTCCTCTTGGGCTTAGTACTAGGACCCAAAGGCTTCCTAAAAGCATATGATAGAAATTAGTCTTCTTTTTCAGCCAATCCCCAAAGAAGTCAAATTTCCAGAACATCAGACCATTCTAGGGTTGATCTTCATCCCTTAAACCAACATCCTCCTCTTGGGCATCATACCAAGACCCCTTTAGCTACACCAGAGTCTACCACTTCTTGAGAGACTTGGACAATCTCAGCCTCCTCTTGTGCTTCATACAAGTAGACTTGGAATGTCTCATCCACTATGGGATCTCACACAGAGACCCTCAAGTTTCCCAAAAGCATAGGAAATACCTCTTTTGAAATTTATTAATACACCGGTTTCTAGCAGAGTTAAAAACCTTTAAGGTTTTCAAACTCACCTTTGAACTTCTTTGATCTCCAACAAGGTTCAAGAATCCCCAACCAAGGTCAATTTACCATTAATAAATCCTCAACAGAATCAGAGCCTCATGGCATCTGATACTTCAAATCTGCCCTAACTCCCCAGCAAGAGTAAATCCTTTTGGACCCCCCATATACAATTTGGACCTGCTCCTGGATTTCAACAAATCCTCAGCAAAAGACAGCCTTCTCTTAGGCTTCATATAAGAATTTCCTCAGTCAGCCTCAATCTTGGGCTTTGTACAATATAGATAAAACCCTCCCCAGTCGAGTCAGTTTCCTTTAGCTTCAACCTTGGGCTTTGATCAAGGCACATAAAAATCAACATCCCCTCAGATGAGACCATGAGTCTTCTCTACAGGAAGACATCTTCTCTATACATCACATATTAAAAAAATGATCAAAACCTTTTCCAGATAATTGCTGTAAGTGGCACACTTGTTGATTCAAAATCCAAGTTGAAGTCCTTCCTTTATCCTGGCTAAAATTTATCTTTCATCTGACTGCTGTAAGTGGAAAGCCTCTGGATTCCATACATTCAAGCCAATGTCCTTCTCTTAGCATGAAAGACTCATAAGGAAAAAATGGCATTGCTCTACACTGAGTTAAAGCTTTCTTCCTTCATGACATCCCTTTTATAAAGGAAATTATGGCATTGCTGGATTCTACATATCCCAGTTAAAGTAATTCCCCTTTATAACCAATTTCTTAACAATTGTGATCAATAGGTGAGTATTTCTCCCTTTAGAGATGACAAATTCTCTCTCTCAGTCACCCTTTTAGCTTCAATCTTGAGCTTTGAACAAGACACAAATACTCAGCTAGCTTCAATCTTGGGCTTTGAATAAGACACACACATCTTTCCTCCCATAGAATATGAGGAACTACGATTGCTCTGATTTCCCAAATCTCTTTACAGGAATATGTAGGCATAAGATTGCGAAATCTTAGCGAGCACACAAATAAAAAATTCTAGGTCCAGTACCTTACCAAAAACAACAGAAAACCCGAAAAGAACAAAAACCTTCTCTCAACACTCCTAAAAGAGAAACTTTCCCAATCCACAATAGATAAACACAAGAAAGCATTTAAAGTTAACAGGAATACATGCAAAAGAAAGTTCATATGGATTACCATAGATACACTGGGTGTTAATAGCTTCCCTTTGTATAACCAGACCCCGATCCCCGATCTCTTAGCATTTGTTAAAGAAAAAATTTGCGTGCACGGTTAGTTTAAGATATCTTCCCCTTCCTTAACCAGCTTCGTAGGATAAATACATAAATAAGAAAGTAACACCCAATCCAATTTGCGGTAAGGTGATCCCGTCACCGACAAAAATCGCACGCTACAGAAAAATGGCGACTCTGCTGGGGACATGGATGAATTTGTCTAGGATTAGAATTCCTAAGAGGTCTAGGCTTTGCTTTGCATTTACTTTTATGTTATCTTACTTGCTTTCTCATTTTATATATCATATTCTATCATATTACTTGATACCCTTGTTTAAATTACTATTATCTGGGAATGCGATTAATACGCATGTAGTGAGTCCGAGAGAACATTAAGATAAGTCGTGGCGTCTCCAGGAAGGCTTATAGGGAGTGAATCCCGACCAAGATAACTTGGCAGTCCACCGAATTAGTGGAGGTACCCGCGTGGATTTACCAATGTTGAATGAGCATGTCGTGAAAGCATTGTTTTATCCCATTGGGTTATCCTTGAAACTGAGGATTTAGTAGACATTTAACCATATAAACCATTAGGTAGTGCGGTGACTATCGGGAATAGTTGATACGCGATACTACACTCAAAGGAGATTCATCTTAGGATATTACAGCTCTTCTGAGTCAATCGATTTGCTGTTAATATCCCTAAGAGGGGTCAATGATTTTTGGAACCTCAGTTAGAACCCGTTCTACAGGTACAAAAATTGACCTATTAGTACACACATTTGGGGATGGGTAGACCCATGGCTCCATGCTCGTGACAATGAACCCCTAAACCCATGTTTTCAAATGTTTTTGTTTGTTGCATTCATGCATCCATGCATTCATTAAAAAAGGGCCTTTTTAAAACAAGAAAAAATCTTTTTCTAAAAGGAACTAAAACAATAATTGCAAATATCAGAGGGTGTGTTATGGATTTCGGTAGAAGAAAAACACACAAGTACACCTTCAAGGTTCCGAAACTAGAAGACTTAAGGAAATTGGGAAGAATGATTACTAATCCTGAGGCTTTCAGAGCTAATCACGGAGGACTGATGTCTCTTTTGAAGGTCAACATGGTTGAAGGAATCCTGTCTACACTGGTTCAGTTTTACGATCCGGTTTACCACTGCTTCACCTTTCTAGATTATCAGCTCACGCCGACACTGGAAGAGTACTCCCACCTGATTAATTTACCTATCACGGATCAAGCTCCGTTTTCTGGACTGGAAGAAATTCCAAAAGATCAAACCATTGCAAGATCAATCTCTTTGGAAGAGTCAGGAATCAGGACTCACATGACCACCAAGGGAGGAATCCAGGGTTTACCAGCTAAATTCTTGATGGAGAAAGCTTTCTACTTTGCCAGTGTAGGATATATAATCGCTTTCGAGGATGTCTTTGTTCTGCTCATATATGGGTTATTCCTCTTTCCCAACATTGACAACTTCGTCGACGCCAATGCTTTTAAGATATTCTTAATCGAGAACACTGTCCCAACCTTGCTCGCAGATGCTTATCATTCCGTACACTTAAGGAATTTGTACAGTGGAGGAATGATCACATGCTGTGTACCATTACTCTACAAATGGTTTATTTCCCACTTACCCAAGTCTGCTGCTTTTTGGGATCACAAGAGTAGTCTGCGATGGTCACAAAAGATTATGTCCCTTAACAATTCCAACATAGATTGGTGCAATCGAATCTATGACGAGGTAAAAATCATTGACAAATGTGGAAGTTTCCCTAATGTACCCCTCATTGATACTAAAGCAGGGATCAACTACCATCCAATTTTAGCTCGCCGTCAACTTGGATACCCGATGAAGAATATCCCACATAATGTTCATTTGGAAGGTCTTTTCTTCAAGGAAGGGGAAAATGACAGGGCACTAAAGAAAGAAATAGTGCATGCCTGACAACATGTTCACAAGAAAGGAAGAGAGTCCCTAGGAAGACCAAGTTGTACCTCTGCAGAACCTTACCTCCACTGGGTATAAACTAGAGTCATCAAACTAAGGATGCCTTACCCTCGTCAAGATGCTTTTCCCTTAAAGGAATATGTCCTTTATTTCTTGTCTGATACGGAAAAACTCCAGATCACTGTCAACACGGTCCAACGTGAGAGGAACTCTTGGAAGAACAAGTACCAGATTCTTAATTTGGAATGTACCAAGATTCAGGAACTGCTAAAGGAAAAGGATGCTCTGATTAAGATATTAGAGCAGCATGCTATAGAAAGTCAGGAGGAACAAAGAAAATTGCTCACTCCTTTCACTTGGAAAAGGATCGTCGACCCGACAATGGCTGAAAGGGCCCGATCAAAGAAAAGAAAAGTTCAGGATCCATAAGCCTAATTTTCCTTCTCACACTTTGTAAAATACTGTACTTTTCCTTGTAAAATATTGCAACCTTTAAGTTCAATAAAAGGGTCTCCCCCGCTGTGTGATATTTGCAATATAATTGTTGAAGTTTCTTTTGAGAACAAAAACTAAAAAATATGTATATCATTCTTTGCATATCATTCATCATTCTCACATAGCACATCTTTGTCTTTGAGTCTCACATATGTGTCGCACTCTAGAGTCAAACTGTCCATTCATACAATACTCGGGCCAATCGACAAAAGAAAATGGACGATCTCGAGGAAGAAAACAGAGAGCTGAGAGAAGAAATCAACGCTATAAAAGAAAGTTTGGAGAAACTCCACAACACCCTGCAATCCCTGGCAGCAGCCCCGGAACAACAACATCAAAGGACTGTGATCTCAGAGATTACATCCACGCCAGCATTTGAGACACCTGGAAGTCATCCTCAGTACAACATGCCTAAAGGTTTTCCCTGGGGAATGCCTCTCAACTTTATACCTGAAGGATACATCCCACCGGTCACTGAAGACCCGAAAGTCGTAACAGGAACCGCTAGGCCTGAAAGTTACAAACTTTGGGTAAATGAAGATGCAAGGGTCACAGTAGAAACTCCTGAAGGTTACAAACTTCAGGTCACTGAAGCGCCAAGAGTTACTGCTGTAATGTCTATACCACAACCAATGGTATACACTACCCCAGAAGAACAGATTCTGCAGGCCACTTCTGGCAGAAACGAAGAAGTATATGAAAGGATGAATGAATTCCAGGAATAATTCTTGGAAATGCAGAAGGAACTGCATGCCGTTCGTGGACAAGACTTATTTGGCAAAGACGCCGCTGACCTTTGTTTGGTCCCTAATGTAAAGATACCGCACAAATTCAAGGTACCTAACTTTGAAAAATACAAAGGAAACTCTTGCCCTCAAAGTCATTTGGTGATGTACGCTCGGAAAATGTCTACTCAGACAGAAAATTAACAGCTACTAATCCATTACTTCCAAGACAGTTTAACCGGTGCCGCACTCAAGTGGCACATGGGTTTAAACTGCACCAAGATCAGTACTTTCAGAGATCTCGGTGCAGCCTTCGTTCAGAAGTATAAATACAACTTGGATATGGCACCAGATAGGGACCAGCTCAGAGCAATGTCACAAAAGGATAAAGAAACTTTCAAAGAATATGCTTAGAGATGGCGTGAAATCACCGCCCAGATATGTCCTTCTCTCGAGGAAAAGGAAATGACAAAGATTTTCCTGAAGACGTTGAGCTCGTTTTATTACGATCGAATGGTCGCCACTGCACCCAGTGACTTCACTAAAATAGTAAACATGGGAGTACGACTAGAAGAAGCAGTCCGAGAAGGACGATTGGTAAAAAATGTAGAGCCATCTAGCAGTACTAAAAGGTACAATAGTGTTTTCCAAAAGAAGAAAGAGCAAGATATCAGTAATATCTCTCTAGGAAGGCAAAGACGAAGGTATCAACCGGTAGCAGCAGTAAATCCCGCTATCAACCCTGCGTCTGCTCCGACACATCAACCTCAGATTTCTTCGAGCCAACTAAATCAACAACAGTATCAGCAAAGGCAGCAATAGCCTCTTCAGCAGGCTCGTCCGCAGTACAATAGTAACAATCGTACTACCCGATCATCAGAGTTTGACCCTATACCGATGTTGTATGCAGAATTATTTCCGTTTCTACTGACTAAGGGGCACGTTCAAGCCAGGACTCCTCTTACAGTACCAAAAAATCCACCGTTTTGGTTCAAAAGAGATCAAACTTACCCTTACCATCAAGGGGGATCGGGACATAACATTGAGAATTGTCTCAGTTTCAAGTCTGATGTAGAAAAGCTCGTCAGAAATGGGATTTTATCTTTCAAAGATACTAATCTGAATGTTCAGACGAACCCATTACCGCAACACGAGAAGACTACAGTGAATTTGATAGAAAGAGAGCCTAGCGGCAGTTATCAAATTCACAATGTACGTTTACTGGGAACCAACCTAGTAAAAATGCATTGCAGACAGAGCGGGTACGACCATGTGCCATCTCATACCTATCATCAGTGTGATATCTGTTCCAAGAATAATCAAGGATGTGCCATAGTATAAATAGCTCTCCAAGAGAAATGGATCTGGGCTGGATTCAGGATTACAGGATTCGTGAAGTAAACATGGTCCATGCACATCCAAACGTTGTTCAAAACCATGACATTCGTGCAATGAACGTCAATCTAGTGGCAATGCATTCAAGGTAAAGTTAATATTACAATTTGCCATGGCACGATTACAGCGCTTGCCCTATCTTCTCAAAAGACAATCAGGGATGCTCTTTTGTACAAGAGGCTCTCCAGCGTCAGATGGATCTTGGATGTATCCAAGACTACCATGAAAGGAATGATCATCAGGTTAACATGGTTCAAATATTTGACATTCGCTTAATGAATACCAGTCTGGTAGAATTGCATGCCAAGCAAGTCAGACTTGGTTTTCTGGCCTCGCACGATTATCAAGACTGTAAAGAATGCTACGAAAACGACCAAGGGTGTGCACTTTTACAAAGGAATCTTCAACACCTGTTGGACCACTGGTGGCTTCCGATCTACCAAGATGAAGACACGCAACAAGTTAGCATGGCTGATGGGAATCCTAGTAGACACCAAAGTTATGATATCTACTCACTGGAAACACATCTGGTAAGGATGCACTGCATACAAATTGGATATGGTTGGGTACCACCTCACAATTATAAACGCTTTGGAATATGCTCGGAAAATAACCAAGGATGCTATCTCGTACGAGTAGCTCTCCAGCATCAGTTAGACCGAAAGGAAATTCAACCACGCTTGAATTCTGAATCAATCAACACAATACAAGGTTGCCTCCCTGTTCGAAGCAAGGACCAAGGACTACTAGACAAAAGTACTGTCATAGTCTCCAATCATGGGATAACCAAGGATGTTTGCGCCATAATTCCTCTGCTTAATGAGTCCAAAATCTCTCGTAACAATAGGAAAATTCCGAACTTAGAGCTGATTAAGGTCGCCTATGATGGTCAGAAAACCCAAAAAGCTCTTGGGGTTTTCTACTTGCCAGGACCAATACCGTACAAGTCAAAAAGGGCCATCCCATACAAGTACGGTGCAACGACCATAGAAAATGGAAAAGAAACTCCATTACCATCCGTTGTGAACATTGTCGACATCAGTCAGGTTACCCGGAGCAGTCGAATCTTCAACAGAGGAGTTAGAGAGCCTACCAAAGAAAAGGAACCTCAAGTCAAAGTTCCTAACCAAAAAACGGCCAATCCCGTAATCCAGAAAAGCGAGTACAACATTGTGGATCAATTATTGCAAACTCCATCTCGAATCTCTGTACTATCTCTCCTGCTTAGTTCAGAAGCTCACAGGGAAGTTCTACAGAAAATCTTGGAACAAGCCTTTGTAGAACATGATGTGACAGTGGGTCAATTTGACAGTATTATCTCCAACATCACTTCTGAAATTCTGGTACATGTGCATAATTCAGATGTCTTAAAACATGCCATTTGACATCTGGTCTGACATAAACACACATGGCAAGGTATATAACAATATGCTTGGTACTTAAAAGATAAAAGCAAAACACACAGAATTGTTAACCCAATTCGGTTTAACACACCTACTCTGGGGGCTACCAAGCCAGGGATGAAGTCCAGTATCAGCAGTATCAATTCAAAGCTAAACTCTCCGTCTACAGCTTATCACTTAATAACTACCCAATGACCCTTCTACCTAGATCCTCTCTAGCTATGAGAAACTCTTCTCACTCACAATCATCGCAATGATGTCTATCAGTCAACACTCCTCCACTGCATCAACGACTCTTTACCTATACAACAATTCAACAAGGAAGACACACTTCCAAGACACAACTTAGAGTTACTTAAAAGCTTCCTCCAAGAACAATACTCCTCTTACTTAACAGCTTCGAGGATCACACTAACAAACTGTCCAACTCACATGTCGAGTGGTACAGGAACCAACCCTAATAACAAAACTTTTACATCTTTGGTTGAGTTACAATTCTAGGTTACACTGCATCTATATATAACCTATTTCAACTGGATTTGGGCCTTCACAAACACAGCAAATAAGCTGCTACAAATCAGCAGAAACTTCTGCTACATAATAGGACTCAATCTTTAACTTCCTAAAATATCTCCATATTTAGAAAATGTATATTTTCCAGTATTCTTCTCAATTTGAATCTTCAGACCTTTTAATTCAGCGCCACATAGAATTTGCATATTATTCCCTGAATATTCTGCATCTGTTAAGACATAACAGAATCTTTAATTCACTTTGGTTCTGGCGCGATGTCGAATGGACCTTCATGGGACATCTTAATACGACATGTTGTTCCAGATGTTGAAACCACTTCAACTCAACATGTTCCATTGCACAATAGGACTTCTTGCTAAACTTGTTCTTCTTTAGCAAGATAAAATATCCTACCTAACATATTGCTGTTATTATTTGTTTTACAAAATTAATGCCAACCCTACACAATAAAGAACTAACATTCTCCCTCTTTGGCAAATTTTGGCTAAAACAAATATATAAACATTACAACTCAGATTACAGCAGCAATTACAACCTTACACTAATTTCAGTAGTCATTAGCAACTACTGAACCTAACAGTAACCATCAGTAGCTACTGTGTACAACAACCATGGAGAATCATCTTCTTGGGAAATCTTGAATGATGTTAGGACATCATGTTTGATAACTCTTTCCAGCATATTCTATGAGCTCCATAACAACACCTCCGAGCACCACAACACAACAACTTCAGGCAACACATTAGGACCTAAGATGTAGAAAGTCCTGAAGTCATTTGGTGCACATGAGGAAGAAAATATCTGGTGCATATGAGGAAGAAGATATCAGACACTCCCCCTCAATACAACACATTTCTTTTTCCTTCCAGGACAGACCCAGAACAATTGTAGAAGACTCCTCCAGAAAAGAAACGTCTGTCTTGACATAAAGGACCAATGGTGGCATAAGAGATTTCTGCACACCTTAATTGATCAGACGCCCCTAGTCGACCTGAGGCATAAGATGAAACTTAAGAAGTACCAATCTACCAACCCAGGTAACTCAGAACACAAGTCACAACTGTGTTCATAACTCAGGACACAAGTCACAAAGACTCAACACCAACTCAAGGAAAGGATACCCTCTTCGACATTTCTGCACACATTTGGAACTGCAGACTCCAGACATGGCATCTGCGCAAACCATTTCGCACACCCTTTCTCCCCCTTTTTAGCCAAAAATTGGTAAAGAAAGCCCTCACAGAACCAGACCCAAGTGATGCTCACCCAAATACGAACCAACTACATAAGACTTATGAAACAAGAACACTCACAGGCTAAAGGAGAAGAGAACAACCCCTATAAATAGCTGACCAGTTACTTTGGAATTAACGAGCTTTGAATATGTCAAGGTTCTTGGTCAAAGAAACGCTATTTTAGGTACCAAAAACTCTATCCAAATTCAATGTCTACCTTCCAAAATAGTCTTGACTGCCTTTATTGTTTCTCAACTGATTCTTACCATAAATTGAGCCAATAACGTTTCATGCATAGGCAAAGACACGTGTTTCACCTTGTCCTTACACTACCGACCAGAATAATTCCTTGTTTGGCTCAAGAGAAACATGTCCTGTACCATGTTCTGACATCTTACCAAACAATGTCTGCTTGCTCAGAAAATAAAACACAACCATATTTTCATTTCTGTTGGATTCTGAGACGACTTCTATTGATCAGCACAACTCACAATCCCTACTAGATTCCTTCAGAACAGCAGAGAAAAATGAATTCTCCCAGATACAACAATTCTGCTTTTCAGACTCCTCCTGCATAAGCACTAGCTTCACGCAGCTAGGATATCACACCGGCCTTAGGAACACCCAACCACACTTAGTAGTACATGTCCCATCATGTTGTTTGACATCACTTTGCGCAAGCTACACAAAAGTCTGAACACTTGCAGTAATAGACCATAGACAGCAGCCTTAACTCCCCCTGACATGAACAACCAATGCTCCTTATGATAGCACAATGATATTGCCACATTCTCAACACTTAAGAACTGCCACTTCTTGTATTTGTTAAGCAAGATCTCACCATGTTTATTTCAGATACATGGTCTGCCAAGTCTAATATAAAAGCCCACTTGATTTGGAATTTCTCACATATTCCATAACAACTGTCTTTAGATTACTTGCAACACAAGATAAAGACTGCCACCACCTTTTACTTGTATTAGAAGGAACCTCCATATCTTCAGCCATTTTGATCAGATCACACCACTGACAACAACCTTCATCAAGATCAGAATCTGCCCATTCTAATCAGAACTGCCACTTCAGACGATAATTCTGCTTCTTCCAACTCCACAAGCCCGGTTCCAGACCTCCATCCAGGATACACAACAAACAATGATGTTGTAACAATATGTAGGACATCAGCATAAGACAAATGAACACACTTTCTGTATTTTATTCAGGTAATCACAACCACCTGATCACAACCAGCACCAGCAGCTTTACCGAAAACAAATTCAAAAGAATCACATCAGACAACTCGACAAAACCTAGGCTCACTCTCCATCCTTTTAGCCACAATTGGACAACCTCTTAACCTACCAAGGCACCAAACACGAAGTTCTGACATCCAATGTGACAAGGTTAAAAAAAACAGGTTCCCAAGAAAACAAGTTCCCAAACCAAAAATCACTTTGACTGGTCAGGCGATACAAACAAGGACTCTTTATGCAGTATAAAAACCAAGCCTCCTTGCTTCTAACAGCACATCACAGATAGAACCATGAGTCAGTCTAACAAGGATGCAGGAAAGAGACACAAGCATGAAGTCAAGAAACCAGATCCACAAGAGTTGAAGGACAAAACATTGTCCACAGCTGGGGCAACTTCAGGAGCAACAAGAACAAGAAAGACATCAGAGACAAGGATGAAAGCCATCAAGAAACCTCAAGTGCAACTTCAAGCTTCTGATGATGAATGGGATGAAGATTGGAGAACTTTTTTTGATTCGGGGGGTTGGGATAACCTTTAGACCCTTTGTTTGTTGCTTTTACTATTCTTGTATGCTTTCAACAGTGCAATAAAGTTTTGTTTCAATTCTGTTCCATTTAAACTAAACATATGTAATAAAGATCACAACTGCACAAAACACATCCCAACACAGTTAATGCAACTACCTAAATTGCTTCTGGCCAAAACACATCATGTAAAAGGAAAATGCAGCAGCAGAAAATAGAAGTCAGAACATCTCTTTAGACATATATCAACCACAATAAGTGCCAGCAACAATCTCCCATCACACGTCCAGCTGTATAAAATTTTGACACTCTCCCCCTATCAAGAATAACATGTGCTTCTTCGTACCTTGAAGAATGGAAAACATAAGACGCATCTTCATGTCTTCAAGAGCTCACTCTTTGTTCAACTCACAAATTGACCACAATCATCCCTTGTACCAATACTCACATGATTCCAATCTGATCAACTTTTCTCTATCTAAGACCACCAGTACTCCTTTGCACGAAAAACACCTTAAATGAATGGAGAACATGAGACTCATCTTCATGTCTTCAAGAGCGCACTCTCTGTTCAACACACCTGCTGAACACATTCACCTACAGCTTGACCCTCACATCAGGTAGAGGCTTGTGATAAAAAACCAAAAACATTCTGAACAGAATGTTCTGTCAACAGATGTTAAGCATCAGTCTTGACATCATGAACAGAGTCCAGCTGTACTAAGAAAAACACCACATTCCAAAACAGAATCTCCAAGCTTCCCCCTGACCCAGCAACAACCATCATATCACAGAAGATCACAAGAACACAAGAGCAGTGTTCTCCCATCCAACTCTTCAAAGGCAATCATTCCCTATCATTCTCCCCTTTAATAGCCGCACAGACTATGATTGGATCAAACCAAACCTTAATCACACACAATCAATACTAGTCTAGCTTCACACGATCATTCAGGTAATGCTTCCAAAAACAAAGAAAAATCATGACTCTTTGATCTTTGACCTTCATGTCCAAGAAGTCTGCTAGAGATGATACTTCTTGAATCTCAGGTTCTCCACTCCTGCATCAAGGACCAGAAATAAACAGAGCTCAGGAGTAAATAACATGTTGATTACACCTTGACCAACTCATACATCCAAGATAAGTTCCAGGGCCAGAACTTCTTAGACATACCACCCAGATACCTCCTCTTCCAGATCAGGGGTAGGTTCTAAACCCATGTGATCAAACTACATTAGTATAGCACCCAGAGCATCTGCTATGGCATTCCTTTAGACCACAGGATTCTGCACAATTCTGACATGATGTTCTAACACCAGATAGGACATCATTCCAAGTAACACAACAAGAAATCAAAGACTGGAGATTAGCCCTTTTAGGAATAGAAGCAAAAGTAAATTACTTCTCACTTACTTCAGATCTCTTCCTTACACCTTCACTTATCAATGCCTTTATGAATGGACTTGAACAATAATCTTCAAGTATCGCTGAAAAAGTAAGTTGAAGCAGTCTTGCACATATCCCATCGCCATAGGATATACATTCAGAGAAGAACAACCTTCTCATTTACAACCTCAGGAGTTTTCAGATAGATACGCAGCGGATCAAAACACAAACTCCTCAAACCTTCAGGTGTCACATATCAGCCCTAGCATCATAATCCAGGTGACACCACAATACCACAGGGTTGAAAATAAATCAAATCTAACAAAACCACCATACATCAACTATTCAACCAAAACTCCAAACCTTCAGCACGTGCCACTGCCAGTCACGAACAGTCCATCCTCCACTTCTAGGGACCATTCTCACAACTACATGAACTTATCCAAGTTCAAACAACTTTTTAGTAGAGAGCTTCTACCTTGACCATGAACCAGAAAGTATCTTCCCTCGGATCTCATCCAGATACAAAACAGAATGACCTGCTCTGATACCAATTGAAATTCTGGTACATGTGCAGAATTCAGATGTCTTAAAACATGCCATTCGACATCTGGTCTAACATAAACACACATGGCAAGGTATATAAAAATAAGCTTGGTACTGAAAAGATAAAATCAAAACACACAGAATTGTTAACCCAGTTCGGTTTAACACACCTACTCTGGGGGCTACCAAGCCAGGGATGAAGTCCACTATCAGCAGTATCAATTCAAAGTTAAACTCTCCGTGTACAGCTTATCACTTAATCACTACCCAATGACCCTTCTACCTAGATCCTCTCTAGCTATGAGAAACTCTTCTCACTCACAATCATCGCAATGATGTCTAGCAGTCAACACTCTGCCACTGCATCAACGACTCTTTACCTATACAACAATTCAACAAGGAAGACACACTTCCAAGACACAACTTAGAGTTACTTAAAAGCTTCCTCCAAGAACAATACTTCTCTTACTTAACAGCTTCGAGGATCACACTAACAAACTGTCCAACTCACATGTCGAGTGGTACAGGAACCAACCCTAATAACAAAACTTTTACATCTTTGGTTGAGTTACAATTCTAGGTTACACTGCATCTATATATAACCTATTTCAACTGGATTTGGACCTTCACAAACACAGCAAATAAGCTGCTACAAATCAGCAGAAACTTCTGCTACATAATAGGACTCAATCTTTAACTTCCTAAAATATCTCCATATTTAGAAAGTGTATATTTTCCAGTATTCTTCTCAATTTGAATCTTCAGACCTTTTAATTCAGCGCCACATAGAATTTGCATATTATTCCCTAAATATTCTGCATCTGTTAAGACATAACAGAATCTTTAATTCACTTTGGTTCTGGCGCGATGTCGAATGGACCTTCATGGGACATCTTAATACGACATGTTGTTCCAGATGTTGAAACCACTTCAACTCAACATGTTCCATTTCACAATAGGACTTCTTGCTAAACCTGTTCTTCTTTAGCAAGATAAAATATCCTACCTAACATATTGCTGTTATCATTTGTTTTACAAAATTAATGCCAACCCTACACAATAAAGAACTAACATTCTCCCCCTTTGGCAAATTTTGGCTAAAACAAATATATAAACATTACAACTCAGATTACAACAGCAATTACAACCTTACACTACTGTCAGTAGTCATTAGCAACTACTGAACCTAATAGTAACCATCAGTAGCTACTGTGTACAGCAACCATGGAGAATCATCTTCTTGGGAAATCTTGAATGATGTTAGGACATCATGTTTGACAACTCTTTCCAGCATATTCTATGATCTCCATAACAACACCTCCGAGCACCACAACACAACAACTTCAGGCAGCACATTAGGACCTAAGATGTAGAAAGTCCTGAAGTCATTTGGTGCACATGAGGAAGAAAATATCTGGTGCTCATGAGGAAGAAGATATCAGACACTCCCCCTCAATACAACACATTTCTTTTTCCTTCCAGGACAGACCCAGAACAATTGTAGAAGACTCCTCCAGAAAAGAAACGTCTGTCTTGACATAAAAGGCCAATGATGGCATTAGAGATTTCTGCACACCTTAATTGATCATCGCCCCTAGTCGACCTGAGGCATAATATAGTTGTTTATTAGGAAGACCTTCGATACATGAGGTTGGGGCAGTCACTTCGACACTTCACCAGAAGCTGAAGTTCGTCAAGAATGACAAATTAGTCATGGTATGCAGAGTGCAAGCTTTAATCGTGAGCAACTTATCATCATTATCATGTGTAGAACTAGAGGAGATTGTTGGAACTCAATTTCATGCACTCTCGGGGAGCAATGAGAATCACCAAGAAAGAGGAACGTCGATTTCCTCGTACAAGGACGCTCTCAAAGTAATGGGGAGTGGTGACATAAAAGGACGCAGACAGATTGTAATTCCTGCTGATAACAAGACAAGAAAAGGTCTTAGTTTTTCTCCGACCTGTACCCAGACTACGAAGAAGGATGAAAGTTTTCGTCCCATTCAAGATTTCTTCCACAACGGAGGTTTCCTCCACCTAGTATCTCAAGAAGTCCACACCGTCGATGGGAACAACTCTTCCGATACCGATTAAGAGTGGAAATCTTATCTTAACGAAGAAGGTTATATATCTCAAGGAGAAACGCACATGCTATTCTGCTCTCCAAAGCAGAGCCCAATATATATACCAAGATCAGACGTCAGAATGATCTACGGAGATTGTGATCCCGAAGGATGCCGTGCTCCACCCAATTATTTAGAGGAAGACAATCTGATGAAAGACAACCTTGACTACGATTATTATGATCCCCTGGATGACTTGCCTATCTGGAAGCCATACACGGAAGACTCGGGGAAAAAGAGTCAGCCGGACAATACTTATCAGCTGAGTACTCTTGACAAGAATACACATGTTCCCACAGAGACATGGAATCCTTACCCAAAACACTTCGAGAATATCCAACACCATGTTGATGAATTTGCAAAGGTCATAGGACAAGAATTCATTAACTACGCATTTCCCGAGATCAACGTCATTGAAGAAGATGACTCATCTATTCCCACAGAAACTTGGGATACCTTGGGGCAGCCAAGTGGCAAGTACGACTTTCTATTCACATACACTGCTCCCGAAAACTCTCGCATCAAATACGAGGACATCTAGCCAACTGGATGGGGAGATCTTCTTGAGAGTGAAAATACTATGGAAGATGCGACAGAAGAGTCCTCTTATGATAACTTTGCATGGGAAGAAGACTCCAATGACATACTTCGCCAGAAATCAGTGTCATTTCTGAAGACCAACCAAGAAATAAAGTACCGGAATTTGTGATCCATAGAGGGGTTCATCGCCATGGGGTTGCAGTCGATGTCCCGAAAGTCGTTCATAAGTTGAAGTAATTGCCACATCTTTGTTTTAACCTTTCACCTTGCCTAGGTGAAATGAATGTTTTATAGGGCTTACTTTTCTGTAAATGAGCCCTCCGCTTCGCCCAAAGCTTCAGAGTTTTGTTTTATAGGGTTGTGTTTCAAGAATCGACAAATCATGAATAAATAATGTCATTCTGAATTCCCGCATTTTCTTGCTATTTTCACTTTTCATTTTTCAGAAAATGGTAATCCTAAAAAACAACCAAAGATAAAAACAAGCGTTTTCAGAAAATACACTGCACACACTTTTGCATTCTCTCTGCCTTTTCTAAAAGGAATCATCACGTCATGCATATTACTTGTTTTAAACCCCATTGAAACATACGATCCAATGCCTTCTCCCAACTTTGAATTCCCGGTATTTTAGGCTAAAGAAGAAGAGGACGAAGAAATTCCCGAAGAGATCTCCCGACTACTCAGACAAGAGGAAATGTCCATTGAGCCTCACAAAGAGACATTGGAAACGGTCAATTTGGGTTCATAAGAAGAAAGGAAAGAAGTTAAGATTGGAGCACTGCTCAATCCAACTGTCAGAGAAGGCTTGATAGAACTTCTCAAAGAGTTACTAGATGTGTTTGCTTGGTCTTACCAAGACATGCCAGGGTTGGATACCAACATCGTGGAACATAACTTACCACTAAAGTCAGAATGTCCTCCGGTTAAACAAAGACTGAGAAGGACTCATCCGGATATGGCCATCAAAATTAAGGAGGAAGTGCAGAAGCAGATCGACGCAGGTTTCCTTGCCACCTCAGAATATCCTTAATGGCTAGCCAACATTGTACCAGTTCCCAAAAAGGATGGAAAAGTCAGAATATATGTAGACTACAGGGATTTGAATAAAGCAAGTCCAAAGGATGACTTCCCCTTACCACACATTGACATGTTGGTAGACAGCACAGAAAAATTCAAAGTCTTCTCCTTCATGGATGGATTCTTGGGCTATAATCAAATCAAAATGGCGGCAGAAGATATGGAGAAACCTTCATTCATCACCCCATGGAGCACCTTTTGTTACAAAATAATGTCGTTCGGTCTGAAGAACGTAGGAGCAACCTATCAAATGGCCATGACAACTCTGTTTCATGACATGATGCACAAAGAGATTGAAGTGTCGTCGATGACATGATTGCCAAATCTAAAATAGAAGAAGAGCATGTGGAACACCTACCAAATTTATTCGAGCGTCTGAGAAAATATAAACTCCGCTTGAATACTAAAAAGTGCACATTCGGTGTCTGCTCAGGAAAAATCTTAGGATTCATTGTCAGTTAGAAAGGAATTGAGGTTGATCCTGACAAAGTCAAGGCCATTCAAGAAATGCCTTCACCAAAAACTGAAAAACAGGTCAGAGAATTTTTGGGACGTCTGAATTACATCTCAAGATTCATATCCCTCATGACAGCGACATGCACGTCGATCTTCAAATTACTCAGAAAGAATCAAAGCTGTGTATGGACAGAATACCGCCAAAAGGCCTTCGACAGCATCAAAGAATATCTATTGAATCCACTGATTATGTCTCCTCCAGTGGAAGAAAGACCACTAATCATCTACTTAACAGTCTTGGAAGACTCCATGGGTTGTGTGCTTGGCCAATAAGACGAGACAAAAAGAAAAGAGTATGACATTTACTACTTAAGCAAGAAGTTCACAGACTGTGAAACTCGATACACCATGCCTGAGAAAACTTGCTGTGCTCTGGCTTGGACAGCCAAACGTCTGCGCCAGTACATGGTTTGTCACACTACTTGGTTAATCTCCTAAATGGATCCGATCAAGTACGTCTTTGAAAAGCCTTCTCTCACGGGAAGGATTTCCCATTGGCAGATGTTGTTATTAGAATACGACATCGAGTACCACGCTCAGAAAGCCGTCAAAGGAAGTATTTTAGCCGACCATTTGGCTCATCAGCCGATTGACGATCAGGAATCAGTCAAATTCGACTTCCCAGACGAAGATGTCATGTACTTGAAAATGAAAGATTGTGATGAACCGCTACACAACGAAGGGCCAGAACCCGAATCCCAATGGGGACTAATATTTGACAGAGCCGTCAATACTTATGGAAACGGAATTGGGGCAATCATCGTAACACCCCAGGGTGCTCATATTCCTTTCACCGCTCGATTGACGTTCAAATGCACAAACAATGAGGCCGAATACGAAGCATGTATCATGGGTCTCAAAGAAGCTATTGACCTAAGGATAAAGAATTTGGATGTGTATGGAGACTCGGGTCTGGATGTAAATCAGATCAAAGGAGAGTGGAATACATATCAATCAGGATTGATTCCTTACAAAGACTACGCAAGAAGGTTGTTACCCTTCTTCAATAGAATCGAGTTTCATCATATCCCTCGTGAAGAAAACCACATGGCTGATGCACTAGCCACTCTATCCTCCATGATTAGTGTGAGTTGATGGAACAATGTACCCAAAATCGACATAATGCACCTTGAAAGACCCGCTTACATTTTTGCAGTTGAAGCAGTCATAGATAATAAACTCTGGTATCATGATATCAAATGCTTCCTTCAAAGACAGGAATACCCGCCCAGGGCATCAAGAAAAGATAGGAAGACTCTCAAAAGACTGGCTGGAAACTTCTTCCTAAATAATGATATACTCTACAATAGAAACTTCGACATGGTTTTGCTCAGATGTGTAGACAGACCATAAGCAAACATGTTAATGAAAGAGATTCACGAAGGATCCTTTGACACTCATGCCAACGGATACACAATGGCAAGAAAAATTTTGAGATCAGAATATTATTGGATGACAATGGAGTCCGATTGCTACAAGTACATGAGAAGGTGTCACAAGTGTCAAATATACTCCAATAAAATCCATGTACCGCCAACGCATCTCAAAGTTCTTTCTTCTCCATGGCCTTTTTCTATATGGGGAATCGACATGATTGGCATGATTGAACCCAAAGCTTCGAGCGGACATCGGTTCATCCTGGTAGCCATTGACTACTTCACCAAGTGGGTCGAAGTAGTATTATACACCAATGTGACCCGACAAGTGGTGGTCCAATTTATCAAGAACAATCTCATCTGCCATTATGGTGTTCTAATCCAAATCATTACGGATAATGGATCGAACCTGAACAACAAGATAATGAAAGAGTTGTGTGCTGAATTCAAAATCGAACACCATAACTCGTCTCCCTACCGACCTAAAATGAATGGAGCGGTAGAAGCGGCTAACAAAAATATCAAGAAGATCATTCAGAAGATGGTCGTAACCTACAAAGATTGGCATGAGATGCTACCCTTTACTCTTCACGGTTATTGCACGTCTGTCCATACTTCAACAGGGGCAACCCCTTTCTCTCTAGTATATGGCATGGAAGCAGTGCTCCCCATAGAAGTATAAATACTGTCAATTAGAGTCTTGATGGAAGCCAAGCTAACAGAAGCTGAATGGTGTTAAAGCCGACACGATGAACTGAATCTGATCGAAGAGAAAAGAATAACGACTTTATGCCATGGTCAGTTATATCAACAAAGGATGAAGAAGGCGTTTGACAAAAAGGTCTGACCCCGTGTCTTCAGAGAAGGAGACCTCGTGCGCAAGAAGATACAATCATTTCTCACTGATTCTAGGGGCAAATGGACTCCGAATTACGATGGCCATTACGTTGTTAAGAAAGCCTTCTCAGGCGGTGCCTTGAGACTTGCAACCATGGATGGAGAAAAGTTTACCTACCCCACGAAATACTTTGCCTAAATGAAATAAAAAAAACGTCTCGGTGGATTGAAAACCCGAAAGGGCGGTCCAGGAAAAAATTAGAGACATAAATAATGACCATCCCGATGGATTGAAAACCCGAGAGGGCAATCTAGGCAAAAGTTAGGGATACATGGCAAGTAACTACGTCTGACAAGATTAGATCCCAAGTGGCAACGTCATCTGTCAGGAAAACTTCAGTCAAGGTCACCTTCGACAGAAGCTCGGAATGTCCAGAATTCAAAGTTGGTAGAAGGATAGCGGTTGTTATGTTTCAATGTAGCCCCTTTTCCTTTAAATTACCATTTTCTAAAACTCTATAATGCTCCATGGGATCATGCATTTAGCTGATTACCATTCTATCAATGAAATTTGAGCCCTTGTGCCCTTTGTTTGCAATTCTCACTTATTCTTCTTTTCGAAATGACATTTTAATATGATCAACGATTCTTGAAACAAAAAATGAATTTACTTTTGTTTTCAAAACGGAAAGTTCAAATTTTACTTCTGCTTTTTAAATAAAGATGGCAATTTCTTTTTAATTAACACAAAAATGAATATCGACTGCTTCTCTGGTAGTGGTCAAACTTCAAAAATGCAGAATCAAAATGCTCCTTCTGACCAGTACACTCTGAATGAAGGATCAACTGTTTCAGACGGAATGTCCCATTTGACATCCCTAATGAAGTTCTTACCCCTGAGAACTAATGATTGGTTTTTCTCCCTAGTTGGATCTACTTTTTGAAAAAAACAAGAACATATTGCTATTTCTAACAGGTTTGTACCCTCATCTCCCAAAATAGCCGAATATCTAGTTAAGCAATCGCCAGTTTGTATGTCGTGTCTGTTTTGTCAGCATCAACATCTCATACATCATGCATAATTGATTCATATTCATATTCATGTTGCATTAATATCACTTTGGTCATACTCGTCCCCAAGTGATAAACGTTCTCCCTCCGATAGAGTTGTCAGTCTTCCTTACCGCATCCGATAGGACAAAATTCCGGTTGAAGTTTTTTCCTCATTAAGAGATGTTTGGTCTAAACAATCTCTCTCCGGTATATCCCTGGGTTGAAATCGGTCATCGACCACTTTGATAACTTGAACCTCTGAAAGGCAAGAAGACATTTGGTTATACACTTTGGAACTTCACTCTTCACCAATGAAGTTGATATTTTGCTTTCCCAGATTAAGGAATAATCCTCAGAGAAAGCCTCTCGATAAATGACTCTTGGCAATACAGCTGTTTCACCCAAGGAAATTTTTGTTTTCAATGGAGTCATCAGCACCTCAAAATTGAATTACATTACATGGCGTCTCTCCAAAAAAATATCGAAGGGAGGTATGATGTAATTTCTCCAGCAAATGGCATCTCCAACAGAGAAGTTTGCACACCTCTGCAGTTCAGACCAATGGGTTTCCCCGACAAGTCTGACATCAAATCGTTTTTCTATCAAATATCGTCTCCCTAGCGAGAAGTTTGGTGAAAACCATCACAGATAGCATTCCTTGTCAAAAACGGATTTGACAAGAAGAAACTGAGACCAGTTTCGTGGCTGAAGACCAGGATCGAGGGGAAGTTTATTTCAAAAAAGAAAACTGAGACCAGTTCCGTGCCTGAAGACCAGGGTCGAGGGGAAGTTTATTTCAAAAGAAAACTGAGACAAGTTCCGTGGCTGAAGTTCAGGATCGCTAGGAAGTTTTACCCTTTTCTAAGTAGCATTATTTAGCAAAAGAAGATGGACAAGCAAATCAGCTACCATTCACAAACACAATCAAAATTTTGGGTATTCCGATATGTAATCCTCTTTTACCTTGAATGTTCAAACATCTTCGCCATTCACACATTCAGGTCTAAGAAGATTAAATAGGGACATCTATCATATCCTAAATTTTGACCACAAGATTTTCCATCATTGTGCAAATCATCACCACAATATGGATGTACCTTCTGCCTCATCAATCCTCTCAAAGATTGTTGAGCATTCACTCCAATCAAGAATTAGGGTTATTGAGCCCTCTCAAAGCATTCAGATAAATGATCAATAAAGAATGGACATAATCCTCAACTTGTCAAGCCTCTCAAACATCCATGAAGGATCAAGAGGTTTCCCAAATCAAGAATCAAGCATGAAAATGCAACATCACAAGTTGATCAAGCCTCAAGATCATCAGTGTCACCAAATTAGGGTTTTGGTCGACCAATGCCTCTAGAGGGAAATGTTCATCTAGGCATGAGCTAATACTTCAAAACATGATCTAAGATGCTCAAAGGGGCCTCATAGATCCAATCACAAGTTCAAAATAGCCTCAGGGGATGCATTCATCAAAAATCAAGAATTAGGGTTTCTTAACCTAATTCACCCTAAGTTGACTTTTGGAACAAGGAATGAGCCAAAACCTCAAGGAATGTTTTTAAGACCTCAAATATCTCATATTGATCCTCTTACAAGTTCAAATAGACACAACGAACTTGGTTCATGAGCAAAGTAAAGATGCAAATTCATCTGGACCACAAACTAGGGTTTCTTAGAAAAAGTCAATCATATCTTTGACTTTTGACCAAGACATGATCTCAAACCTTGGGACATGATTAAAGACACTCTAAAACACCTATGGAATCCATCCATTAGGTTTGAATTAGGTCAAAAACTTGATTTCATGGAGAATCACAAAGTTTGAAATTCATTTGACAAAAAGTCAACTGTACCCAAAAATCAAGTTTGACATTTTGGATTTCCTGACAAACATGGCTTCCTTAAGTAAAAAACAATGTCAACTCATGATTTGGATCATCATTCATCAAGAAAAATAAAGAAAATTGAGGTTACTTGCAAAAGGGGCAATCTTAAGAAACTTGAAATTTCACTAAGTCATGAAAAAAAAGTGATTTCTACCCAACTTTGCAAGACCATAACTTGTGATCCAAGCAACCTTTTTCTTCCATCCAAAGCTCAAATGAAAGCTCTCATTACATACTTCAAGATTGTCAACTACACCTCATTCCAAATCCTCATGGATTTTGAGTTATGGATTGATTAAAATCATAAAAAATGGAAAATGGACACTTTTTCAACACTTAGTGAAATTTTGGACAGAATCTGTTTTGCATTTTCACCAACTCTGGGGCCATTTTTCATTATGATCCAAGATGATTCAAGACCAAAGTTAAACATCAAAGTTGAAGTATGTTATAGGGGCTTTCTAAAAAGTATAAGAGCCTCCCATGATTCAACTTGAGCAGGGAGTTATAAGCCTTCAAAAATGGCATTTTTCACCCTGCCTACACAAAGGCATGAAAACATAACTTGGTTACCACGATTTCTTGAGCCAATTTTGGACACTTGCATCATTTCATTTCTGTCCAAATTCAACATGAATGATGAAGAATCTGATAACAAAGCCTCACAAGTCAAGAAGCCTATCACTTCATGTGATCTTTAAAGATGCATTTCAAAAACTTCATTTTTGTTTTAAAGCATTCAAGAGGTGCATTGAGGTGGCATGGACTGAGTCATTGATCACTAAAGGAGTCAAGACAACAGTAGACTCATAGCCTGCAAGATTAACTCAAGTCAATGGCTAGAGGAGACTTTGGCTACATGACAAATCCTAATGGACAATGGAGTGATCCATCCCCCAATCACTATTTCTCCCAAAACAAACTTGCTCTACTATAAATAGAGGTTCTTTCTGATCAAGTTGAGTACACCAAAGCATAGCAATACATGTTTTCCTCCAAATCACTCTTCAAAAACCAAAAAATGCTTCTTTAGCAAGTCACTATCGAATTTTCAAATAAGGATCAATTCCATCAAAACCAACCATCCCAATACCTTACATATATCATATATGAGTGATTCATAACCTCAAAACACATCTGGAACACCATAATCATCAAGTCACTATCCATTTGCTCAAGCTTTTTGTCAAAGCTATCCAGGTACTTTCAATCCATTCCAAGCTTCCAAACACCTTACATTTGGTATTTTGAAGCTGTCCAGGTCATCAAACAACATCTATAACACCTCCAACACACAATTTGATTTCTTCTTGCAAGAGGTAAGCATGAACTCTCAAACTCTATGATCCTTGCATCATAAATGTGCTTTCAAGTTACAAACATGTTTCTGCACTTATGTAGAGTGTTTCTCATCAATCAATTCATTTGTAGCTATCGTGTATAGGATTTCAGTGTTCTTGTAGAAATTAGGGTTCATGTGTTCATCACTGGATTTCTCACTCCACACTTAATATAAATGTAATTAATGGGTACCATTGAAATCCTTGTTCAAAAACGAGTGAGATTCATGTTTACAAAAGTTAAAACCATTAAGTAATCAGAGAGAAAAGTGAGGTTTTGCAAATCATATTTGGCGCGGTCACGAGGAAGAAGAAGGTGACCGTTGGCGCCATTTTTTGAATTATTTGAATTATTTGAATTTTTTATTATTTTCTTAATTGATTTCAAAAATTAATTTCTCTCTCAATTTTAATCATTTTTTATTGGTTCTTTTTTTAAAATTTCACAAAAATGTTAAAATATTATATTCTACAAAAAAAAAAAATTATTTAATTACTATAGTTTGAATTTTTGTAAAGAATTTCATTTTAATTGCTCTTAAACATTTTTAATGAAATTTTTATCTTGATTTTTTTAAAATTCAAATGAATTCCAAGCTTTCATATGATTAAACATGATTTTTCAAAACATTTTTCAAAGTTCACAACTTGTTTTTGAATATATTTGGTATTTTTATATCAGTTTTTATTTAATTTCCTTTGAAAATTATATTTTTTAAATTAATATTAGGGTTTTCTTGATTTTAATTTTTTTCAAACTTCATTTGAAACACTTTTGGGCCTCTAATAGAGTGTAAGACCCATACCCTTTGTAAATACACCATTTTAGACCTCGGTCATTGTATAAGTCCCGATGCGATTTTCAAAATAGATGGTGTGATCGCTGTTTTTCAAATGGGCATCTCCTTGAGTTGTAAGTCCCATCAACTTCATTTCAAACATCTCTTGGGCCTCTTTATAAAGTGTATGACCCATTCCTTTGTAAATATATAATTTTAGGCCTCAGTCATTGTATAAGTCCCTCTGTGGTTTTAAAAATCACGGCGCGATTGTCGCCTTTTCAAATTTTTCATATGGGCATCTCCTTGAGCTATAAGCCCCAAATCTTGTATAAAACAACTTTTTGGGCCTCTATTAGAGTGAAAGAACCATTCTTCCTTGTACAGAAACAATTTTGGGCCTCTACTATAGTATAAGTCCCACAACGTCTTCCGATATTGCAGTGCGATCTCTGTTTTCAAAACACGTCATCTGGGCCTCTCCTTGAGTATAAGCCCCAATATTTTATACATAAACTTTGTTTTAAACAATAAAAAACTTCCATGGGCCTCTCCTTAAGTTATAAGCCTCATACCTTGGTTTTCAAAATCATCTATCTATTTTAACTGGTACTAAGAGGAGCATTATTCCCGGTGAAACTGCTCTTAGACCACTTGGGCCTCTCTTTGAGTTATAAGCCCCAAACACTCTTTTCTTAAACAGAGAAATTTCTTTTAATTCAAATTCAAAGTTTTCTCAAAACTTTCTTCAATTTCTTAAAACCCTAATCATACAATTATAGCCAATACAACAGATCACCATACACTTGGGCCTCTTCTCAGAGTGTAAGACACAACACCTTTTCAGTTCCATGCATATTTGTTATATACCTGTCAATTCACTTATCTGTATATATACTTGTGCATATTTATTTAGAGTTTCCCCAGCAGTTAGGTCTACGCTTAGGTCAAACCAGAGGTTACTTATAACATAGTCAAAACTAGTTCCCTCATAGGAAATTCCCTATACAGTCTGCCTCCTCTTGGGCTTATTCAATATGGAACAGAGAAAGCCATTATTCCCGGTGAAACTTTTCTCAAGACTGTCAAAACTTAGAAATGTATGTATACAAGAAATTCATTTCCCTAGAGAGGATTAATTCCCAATGAAATCTCTTTTGAATTTTTTCAAATCTTAGAACTGTTCAACTAAGAAAGGATTAATTCCCGGTGAAACCTCTCTTGAACTTTCTTAGGTTTGGACCCACAGGCTTCCTATAACCATCCCCAACCTCCTCTTGGGCTTAGTACAAGGACCAACATGCTTCTTAGAAGTTTCCCAGCCTCCTTTTGGGCTTAGTACAAGGACCCAGAGTCTTCCTAAAAGCATAGGATAGAAGTTAGTCTTCTTTTTTAGCCTAATCCCCAGAGAAGTCAAATTTCCAGAACATCAGACCATTCTAGGGTTGATCTTCATCCCTTAAACCAACATCCTCCTCTTGGACATCATACCAAGACCCCTTTAGCTACATCAGAGCCTACCACTTCTTGAGAGACTTGGACAGTCTCAGCCTCCTCTTGGGCTTCATACAAGTAAACTTGGAATGTCTCATCCACTCTGGGATCTCACACAAAGTGCCTCAAGTCTCCCAAAAGCATAGGAAATACCTCTTTTGAAATTTATCAATACACCAGTCTCTAGCAGAGTTAAAAACCTCTAAGGTTTTTAAACTCACCTTTAATTTTCTTTGATCCCCAACAAGGTTCAAGAATCCCCAACCAGGGTCAATTTACCATTAACAAATCCTCGACAGAATCAGAGCCTCATGGCATCTGATACTTCAACTCTGCCCTAACTCCCCAGCAAGAGTAAATTCTTTTGGACCCCCCAATATAATTTGGACCTGCTCCGGGATTTCAACAAATCCTCAGCAAAAGACAGCCTTCTCTTAGGCTTCATATAAGAATTTCCTCAGTCAGCCTCAATCTTGGGATTTGTACAAGACAGATAAAACCTTCCCTAGTGGAGTCAGTTTCCTTTAGCTTCAACCTTGGGCTTTGATCAAGGCACACAAAAATCAACATCCCCTCATACGAGACCATGATTCTTCTTTGCAGGAATACATCTTCTCTATACATCACATATTAAAACAAACAATCAAAACTTTTTCCAGATAATTATTGTAAGTGGCGCACTTGTTGATTCAAAATCCAAGCTGGAGTCCTTCCTTTATCCTGGCTAAAATTTATCTTTCATCTGACTGATGTAAGTGGCAAGCCTCTGGATTCCATACATCCAAGCCAATGTCCTTCTCTTAGCATGAAATACTCATAAGGAAAAAGTGGCATTGCTCTACACTAAGTTAAAGCTTTCTTCCTTCATGACATCCCTTTTATAAAGGAAATTATGGCATTGCTGGATTCTACATATTCCAGTTAAAGTAATTCTCCTTTATAACCAATTTCTCAACATTTGTGATGAATAGGTGAGTATTTCTCCCTTTAGAGATGACAAATTCTCTCTCTCAGTCACCCTTTTAGCTTCAATCTTGGGCTTTGAACAAGACATAAATACTCAGCCAACTTCAATCTTGGGCTTTGAACAAGACACACACATCTTTCCTCCCATAAAATAGCAGGAACTACGATTGCTCTGATTTCCCTAATCTCTTTACGGGAATACGTAGCCATAAGATTGCGAAATCTTAGCGAGCACACAAATAAAAAATTCTAGGTCCAGTACCTTACCAAAAACAACAGAAAACTTGAAAACAGTAAAATCCTTCTCTCAACACTCCCAAAAGAGAAACTTTCCCAATCCACAGTAGATAAACACAAGAAAGCATTTAAAGTTAACAGAAATACATGAAAAACAAAGTTCCTATGGATTACCATAGATACACTGGGTATTAATAGCTTTCCTTTGTATAACCAAACCCCGATCCCCGATCTCTTAGCATTTGTTAAAGAAAACATTTGCGTGCACGGTTAGTTTAAGATATCTTCCCCTTCCTTAACCAGCTTCATAGAATAAATACAGAAATCAGAAAGTAGCACCCAATCAAATTTGTAGTAAAGTGGTCGCGTCACCGACAAAAACCGCACACTACGTACTCCACTCGGTTTCTTATGGAGAACACGAATCCAGCTTCAAAACTCAATAACCAACACTTTAAAGCCATGAAAAACGAAAGTGAAAATATGGTGTACAAATTGAAACAACCATAAACAAGAACAACATCATCCCCAACGTGATCTACATTATCCCAGGGATTCAAAAATGCAAAAGATGGAACAAATGAACATATAAAATGCAAGGAAATGGGAAGAGAAAAGTTACCAAATGTGAAGCTTCAAGAAGTGTTGTTCTACGTGCAAGCAAGCCTCTGAGCCTCCCCTTTAGCTTCCAAACCAACTCAGAAGGCCAATGAAAACTAGAAAATGGAAGGAAGAGCCCTCAATAATCAGGTTCGAATGAGTGTGTTTTTTTGAAAAGAGAGAGAGAGTGTGTGTCTTAGGGTTTATGGCTGCTGATGATCCTCTCTTGGGCTAGGGTTTCTTGGAATATATACCATGGACTTGTGAGGTTAAGATGGTCAGTTACTGAGGTGAAAAGTCTCATGGTGAAAATTTCAAAAGTTGAAAAATTGGAGGGAGAAAACAGTTCGTACATGGCATGGTAGTGTAGTATGTTTGTCATGTTGTGTAGACAATGGGGGTTCAGAGCAAGCTGGTGGGAGGAGCTCCCTTGATGAGCTACTTTGTGAAGTTTCATTTTTGGTGAAAAGGTTCAAAATGAGGCAAAAGGTACATGGCCATGTTTAGCTAGAAGAGGTAAGTTTTGGGATGGTATTTTGAGTGGAAAGTAACATCTCATGTGTGTGAAAAATGGAGAATTAAAGTTGCTGCATGAAACTTGGAGACACGCATGGAAATGTGACATGAAAATATGCAACCACAAGCATTCATGAAGCTCACTTTGGATGTTCATAACTCACTCAATTTGGCTTCAAATCAAGAGATCTTTGGTTCAAAGTAAAGTTTATAGATCATAGAACAAACTTCATTTGAAAACCAAGTTGAAATAACCCTTGGAAAGTGATGAAAAGAGCCTTGAAATCTTGTCCAATAATGTCACGAAGAAAAGAACTTAGAAAAATTCTAAGTCATGGAAATTGACATATTTGTGACACTAACTTTAAAGCATTGTAACTTGATGAATATTTGTCCAAATGAGGAGTTCTAGTAATGGATGGAAAGCTTGGAAAGAGCTCTACAACTTTCATGTCCAAGGAAAATTGAAATAAGTCTCGTATCATGATGAAAAATGCCTTGGAAGATTGGTCCATAAAGTTGCCAAAACTTGTCAAATGAAAATCCCAATCTTGATGACTTCATAACTTGAGTTGTATACATCCAATGGAGGAGTTCTAGTACTCAAAAGAAAGCTAGAATAACACTCTACAACTTTCATGTCCAAAGAAAATTGAGATGAGGTTTGTATCATGGTGAAAAATGCTTTGAAAAACCATCCTCCATGTTGAAATTCCATACTTAGAAAAATGTCTAAGTACAAAATTACAAATCTTTGTTTTTCTCAACTTTAGGCCTACCTTGAAATCCATAAATCTTTTGAAGACTTTTCCTTCTTCAAACTTGAAGTACATGGTGTCCTCTTCAATTTGATAGCTAATTTGCGCCATTTGGATCAAGGATGAAGAAGTTATGGATGTTACAAAATGGCTAAAAATTAAGATTCTCACACTTAGAAATTTCTCTTCCAAAAGCCTAATCCTTCAAACTTCTTAATTTTATGATTCCTCTTGATTTCAATTGATCCAAACTCACAACAACACTCAAGATGATGTGTCATGCTTATGGTTGACCTCAAAATCCCAAGTTTGACTTCTTAGAGGCACAACTGACTTCCTTGGATAGATGAATCTCCAAACCTTGATTTTCAACCAACAACACATCTTCTGGCCTATTTGGATACCTCAAGTGGACTTCATGGATTCCTTGATGAGCCTTAGATCATTTCCTAGGGCTTGTGGCCAACTCTTGACCAAGATCCATGGGTGCAATTAACTTTATCTTGAAGAAACCTTAACTCTTGATTAGGTACTAATGAAACCCTGAGGAGCTCAATGTGAGGCAATCTTGTGCTTATTTTTTAATGGGAATGAGCCTCTTATGGTTGAGTACTTGCTCGATTGATGATGTGTCGCTCCCGGGATTTTCATCCTAGTACAAACGCGAAAGTGGCACCGAAACAGAGTCACCAGCAATGTGTATTTATCCCAAGAGAGGGAAAGGAAACACCGCATAAACCTGAAGGAAGGAAAGAACATGGTCTTGCGACCAAGAGAAAGGGTAAGGGAGTTGGTTATGCGAGAGGAAGGTATTAGCACCCCCACGCGTCCATCGTACCCGATGGGATCCACGCTTGCTTGTCTCGATCAAAGGGTGATAGAAAAGGATATTGGAAAAGGAACTGAAAGAAAGAAAGTAGAAAGAATGGAAAAGGAACGAGAAACAAATGTAGGGAAAATAAAAGAAGTGCTCGCATGGGCCCTACCCCACTGCCTACGTATCTCATCGGGAACATGAGAATCAGAGCGACGTAGTTCCCCTCACTAGGGATGGATTGTTTGTGTTTTTTTAAGGAACGGCTAACGTTCTAGCTCAGGTGTTGCTGGCTCGCTGGTCCGAGTGCGTTACCATCTTGCAAGAGAACGAGTAGGAGCACGTTCGTACGTTGAGAGTGAATGAGGTGAGAAAAGAATTCTCGAAGGAAAGACGTTATTGTTGGTTTTTGTCTTTTAAGAAGTTTTGTGATTTGTTTGCATATGATAGTGTATCTAAATCTTAGTTATTGGAATGTGTACATTCTCACATTCCAAGATGGAATGAGTAAGAAAGCACACTAAGGGTGAAGAAGACCCCCACACTTATTTCCGATTATCAAGGTTCAAACACACTAGCATACTTGTGTGTATTAAGTGTTTTTGTTGATTAAGAAATGAAGAAGTGTTTTTTATTTGTATCTTCAACAAATATTGCATTTAAGTCCCTCATACAAGATCAAATGTTTAACACATTGACCCAAGATGGGCTATATGCTACACATTCTAAGATAATAAGAGAAGACCCCTTATAATCTTTTCTTTATATGAAAGGCCTAAATGCAATAAGTGTCTACCTTTATTAGATATTTTGAATTTTCTTTTGAGATGAGAAGAGAGACTCAAGAGAGGAGAAAAGGTAAAAATCTATATGAACTAAGACTCAATCCTAATTGAAGATTAAGGGGAGTGATCCTAATGGTTTGTGAGGTTGCAAAACCTAAAGTCTAAAGAAGAAATGAATTAAACAATTCACTTCTAAAGTAGAAGATGAATTGTAATTCAAAAGGGAAAGGGATGAGTTAATTAAAGAAAGCACATAAGTACTTAACAAAACACAAAATTGAATTGTAAAAGATGAAAGGAAAGAAGTTTGAACGTGGATTCCTTATCCACACTCAATTTCAACTTACCAAAGCCCCTACATGAAAAGGTTAGTCCACGAAATATTTACAAGAGATCCTAAGTAGAAGAACTTGGTCAAACAATCAAATGGAAGGAAAGAGTGAAAACAACAACTATTACAGGCCCTAAATGCAAGACAGCAGTAAATCTATCATCATGTACCAAACAACAATTAACAGCACATGTTCAGCCTACAAAATGGGTGTAATAAGCATTTGGCAGCACATACTACAACACATATGTGTATAGGCAGCAGTGAAAACTCAGAGGCAGCATGCATTAACACACAATTTCAATCATGACCAACCATTATTATGCATCAAGCCTTGCACATTCATCAAACAAACACGATCACAACCAGATTACAAATCATGATGCTTGAAATCAAACATGTTATAATGTATATTACAAAAGAATACACATTGTCAAGAATATGTGAACAAGTCAAAACAAGTATGCATCTCTTGAAATGAAAAGTAAATGAACATGCGCATAATGATTCCAGCAACACAAGCACCAATTAGCAATTAATGAGCTCAAAGTGTGTGCATCATGTGTTCATCACATCAATTAATCAACAATGCAAACATAAACATTCATCGATTAACAATCAAAACCGTGTGTCGAAAAATTGTGTGCACATGATGGTGTGAGGTGCAACAGCATTAAAACGGTTATTAGACATGTATCTTATTAATCCATGAAGATTAGAGATGAAACGGGATCGAAACATGCTCGAAAATGCACAAAAACACACTCTGCAGCAGTGTTAATCGATTACCTATATGTTGTTACCCGAGTAACAGCTTCAAAATCAGCAAAAACAACAAAAAAACACCTGCTAATCGATTAACGCATATGTGCTAACCGATTAGCAGCTTCAAAATCAGCAAAAAAATAGCAAAAAAAACACCTGCTAATCTA
Source organism: Lathyrus tuberosus (assembly GCA_022829125.1). Taxonomy (NCBI): domain Eukaryota; kingdom Viridiplantae; phylum Streptophyta; class Magnoliopsida; order Fabales; family Fabaceae; genus Lathyrus; species Lathyrus tuberosus. The sequence continues at coordinate 8,221,882 of JALAZF010000263.1, read as the reverse complement.
TTAACGCATATGTGCTAACCGATTAACACTGCTACAGCAGCAAAAATAATTTGAAAAAAATCACTTCCAGCAGCAAAATCACTTATGCAAACAACTCCAATGATCATGTAATCAATTAGGCATGAAATTACATGGAATTACAGTCAATAAACACCAATTGGATCCAATTAACAATCACTCCAAGAATCATATTCAAACGCATGGATCCAAATCGGAAATCCATAAAGATTTACATCGAATAAGTTGCGAATAAGCTAAAACGAGTGAAGATTTAGGAAAAACCAACCTACAAAGCGGAGACTTGCTTTGGTAATTGTTGCAAAGTGATCTTGGTGCAGAAAATGAAAGAAAACCAGAGAATCTTCAATCGATAGCCGAAACGCGTCGAAACCGAGCAAAAATCGCAAAATGCACCAAAATCAATCTTGCACTAAAATAAATGGTGTGAAACCCTTGGATTGAAGTAGAATAAGCTGAAATTCTAGAAAATCCAACCAATGCAAACCAAGAGATGAAGTTTAGCTCAAGAATTAATCACTTTTCAATGTAAAAAGTGATTATTCTTCAAGAAATAAGAGCTTTTGTGTGTGGTTTTGGAAGTGAGAAGTAGAAGTTGTAGCAAAGTGAAGAGAGAAATGAGAGAGAATTGAGAATGAAATGTGAGAGATTTGAGAAAAATGGTTGAAGTCCTTTGAAAATGAGTGAAGCACCTCTTAAATAGACTTTAGGTTTGGAGTGTGGGAGGTTTGGAATGAGGTTTGGGTTTGGAGCTAGCTTTGGAGTTAGTTGGACTCAACTCACCGAGTCAAGTTAGTTAACTCGGTTAGTTAGGATCAACTCAGTTGCTTGGAAAACAAGGAACCACAACTAGTGCATTGGTGTATGACTTGGGCTGCAAGCAAAGCCTTGTGACTTGTGAATTTTCAGCATGAAACCCCCATGTTCGAGCCCTCATATGACCTTGATAACTTGTTCAAATGAAAAAATGTCCAACATCAAAGTTGAAGAGGACATGGAGATGAACAACTTTGATGTTCAACAATATTTCGTTTGAAGCCTTACTGACCGAGAAAATTGGCTTGACATTTGGCACGCCAACTGTTCGACGAAATTATGGCCTATGGGCCTGCGTTTGCCTTGTCATGACTTGATTTTTGCCTTGATTTTACCAAACTTTGATTGATCATAAATCCCTCAATTTTGATCCGATGGAAGAGTTCTTTATATGGATTTGAAGCTTGAAGTAAGATCTTTTGTTGTGGACGAGTGGAATTTTCATTTGGTGCTTCAATTTTGAATGGCCTTGGTTCAAACTCTGATGCAAAATGGTCCAAAATTACTATTTTTGGAAACCCTACTTCTTCCAAAAATGGCAACTTTCCACATCTTATTTTTTCATGATCCCTTTGGATTTTCTTGACCAAATTTTGTACATTGGACACATATAACATGAATTTTATGAATTTGGCCTCAAAAAGTCAAGAGTTGACTTTTTCCTCTGATTATTTGACTTGGCCCCAATTTCTCTGATTTTTTATCTTTCTTCCAATTGAACCACTTCTAAAACCAATTGAGAGGTGATTTTCCATATACATACACTTAAGAGCATATAGAATACCATGACATCAAGTTTTGTCCAAAAAATCAAAGATATCCTGATTTTATTAGAAACCCTAATTTTGACCCCCTCTGGTTAGGAGGGAAAAGTGCAGTCTTTAATTTCAAATTCCTCAGAGTATGTTGTGTATCCCTTTAAAGAATGATGAGATATGCCACTTGAGATTGATTTTGGATCAATGAGCTATCTCTTTTGAGGGTTTTCCTTCAGTTTTTGAACCTCTTGCATGTTGAAGTATGTATTACTTCAATCTCCCATTGGATCTCACTTCCTTGAGATTGTGGATGATCAATTGAGATGGTGTGAGACATGAGAGACTCTTGGCTTGCCTTGAGGCAACTTGATTGACCTTTTTGTGCTTTGAATGATCCCTTGATTGTCCACCTTCCACCTGATCACATGCCTTGATGGTAAGAGGAATGCTATGCTTCATTTTTCTATGTTAAATGCAATGCAATGCTAATGAGATGGATATGATATGATATATGATAATGCTAAACTATGATACCAAAAGGGGAGAGCAAATTTTGGGGTATTACAGCTGCCCATATTCAAACGCTGTAGGCCTGAATGCCTGAAAGCGATTGCTTTCAGATTTTCAAGGTATATAGTGATTGAATACCAAATATAACCAAAAATTTGCTCTGGGTGATGAAGAAGAAAAGGGATATAAACCCAACGAGACTTCTGGATTGAATCGGCAAATGAACGTCATCGGAGAGATCTGTCCTTTGAACGACGCCAGACGACTACTGGCTTGCCATACTGTTGATGGACTTTAACAAATGTCTTTTTAAACGACGCCAGAGGACTACTGGCTTGCCATACTGCTGGTGGACTTTAGAAATGTCTTTTTGAACGACGCCAGACGACTACTGGCTTGCCACACTGCTGGTGGACTTTAGCTGCTCTGCCATTCTAAACAATGGACTTTTACCAGTTCGTGCTGGATTTTTGCCAATCTGTCGTTGGACTTCAATGATTACCCAACAGGTTTTGGAATCTCAAAATTGCCATCCTCGGATGGACTTTTGCAGCTTTGCCAAATTAAACTTGGACTTTGATGCTTACCAAACCGGCTCTGGAAGCTTTGCCAGATGATCATCCCACCTGCTGGAACAACCATCTGCAATATTATCCCACATGCTGGAATAAGATGAACAAACTGTATATAATGATCATCCCACTGGCTGGAACAACCATCTGCAATATTATCCCACATGCTGGGATAAGATGAACAAACTGTATATAATGATCATCCCACTGGCTGGAACAACCATCTGCCATACTATCCCACCGGCTGGAATAATATGAACAAACTATATATAATGATCATCCCACTAGCTGGAACAACCATCTGCCATACTATTCCACCTGCTGGAATAATATGAACAAACTGTATAATATGATCATCCCACTAGCTGGAACAACCATCTGCCATACTATCCCACCGGCTGGAATAATATGAACAAACTGTATAATATGATCATCCCACTGGCTGGAACAACCATCTGCCATACTATCCCACCTGCTGGAATAATATGAACAAATTGTATGCCAAAAATAAATTGGACTTTGGATTTTAACTGAGCAATGCTGAGAATTACACCACCTGCTGGGTAATATCATATGCTGACACTTTGCTGAAAAAGAGATTCTGTTGATCCATATAGACCATGCTGGGGAAATTACCGCGACTCGGCTGGGGAGTATAGCGGACCAGATTCAATGCTGAACTCTGTGGGGATATCCTTACCGAAGATATGATCTTGCCGGGGATCAGGGCTGCTCTGCGGGGGATATCCAAATCTTAGTTGAAAGACAATCCGTTGCAACATACTGAGAAAGAGTCCCTAGAGATTTGTTAGGGAAACCCAAAGCAATTCCTCGGTAATCTGCTGAGGAAGATGACTGTCGAGCTTAGGGTAAATGTCACAATGCCCCATGTTGGGCGAACTTTCCCTTTTACGACTCCGCTGGGGATAATGAGTTTATAACACACTCTGCTGGAGAAAAACCGCTTTAAAGCGTCTCTTGTTGGGGCTGCCCTTCGAGAGGATTTTACAGAAGACCAAATGTCCTCAAACTCTACTGGGGATTATAGATCGGGAATATCTTTTGATGGGGAGATAACATGCCCCATGCGTGGTATGGTCAATAACTCCGTTGGGGATTAGTCTTTGACAAATTTCACATGCTGAGACCTGCGGGAGCGATGATACCATCACTTGCTGATACATCCTACCAAGAGTAAACCCCACAAGGGATGTTAGTACTAAAGTTTCGTCTCTTAAGAGGATTTTATAGAAAACCAAGCGTTTTCAAACTCTTAGACAAACACTCTGCCTTGAACCACTCTTCACATCGTCTGCAAGGTACCAGAGGGTTGGCACTTGTTATTGACCTGGAGCGTTCACCGTTGTCAACACAGGAAAAATCCCTCTTCGACCACCGTTGCCGTCACGAACTCGGTGGGAACTCTTGAATGGAAGAATTGACTTAATAAGATACAACAGTATCAAGTCATAGCAAATATCTGCTCGTGGTTACGATCCTGCTGCTTGGCTCGACCGTGCTCATTACCTGCAACAGAAAAAGAATATGCACATGCCCCAGGATATTGCGTGGTCTTTTGAGTCCACCATCCAAGGTTGTCCAACAAGCAAAGTAATTTCAATTGTCTTTGTGCATGTTTTTTTTTTTTTTGCAAGGCCAAGATATCTTCAAATTAATGTTTTATTATCAAAAATCGGACGTTTTTGCAAACAAAACAGTAAAATGAAAATAAAAGCTCGTGACTGAATATTCAATTTTATTGATGAAATGCCAAAAATTGGCGACTTTACAATCAGAAGCAAACCCCTGAAAGAGGCGATTGCCATAAAATTGAGAAAAGAAATCTATCCTAATGATAATGCAGAAATTGGATTCCAACTGATTTCTGATTCTGTTATAGCCAGTATGTATTCCAACTCTCCTAATTATCTTCGCCTCCGGAAGCTCGTGGTCGGGCCAATTGCTCCTTTGGAATTTTGCCAGTTTGCTGAAGAGTAGAAAACGTACAGATTAATTCAGACTGCAGTCATTCGCTTTAATCCCTCTTTTGTGTGGATCGCCTTTTCAGGTTTTCAATCCACCGGGATACCCTTTTTTGCCTAAGTTGCCCTTTCGGGTTTTCAACTTACCGGGTGTACAATTCTTTTCAATTATATCCCTAATTTTTGCCCGAACCTTTATTCTGTTTTTGGTTCGCCGGGATGACCTTTTTTGCCTGGATTCTTTTTTTTTTTTTTTTTTTTTAGTTTTTATCCAGCGGGTCTCTTTATACGAAGTATTTTTTAACTGCATCTGAATTAACAGGGGATGAAAAATCTTCACCATCCATGGTTGTCAGCAACAAGGCTCCACCTGAGAAAACCTTTTTTACCACGAACGGACCTTCATAGTTAGGAGTCCATTTGCCCTTGTGATCTGTACTCGGAGGAAGTATTCTCTTGATTACCACATCCCCGACCTTGTAGACTTGAGGTCGAACCTTTTGATCGAATACCCTCTTCATTCTGCGCTGGTATAGCTGGCCATGGCATACCACTGCTAATCGCTTCTCCTCAATAAGGCTCAGCTGATCAAATCTGGCTCGTACCCATTCAGCTTCCTCTAGTTTAACGTCCATCAACACTCGGAGAGAGGGAATCTCAACTTCGATCGGTAAAACTGCCTCCATACCGTATACAAGTGTGTATGGTGTTGCCCCAGTGGACGTGCAGACTGATGTTCGATACCCATGCAAAGCCAATGGTAGCATCTCATGCCAATCTTTGTGCGTGACAACCATCTTCTGCACAATCTTCTTGATATTTTTGTTGGCCGCTTCCACCGCGCCATTCATCTTCGGGCGGTATGGAGAAGAATTGTGATGCTCGATTTTGAAGTCCCGGCATAGTTCAGCCATCATCTTATTATTCAAATTAAAACCATTATCGGTAATGATTCTTTCGGGCACTCCATATCAACAAATGATGTCCCTTTTCAAGAAACGAGCCACTACTTGCTTAGTGACATTGGCATAGGATGCTGCTTCAACCCATTTAGTGAAGTAATCAATGGCGACCAAGATGAAACGATGGCCGTTTGAAGCAGTAGGCTCAATCTTACCGATCATATCAATGCCCCACATCGCAAATGGCCACGGAGAAGACATGATACTCAACGGATTGGGAGGAACGTGCACTTTATCTGCATAGATCTGGCATTTGTGACACTTGCGTGCATACTTGCAGCAATCTGACTCCATTGTCAACCAATAATACCCTAATCTCAACAATTTCTTAGACATCGCATGTCCTCCGGCATGGGTACCGAAAGAGCCTTCGTACACTTCAATCATCAACAGGTCTGCCTCGTGTCTATCCACGCATCTGAGCAGAACCGTGTCAAAATTCCTTTTATACAGCACGCCATCTTTGTTCAAGAAGAAACTACCAGCTAGCCTTCTTAATGTCTTCTTGTCATTGGAAGATGCCCCAGGCGGGTATTCTTGATTTTTTAAGAAGCATTTGATGTCATGGTACCAAGGCTTATCGTCAGACACTGCATCAACCTCAGACACAAAAGCAGGCCTATCAAGACGAGATACATCAATCCTGGGCACAAAGTTCCGACCATGCACTTTGATCATCGAGGATATAGTGGCCAAGGCGTCTGCAAACTTATTTTCATCTCTAGGAACATGGTACAACTTGATAGTTGTAAAGAATGTCAGCAATCTCCTCGTGTAATCTCTATACGGAATCAAATTCTGCAGGTGTGTGTGCCAAGTTCCCTTTACTTGATTGATTACCAGTGCTGAATCACCAAAGATATCGAGGGTCTTGATTCGTAAATCAATAGCTTCCTCGATCCCTAGTATGCAAGCTTCATACTCTGCTTCATTATTGGTACACCCGAAAGTTACTCGGGCAGTGAAGGGCATGTGAACACCTTCTGGCGTAATGAGGACTGCACCAACTCCGCACCCATTCATATTAACCGCCCCATCAAACATCAAACTCCATTTGGATTCAGGGTCAGGCCCCTCCTCCAGAAGTGGTTCCTCGCAGTCTTTCGCTTTGAGAAACATGATGTCCTCATCAGGGAAATCAAATCTCATGGGCTGGTAATCATCAAGAGGCTGTTGCGCAAGATAATCTGACAGTATACTTCCTTTGATTGCCTTTTGCGAAGTAAATTGAATATCGTACTCTGTCAGTACCATATGCCACCTTGCAACTCTGCCTGTAAGTGCTGGTTTCTCAAAAATATACTTGACCGGATCCAACTTTGAGATCAACAGGGTTGTATGTGTGAGCATGTATTGTCTCAATTGCTTGGCGGCCCATGCGAGTGCACAGCATGTCTTCTCAAGCATTGAATAACACGATTCACAATTTGTAAATTTCTTGCTCAGGTAGTAGATAGCATGTTCTTTCCTACCTGTCTCGTCGTGTTGACCGAGAACACAACCCATGGATCCTTCGAGCACTGTCAAGTACATAATCAGTGGTCTCCCTTGAACTGGAGGTATCAGAATTGGAGGTTCCTGCAAATATCTTTTTATTTTATCGAAGGCATTTTGACAATCATCATTCCACCTGACCGTTTGATCTTTTCTTAGCATTTTGAATATCGGTTCGCAAGTGGCAGTTAGGTGAGATATGAACCTTGAAATGTAGTTCAATCTTCCTAGAAATCCGCGAACTTCTTTCTCAGTTCCCGGTACAGGCATATCTTGTATAGCTTTCACTTTAGCAGGATCAACCTCTATCCCTTTTTCACTGACAATGAAACCAAGCAATTTTCTGGACCGCACGCCGAAAGTACACTTGTTAGGATTCAGTCTCAACCTGAATTTCCTCAGCCTCTCAAACAACTTCTTCAAGTTGATCAGATGTTCCTCTTCTGTCTTTGATTTAGCAATCATGTCATCCACATAGCACTCGATCTCTTTATGAATTAGATCGTGGAATAACGTCGCCATTGCTCTTTGATAAGTTGCCCCTGCGTTCTTCAACCCAAAAGGCATTACTTTGTAACAGAAGGTACCCCACGGGGTAATGAATTTCGTCTTCTCCATGTCTTCAGGCGCCATCTTTATCTGATTGTACCCGGAGAATCCATCCATAAATGAGAACACTGAAAACTGAGCGGTATTATCAACCAGCACATCAATATGAGGGAGTGGAAAATCATCTTTTGGGCTCGCCCTGTTGAGATCTCTGTAATCCACACACATTCTGACTTTGCCATCTTTCTTCGGCACCGGTACTATATTGGCCACCCAGGGAGGATAGTTGGTTACTGCCAGAAAACCTGCATCCAACTGTTTCTGTACTTCTTCCTTGATCTTCAAAGCCATTTCTGGTTTTGTCCTGCGCAGCTTCTGCTTGACCGGTGGGCAGTCCTCTTTCAATGGTAGTCTATGCACAACTATGTCTGTATCTAAACCTGGCATATCTTGGTATGACCAAGCAAAGATGTCAACGTATTCACGTAGCATGACTATCAGCTCTTGCTTTACATCAGCCCGCAGACTCGCACCAATCTTGATCTCTTTCTTGCTTTCCTCTGACCCAATATTGATGATCTCAAGAGCTTCCTGATGAGGCTGAATGGTCTTCTCTTCCTGTTCCAACAACCTAGCCAACTCTTCCGGGAGTTCATAGTCTTCATCACTTTCTTCCTCAGCTTGATAGATCGGATTGTCGAAATCATACGTGGGCATAACAGAATCATTTTCAGAGAAATCCACAGAATCCAGTCTGCATGATTGGGTTTATGCTTTATTTTAGATTATTTTTTGCTTGAAAACAAAAGAAAAGAAAGTGCATTATCATTTTTAATTTTCTTTGTGCAAAAATAAAATAAAGAAAGAGTAAAGGAACACAAATTTGTAAACAAAAACGTCCTTTTATTGATATTTGAACATTATATGAGAAAATATGGTGGCCCTACAAATGGATCCTCACACCTTGGGCAGAGTGTGGGATTTCATGCATTATGAAAGACAAGAATTATTACTCTGAATGGTGCACAACATGAACGATTTCTTCACTAGACCAATTTTGCAACGCCTCGCCTGGAGCCAGTGCATATACCCATCTGTCCAGATAATCTGAGCTTTCAGCGCCATCTTCTATTGCTGAGCAGGACTGGTTGGGATTGATAATTCCTCCACTGTTGAAGTTGATTGGCCCACGGAATCGAGGAACTGGCATCCGGCCCGGCTGGTATCCAATGCCAAACTTATCTTCTTTCACAAACACGTTAATAGCTTTACCCCAACCCTGGGCATTCCCGCTTTCGACCACTTCTCTGGCCTGCTTGTATGACGCAATTGATGCACTCGGCCCACCTGGCACATTCGACACCACTGCTGCTGAAGTAGACTCTGGTAAGTTATTGATATTCAGGGTTTCAAAAGACTGGCACAGGGTTTCATGAATTTCTCCATCCATTTCCACATATTTGAAAGTGGATAGATGACTCACGAATATATCTTCCTCGCCGCAAACAGTAACCACTTGACCCTCGAACACATATTTGAGCTTTTGATGTAGTGTGGAGGTAACTGCGCCTGCTGCGTGAATCCACGGTCGGCCCAACAAACAACTATAAGCAGGTTGAATGTCCATAACATGAAAGATCGTCTTGAATATCTGTGGACCAACCTGTATTGGTAGTTCAACCTCCCCAAACACCGATCTTTGGGATCCATCGAAAGCTCTCACAATCAGATCGCTGGGTCTCAGAACCAATCCTTCTACTTCAATTTTCATTAGGGCTTTTTTGGGTAACACATTTAAGGAAGAACCCGTGTCAACCAGCACATGCGACAAAACTGCTCCTTTGCATTCAAGTGTGATGTGCAATGCTTTGTTGTGGTTACGTCCGTCCGGTGTCAAATCCCTGTTCGTAAATCCCAACCCGTGGCTCACATTCACATTAGAAATTACTCCCTCCAACTGATTCACGGTAATCTCTTGGGGAACGTATGCCATATTCAGAACTTTCAACAAAGCAGCCCGGTGTGCATTTGAACTCATTAACAGGGATAATATCGAAATTTTAGAGGGTGTCTGATTAAGTTGGTCAATGATCTTGTAATCACTCTTTTTGATAACCCTCATAAATTCCTCAACATCATTATCAAAATTGACTTTAGGGTCCTCTTCCTGAGCAGGCACCTTGTCATCAACAACCTGTTTTCCTTTCGCTCTTGCAGCGGCTTCAGCCTCTTTATCATTCCTTAGAGTCTGGGGAGCAAACAGTCGACCGCTCCTAGTGAAACCACTTGGTCCACTGACATTCTCAATGCTAGTATCAACAGCCTCTGCCTTCTGCCGACTTCCTCCTTGACGAGTACCAGTTCCATACTGCCATGGAACTGCCCTATTAGACACATAAGCAGCCGATTCAGGAACTATAATCGTAACTGGTCTCGGCCTCTCGGGCACGATGATAGCAACAGGCTCCTCAACAGGCACCTGTATCTCGACTGGATTATAGTAAATGGTAACGGCAGAAACATCCTGTTCTTTCTCTACTTTATCAAACTGAAGACTTCCCTCGTCCATAAGATCCTGCAGTCCAACTCTCAACTTACTGCAGCCATTAACCTGCTTTGAACAATCCTCGCAATCAGAGGCGCATCCAGGAAATACCTTTCCTTTTAACAAACGTTCTTTTACAATCAACAGCGGAGTCTTCACCAAATTAACATCAGTAATCAAATTCAACTTCTCGCCATCAAAAATAGCATTTGTGCCTGCACCTCCATGATGAGGCATTGGATTGTCACGAACATTCGGCGGCCTAGAGAAGTTAATAGCTTTTGCGTCGATCAGATCTTGAACCTTATGTTGAAAGGCCCAACACTTTTCTATTGAATGACCTGGCGCACCAGAATGAAATTCACATCGGACATTAGCATCGTAACCTTGAGGCAATTTTCCGGAATCCAGCGGCTTCATAGTCCGAAGTTCAACCAACTTCTCTTTGAGCAGTTGTGGTAACAAAGCAGCATATGTCATAGGCAAGGGATCAAACTTACGGTCCCTTTCTCTATTGTTCTGGAATCGGGGTCTACCTTACTGATCTGGAGCTTGCTGTCCAGCTGGAACCGGAATGGTTACAGCATCCACCTGATGATAAGACTGATTCCTACCTCTGCCCCCTCCTCTATGCACAGCACTGGACTCCCCTTCTCTTTTCCTTGGTCCATTGGCAAAGGGTTTCTTCGAACTTGAAGCAACATCTTGAATCTTACCCAATTTCAGCAGACTTTCTATTCGTTCCCCAGCAACGACGATATCGGCAAACCCCGTGGAGGGACATGCAGCCAGTCTATCCAAATACGTCCCTTGAAGTGTGCTCATGAACATATCAGCCATCTCACGATCACCCAAAGGTGGTTGAACTTGAGCAGCCAATTCTCTCCATCTCTGTGCGTACTGCTTAAAGCCCTCCTTGTTATCCTGAGTCATACTCTGCAATTGAGTACGATTAGTTGCCATGTCCAGATTATATTGATACTGCTTCAGAAACGCAACGCACAAATCTTTCCAACTCCTTATATGAACCCTGTCCAACTTAATGTACCATTCCAGGGAAGCGCCTGACAGGCTATCCTGGAAAAAATACATCCAGAGCTTTTGGTCCTCGGTGTAAGCGGCAATCTTGCGATTGTAAGCTTGCAAATGTGTTTTGGGACAGGTACTGCCGTTGTACTTATCCAAAGCAGGAAGCTTGAACTTGGGAGGAATTCGCACACCCTGCACGAGACCCATGTCTTCTACATCAATTCCCAGAGGATTTTGGCTCTCAATAGCCTTGAGTCTTTCATCCAGCCCTTCATACTTCCGGTCGTCATTATAGAAACCCATGTCATTGTTGAATGCAGTGAACTGGTCCTCCTGACCATCCTCATTGTTATCAAATCCCAGATGTACCCCACCAGCAGGGATTGTGCCAACAGGAGGAGTGCGCACGTTGCGATTTGGGATTTCAGTTTCCAGCCTCTGGATAGTGGTTCTCGTAGCTTCTTGTCCAATCCTCATGTTTTCTTGACCTGTCCTCAGCTCCTGTTGACCTTGAGCAATCCCCTGCATGAGGTTCATGAACTGTTCCATCCTTCCCCTCAAATCGGCTAACTCTGCCTGAACTTGCTCCATTACTCTTGCTTGATTGCGTCGGGTAGAATATCGGTGAACTGGGGTATCAGCTATCGTGCCTGAAAACCAAATAAAGGTTAGCAGGCGCCTGCAAAAGGAGAAAACCTGCAATGCAAAAATGATATGCTATGCAAATGCAAATGCACAATTATGTTTGTCATTTCAAGATACTTTTTACATCCTGATTCCAATCATAACCACAAATTCCTGATGACCAGAAATCATGATTAGTGAGTTTTGCTCTGAAGAGATATTCATATACATCGATCACAAATATCTGGAGACCAGAAATAGTGACTTTGTAGTGTGCCCGTGTGCAGATAACACATCACATATATCTGAAAACCAGAAATTGTGAACAGAAATAGCTCCTTTCATACAAATTCCCAGAAGTTTTCAAGTACATTAGTCATAGTTTCAGCAACAAAATAAGAAACAAGCAGTCAAATGGATCCATCAACAATCCTGATGGTAACCATTACCAATTACAAAGAAACGACAAAAATCACTAATCTGATAGCTCTACGTCTTTCAGCTTCTGGCTGGAATACTTAATCTCTTCAAACAGGATGCGGGTACGCTGATGATGTGGCTTCTCAATCAGCTCTTTGATTACGACGTCTCTTTTTTCCAACGCATCCTCTAACGAACCCACGTGCATCAGCAAGGCTTCATCTTCACCGGCTCCTTTGCGCCTCTTAATTCCAGCTTGAATTTTAACCAGCTTCAGATCCGCCGTGACATCTTCAAGCTCTTTATTGGCGATTTTCAGCTTATCTTCAGCGTTCCTTGCCTGTTCTTGGCTTCTGTCAAGGTCTTCTCGATGCTTTCTTCTTGCTTCATGTGCTTTCTTTAGCTCTTCATTTTTATCTTTTAACTGGGTCATCAATTCAGAGTTCTCAATTCTGACTTCATCCCAAGCTTGACGGAGTTTAGCTAACGAATCCTTGCTTCGGGCTAGAGCCTGCTTTGTAGCCTTATAAGCCTGACTAGTATCATCTGCTCCCAAGGTAAGCTTTCGGAAGTATCGAGCTCTCTCATCAAAATCTTCTTCTTTGTCTGCCAGGGTTTTCTCTACTTTCAATGCTCTCTTTTCCAACTCTTTGTTGTCCGCTAGAGCTTTCTGAAGACATCTGTTCATTCCAGAGTTCTCTATCTACAGCTCTCTAACCTTTTTCTTCCATTTCTCGCACTCCTCAATAGCCACCATGGTGGGTTGTTCAGGCTGTACTGAACGTACAAGAAGTCTCCTTGAAAAGGGCAAAAGCAATTCCTTTACTTTCGTCTCAATCCATTTGTCATATTTAGGATAAGACCTACAATCTCCTTTCCCAAAAACCGCTTTTCCAATTTTATGCTTATCTTTCCAAGCATTCACTACTTCTACCACCTTCTCATCTTTAGTTCCTATGAAGAACAAAGATTCTTCCACGTCTTGCTCTGTAGGAGGACCCCTGGAAGCATACCCGAGCTGTCGGGGTGCCAAAACTGGATTATAATTGATCCCTCCTTTTCTGCCAATCAGAGGTACATTTGGAAAGCTTCTGCATCTTGTGATAAGCTCAATTCTCAGCAATCGATGATCGAACCAGACAATATTATCAGCAGTTAAACTTATCATTCACTCGGACCATTTCGCAACATCTATGGTTTCCACAAAGGCACCTGTTTGAGGCAAATGCTTGAAAAGCCAATGACATAGCAGTGGAGTGCAACAACTAACAGGGCCTCCCATTCTTTTCTCGTTCTTGTAGTGCACGGAATAATAAAAATCCCCCAACAAAGTAGGGACTGGATTTTTAAGAACGAAAACTCTCGTAGCTTGCATATCCACAAAGTCTTGCTGATTGGGAAAAAGAACTAGGCCATATATGCAAAGAGCCAAAATGGAGTTGTAAACCGTCCAGTTTTTAGCATTAGCGGCCTCTTGGGCTTGATAAGAAAGGAATTCCAGATGAAATCTGTCAACTCCGTTTTTGTTACTCACACCACTTTTGATCACTGACTGGTCCATTTGCGTTGCAGCGGCAATTTCTTTTACACTAGGAGAGCTACCAGAAAAGAATGGTATTGTTGACATGATCGGAACCCCCAAAATAAATGAGAACTCTTCTAGCGTTGGCATCAAAATGTAATCTGGAAAGAGGAAGCATCTCAGCGAAGGCTCATAGAACTGCAGCAGGGTGTGTAGAGCATCATGTTCATACTTCGTGATAGTACGGACCATCCTAACCAAATTCCCATACTTCTTTTGAAACCTATCAAGAACATCGGGGCCGACCATGTCTATAACTTTGAGCAATGAATCCAAGGTAGGGTCTGGAAACTTGTAAGAAACATTGTTCTTCCTTCTCTCTTCATTCTCTGTTGAACCCATGGATTGGAATCAGAAGTATATTATGCACCTGAAATTGACAAACATAACCGTTATGATATGATAATGCAATGCAAAGGGCAATGTGATCAGGTAATCAGGTGTCTGTGCTGAACTGTGTGCGGTGTCAGTGTAGCCCTGGGAACAATATGGAACCACAAATAGGAACTGTCTGAATATAATAGGATGAACCCTTCCTTTGTGTAAAGTCAACAGAAAACAGGGTATGTAGGAAGTCATGGTCACCTGCAAACCTGCAAACAACCCCCCTCTCACATGCGGGTTCTAGGATGTTCATTATCCCGGGCTCTCAGGTCAAGAAACGATGATACGTTCACCATTTCTGGTTTGGCATCATCATCAATCGAGGAGGCCTCAACTGATTCTCCAAGACGAAAGGTCCTCAGCTTCTGGCACTAAGGTCGAGAAGCAATAGTACATTCATCCCTCGGGGTACAGTACTATCGCCAATCGAGGAGTGCCTCCACTGATTCTCTTTCCAAAAAGGAAACCCTATGGCAAGTTCCCAGCATTGGGTCCTCGGGTCGAGAATGTGCAATGGGTTTGCCATAGAATGTGGTCTGCCACTGTCACATCTCGGGAGGAGTGCCGCAACTGAGTCCTCGGGAATGGTCACCAGAGTCGACAACTCTCTAGATCGACATCCTGGAATACGCAAGACCCGCATGCCATGATGGGTCCCAAGATAGCCTCGTCTAGCTGTGAATTTCGTGAATACCCAACGTACTCCAGACGGCACATAGGTCCCACTACTCTCCACTCTAATCCTAAGTGTATACTCAAGCCTGTGTAATGGGCTTATCTCTCAGAAATCCCAATCCCGCCAAACAGACAGCACAGTGCAACACAGTATAATACATAAAATGTAAATGCTATAAAGCTGTAAATATGATACAAGTAATAAAATACAGTAAACAGCAAATACAATACAACAGTAAACACCCAATGAAAGAAAAGCAAACAAGCGCTAGGATTGACTCGCTTAGGATGGACCAGCAATAGGTCAACCTGTCCCCAGCAGAGTCGCCAGCTGTCGCTCCCGGGATTTTCATCCTAGTACAAACGCGAAAGTGGCACCGAAACAGAGTCGCCAGCAATGTGTATTTATCCCAAGAGAGGGAAAGGAAACACCGCATAAACCTGAAGGAAGGAAAGAACATGGTCTTGTGACCAAGAGAAAGGGTAAGGGAGTCGGTTACGCGAGAGGAAGGTATTAGCACCCCCACGCGTCCATCATACCCGATGGGATCCACGCTTGCTTGTCTCGATCAAAGGGTGATAGAAAAGGATATTGGAAAAGGAACTGAAAGAAATAAAGTAGAAAGAATGGAAAAGGAACGAGAAACAAATGTAGGGAAAATAAAAGAAGTGCTCGCATGGGCCCTACCCCACTGCCTACGTATCTCATCGGGAACATGAGAATCAGAGCGACGTAGTTCCCCTCACTAGGGATGGATTGTTTGTGTTTTTTTAAGGAACGGCTAACGTTCTAGCTCAGGTGTTGCAGGCTCGCTGGTCCGAGTGCGTTACCATCTTGCAAGAGAACGAGTAGGAGCACGTTCGTACGTTGAGAGTGAATGAGGTAAGAAAAGAATTCCCGAAGGAAAGAAGTTATTGTTGGTTTTTGTCTTTTAAGAAGTTTTGTGATTTGTTTGCATATGATAGTGTATCTAAATCTTAGTTATTGGAATGTGTACATTCTCATATTCCAAGATGGAATGAGTAAGAAAGCACACTAAGGGTGAAGAAGACCCCCACACTTATTTCCGATTATCAAGGTTCAAACACACTAGCATACTTGTGTGTATTAAGTGTTTTTGTTGATTAAGAAATGAATAAGTGTTTTTTATTTGTATCTTCAACAAATATTGCATTTAAGTCCCTCATACAAGATCAAATGTTTAACACATTGACCCAAGATGGGCTATATGCTACACATTCTAAGATAATAAGAGAAGACCCCTTATAATCTTTTCTTTATATGAAAGGCCTAAATGCAATAAGTGTCTACCTTTATTAGATATTTTGAATTTTTTTTTGAGATGAGAAGAGAGACTCAAGAGAGGAGAAAAGGTAAAAATCTATATGAACTAAGACTCAATCCTAATTGAAGATTAAGGGGAGTGATCCTAATGGTTTGTGAGGTTGCAAAACCTAAAGTCTAAAGAAGAAATGAATTAAACAATTCACTTCTAAAGTAGAAGATGAATTGTAATTCAAAAGGGAAAGGGATGAGTTAATTAAAGAAAGCACATAAGTACTTAACAAAACATAAAATTGAATTGTAAAAGATGAAAGGAAAGAAGTTTGAACGTGGATACCTTATCCACACTCAATTTCAACTTACCAAAGCCCCTACATGAAAAGGTTAGTCCACGAAATATTTACAAGAGATCCTAAGTAGAAGAACTTGGTCAAACAATAAAATGGAAGGAAAGAGTGAAAACAGCAACTATTACAGCCCCTAAATGCAAGACAGCAGTAAATCTATCATCATGTACTAAACAGCAATTAACATCACATGTTCAGCCTACAAAATGGGTGTAATAAGCATTTGGCAGCACATACTACAAAACATATGTGTATAGGCAGCAGTGAAAACTCAGAGGCAGCATGCATTAACACACAATTTCAATCATGACCAACCATTATTATGCATCAAGCCTTGCACATTCATCAAACAAACACGATCACAACCAGATTACAAATCATGATGCTTGAAATCAAACATGTTATAATGTATATTACAAAAGAATACACATTGTCAAGAATATGTGAACAAGTCAAAACAAGTATGCATCTCTTGAAATGAAAAGTAAATGAACATGCGCCTAATGATCCAGCAACACAAGCACCAATTAGCAATTAATGAGCTCAAAGTGTGTGCATCATGTGTTCATCACATCAATTAATCAACAATGCAAACATAAACATTCATCGATTAACAATCAAAACCGTGTGTCGAAAAATTGTGTGCACATGATGGTGTGAGGTGCAACAGCATTAAAACGGTCATTAGACATGTATCTTATCAATCCATGAAGATTAGAGATGAAACGGGATCGAAACATGCTCAAAAATGCACAAAAAACACACTCTGCAGCAGTGTTAATCGATTACCTATATGTTGTTACCCGAGTAACAGCTTCAAAATCAGCAAAAACAGCAAAAAAACACCTGCTAATCGATTAACGCATATGTGCTAACCGATTAGCAGCTTCAAAATCAGCAAAAAAACACCTGCTAATCTATTAACGCATATGTGCCAACCGATTAACACTGCTACAGCAACAAAAAATAATTTGAAAAAAATCACTTCCAGCAGCAAAATCACTTATGCAAACAACTCCAATGATCATGTAATCAATTAGGCATAAAATTACATGGAATTACAGTCAACAAACACCAATTGGATCCAATTAACAATCACTCTAAGAATCATATTCAAACGCATGGATCCAAATCGGAAATCCATTAAGATTTACATCGAATAAGTTGCAAATAAGCTAAAACGAGTGAAGATTTAGGAAAAACCAACCTACAAAGCGGAGACTTGCTTTGGTAATTGTTGCAAAGTGATCTTGGTGCAGAAAATGAAAGAAAACCAGAGAATCTTCAATCGATAGCCGAAACACGTCGAAACCGAGCAAAAATCGCAAAATGCACCGAAATCAATCTTGCACCAAAATAAATGGTGTGAAACCCTTGGATTGAAGTAGAATAAGCTGAAATTCTAGAAAATCCAACCAATGCAAACCAAGAGATGAATTTTAGCTCAAGAATTAATCACTTTTCAATGTAAAAAGTGATTATTCTTCAAGAAATAAGAGCTTTTGTGTGTGGTTTTGGAAGTGAGAAGTAGAAGTTGTAGCAAAGTGAAGAGAGAAATGAGAGAGAATTGAGAATGAAATGTGAGAGATTTGAGAAAAATGGTTGAAGTACTTTGAAAATGAGTGAAGCACCTCTTAAATAGACTTTAGGTTTGGAGTGTGGGAGGTTTGGAATGAGGTTTGGGTTTGGAGCTAGCTTTGGAGTTAGTTGGACTCAACTCACCGAGTCAAGTTAGTTAACTCGGTTAGTTAGGATCAACTCAGTTGCTTGGAAAACAAGGAACCACAACTAGTGCATTGGTGTATGACTTGGGCTGCAAGCAAAGCCTTGTGACCTGTGAATTTTCAGCATGAAACCCCCATGTTCGAGCCCTCATATGTCATTGATAACTTGTTCAAATGAAAAAATGTCCAACATCAAAGTTGAAGAGGACATGGAGATGAACAACTTTGATGTTCAACAATTTTTCGTTTGAAGCCTTCCTGATGGAGAAAATTGTCTTGACATTTGGCACGCCAACTGTTCGACGAAATTATGGCCTATGGGCCTGCGTTTGCCTTGTCATGACTTGATTTTTGCCTTGATTTTACCAAACTTTGATTGATCATAACTCCCTCAATTTTGATCCGATGGAAGAGTTCTTTATATGGATTTGAAGCTTGAAGTAAGATCTTTTGTTGTGGCCGAGTGGAATTTTCATTTGGTGCTTCAATTTTGAATGGCCTTGGTTCAAACTCTGATGCAAAATGGTCCAAAATTACTATTTTTGGAAACCCTACTTCTTCCAAAAATGGCAACTTTCCACATCTTGATTTTTTCATGATCCCTTTGGATTTTCTTGACCAAATTTTGTACATTGGACACATATAACATGAATTTTATGAATTTGGCCTCAAAAAGTCAAGAGTTGACTTTTTCCTCTGATTATTTGACTTGGCCCCAATTTCTCTGATTTTTTATCTTTCTTCCAATTGAACCACTTCTAAAACCAATTGAGAGGTGATTTTCCACATACATACACTTAAGAACATATAGAATACCATGACATCAAGTTTTGTCCAAAAAATCAAAGATATCCTGATTTTATTAGAAACCCTAATTTTGACCCCCTCTGGTTAGGAGGGAAAAATGCAGTCTTCAATTTCAAATTCCTCAGAGTATGTTATGTATCCCTTTAAAGAATGATGAGATATGCCACTTGAGATTGATTTTGGATCAATGAGCTATCTCTTTTGAGGGTTTTCCTTCAGTTTTTGAACCTCTTGCTTGTTGAAGTATGTATTGCTTCAATCTCCCATTGGATCTCACTTCCTTGAGATTGTGGATGATCAATTGAGATGGTATGAGACATGAGAGACTCTTGGCTTGCCTTGAGGCAACTTGATTTACCTTTTTGTGCTTTGAATGATCCCTTGATTGTCCACCTTCCAGCTGATCACATGCCTTGATGGTAAGAGGAATGCTATGCTTCATTTTTCTATGTTAAATACAATGCAATGCTAATGAGATGAATATGATATGATATATGATAATGCTAAACTATGATGCCAAAATGGGAGAGCAAATTTTGGGGTATTACAGCTGCCCATATTCAAACGCTGTAGGCCTGAATGCCTGAAAGCGATTGCTTTCAGACTTTCAAGGTATATAGTGATTGAATACCAAATATAACCAAAAATTTGCTCTGGGTGATGAAGAAGAAAAGGGATATAAACCCAACGAGACTTCTGGATTGAATCGGCAAATGAACGTCATCGGAGAGATCTGTCCTTTGAACGACGCCAGGCGACTACTAGCTTGCCATACTGTTGATGGACTTTAACAAATGTATTTTTAAACGACGCCAGACGACTACTGGCTTGCCATACTGCTGGTGGACTTTAGAAATGTCTTTTTGAACGACGCCAGACGACTACTGGCTTGCCACACTGCTGGTGGACTTTAGCTGCTCTGCCATTCTAAACAATGGACTTTTACCAGTTCGTGCTGGATTTTTGCCAATCTATCGTTGGACTTCAATGATTACCAAACAGGCTTTGGAATCTCAAAATTGCCATCCTCGGGTGGACTTTTGCAGCTTTGCCAAATTAAACTTGGACTTTGATGCTTACCAAACAGGCTCTGGAAGCTTTGCCAGATGATCATCCCACCTGCTGGAATAACCATCTGCAATATTATCCCACATGCTGGAATAAGATGAACAAACTATATATAATGATCATCCCACTGGCTGGAACAACCATCTGTAATATTATCCCACATGCTGGGATAAGATGAACAAACTGTATATAATGATCATCCCACTGGCTGGAACAACCATCTGCCATACTATCCCACCGGCTGGAATAATATGAACAAACTGTATATAATGATCATCCCACTAGCTGGAACAACCATCTGCCATACTATTCCACCTGCTGGAATAATATGAACAAACTGTATAATATGATCATCCCACTGGCTGGAACAACCATCTGCCATACTATCCCACTGGCTGGAATAATATGAACAAACTGTATAATATGATCATCCCACTGGCTGGAACAACCATATGCCATACTATCCCACCGGCTGGAATAATATGAACAAACTGTATGCCAAAAATAAATTGGACTTTGGATTGTAACTGAGCAATGCTGAGAATTACACCACCTGCTGGGTAATATCATATGCTGACACTTTGCTGAAAAAGAGATTCTGTTGATCCATATAGACCATGCTGGGGAAATTACCGCGACTCGGCTGGGGAGTATAGCGGACCAGATTCTATGCTGAACTCTGTGGGGATATCCTTACCGAAGATATGATCTTGCCGGGGATCAGGGCTGCTCTGCGGGGGATATCCAAATCTTGGTCGAAAGACAATCCGTTGCAACATACTGAGAAAGAGTCCCTAGAGATTTGTTAGGGAAACCCAAAGCAATTCCTCGGTAATCTGCTGAGGAAGATGACTGTCGAGCTTAGGGTAAATGTCACAATGCCCCATGTTGGGAGAACTTTCCCTTTTATGACTCCGCTGGGGATAATGAGTTTATAACACACTCTGCTAGAGAAAAACCGCTTTAAAGCGTCTCTTGTTGGGGCTGCCCTTCGAGAGGATTTTACAGAAGACCAAATGTCCTCAAACTCTACTGGGGATTATAGATCGGGAATATCTTTTGATGGGGAGATAACATGCCCCATGCGTGGTATGGTCAATAACTCCGTTGGGGATTAGTCTTTGACAAATTTCACATGCTGAGACCTGCGGGAGCGATGATACCATCACTTGCTGATACATCCTACCAAGAGTAAACCCCACAAGGGATGTTAGTACTAAAGTTTCGTCTCTTAAGAGGATTTTATAGAAAACCAAGCGTTTTCAAACTCTTAGACAAACACTCTGCCTTGAACCACTCTTCACATCGTCTGCAAGGTACCAGAGGGTTGCACTTGTTATTGACCTGGAGCGTTCACCGTTGTCAACACAGAAAAAATCCCTCTTCGACCACCGTTGCCGTCACGAACTCGGTGGGAACTCTTGAATGGAAGAATCGACTTAATAAGATACAATAGTATCAAGTCATAGCAAATATCTACTCGTGGTTACGATCCTGCTGCTTGGCTCGACCGTGCTCATTACCTGCAACAGAAAAAGAATATGCACATGCCCCAGGATATTGCGTGGTCTTTTGAGTCCACCATCCAAGGTTGTCCAACAAGCAAAGTAATTTCAATTGTCTTTGTGCATGTTTTTTTTTTTTTGCAAGGCCAAGATATCTTCAAATTAATGTTTTATTATAAAAAATCGGACGTTTTTGCAAACAAAACAGTAAAATGAAAATAAAAGCTCGTGACTGAATATTCAATTTTATTGATGAAATGCCAAAAATTGGCGACTTTACAATCAGAAGCAAACCCTTGAAAGAGGCGATTGCCATAAAATTGAGAAAAGAAATCTATCCTAATGATAATGCGGAAATTGGATTCCAACTGATTTCTGATTCTGTTATAGTCAGTATGTATTCCAACTCTCCTAATTATCTTCGCCTCCGGAAGCTCGTGGTCGGGCCAATTGCTCCTTTGGAATTTTACCAGTTTGCTGAAGAGTAGAAAACGTACAGATTAATTCAGACTACAGTCATTCGCTTTAATCCCTCTTTTGTGTGAATCGCCTTTTCAGGTTTTCAATCCACCGGGATACCCTTTTTTGCCTAAGTTGCCCTTTCGGGTTTTCAACTTACCGGGTGTACAATTCTTTTCAATTATATCCCTAATTTTTGCCCGAACCTTTATTCTGCTTTTGGTTCGCCGGGATGCCCTTTTTTGCCTGGATTCTTTTTTTTTTTTTTTTTTTTTTTAGTTTTTATCCAGCGGGTCTCTTTATACGAAGTATTTTTTAACTGCATCTGAATTAACAGGGGATGAAAAATCTTCACCATCCATGGTTGTCAGCAACAAGGCTCCACCTGAGAAAAACGTTTTTACCACGAACGGACCTTCATAGTTAGGAGTCCATTTTCCCCTGTAATCTGTACTCGGAGGAAGTATTCTCTTGATTAACACATCCCCGACCTTGTAGACTTGAGGTCGAACCTTTTGATCGAATACCCTCTTCATTCTGCGCTGGTATAGCTGGCCATGGCATACCGCTGCTAATCGCTTCTCCTCAATAAGGCTCAGCTGATCAAATCTGGCTCGTACCCATTCAGCTTCCTCTAGTTTAACGTCCATCAACACTCGGAGAGAGGGAATCTCAACTTCGATCGGTAAAACTGCCTCCATACCGTATACAAGTGAGTATGGTGTTGCCCCAGTGGACGTGCGGACTGATGTTCGATACCCATGCAAAGCCAATGGTAGCGTCTCATGCCAATCTTTGTACGTGACAACCATCTTCTGCACAATCTTCTTGATATTTTTGTTGGCCACTTCCACCGCGTCATTCATCTTCGGGCGGTACGGAGAAGAATTGTGATGCTCGATTTTGAAGTCCCGGCATAGTTCAACCATCATCTTATTATTCAAATTAGAACCATTATCGGTAATGATTCTTTCGGGCACTCCATATCGACAAATGATGTCCCTTTTCAAGAAACGAGCCACTACTTGCTTAGTGACATTGGCATAGGATGCTGCTTCAACCCATTTAGTGAAGTAATCAATGGCGACCAAGATGAAACGATGGCCGTTTGAAGCAGTAGGCTCAATCTTACCGATCATATCAATGCCCCACATCGCAAATAGCCACGGAGAAGACATGATACTCAACGGATTGGGAGGAACGTGCACTTTATCTGCATAGATCTGGCATTTGTGACACTTGCGTGCATACTTGCAGCAATCTGACTCCATTGTCAACCAATAATACCCTAATCTCAACAATTTCTTAGCCATCGCATATCCTCCGGCATGGGTACCGAAAGAGCCTTCGTGCACTTCAATCATCAACAGGTCTGCCTCGTGTCTATCCACGCATCTGAGCAGAACCGTGTCAAAATTCCTTTTATACAGCACGCCATCTTTGTTCAAGAAGAAACTACCAGCTAGCCTTCTTAATGTCTTCTTGTCATTGGAAGATGCCCCAGGCGGGTATTCTTGATTTTTTAAGAAGCATTTGATGTCATGGTACCAAGGCTTATCGTCAGACACTGCATCAACCTCAGACACAAAAGCAGGCCAATCAAAACGAGATACATCAATCCTGGGCACAAAGTTCCAACCATGCACTTTGATCATCGAGGATATAGTGGCCAAGGCGTCTGCAAACTTATTTTCATCTCTAGGAACATGGTACAACTTGACAGTTGTAAGGAATGTCAGCAATCTCCTCGTGTAATCTCTATACGGAATCAAATTCTGCTGGTGTGTGTGCCAAGTTCCCTTTACTTGATTGATTACCAGTGCTGAATCACCAAAGATATCGAGGGTCTTGATTCGTAAATCAATAGCTTCCTCGATCCCTAGTATGCAAGCTTTATACTCTGCTTCATTGTTGGTACACCCGAAAGTTACTCGGGCAGTGAAGGGCATGTGAACACCTTCTGGCGTAATGAGGACTGCACCAACTCCGCACCCATTCATATTAACCGCCCCATCAAACATCAAACTCCATTTGGATTCAGGGTCAGGCCCCTCCTCCAGAAGTGGTTCCTCGCAGTCTTTCGCTTTGAGAAACATGATGTCCTCATCAGGGAAATCAAATTTCATGGGCTGGTAATCATCAAGAGGCTGTTGCGCAAGATAATCTGACAGTATACTTCCTTTGATTGCCTTTTGCGAAGTAAATTGAATATCGTACTCTGTCAGTACCATCTGCCACCTTGCAACTCTGCCTGTAAGTGCTGGTTTCTCAAAAATATACTTGATCGGATCCAACTTTGAGATCAACAGGGTTGTATGTGTGAGCATGTATTGTCTCAATCGCTTGGCGGCCCATGCGAGTGCACAGCATGTCTTCTCAAGCATTGAATAACGCGATTCATAATCTGTAAATTTCTTGCTCACGTAGTAGATAGCATGTTCTTTCCTACCTGTCTCGTCGTATTGACCGAGAACACAACCCATGGATCCTTAGAGCACTGTCAAGTACATAATCAGTGGTCTCCCTTGAACTGGAGGTATCAGAATTGGAGGTTCCTGCAAATATCTTTTTATTTTATCGAAGGCATTTTGACAATCATCATTCCACCTGACCATTTGATCTTTTCTTAGCATTTTGAATATCGGTTCGCAAGTGGCAGTTAGGTGAGATATGAACCTTGAAATGTAGTTCAATCTTCCTAGAAAGCCACAAACTTCTTTCTCAGTTCTCGGTACAGGCATATCTTGTATAGCTTTCACTTTAGCAGGATCAACCTCTATCCCTTTTTCACTGACAATGAAACCAAGCAATTTTCCGGACCGCACGCCGAAAGTATACTTGTTAGGATTCAGTCTCAACCTGAATTTCCTCAGCCTCTCAAACAACTTCTTCAAGTTGATCAGATGTTCCTCTTCTGTCTTTGATTTAGCAATCATGTCATCCACATAGCACTCGATCTCTTTATGAATTAGATCGTGGAATAACGTCACCATTGCTCTTTGATAAGTTGCCCCTGCATTCTTCAACCCAAAAGGCATTACTTTGTAACAGAAGGTACCCCACGGGGTAATGAATGCCGTCTTCTCCATGTCTTCAGGCGCCATCTTTATCTGATTGTACCCGGAGAATCCATCCATAAATGAGAACACTGAAAACTGAGCGGTATTATCAACCAGCACATCAATATGAGGGAGTGGAAAATCATCTTTTGGGCTCGCCCTGTTGAGATCTCTGTAATCCACACACATTCTAACTTTGCCATCTTTCTTCGGCACCGGTACTATATTGGCCACCCAGGGAGGATAGTTGGTTACTGCCAGAAAACCTGCATCCAACTGTTTCTGTACTTCTTCCTTGATCTTCAAAGCCATTTCTGGTTTTGTCCTGCGCAGCTTCTGCTTGACCGGTGGGCAGTCCTCTTTCAATGGTAGTCTATGCACAACTATGTCTGTATCTAAACCTGGCATATCTTGGTATGACCAAGCAAAGATGTCAACGTATTCACGTAGCATGACTATCAGCTCTTGCTTTACATCAGCCCGCAGACTCGCACCAATCTTGATCTCTTTCTTGCTTTCCTCTGACCCAATATTGATGATCTCAAGAGCTTCCTGATGAGGCTGAATGGTCTTCTCTTCCTGTTCCAACAACCTAGCCAACTCTTCCGGGAGTTCATAGTCTTCATCACTTTCTTCCTCAGCTTGATAGATCGGATTGTCGAAATCATACGTGGGCATAACAGAATCATTTTCAGAGAAATCCACAGAATCCAGTCTGCATGATTGGGTTTATGCTTTATTTTAGATTATTTTTTGCTTGAAAACAAAAGAAAAGAAAGTGCATTATCATTTTTAATTTTCTTTGTGCAAAAATAAAATAAAGAAAGAGTAAAGGAACACAAATTTGTAAACAAAAACGTCCTTTTATTGATATTTGAACATTATATGAGAAAATATGGTGGCCCTACAAATGGATCCTCACACCTTGGGCAGAGTGTGGGATTTCATGCATTATGAAAGACAAGAATTATTACTCTGAATGGTGCACAACATGAACGATTTCTTCACTAGACCAATTTTGCAACGCCTCGCCTGGAGCCAGTGCATATACCCATCTGTCCAGATAATCTGAGCTTTCAGCGCCATCTTCTATTGCTGAGCAGGACTGGTTGGGATTGATAATTCCTCCACTGTTGAAGTTGATTGGCCCATGGAATCGAGGAACTGGCATCCGGCCCGGCTAGTATCCAATGCCAAACTTATCTTCTTTCACAAACACGTCAATAGCTTTACCCCAACCCTGGGCATTCCCGTTTTTGACCACTTCTCTGGCCTGCTTGTATGACGCAATTGATGCACTCGGCCCACCTGGCACATTCGACACCACTGCTGCTGAAGTAGACTCTGGTAAGTTATTGATATTCAGGGCTTCAAAAGACTGGCACAGGGTTTCATGAATTTCTCCATCCATTTCCACATATTTGAAAGTGGATAGATGACTCACGAATATATCTTCCTCGCCGCAAACAGTAACCACTTGACCCTCGAACACATATTTGAGCTTTTGATGTAGTGTGGAGGTAACTGCGCCTGCTGCGTGAATCCACGGTCGGCCCAACAAACAGCTATAAGCAGGCTGAATGTCCATAACATGAAAGATCGTCTTGAATATCTGTGGACCAACCTGTATTGGTAGTTCAACCTCCCCAAACACCGATCTTTGGGATCCATCAAAAGCTCTCACAATCAGATCGCTGGGTCTCAGAACCAATCCTTCTACTTCAATTTTCATCAGGGCTTTTTTGGGTAACACATTTAAGGAAGAACCTGTGTCAACCAGCACATGCGACAAAACTGCTCCTTTGCATTCAAGTGTGATGTGCAATGCTTTGTTGTGGTTACGTCCGTCCGGTGTCAAATCCCTGTTCGTAAATCCCAACCCGTGGCTCACATTCACATTAGAAATTACTCCCTCCAACTGATTCACTGTAATCTCTTGGGGAACGTATGCCATATTCAGAACTTTCAACAAAGCAGCCCGGTGTGCATTTGAACTCATTAACAGGGATAATATCGAAATTTTAGAGGGTGTCTGATTAAGTTGGTCAATGATCTTGTAATCACTCTTTTTGATAACCCTCATAAATTCCTCAACATCATTATCAAAATTGACTTTAGGGTCCTCTTCCTGAGCAGGCACCTTGTCATCATCAACCTGTTTTCCTTTCGCTGTTGCAGCGACTTCAGCCTCTTTATCATTCCTTAGAGTCTGGGGAGCAAACAGTCGACCGCTCCTAGTGAAACCACTTGGTCCACTGACATTCTCAATGCTAGTACCAACAGCCTCTGCCTTCTGCCGACTTCCTCCTTGACGAGTACCAGTTCCATACTGCCATGGAACTGCCCTATTAGACACATAAGCAGCCGATTCAGGAACTATAATCATAACTGGTCTCGGCCTCTCGGGCACGATGATAGCAACAGGCTCCTCAACAGGCACCTGTATCTCGACTGGATTATAGTAAATGGTAACGGCAGAAACATCCTGTTCTTTCTCTACTTTATCAAATTGAAGACTTCCCTCGTCCATAAGATCCTGCAGTCCAACTCTCAACTTACTGCAGCCATTAACCTGCTTTGAACAATCCTCGCAATCAGAGGCGCATCCAGGAAATACCTTTCCTTTTAACAAATGTTCTTTTACAATCAACAGCGGAGTCTTCACCAAATTAACATCAGTAATCAAATTCAACTTCTCGCCATCAAAAATAGCATTTGTGCCTGCACCTCCATGATGAGGCATTGGATTGTCACGAACATTCGGCGGCCTAGAGAAGTTAATAGCTTTTGCGTCAATCAGATCTTGAACCTTATGTTGAAAAGCCCAGCACTTTTCTATTGAATGACCTGGCGCACCAGAATGAAATTCACATCGGACATTAGCATCGTAACCTTGAGGCAATTTTCCAGAATCCAGGGGCTTCATAGTCCGAAGTTCAACCAATTTCTCTTTGAGCAGTTGTGGTAACAAAGCAGCATATGTCATAGGCAAGGGATCAAACTTACGGTCCCTTTGTCTATTGTTCTGGAATCGGGGTCTACCTTGCTGATCTGGAGCTTGCTGTCCAGCTGGAACCGGAATGGTTACAGCATCCACCTGATGATAAGACTGATTCCTACCTCTGCCCCCTCCTCTATGCACAGCACTGGACTCCCCTTCTCTTTTCCTTGGTCCATTGGCAAATGGTTTCTTCGAACTTGAAGCAACATCTTGAATCTTACCCAATTTCAGCAGACTTTCTATTCGTTCCCCAGCAACGACGATATCGGCAAACCCCGTGGAGGGACATGCAGCCAGTCTATCCAAATACGTCCCTTGAAGTGTGCTCATGAACATATCAGCCATCTCACGATCACCCAAAGGTGGTTGAACTTGAGCAGCCAATTCTCTCCATCTCTGTGCGTACTGCTTAAAGCCCTCCTTGTTATCCTGAGTCATACTCTGCAATTGAGTACGATTAGTTTCCATGTCCAGATTATATTGATACTGCTTCAGAAACGCAGCGCACAAATCTTTCCAACTCCTTATATGAACCCTGTCCAGCTTAATGTACCATTCCAGGGAAGCGCCTGACAGGCTATCCTGGAAAAAATGCATCCAGAGCTTTTGGTCCGCGGTGTAAGCGGCAATCTTGCGATTGTAAGCTTGCAAATGTGTTTTGGGACAGGTACTACCGTTGTACTTATCCAAAGCAGGAAGCTTGAACTTGGGAGGAATTCGCACACCCTGCACGAGACCCATGCCTTCTACATCAATTCCCAGAGGATTTTGGCTCTCAATAGCCTTGAGTCTTTCATCCAGCCCTTCATACTTCCGGTCGTCATTATAGAAACCCATGTCATTGTTGAATGCAGTGAACTGGTCCTCCTGACCATCCTCATTGTTATCAAATCCCAGATGTACCCCACCAGCAGGGATTGTGCCAACAGGAGGAGTGCGCACGTTGCGATTTGGGATTTCAGTTTCCAGCCTCTGGATAGTGGTTCTCATAGCTTCTTGTCCAATCCTCATGTTTTCTTGACCTGTCCTCAGCTCCTGTTGACCTTGAGCAATCCCCTGCATGAGGTTCATGAACTGTTCCATCCTTCCCCTCAAATCGGCTAACTCTGTCTGAACTTGCTCCATTACTCTTGCTTGATTGCGTCGGGTAGAATATCGGTGAACTGGGGTATCAGCTATCGTGCCTGAAAACCA
Organism: Lathyrus tuberosus; assembly: GCA_022829125.1. NCBI lineage: Eukaryota > Viridiplantae > Streptophyta > Magnoliopsida > Fabales > Fabaceae > Lathyrus > Lathyrus tuberosus. The sequence continues at coordinate 8,192,513 of JALAZF010000263.1, read as the reverse complement.
AATAAAGGTTAGCAGGCGCCTGCAAAAGGAGAAAACCTGCAATGCAAAAATGATATGCTATGCAAATGCAAATGCACAATTATGTTTGTCATTTCAAGATACTTTTTACATCCTGATTCCAATCATAACCACAAATTCCTGATGACCAGAAATCATGATTAGTGAGTTTTGCTCTAAAGAGATATTCATATACATCGATCACAAATATCTGGAGACCAGAAATAGTGACTTTGTAGTGTGCCCGTGTGTAGATAACACATCACATATATCTGAAAACCAGAAATTGTGAACAGAAATAGCTCCTTTCATACAAATTCCCAGAAGTTTTCAAGTACATTAGTCATAGTTTCAGCAACAAAATAAGAAACAAGCAGTCAAATGGATCCATCAACAATCCTGATGGTAACCATTACCAATTACAAAGAAACGACAAAAATCACTAATCTGATAGCTCTACGTCTTTCAGCTTCTGGCTGGAATACTTAATCTCTTCAAACAGGATGCGGGTACGCTGATGATGTGGCTTCTCAATCAGCTCTTTGATTACGACGTCCCTTTTTTCCAACGCATCCTCTAACGAACCCACGTGCATCAGCAAGGCTTCATCTTCACCGGCTCCTTTGCGCCTCTTAATTCCAGCTAGAATTTTAACCAGCTTCAGATCCGCCGTGACATCTTCAAGCTCTTTATTGGCGATTTTCAGCTTATCTTCAGCGTTCCTTGCCTGTTCTTGGCTTCTGTCAAGGTCTTCTCGATGCTTTCTTCTTGCTTCATGTGCTTTCTTCAGCTCTTCATTTTTATCTTTTAACTGGGTCATCAATTCAGAGTTCTCAATTCTGACTTCATCCCAAGCTTGACGGAGTTTAGCTAACGAATCCTTGCTTCGGGCTAGAGCCTGCTTTGTAGCCTTATGAGCCTGACTAGTATCATCTGCTCCCAAGGTAAGCTTTCGGAAGTATCGAGCTCTCTCATCAAAATCTTCTTCTTTGTCTGCCAGGGTTTTCTCTACTTTCAATGCTCTCTTTTCCAACTCTTTGTTGTCTGCTAGAGCTTTCTGAAGACATCTGCTCATTCCAGAGTTCTCTATCTGCAGCTCTCTAACCTTTTTCTTCCATTTCTCGCACTCCTCAATAGCCACCATGGTGGGTTGTTCAGGCTGTACTGAACGTACAAGAAGTCTCCTTGAAAAGGGCAAAAGCAATTCCTTTACTTTCGTCTCAATCCATTTGTCATATTTAGGATAAGACCTACAATCTCCTTTCCCAAAAACCGCTTTTCCAATTTTATGCTTATCTTTCCAAGCATTCACTACTTCTACCACCTTCTCATCTTTAGTTCCTATGAAGAACAAAGATTCTTCCACGTCTTGCTCTGTAGGAGGACCCCTGGAAGCATACCCGAGCTGTCGGATGGCCAAAACTGGATTATAATTTATCCCTCCTTTTCTGCCAATCAGAGGTACATTTGGAAAGCTTCTGCATCTTGTGATAAGCTCAATTCTCAGCAATCGATGATCGAACCAGACAATATTATCAGCAGTTAAACTTATCATTCGCTCGGACCATTTCGCAACATCTATGGTTTCCACAAAGGCACCTGTTTTAGGTAAATGCTTGAAAAGCCAATGACATAGCAGTGGAGTGCAACAACTAACTGCGCCTCCCCTTCTTTTCTCGTTCTTGTAGTGCACGGAATAATAAAAATCCCCCAACAAAGTAGGGACTGGATTTTTAAGAACGAAAACTCTCGTAGCTTGCATATCCACAAAGTCTTGCTGATTGGGAAAAAGAACTAGGCCATATATGCAAAGAGCCAAAATGGAGTTGTAAACCGTCCAGTTTTTAGCATTAGCGGCCTCTTGGGCTTGATCAGAAAGGAATTCCAGATGAAATCCGTCAACTCCGTTTTTGTTACTCACACCACTTTTGATCACTGACTGGTCCATTTGCGTTGCAGCGGCAATTTCTTTTACACTAGGAGAGCTACCAGAAAAGAATGGTATTGTTGACATGATCGGAACCCCCAAAATAAATGAGAACTCTTCTAGCGTTGGCATCAAAATGTAATCTGGAAAGAGGAAGCATCTCAGCGAAGGCTCATAGAACTACAGCAGGGTGTGTAGAGCATCATGTTCATACTTTGTGATAGTATGGACCATCCTAACCAAATTCCCATACTTCTTTTGAAACCTATCAAGAACATCGGGGCCGACCATGTCTATAACTTTGAGCAATGAATCCAAGGTAGGGTCTGGAAACTTGTAAGAAACATTGTTCTTCCTTCTCTCTTCATTCTCTGTTGAACCCATGGATTGGAATCAGAAGTATATTATGCACCTGAAATTGACAAACATAACCGTTATGATATGATAATGCAATGCAAAGGGCAATGTGATCAGGTAATCAGGTGTCTGTGCTGAACTGTGTGCGGTGTCAGTGTAGCCCTGGGAACAATATGGAACCACAAATAGGAACTGTCTGGATATAATAGGATGAACCCTTCCTTTGTGTAAAGTCAACAGAAAATAGGGTATGTAGGAAGTCATGGTCACCTGCAAACCTGCAAACAACCCCCCTCTCACATGCGGGTTCTAGGATGTTCAGTATCCCGGGCTCTCAGGTCGAGAAACGATGATACGTTCACCATTTCTGGTTTGGCATCATCATCAATCGAGGAGGCCTCAACTGATTCTCCAAGACGAAAGGTCCTCAGCTTCTGGCACTGAGGTCGAGAAGCAATAGTACATTCATCCCTCGGGGTACAGTACTATCGCCAATCGAGGAGTGCCTCCACTGATTCTCTTTCCAAAAAGGAAACCCTATGGTAAGTTTCCAGCATTGGGTCCTCGGGTCAAGAATGTGCAATGGGTTTGCCACAGAATGTGGTCTGCCACTGTCACATCTCGGGAGGAGTGCCGCAACTGAGTCCTCGGGAATGGTCACCAGAGTCGACAGCTCTCTAGATCGACATCCTGGAATACGCAAGACCTGCATGCCATGATGGGTCCCAAGATAGCCTCGTCTAACTGTGAATTTCGTGAATACCCAACGTACTCCAGACGGCACATAGGTCCCACTACTCTCCACTCTAATCCTAAGTGTATACTCAAGCCTGTGTAATGGGCTTATCTCTCAGAAATCCCAATCCCGCCAAACAGACAGCACAGTGCAACACAGTATAATACATAAAATGTAAATGCTACAAAGCTGTAAATATGATACAAGTAATAAAATACAGTAAACAGCAAATACAATACAACAGTAAACACCCAATGAAAGAAAAGCAAACAAGCGCTAGGATTGACTCGCTTAGGATGGACCAGCAATAGGTCAACCTGTCCCCAGCAGAGTCGCCAGCTGTCGCTCCCGGGATTTTCATCCTAGTACAAACGCGAAAGTGGCACCGAAACAGAGTCGCATGCAATGTGTATTTATCCCAAGAGAGGGAAAGGAAACACCGCATAAACCTGAAGGAAGGAAAGAACATGGTCTTGCGACCAAGAGAAAGGGTAAGGGAGTCGGTTACGCGAGAGGAAGGTATTAGCACCCCCACGCGTCCATCGTACCCGATGGGATCCACGCTTGCTTGTCTCGATCAAAGGGTGATAGAAAAGGATATTGGAAAAGGAACTGAAAGAAAGAAAGTAGAAAGAATGGAAAAGGAACGAGAAACAAATGTAGGGAAAATAAAAGAAGTGCTCGCATGGGCCCTACCCCACTGCCTACGTATCTCATCGGGAACATGAGAATCAGAGCGACGTAGTTCCCCTCACTAGGGATGGATTGTTTGTGTTTTCTTAAGGAACGGCTAACGTTCTAGCTCAGGTGTTGCAGGCTCGCTGGTCCGAGTGCGTTACCATCTTGCAAGAGAACGAGTAGGAGCACGTTCGTACGTTGAGAGTGAATGAGGTGAGAAAAGAATTCCCGAAGGAAAGACGTTATTGTTGGTTTTTGTCTTTTAAGAAGTTTTGTGATTTGTTTGCATATGATAGTGTATCTAAATCTTAGTTATTGGAATGTGTACATTCTCACATTCCAAGATGGAATGAGTAAGAAAGCACACTAAGGGTAAAGAAGACCCCCACACTTATTTCCGATTATCAAGGTTCAAACACACTAGCATACTTGTGTGTATTAAGTGTTTTTGTTGATTAAGAAATGAAGAAGTGTTTTTTATTTGTATCTTCAACAAATATTGCATTTAAGTCCCTCATACAAGATCAAATGTTTAACACATTGACCCAAGATGGGCTATATGCTACACATTCTAAGATAATAAGAGAAGACCCCTTATAATCTTTTCTTTATATGAAAGGCCTAAATGCAATAAGTTTCTACCTTTATTAGATATTTTGAATTTTCTTTTGAGATGAGAAGAGAGACTCAAGAGAGGAGAAAAGGTAAAAATCTATATGAACTAAGACTCAATCCTAATTGAAGATTAAGGGGAGTGATCCTAATGGTTTGTGAGGTTGCAAAACCTAAAGTCTAAAGAAGAAATGAATTAAACAATTCACTTCTAAAGTAGAAGATGAATTGTAATTCAAAAGGGAAAGGGATGAGTTAATTAAAGAAAGCACATAAGTACTTAACAAAACACAAAATTGAATTGTAAAAGATGAAAGGAAAGAAGTTTGAATGTGGATACCTTATCCACACTCAATTTCAACTTACCAAAGCCCCTACATGAAAAGGTTAGTCCACGAAATATTTACAAGAGATCCTAAGTAGAAGAACTTGGTCAAACAATCAAATGGAAGGAAAGAGTGAAAACAACAACTATTATAGCCCCTAAATGCAAGACAGCAGTAAATCTATCATCATGTACCAAACAGCAATTAACAGCACATGTTCAGCCTACAAAATGGGTGTAATAAGCATTTGGCAGCACATACTACAACACATATGTGTATTTGCAGCAGTGAAAACTCAGAGGCAGCATGCATTAACACACAATTTCAATCATGACCAACCATTATTATGCATCAAGCCTTGCACATTCATCAAACAAACACGATCACAACCAGATTACAAATCATGATGCTTGAAATCAAACATGTTATAATGTATATTACAAAAGAATACACGTTGTCAAGAATATGTGAACAAGTCAAAACAAGTATGCATCTCTTGAAATGAAAAGTAAATGAACATGCGCATAATGATTCCAGCAACACAAGCACCAATTAGCAATTAATGAGCTCAAAGTGTGTGCATCATGTGTTCATCACATCAATTAATCAACAATGCAAACATAAACATTCATCGATTAACAATCAAAACCGTGTGTCGAAAAATTGTGTGCACATGATGGTGTGAGGTGCAACAGCATTAAAACGGTCATTAGACATGTATCTTATCAATCCATGAAGATTAGAGATGAAACGGGATCGAAACATGCTCGAAAATGCACAAAAAACACACTCTGCAGCAGTGTTAATCGATTACCTATATGTTGTTACCCGAGTAACAGCTTCAAAATCAGCAAAAACAACAAAAAAACACCTGCTAATCGATTAACGCATATGTGCTAACCGATTAGCAGCTTCAAAATCAGCAAAAAAACACCTGCTAATCTATTAACGCATATGTGCTAACCGATTAACACTGCTACAGCAACAAAAAATAATTTGAAAAAAATCACTTCCAGTAGCAAAATCACTTATGCAAACAACTCCAATGATCATGTAATCAATTAGGCATGAAATTACATGGAATTACAGTCAACAAACACCAATTGGATCCAATTAACAATCACTCCAAGAATCATATTCAAACGCATGGATCCAAATCGGAAATCCATAAAGATTTACATCGAATAAGTTGCGAATAAGCTAAAACGAGTGAAGATTTAGGAAAAACCAACCTACAAAGCGGAGACTTGCTTTGGTAATTGTTGCAAAGTGATCTTGGTGCAGAAAATGAAAGAAAACCAGAGAATCTTCAATCGATAGCCGAAACGCGTCGAAACCGAGCAAAAATCGCAAAATGCACCGAAATCAATCTTGCACCAAAATAAATGGTGTGAAACCCTTGGATTGAAGTAGAATAAGCTGAAATTCCAGAAAATCCAACCAATGCAAACCAAGAGATGAAGTTTAGCTCAAGAATTAATCACTTTTCAATGTAAAAAGTGATTATTCTTCAAGAAATAAGAGCTTTTGTGTGTGGTTTTGGAAGTGAGAAGTAGAAGTTGTAGCAAAGTGAAGAGAGAAATGAGAGAGAATTGAGAATGAAATGTGAGAGATTTGAGAAAAATGGTTGAAGTCCTTTTAAAATGAGTGAAGCACCTCTTAAATAGACTTTAGGTTTGGAGTGTGGGAGGTTTGGAATGAGGTTTGGGTTTGGAGCTAGCTTTGGAGTTAGTTGGACTCAACTCACCGAGTCAAGTTAGTTAACTCGGTTAGTTAGGATCAACTCAGTTGCTTGGAAAACAAGGAACCACAACTAGTGCATTGGTGTATGACTTGGGCTGCAAGCAAAGCCTTGTGACTTGTGAATTTTCAGCATGAAACCCCCATGTTCGAGCCCTCATATGACCTTGATAACTTGTTCAAATGAAAAAATGTCCAACATAAAAGTTGAAGAGGACATGGAGATGAACAACTTTGATGTTCAACAATTTTTCGTTTGAAGCCTTCCTGACGGAGAAAATTGGCTTGACATTTGGCACGCCAACTGTTCGACGAAATTATGGCCTATGGGTCTGCGTTTGCCTTGTCATGACTTGATTTTTGCCTTGATTTTACCAAACTTTGATTGATCATAACTCCCTCAATTTTGATCCGATGGAAGAGTTCTTTATATGGATTTGAAGTTTGAAGTAAGATCTTTTGTTGTGGCCGAGTGGAATTTTCATTTGGTGCATCAATTTTGAATGGCCTTGGTTCAAACTCTGATGCAAAATGGTCCAAAATTACTATTTTTGGAAACCCTACTTCTTCCAAAAATGGCAACTTTCCACATCTTGATTTTTTCATGATCCCTTTGGATTTTCTTGACCAAATTTTGCACATTGGACACATATAACATGAATTTGGCCTCAAAAAGTCAAGAGTTGACTTTTTCCTCTGATTATTTGACTTGGCCCCAATTTCTCTGATTTTTTATCTTTCTTCCAATTGAACCACTTCTAAAACCAATTGAGAGGTGATTTTCCACATACATACACTTAAGAACATATAGAATACCATGACATCAAGTTTTGTCCAAAAAATCAAAGATATCCTGATTTTATTAGAAACCCTAATTTTGACCCCCTCTGGTTAGGAGGGAAAAGTGCAGTCTTCAATTTCAAATTCCTCAGAGTATGTTGTGTATCCCTTTAAAGAATGATGAGATATGCCACTTGAGATTGATTTTGGATCAATGAGCTATCTCTTTTGAGGGTTTTCCTTCAGATTTTGAACCTCTTGCATGTTGAAGTATGTATTGCTTCAATCTCCCATTGGATCTCACTTCCTTGAGATTGTGGATGATCAATTGAGATGGTATGAGACATGAGAGACTCTTGGTTTGCCTTGAGGCAACTTGATTGACCTTTTTGTGCTTTGAATGATCCCTTGATTGTCCACCTTCCACCTGATCACATGCCTTGATGGTAAGAGGAATGCTATGCTTCATTTTTCTATGTTAAATGCAATGCAATGCTAATGAGATGGATATGATATGATATATGATAATGCTAAACTATGATGCCAAAAGGGGAGAGCAAATTTTGGGGTATTACATGATGACCTCAAGACTTGACTAGCTAATTCTTTGTGGCACCTTGAAACCACCCCTAATTCATTAATGAATAGAAACAAAACAAACCAAAGCAAATAAGACTGGTTAGTTATGCGTGACAGATGCCCCTATTTAAGTTTCTTCTATCCGGATATATGAGGATTAAAATCTTCGTCTCGACACGATAGGAGAGACTTAAATACAAACATGCACACTTTTTGGCCCTAAGATACCACCAAATGCATATGATATGGTATGACATGATATGAAATTCAAAACAAGGATCTGTGGTGGAAAGGATGCCACGGGGGAATGGTTGCAGTTCTACCGGAAAGAGTCAAACAACTACTATTGGGGATAAGACTTAACTCCACTAGGGAATAGACTACCAATTAAAAATTCACAGAGCAGTACAAGATGAACTCAAATATTATGATGGAATAGTACATTCGCATAGATAATAAACCTCCCCTTGTACCAGGTCTTGGACCATGGACTGGTCTCAGTTTCTTCTTTGATCAACCTCCTTTAGCTTAAAAGGGTAAACAAACCTCCCCTCGTACCAGGTCTTGGACCGCGGACTAGTCTCAGTTTCTTCTTTGATCAAGCTCCTTTAGCTTGAAAAGGGTAAACAAACCTCCCCTTGTACTAGGCCTTGGACCGCGGATTTATCTTAGTTTCTTCTTTGATCAAGCTCCTTTAGCTTGAAAAGGGTAAACAAACCTCCCCTCGTACCGGGTATTAGACCGCGGATTGGTCTCAGTTTCTTCTTTGATCAAGCTCCTTTAGCTTGAAAAGGGTAAACAAACCTCCCCTCGTACCTGGTCTTGGACCGCGGTCTGGTCTCAATTTCTTATTTGATCAAGCTCATTTAGATTGAAAAGGGTAAACAAACCCCCCTCGTACCGGGTCTTGGACCGCGGACTGGTCTCAGTTTCTTCCTGGAATGGTGAATACTTATGGGAGAGTGTCTTTCACAGGGAATTAGAACTTCACTGGAGATCTACAACTTCAGCGAAAATCCATAACTTACTGGAGATTTGGAAGTTTCAACGGGGATCTTCAAAAGAGATGCAGGTCGGCTGACTTGTAAACATGTCTTCTCAAATAAAGAGAAATATCATCTGAATCTTCACCAAACTTCTCGAAGAGATGCCATTTGATGGAAGCAAATTGACTAGTGGACTCACTGGGAGAGCGCTCTTAAGGAGCAATATTGTTGTGATTTGAAATTGCATTGGAGCAAATAAAATCCTATAACAGGAATTCCCAAATAAGGAGAAACACTTGTAAAGTCTTCAACAAACTTCTCTGACGGATTTCCGGAGAGATGCCATTTGATGGAGAACAAGTTGATAATCTTGATAATTGGCTGGGAAATAGACAAACAGTCTTGAAAAGGGACTGCCATTTGCCATCCAAATAGAAAACTTGAGAACAAAATAAGCTGCTCAAATAAAGAGGCTGCCACTTGTTGTCTGGGTATGAATTCCAAGAGAATGTTTTAACCACTGGAGAACATGATTTTGTCTTAACTGGTGATCTTCAAAGAGATTCTTCCTGGGGAGACAAAGTGAAAAATAAATGCATGCTCGATCTAGGGGTTTAACAACCTAGAGAGACTCAAAATTGTGATTGCCAGGGACCAAAGTTCAAATCAGGAAATAACTGAAAAGAAACGGTTAAGCAAGACTCTACCCAATGAGGAATGAACTCAACTGGGGTTTATCTTATCCAGAAATGGAAAAGAAAACTAAAGCAACCATCTTCCACGAGGATCAAACTCAGTGGGGAACTGGAAATGATGTGCTCTTTCTACTTAGGGCTGACGACTCTACTTGGAGGGAGAAGACAAACCCAGTCACTTGGGGATAAAAACGGCCAAAGTGAACAAACAAACAATCAAACATCACAAAACTGCAAAATGCACAGATGTCATGTAATCTGCATGAATGAATGTATGACATGTTATGCTTATGCTGATAAAACAAACAAAGAGAAGTGAACTGGAGATGAAATAAACATCTCGACAAGGATACTCGGCCAATCTTCACAAGATAGGAGTATCACTGGGGATGAATGAGAGGCCACATCTGGGACCATAGTCCTGCACCAAGGCTTCAAATATCTTGGGAAAAGAGAGCACTCTTCTTGGGATGAACATCATGACTTCATTTGGGGATTGTCAAGATGAGCTCGCTACTCTGTTGGGGATGAGAAAGATCCACTGGGAAAGAGATCAAACTCATGATTAGAGATATTTCATGGTGGATAAAATAAATATCCACCGCGAACTAAAGTAGTCTGAACGAGAGTTGTAGCTGGAAATTCCAAAGCTGAGGCCTCACGGGGATAAAATAAATATCCGCTTCATTGGGGAAGCTCAGATCAAAGTCACAGTTGAAGATGTCAGAGTCGAGACTCCATGGGGATGAACTAAACATCCACTTCGCTGGGGAAACTTGAAGTTGTAAGAAGTTCACTGAGGAATGAGATGGCATCTACTTCGCTGGGATGATTAAATCCAAGGAAATTCACTGGGAATTCTTAGGTCACCAATTGGGGAACCCTTGCATCAACTCTGTCGTAACTACTTGAAGTAGAGATTCACTGGGGAATTGTCATGACCACCTGAAGTAGCCACTTACCGGGGATCAACTACACCATCTGAAACAGAATCCCTCGGGATATGGGTGGAGCGAGTCAGAAAACAACATAGCTCTGCATTTCAAGATCTGTCATCCTTGGTAAGACTATTAACATCCCTTTTGTGTCCATAAGTCAAAAATAAAAATACACACGCATTTTAAAAGTTTTAAAATTGTTTTGAAAACTGCTATAAAAAAACAAAAGACATTTTGCAGAAATAAGAATAAACATAAAGATTGCCAATAAATGGAAAAAGCTCAATTTTACTAATGGAATGATAGTCGGCAAATGGCGCGACTCTATGGATCATTACAAAGTTGGAAAAACGGTAAATAATGGAAAAGGTTACATCAAAACAATGTCCGCTGTCCTCCTAAATCACTCTGAATTTCCTATACTCTGTGCTTTCGATGATCCGAATGATGGGTCTGGTGAGAGAGAAGACTTTTGATAATCCAATCTGATCTGATGCAGTGCACTAGCCTGATCCCTTACTTTTGCCTAGATTGCCTTTTTAGGTTTTCATTCTAGCGGGATGATATCTTTCTGTTTGTGTCTCTAACTTTTGCCTAGATTGCCATTTTAGGTTTTCAACCTAGCGGGATGATATCTTTCTGTTTATGTCTCTAACTTTTGCCTAAACCGCCCTTTCGGGTTTTCAGGCCACCGAGACGCTCATTTTTGCCTAAGCTGCCGTTTCGGGTTTTCAACTTAGCGAGCTGTTCTTTTCATTTTTAGGCATAGTACTTTTTGACTGCATCGACATTCACAGGACGAGTGATTTCCTCTCCATCCATAGTTGCTAACATCAAAGCGCCTCCTGATAAGACCCTCTTAACAATGTACAGACCATCATAATTAGGAGTCCACTTGCCTCTAGAATCAGTGAGGAAGGATTGGATTTTCTTAAGTACAAGGTCACCTTCTCTGAATTCCCGAGGTCGAACTTTTTGTCAAAGGCTCTCTTCATCCTCTGTTGGTACAACTGTCCATGGCATAAGGTCATCATCCTTTTCTCCTCAATCAAATTCAACTAGTCATATCTGCTTTGCCACCATTCAACCTCTGAGAGTTTTGCCTCCATCAGAACTCGCATGGAAGGAATATCGACTTCTACTGGGAGTACAGCTTCCATACCATAAACAAGTGAAAATGGAGTTGCTCCTGTTGATGTGCATACCGAAGTAAGATACCCATGTAAAGCAAATGGGAGCATTTTATGCCAATCCTTATAAGTGACAACCATCTTCTGAATGATCTTCTTTATGTTTTTGTTCGCCGCCTCAACAACCCCATTCATCTTTGGTCGGTAAGGAGAAGAATTGTGATGTTCAATCTTGAAATTTTCACACAACTACTTCATCATCTTATTATTCAGGTTTGACCCATTATCGCTGATGATTTTGCTCGGCACACCATAACGGCAGATGAGCTGATTCTTGATAAATTTGACCACTACTTGTCTAGTGTAATTCGCATACGAAGCTACTTCAACCCACTTGGTGAAGTAATCAATTACCACTAAGATGAAGCGATGTCCATTAGACGCTTTCGGTTCGATCATGCCAATCATGTCAATACCCCACATGGAGAAAGGCCACGGAGATGATATAACATTGAGAAGAGTTGGCGGTACATGAATCTTATCAGCGTAGATTTAACACTTATGGCACTTCTTAGCAAACTTGTAGCAATCAGATTCCATTGTCATCTAGTAATATCCCGCCCTCAAGAGTTTCTTTGCCATAGCGTGCCCATTGGCTTGAGTACCAAAAGACCCTTCATGAATCTCAGTCATTAGCATGCCTGCTTCCCTCTTGTCGACACATCTCAACAGGACCATGTCAAAATTCCTTTTGTAAAGGACGTTATTGCTTAAGAGAAAATTGCCAGCCAATCTCCTCAATGTCTTTTTATCCTTATTGGAGGCCCCAACCAGGTATTCTTGTCTTCGGAGGAACATCTCAATGTCATGATACTAAGGTTTACCATCATCGGCTTCTCCTATTGAAAACACATAAGCAGGTCCATCGAGACGAATAACATGGGTGTTAGGACAATCATTCCAATGGTTCACCACAATCATAGAAGCCAAAGTTGCCAAAGCATTAGCCATCCTATTCTCGTCACCAGGGATGTGATGAAACTCCACCCTGTTGAAGAAACGGAGCAATCTCCTTGCATAATCTCTGTACGGAAGTAAATGATCTTGGCGAGTTTCCCATTCTCCTTTAATTTGATAGATCACCAAAGCAGAATCACCATACACATCCAAGTTCTTGATTCTTAAATCAATTGCCTCTTCAAGGCCCATAATGCATGCCTCATATTCTGCTTCATTATTTGTGCATTTGAAAGTTAATCGGGAAATAAATGGGATATAGGATCCATGAGGAGTCACAACGATTGGCCCAATTCCTTTCCCATAATTGTTGACAGCACGATCAAAAATCAGACCCCATTGGGAATCCGGCTCAGGCCCTTCATCTGGCAAGGGTTCCTCACAATCTTTCATTTTTAAATACATCACATCTTCGTCAGGGAAATCATCCTCAACAGGCTGATGGTCTTCAATAGGTTGATAAGCTAAGTCATCGGCCAAAACACTTCCTTTGATTGCCTTCAGAGTGTGATACTCAATATCATATTCTGACAATAACATCTGCCATCTAGCTATTCTTCCTGTCAGAGCGGGTTTCTCGAAAATGTATTTAATGGGGTCCATCTTAGAAATCAGCCAAGTGGTATAGTTCAACATGTACTGGCGCAAGCGTTGCGCATCCCAAGCCAAGGCGCAACAGGTTTTCTCCAACATTGTGTATCGAGACTCGGAGTCGGTGAATTTCTTACTCAAATAATAGATTGCGTGCTCCTTCTTTCCTGACTCGTCTTGTTGACCAAGTACACACCCCATGGAATCTTCCAAAATGGCCAAATACATTATCAAAGGTCTTCCTTCAACCGAGGGATCAAGATAGGAGGATTGAGAATATACTCCTTGACACTGTTGAATGCTTTCTGACAATCATCAGTCCAAACACATCCCTGTAGCAGAAGGTGCCCCAAGGTGTAATGAACGATGTATTCTCCATGTCTTCAGGAGCCATTCTGATTTGATTGTAACCTGAAAAACCATCCAAAAAAGAATACCTTGTACTTCACAGTGCTATCTACCAGCATATCAATGTGCGGCAGAGGAAAGTCATCTTTCGGACTGGCTTTGTTTAAGTCTCGGTAATCAACACACATACGAACTTTGCCATCTTTTTTCAGGATGGGCACAATATTGGCTAACCACTGCAGATACTCAGATGTAACAGGAAAACCTGCATCAATTTACTTCTGTACCTCTTCTTTAATCTTCAAGGCCATGTCAGGGCAAGTTCTCTGGAGCTTTTGTTTGATTGGCGGATATTCTGGCTTCAACGGCAGATGATGCTCCACTATAGAGGTGTCGAGACCACGCATATCTTGGTATGACAAAGCAAACACGTCAACATACTCCTTAAGTAGATCAATCAGCTTTTCTTTCACATCAGTCACAAGTAAAGCTCTAATTTTCACTTCCTTACGGTCTTCGGCTGTACCCAAATTAATAATTTCTACAGGCTCTTTGTAAGGCTGAATGACTCTATCTTAATTCTCAAGTTATCGAGATATTTCCTCGGGAACCTCTTCTTCTTCCTCTCCGGCTTCGAATACAGGAAACTCAAAGTTCGGAGAAGGCATTGCGTCATTGTTTTTGATGGTTTGTTCGTGCAATAATCTGCACATGTGATTTGGCTTTATTTTAGATTTTATGAAAGTGCGAGTGTGTGCACAAAACATGCAAAGTGATAAAAATGGTTTTTTTATGATTACCATTTTTTTCAGAAAAGAAAAAGAGTAACACAGATATAATGGAATCACAAAATGACAATTTTATTGATGATAGCAGTTCGTTAAACAAACGCCCTAACACAAAATCACCTTTGCCTTGGGCAGAGCAAAGGGAATTATGAAAAATAAGCCCACACAGCAACTCTTTCGCCTTGGGCAGAGCGAAGAGCTAAAAGCAAAAGACAATTACTTTGAAAAATGGACAACAATAGGAATGTTAACAACACTCCAGTTCTGAGCGACCGCTCCATGCGTCACAAAGTTGGGCTGATCTTCGTCGGACTCGTCTTCGAGGATGGCGTAAGCTTCCTATGAAGGTGTGAAAAAAACACAAGAAATGGGGGGTTTGAATTGGGTTTTCAAAATGAAAGCTTTTTGTGAAACTCAAACAAAGATCACAAGTAGACTAACAATAGAGAAAGACACACGATATATCCTGGTTCACTTGAAAACTATCAAGTTAATCCAGTCCACCCGCCAAGGTGATTTCGTCTTATACACATGGACTTAATCCACTATAACCAAACTAATTACAACTGCACTAGCAACTGCTGGTGAATAACAATACACAGACTAACTGTCTCTTCTTAAGGATTCTGTCCCAACTGGTCCCTTAAGGAATTCAAACAACTATTTGATCAAATAAAATGTTTACAATGAGATGCTTCTTACATAAGCTGATATAAACACAATTTCTAGCTCAATCTAACTTAGAGCGAATCTATACAGTAAGAACAATCTTCTTCTTTGTATTGTGGTGCTTTACTGTTCACTCGTGGATTTCTCTATTTCTTGAGTTCTTTCTCGTATGAATCAGTGTTTTGAATATTTCTCTTTTTCACACTTGGTGTCACACGTGTTTTTTTGAATGATCAAGTCTTTATATAGCCAGAAAAAGATCCGTTGAAGGGCAGATCAGGAATATCAGTAAAGTACTAGCGACTTGAAATAATTTCGTTATGCTGGGATGAAAATCGTACACTGAAATTGTCCTTTGTACCACCAAATCAGGGTAGTGGAATGGTAGTGGAAAAGAACGTGTTTGATCTGTACTATGTACTATTTTCCCTCGCAAACGTTTCATCTTCTTCTATCCATCATAGGCTTCTGAATTGATATGATTGAAGCATGATCAGAAGAATGAATCATTGGGTCTTCAAAGTCTTGAGTCTTCAGAGTCTTCAGAACTTGTTCAGTAGAACCTTGTCTTCAGGACTCCTTCTTCAGAACCCTTGGTTACCAGAAACATAAGTCTTCAGAGTCTTCAGAACTTGTTCAGCAGAACCTTATCTTCAGATTCTTCAGAACTTGGCCTTCAAAAACTTAAGTCTTTAGAACGTTGTTCATCAGAACCTTGACTTCAGAGTCGTTAGCACTTAGTCTTCAGAAGATAAGTATCAGAGTTTAATTCAGAGCCAGAATCCAAGAGAGCATTGCAGCAACGACATATTATCTTCGTAGAGTCATTCTGAAGCACAGTAGATTAGAAGCAATCTTGCTTCTTTGATGCAAAAGTGACTATTTGAGAATTTGAGAGTGACGTTTCACATGATCTCTATCAGAGTCAGAGCTAGCTTTATCAGAGTTAGAATTAACTTTATCAGCGTCAGCACCTATTTTTCAATACTTAAGAAAACAAATGTTAGAGTACCAAAATTGTTCTCACACAAATACAACTTTGTTATTATCAAAACATAGAGATATCTTGCAGAACCAAATCTTGTTCTAACATCATACTCAGGTCCCTTACGTCTTGACCGAGGAGAATAAAAAGGACAATAAGCATCTTCAGTCTCAAACCCATATCTGGGATCCTCCAAATAAGGCTCCCAGTCTTTAGCAGGGATGTAATCACTTTCAAAGCCGAATGGTATATATCCTTCAGAGTCGTCTTCTTCAGTTATAACATTAACCCTTGACGGATGAATAACTCCTCCACTATGAAAAACATCTTCAATGGGGGGAATAATCATGCTTCCTGTGGTAGGCTTGTCAGAACTGGCACCTAAAAAACCGAGACCCTTTTTCTTTTTGTTTCCAGACAATGATATCACTTGCCCCATCCTTCTTGGGAACCACTTTCCACGACGTGTTGTGCATCCTTGAAAAATGAAATAGAAACTCCGCTCGTCTTGGCACTACCACCATTAATTGAAAGAGCTTGGATCTAGGTTCCTATTTCCTCATCAGAAAACAAACGTTAGAGTACCAAAATTGTTCTCACACAAATACAACTTTGTTATTATCAAAACATAGAGATATCTTACAGAACCAAATATTGTTCTAACAATCTCTCCCTTTTTTATAATGACAAAACAGTGTAATTTGATAACACAATTTTGTACGAAGATAATAAGAATTGACTCGGATAAGTTCAAAGTAAACTTCCCTTTATCAAGCTCCCCCTGAATGTAAGACTTAACAATATCTTATAAGATTTGGGATACAAAGCCTAATTGCAAAGATCTAGACAGATCCAAAATATCAGAGCTTGATTATAGTGGTGATGCATTCTAATAACAGAGCTTGATTAAGTAAATCAGAGCCTGATTGATATCAGAGTCATTTTGCTAATATAATTATTTTTCCTTAAAAAAATCTAAAAAGATATGCCAATTAAAGTGTTAGAATGTTAGAGCTATGATTAAAGACAAGATATTTATCAAAATAACTTTTCCAAATTAATACTCCCCCTTTTTGTCATAATAAAAAAGGGTAATAAAAAAGATAATTCAAAAGTACATCAAACCATAAACAAACAGTCAACGACAAACTACGGGGTAGCCAAAGAGCCTCTGAAGAATCTGAGCAAGAGCATTTTGAATGTTGACAGTGAATTCATCTTGCTTGTCCATCCTTGCTCCGAACAACTCATGTTCCTTCTGAAGGGTAGCCAAAGTTTTCAACACTGGATCAGAAGAGGAGTTTCCAGCTTGATCTTTAACCTCCTTAGCTAATCTTTCAGCTTCTTCTTTGGCTAACCTTTCTGCCATTTCCTTTTCTGTAGCTAGCTTAGCTTCACCTTCCTTCTTCTCTTGCAGCCTCTTTTCAACTTGTTGAACAAAATAACCCTTTGTATGAACAGAAAGATTTTGAATATTCTGAAATTCCTCAGACATCCACTGATTGAATTGATCCCATGAAGCACCCAAATCAGAAGGGTCTTCACTAGCATTTGATTCATCAAAGAGTGTCCTGAATCTCAGAACCACAATGTTCTTAAAAACAGATATTGCTTCATCTAGGTTAAGAGAAAGGTCAGAGGTTTGATTCTCAGTTAAGGGTTGATCATCTTCAACAGAGTCATCAAGAATGATGGTATCATTATCTATTATTGATTCTGGAATTGGTTGCGGAGCAGTAATTGGAGTTGGTGATGGTGAGATGGTTGTTTGTGGATGTTTGGTGAGAATTTCTTCAATGATTTGATGGAATGAGAAGATTGAACAAATGTGACAAGAGTTGGTTGGATAAAAATGATGGAATTTGGTTGGGTTGAGGTAAATTCAAGAGCCTGTGGTGAAAGTGGTGTAGAGACTGGAATTTCTTCAGTAGGAGATTTTTAAATGGGTGTTGGAGAGGTGGTGACAATAGTAGAAAATATTGGTGGAGGGGTGTAGAATAATGGTTGAGTTGTAAGTGGTGGTGATGAAGTGGGAAGAGATGAAGACAAATTTTTGTCAAAAGAAACAGATGCAGTTACAAATGGAGATTCAAAATACTTAATTTGTTGTTCTGGATAAGTTGATGTAGAAGTCATCTTCATTTTCTTTGTTGATGGTCCATCCTCATCATCATTTTTATTTTTCTTGCCTTTTCCCTTTCTCTGAAGGATTTCAGAAAGAGTGTATGGCAGGTTATCCAGGTCAATCCATGCATCTAATGGTTCTTCTTCACATCCAACAAAATAGTTTGCAAGTTCTTCTGGATTGTAGAGCTTCGAAAAGGGTGGAAATCCAGAGATTTGAAATCGAATAAAGTTGAGTTCAAACTGGTTTGGAATAGCAGGTCGATGGGTGATCTTTTTAAGAAGCTTCATATTCTTTAAGTTCTTAGCCCAAAAAGCCTGTCCAGAAGATTTATCAAGTTCCTTAGTGAACCCAGAAACCAATAGATCCTCAACTAAGCCTGACTCAATGAAAATATCAAAGAGGAGTCTTCCGTAAGGAATATGATTTCCCTTCTTGGTGGATCCAGTCCTTGAGTTAACTATGGAGTCTCTCAGAAAGTTGAACAAGATACAAGGAAGGTGAACTTTCTTTCCTTTCAACAGAGAGTATAGAACATACTTTTGTGATAGATTGATGTAATCAGCTCAATGAGTAGGAGGACGATGATACATAATCCCCAACATAATTTTGAACCAAACTCTTAGAGTGTCTTTCAAGAGCAATGATAGTGGATCCTTTTTAGAATTTTGAATAGTTCCTTCTTTAAATATAGCGGCTGTGACCTTGGCTTCCTATTGTACCCCAAATTTTACCCCTTAGATGTCATAACATCTTGCATAGACATTTAGGATCAATCATATGTGAACTATTTTAACTAACCCATATCCACTTGCTTGTTTCTCATATGTTTGAATTAGGGTTTTCACAGAGAGATTCAAGGCCTCCTAAGGTATTCTCTAGCTCCATACAATCATCACTAAGCCTCACTAGTTGTTTGGAACCAAAATCTCAAGACTTTGAATCAAGTCAAGTCAACAAAGGATCACCAGACCAAAGTGTGGAATTAGGGTTTTTACTTGAGGAATCAATGAAGAATTTTGTCATGTAGGTCAAGTTTTGCTAGGTTCGTCAGCCATTTGAGTTACCTACATCCAAGAGGTCTCACTCAACAAGAATTCAAGGTCATCTGGCTCTCATCATGAGAAGTTTTGAGCCCCAATCTCACCCTGCCTCCAAATTAGGGTTTCTGTAAGACATATGGATCATTGACTTTGATTTTCATCAGGAGGTGCCCTCAAACCCTAAACCATGACTCCATGAGTTAGTAAACATCCCTAGAGGTCTTCTATGAGCTTTGGATGTGAAGAAAGAAGCAAGACCACAAAGGTTTATCTCAGTGCATTCACAGTCAAAAATAGGGTTTTGACTGAAACCCTAATCTTTGGGATTTTGATCCAAATGGAACTTCCAAGGTCTCCACTCATCATAACTTGTATTATGAGTGATTCAAAGTATCAAGATCAAGTTTCAAAAGGTTTCTTGCAATGGAAGTAAGATTTTGGTCATAAAACTTTTCATATGTGAAAATTCCCTCTCTTGTGCTAACTTGAAATGAGCATAATTTCCAAACCACACACCCAAATTGAGTGACTCAAAGCCCAAGGGAGAGCTATTTCCAAGATCTTCAAAGTGCTAAATATGACTTTTCTCCAAAAAATGCATGGTTTGTGAGTTATGAAGCTTGGAAGCCAAACTGCCCAAGGACTTGGTGAATTTTCAGCATCTTTTGCCCTAGTGACAAGCTAACTTTGACCCAGTTTTTCTCAAAGATCCAAGCCTCAACTCAAAAAACCTTGGTCATGAAAGTTGTGGAGGGCAATGAGAGATTTCCAAAGAGTACTAGAACCCCTTCATCCATCAAAGGAGCTAGGAGTTTCGAAGGCCCAAAGATGAGGGTTTCATTCCTTAACATTCAAGAAACCAACTTTTGAGTTTTAGTTCAAACACGTCCCTAACCATAAGTTTTTGTTATTTCTGAGTTCTAATGACTCATTTAACATTCAAACAAGCTTCTCCACAAAATTCAAACTGATTGGCATTAAAATATTGATTCATGACTTAGTTGTGCAAGTGGGAAAGAGAGAGAAATTTCCAAAAAGCAAGGAAACATTTGTTTATTCCTTGATGCTCTCACCTATCACTTCTCAATAGTATTTGCTCAGGCATTCAGAGATATTTGGAAGATTTACCTCTGCAATTAGATGCTTTACACGAAATGGAAAGGGTAGTGTTGGCATTTTTGGCAAAATGCCCATGCCTTGCATCCTCCTACTTTTCCTATAAATAGCAGCTCAGTTTCCTTGCATTTCTCACCAACAATCTGCACAAATCACTTTAAAAGCATCTAAGTGCAAGGCTCTGCAAAAAAAAGAGGGAGAGTGAGGCTTGGCATCAAGAGCTCGTGTGTGGTTCAGCAAGAAAGGCTTGTGCTTATACTTTGAAGTTGCAGTGGACATATTCCACTTGGTAAGTGTTTCTTCTTACTCATTGTTCATACTCATGTGCATTACTATTATCATGTTTATGTTGCAAATGCTCTCATCATGAATATTGTGTATTGTCTTCTGGCTTTATTTCCATGATAAAAGTCACATTTGTTTCTCATAACCATTTATCTATGAACTGCCATCAAGAGGTAAATTGATGTCTGGTTGTCCTGCTGGCATGCTAAGAGAGATCATTTTTATGCTTGAACTATCATGTGATAATAATGCACTTTGTATTGGTCATCAACTAATTGATGAACCTATGTTAACTCCCTTACTGTGTAACTCTGCCAATGTTTGAATACAAGCTCTAGTCATGGACTTGTAGTTTTTCTTTTTGGCATTTGGTTGATCTCATGAAGAGAGGTAAGATCTATGATTTGCCAACATGAAGTATTTGTAACTTATGAACTTGTATTAAACTATTAGCATCTATTGTTTGGTTTGATTCTAAATGTGTAATAAGGGTCAAAACTTTGTTAACAAGAAAATATAGCTGCTTTCCACTAATTGCAAACTAAAGTCAAGGCTGTCATCCTTAATGTACCAGGCAGTTTGTATGTATACATGTTATTGCTTTGCATATATAAACTGATGGCACCCTATCTGTGTTATGTCTAAATCAGGTGAAACAAATTTTGTTGTTATTCGTGTATATGTCTTTGCCTTGACACAGCAGGTCTCCTATGTGTTAAGTTCATGCTGATTTTTTGTCCCTAAAATGGAAATCGTTGTGAACTCTTATTGTTATAGTTTTGCATTCATATGCCTTCTCATGTGCACAAGCCATGACATGTATGTGTTGAACTCAATTGACTCATGTATTTGAAACTGAAGTGTGAAACGTTATTGTTCTCGAAGTTTCTGCCTGCTAACATCATGCCTGCTATGTATTCATTTATTTGTACAAATTCTTAACTTGCTCACTCAAGTGAATGTATGTATTTTCAGCATGTTTGTCTAGTCTCAGGATGTTCATGTTTCATTTGTTTTGTGTTGCTGATCATACTACTGTCATAACCATATGTATAGTCATTCTTCTGAATTTACCTTGCACTATCTTGACTCAGATTTATTCCTATATGTCTAACTGCTTATTGATATGAATGCTACTGATAAGCACATTCCATGACAATACGTAGGCACATTCCTGATGCATCCATATCTCATGTTAAACTTTGTACCTAAAATTCTATAGTGTAGTTCAAATGTTTGGAGCATCATAAGTAATTGCCAAATCTCAATGGTACATTTTTTATTGTATCATGTTTGGATCTTATGTTTGCTATGCTTGCCCTGCCTCAACTGTTATGGATATATTTGTTGTATGTGTATGGAATCAAATGATGTTTGTGGACTTTAATTGGCATGCTCTCCACTTTGTATCTGTATTGTTCTGATTTATTCCTAGCTAGGTTCAATGCTTTGTTAGACTGAACCGAGGGGTGTTTGAACCTGAGGTGCTAGGGTGAATTCTCATTTTTTTCATGCTATTCTTCTTTGCTGCACTATTTGTATCATTTCCATCACTTTGAAATCGCACCATCACCGGATATTAGTTAGTATCCATCCACATGCCTATTTAAAAATTCACAAGCATGAAGTGCTTATACTGTCATGGCATTTTGTTTGTTGTGTGAAATCAAGCTAACTTTGTATGTCAGGACTAATGCATGATGGCCCCTTATTGTTTTGTTTTGTGTGTTGGTATATTACTGTATTTACTTTTGTTAACATATGGACAAATAATGCTTACAATTGTCTGCCTTCGTTCATTACCATGTGTATGGGATGATACCAAGTTTACTTGAGCTAGTTCTTGTCCCTTTGCTTTGAGGTTTGTCAACTCCCTCATATCTGTGGATCTTACTTTGAAATACCTTTATTTACCATGATATGTCATGCCAATTGTTTGAACCAAACTAACCTGTGTATATAAGACTAAGGCATGAACCGGTAGCATTTTAAAGCTTGTGTATGTTGCTATATCACAATCATGCCATATACCCTTACCCATGATTTTGTCTTATCACATTGTTTCTGCATATTTGAACTATCACTTGATAAATACTTATTCTAAAGATGCCCTCTTTGGATTTTGTATATTTTGAAGATTGTTCATGTAGTGCATCCTGTTTAGTAAGCAATATAATAATCCCTGCTAGAGAGGCATTGGCCCCAAAACCTGATTAGGGACCTGTCATAGGGTTGATCATCCTTTTTTTTTTCTTTCGTCTCAGTCTACTTTAAATCTTTTGGTTGCCATTCACTCTGAGATGACTTCAATTGTTGTTAATTACTTAGCATCTGCTTTTAAGCTTGTTTCGATTAAAGAGTCTGAGTAAGGATTGGGTTGGTTACAACAACATTACTAAAAATGTTTGACAGGACTTGCATAGAACCTACTAATCTTCACCTTTTGTTCATGTCTTGGTTGTAAGAGTTCTTGTTGATGTAGTTGATTCATGTGCTTTGTTCAACATCATTTTTTTTTTGTGATTTCTCATTGCCTATTGCTTTTGTCTTGATATGTGAGTTAACATCCCTAGCACAAAGTGGCAACTGAAGAGATTGGAGCACTGCCACATCAATATGTATAACATGTTTATTACTTGTTTGAATACATTCTTATTTACTTTTGAGTATGAAGCCATCAATAAATCGTTGATAACATGTGTTATGAGCTAAAAGAAAAGGGATTAAGATCTTTGGTTTTGTTTTTTTGAAAACGGATTGATAAATCATTTGTCAATACATGTGTTTGGTTTGTTGAGTAACTGGCAAGGCCGGTTCTTACGCAGCAACAAGTGCCTGTTCCTCCCAGGTTTCCTCCTAAATCATAGATTCATGGTGATATGATGTTGGTTCTTTTGATTTGGCCTGCGCGCATAAACTTATAACATTATTAAGTCATGTTTATTAATGGATGTACCAGCCACCTCAGTGGCAAGCACACACATTACACACGGCCTATGACCCTTAGGACTGGGGTTCGAATCCCCCTCGACCCAGTCCTTTTGTTTTATTTTTCTAAATTAAACTTGTTTCACATATATTGGATTGGTGACCACAGCTAGTAAGCACGTGCGCATTAGTTGGATTGGCCTTGTTTTGGGGCTGTATGCGTGAGATCCTGGGTTCAATACCCATGGGGACCTCTCCTTTCTTTTTATTACTTGTTATATTTTTTTTACATTTTTTATGGTTTATATACAAACTTCAAATGTTCATAACTTAGTCATTTTTAACTCTTTTTCACTCATTGTTTTTGCTAAAGGTTCTTAAAAGAATGTACTTTTTGGCTATAAAAAGAGATTTTTGAAAATATTTAATTTTGAGACCTTTGTTCATAATGGAAGTGGAAAGATCCTTTTAGGGTTTGATCTATTTCTTGTTTGATTCTTAATCATAGTATATTGTCTATGTGTTTGATTTTAAGCTTGCATAATGTTATGATCCTTGTTTAACTTCAATGTCTTGTTATTCAATATCACTTTCTCATATAGATATCCATCATAAACTTCTTGTTTCATAAAATTGTTGTCTTCCCCATTCCAAAGGAAATTCCTCCTCAGTTGACTCATAAGTCAATAAACCGATCATATCACTTGGCCTCATAAGAGCCTTTCTCTTTCCTTGGACTCATAAGAGCCATTCATATCATAACTTAGCAATAGGATAGAGTTTATAAACTCTATGTGGTACTTTTCATGTTGAGTACTCACCTTCTCCCCCATAACTTAGAACTTAGAGAGTTTCTTCAAACTCTAAAATGAGCTCGTACTCATTTCCCCTTGGAACTTTGGCCATAGTCAATGGTTCCTTAAATCCACCCTTAGTTAGATGAACTGCGGTTGCTCTAATTCTTTAGTCAGATACGTAGGCACAAGATGTAATGTCTTAGCAGATATCTTAACAAGCAAACATAATATAACATAATTAAAACAAGAGGTTCTTGTAGAGTACTACAGATGTTAAGGGTGCTGATACCTTCCCTTAATATAACCAACCCCCAAACTTAGATCCTCTTAGGTTTTCTCGATCTTGAACCTTTCCTTTGGATAAATCAAAGTCGGTGGTGAATTCAAAGTTTTGTGATGCAAGTTAATTAATAGCTTGTTATCCGATTCTCACCGCAACAGAAATGGCAACTTCACTGGGGATATAATTTTTTAGGGTTAAGCCCACCTTGTTTTGCTTGTGTTTGTTATTTTTGCTTGTATATTTGTACATATCTGTATATATATATCTGTCTGATTGGGTTCTTCTGTGTGCAGGGTGTTCTTGAGTGGTGAGATAAGTCCTAACCCGGACTTGAGTGCACTTATTTATAGGATGATGGTATATTCAAGGAGGCTTTGAGGGAGTCGATTCCTGAAAAAGTTGACTTGAGACACCATCACTCAGTTTAGGCCCTCTTGAGAGTTTAGTCATGTTGAACGAGTCCATTCATGAAAACGTGCTACTCTCGATGTAGGTGCCATCGATACTGAGAACCGTAGTTATTTCCAAACCCCACTTAAGCCTTTTTAGGATGTAGTGCGAGGACTATGAGGGAGTCTATTCTTGGATTGGTTGCTACGCGATACTACACTCAGACAAGTTTCTCTTGAGAATATTATTGATTACCGAGTCATTTGGGAAGACGATAATATCCGAAAGATGGATTGTTGACTCTGGGAACTTTTTAGAACCCTGTTCTGCAGATGACAAACCCATAGTACATACCATTTGGGATGGGTAGACCATGGCTCCATGCTCGTGATCTTCAAACCTAGGCCCTCATTCTGTTTGCCTCTATATATGTAATTATTTGTATATGTGCGTTTGTGCATACATCTATTCATTCATGATAGCCCTTTGGTTTCAAAGAACTCAGATGTTCTTTCCTTTGCAGAAATCAATAAAGGTCATGGTTTTTACAGCAAAACTCTTCAGCTTTAAAAAAAAAGATTTTTGCAACTTGCCTTTGAGTTCCTTAAAACCACTTGGCTTGTATTTGCATTCCGTGCGCATTTGCATTTCTCAGTCTTGAGTCTCCTCTTCTCCCATGTCTGAAGGATACTTAGCACCCACTCAAGACAATGGAAACAATGAATGAAATTTTGAAGAGCCAGGAAGACTTGAAAGAGGAGGTCAGAATCCTCAAGTATCAGATGAATTGGGTTCTATAAACTTTACAAGCTCTGATAAAGAAAGAGGAGTATGCTCCCCCTGTTACTCCCAGAGAGGTTGTCAGCTCATCATCTCTTGTGGTTCCTTCAAACCAAGGACTACCTCAGTATCAAAAGTCATACCGCCGTCAACCGCGTCAGCATGCATGACCAAGGCCAAGAAGGCCCGAGAGACATTTCGCTCCGCTACCTATGACATACAGTCAGATGTTGCCAGTTTTAATCAAGGGCGGATTGATAGTGCCGAAAGAATTAAAGCTAGTACCATTTCTGTACCCACCAGTCTTTGACGCTAATGCTCGATGTAACTACCATGCTGGGGCACAGGGGCATTCAACTGAAGACTGTAAGGTGCTCCCGAGTAAGGTTCAGAATCTATTGGACTTTGAGAAGATCTCATTCACACCCCAAGGCATTCAAATCAACAAACCTTTGCCATCTCCTGTGATCCTCCCATGCCAAGGATCTGTCTTTGGGGAAACTTCGTACCATCCAGCATTTGATCTTGGTCTTACAGCAGAATATCGTAGTCATCAGGTGTCTACCAAAAAGGTGTTCCAGCCTCCTATGATTGTTTATCCTCAAAGTTCTCAGGACCAAAACAAGAGAGAGTACCCTGTCAACTTCGAGCCTATTCCTGTTCCTTTGAGCAGGTTCTTCCCACTGTTGATGCAAAACAAGTTGATAATTCCTCGACGTCTCAACCCTGTGCCAGGACCTTGGCACGATCCAAACCTGATTTGTGAATTCCATAAAGGAGATAAAGGGCATGACTTGGAGGGTTGCCGAGCCTTAGAATCTACTGTGCAGAGACTAATTTATGACAAGGAATTGATCTTCGAAGAAGATCACCCAGAGACTGAATGCAAATTCCATACTGGGACAATGGGGCATCCCATTGAAGAATGGAAAGAGTTTGAAGTCAGACTGCTAAGCTTGCTGAAAACACTGCAACCTTAGGAAGGTACGTCAAATGTCAATGCCTCAACTTTTGAAGCAAAAAGAAAAAGAATTGTGAAGCCTCTCAGGGTTCTGTATCACAAAGAACTAGTGATCAGTGGTGAAGGTGATCCCCCGCTTGGGCCCGAAAACTGAAATCTTATGAAATCAATTCACCAAAGCTGGCTATATTTTATTCATTTCAGTATTTTCAATTGTATTTTCTTTACATGATGAATTTGTATTCGCTTATAAGCTATTATTTTTTAAGATTGGCAAGATTAATGAAATGTTTGTGCACCGTTTGATTAAGTCCATTCGTTTCACTCATTTACTTTTATGTTCATGAAAACAAAAAATATACATCGTTACCTTGCTTCATTTCACATATCAAAATTGTTGTTAAGCAAAGATTAGGGAGGATGGTGAAAATATTATCCATAATTGTTGTGGTATGCTTTCGATTAAACCTTGCCGAGGATGTAAGGCATTGTTTCAATTCCCAAACACTGGAGAAATAAGAAAGATAATCCCTCGTTAACCCTTCGAGCCTAGAAGTAGGAGTTTTATTTTCTTACACAAAAAACCCTTAAATCTTAACCTTGGGGTGGGTAGTTCTCAGTTTAACTTGGTTATGCATTTGAACGAAATCGCTTCATGGAAGACTCCAGTCAGCTCTCTCAAATCAAATGAGTAAAATGTGGTACAAGTGTTCCCGAAGTGATAAATAAGGAAGGATCGTTAAGAAATCCTTAATCAAAGAATGAGCCAAGTCCCTTTTAAGGTAAAAGCCAAGAAAGATGGGAAGCCCAAAATTTGCCTTATGCAAAAGGACTTGTACAACAACAAAAAGAAGAGGTCTCAAAACCTCAATGAAGAAAAAGAAAAGGTCTCATAACCTCAACAAACACAAGAGGAGGTCTCAAAACCTCGACAATAAAGGACAATCAAATTCTGCAAAGGAGTAATGACTACAAATGTGTCTGAATCATAGTCAACTATCATCAATTCATTTCCTAGCATATGGAAACTTGAATGCATAGCTTGAGTTAACTGAGTATAGGATTGGAGTTCATCACGAAGATGGGGTGGGACAAATAAATTTTGAGCCTTTATCTTTTGTTTTATAAACCGTGAACCAAGCCACGTTACAACCCTTAAAAGACCTAATTGAGGTAAGGTTGTTTTGAAAGCATACTACAACAAGGTTGATTAACCTGACTCCTAATTATCTTTGTGATGTGTGTGTGTTGATCACTTCATTTACCAGGCCATAAGTGGCTAGATTCACCTTTGTTTTTTATTATTTAATCATTCCACCACGTGTGTTCCATCAATAAAACTTAATTTCAAAAACCTGCACGAATTCTGCATTAAAATTGCCAATTTTTAATGAACAATACTTGTTTGCAAAGATATTTCAATGTCAAAGAAATTCTGACAAATGCAACCAGCTAGGGAATTTGACTTAACAAAGGAAGCTCGGTCAGGGGAAACCAAGTGGAGGGATGGGCCAATCCACCATTCCAAGTGCTATTGAATCAGGGACAGAACTCTTCAAGTTCAGAATACTGGAGCAAATCTTCTTGAGGTCATCTTATGACAAGTTTGGACTTCATTGACCCATCAGCAGGGGAAAATTTATTCCCTGATCATTTCTACTACATTCTAAAGGACTTTGTATTGCGAATATAGTTGAGTTGGGGCAGTTACGTTGAGGCTCATTTCTCTTCAAAAGTTTGAAGATATTAAAGCACCTGGTTTGCCAATTCTTCTGTAAAATCCTTTTGATGACATACCCCCAAACCAGTTAATCAGGGGCAGTCAAGTCGAGGTTCGGTAAATCCCTAAAAGGCCAATCAGTATAGGGCAAGCTTGTTCCCCAATTTTCAACAACCACTCTGAAGAACAAGTTCAAGGACCTTACAGTTAATCTGGGGCAGTTATGCCGAAATTTATGAATCTCTCTAAGAGTTTGAAGATATTGAAGCATATTGCATGCAAATTCTTCTGTAAAATCCTCTTGATATTTTCTTCTGAAAGACCGTGTACTCTGGGGTAAATGAGTTATGCATAACTACTCAGCCTTTGTGACATCTTTTGCTAGCTCTCCAGTAAGTTGTTACATAAGCCAAACTTGACAATTCCTAATGGATCTTTTCTCTCCAGCAAAGAAATTAGGCTCATGATAGCAATCCTAGTGAAGCCATGATGTTATACCAAGTGGAGTACTCTTCTCACCAGAGAAAGTGTAATCTTGAAGCAGAACTACTAATTCTGCAAGTTCATCCGCAGTAATGGTCCAATCTGATGAGTTTGGCTGGGTATCCTTGTCGAGATGTTTATTTCATCTCCAGTTTCGCTTCTTGTCTATTTTTTCAGCATAAGTATAAGCATGATATAAGCATCATATGCATAGCAGCTTAGCATTTCCGCTTCCCTTTCCAGTGTTGTTCACTTTGGCGTTTATCTCCCCAAGTGACTGGGTTTGTCTTTCCTCTCAGATAGAGTTGTCAGCCCTAGGCATAAAGTGCCCATCCTTTCTGAATTCCCCACAGAGATTTATCCTCATGGATGATGGTTGGTTCAATTATCTTTTCCACAATAGGATAAGATAAATCCCCATTTGAGCTCCTTCCTTAATGGATGGAGTCTTGTTTGACCGTTTCTTTCTAGCTTGTTCCTAGATTGAACTTTGGTCCCTGGCAGGTTAGGTTGTTGAACCTAATTTGAACGTACATTTATTTTGCACTGTGTCTCGTAAAAAGAATCTTTTACAGATCCTCGTGGAAGACAAAATTCATTCTCCAGCAGTGTTGTGATATCAACATCTCTTTGGAATTTATGTCCAACAACAAATGGCAGTTTCTTATAAGAAGCTTATCTATCTCTGGTACTATCCAACCTTTTTGCAACCATAATTGATATTCCCCAGGAAGTATAATCTTCAGTTATATAACCCCGATATTGGCCTACCTGATACTTAATCTCCTCATATGGAACTTAAAGTCCAGTAATTACTGGCATTGTCTATCCCAGGTCAAATATGAAGCTAAACTTCGAGTCAAATATGAACCCGTTGTTTGAACCCAGGTCAAATATGAACCTAAACCTCAGGTCAAATATGAACCCGTGGTTTGAACCCAGGTCAAATATGAACCTAAACTTCGAGTCAAATATGAACCCGTTGTTTGAACCCAGGTCAAATATGAACCTAAACTTTGAGTCAAATATGAACTCGTTGTTTGAACCCAGGTCAAATATGAACCTAAACTTCGAGTCAAATATGAACCCGTTGTTTGAACCCAGGTCAAATATGAACCTAAACTTCGAGTCAAATATGAACCCGTTGTTTGAACCCAGGTCAAATATGAACCTAAACCTCAGGTCAAATATGAACCCGCTGTTTGAACCCAGGTCAAATATGAACCTAAACTTCGAGTCAAATATGAACCCTTTGTTTGAACCCAGGTCAAATATGAACCTAAACTTCGAGTCAAATATGAACCTATGGTTTGAACCCAGGTCAAATATGAACCTAAACTTCGAGTCAAATATGAACCCGTTGTTTGAACCCAGGTCAAATATGAACCTAAACTTCGAGTCAAATATGAACTCGTTGCTTGAACCCAGGTCAAATATGAACCTAAACTTCGAGTCAAATATGAACCCGTTGTTTAAACCCAGGTCAAATATGAACCTAAACTTCGAGTCAAATATGAACCCGTTGTTTGAACCCAGGTCAAATATGAACCTAAACCTCAAGTCAAATATGAACCCGTTGTTTGAACCCAGGTCAAATATGAACCTAAACTTCGAGTCAAATATGAACCCGTTGTTTGAACCCAGGTCAAATATGAACCTAAACTTCGAGTCAAATATGAACCCGTTGTTTGAACCCAGGTCAAATATGAACCTAAACCTCAGGTCAAATATGAACCCGTTGTTTGAACCTAGGTCAAATATGAACCTAAACTTCGAGTCAAATCTGAACCCGTTGTTTAAAACCATGTCAAATATGAACCTAAACCTCGAGTCAAATATGAACCCGTCGTTTGAAACTAGGTCAAATATGAATCTAAAATCCAGGTCATACTGGTATCCAAAAATCCATCTCATACTGGTATTCTTCATAAATAAAATCATATTGTTATCTCAACCAACTCATATTGGCACCCAATGGCTCATTAAAGCTTATTCCCAGCTAAAGTCCAGTCATCTTTTCAGTTGGCACGCAGAGTTCGTCTCTATCTTTTCTGGCATTTTCTTGAAGACCCCGTTTAAACTCTTCAGTATAAGAAATCCCCAGAAAATCTTTTAGCGAATGTTTATCCTTTTTTATTTCAAACTGATCCCCAATAGAGATCATGTCTTTTTTCTGGTTTCATGCCCAGTAAGAATGTGTCTTTATCCCCAGTGTCATCCGGTCACATATGAACCTGTCGTCCATCTCCCTGGATCTTTCCCCAGTGGAGAATACCTCTCTGGTTTCAATTTCCGTTGAGGATCTGTAGGGTTTTCCCCTCAGCTCTATCTTTCTATCACTAGTGTTTCCTTAGAGTCTCCCCAGTGAGTCTCTTTTGTTGGTTAGTCTGTATCCCCAGTGAGTTTTCCTCATGGGTACTAACCTTCATCCTTCTCCAGAGTACTCACCTGTGGTTGTTCGCTCTTTATTTTTGGTGTTTGGTATGTCTGCATCTTTGCACTATCATGGCATCATGTCATCATATTAGAAGTTCATGGCATGTTAGAATTTGCATGTCTATCGCTTGTCCTTAGCATCTGCATTCCATCTAAGGGCAAAATTTTCGGTTTGCTATATTTAAATATCTTTCACCTTGATGTCCCGAGGATCTTCATTCCTCGTGCCATCTGGCAAAGCTATTTAAATAGGGGCAATTGTTGTACCCCAAATTTTACCCCTTAGATGTCATAACATCTTACATAGACATTTAAGATCAATCATATGTGAACTATTTTAACTAACCCATATCCACTTGCTTGTTTCTCTTATGTTTGAAATTAGGGTTTACGCAGAGAGATTTAAGGCCTCCTAAGGTATTCTCTGGCTCCATACAATCATCACTAAGCCTCACTAGTTGTTTTGAACCAAAATCTCAAGACTTTGAATCAAGTCAAGTCAACAAAGGATCACCAGACCAAAGTGTGGAATTAGGGTTTTTACTTGAGGAATCAATGAAGAATTTTGTCATGTAGGTCAAGTTTTGCTTAGTTCGTCAGCCATTTGAGTTACCTACATCCAAGAGGTCTCACTCAACAAGAATTCAAGGTCATCTGGCTCTCATCATGAGAAGTTTTGAGCCCCAATCTCACCCTGCCTCCAAATTAGGGTTTCTGTAAGACATATGGATCATTGACTTTGATTTTCATCAGGAGGTGCCCTCAAACCCTAAACTATGACTCCATGATTTAGTAAACATCTCTAGAGGTCTTCTATGAGCTTTGGTTGTGAAGAAAGAAGCAAGATCACAAAGGTTTATCTCAGTGTATTCACAGTCAAAATTAGGGTTTTGACTGAAACCCTAATCTTTGGGATTTTGATCCAAATGGAACTTCCAAGGTCTCCACTCATCATAACTTGTCTTATGAGTGATTCAAAGTATCAAGATCAAGTTTAAAAAGGTTTCTTGCAAAGGAAGTAAGATTTTGGTCATAAAACTTTTCATATGTGAAAATTCCCTCTCTTGTGCTAACTTGAAATGAGCATAATTTCCAAACCGCACACCCAAATTGAGTGACTCAAAGCCCAAGGGAGAGCTATTTCCAAGATCTTCAAAGTCCTAAAATGACTTTTCTCCAAAAAATGCATGGTTTGTGAGTTATGAAGCTTGGAAGCCAAACTGCCCAAGGACTTGGTGAATTTTCAGCATCTTTTGCCCTAGTGACAAGCTAACTTTGACCCAGTTTTTCTCAAAGATCCAAGCCTCAACTCAAAAACCCTTGGTCATGAAAGTTGTGGAGGGAAATGAGAGCTTTCCAAAGAGTACTATAACCCCTTCATCCATCAAAGGAGCTGGGAGTTTCGAAGGCCCAAAGATGAGGGTTTCATTGCTTAACATTCAAGAAACCAACTTTTGAGTTTTAGTTCAAACACTTCCCTTACCATAAGTTTTTGTTATTTCTGAGTTCTAATGACACATTTAACATTCAAACAAGCTTCTCCACAAAATTCAAACTGATTGGCATTAAAATATTGATTTATGACTTAGTTGTGCAAGTGGGGAAGAGAGAGAAATTTCCAAAAAGCAAGGAAACATTTGTTTATTCCTTGAGCCTCTCGCCTATCACTTCTCAACAGTATTTACTTAGTCATTCAGAGATATTTGGAAGATTTCCCTCTGCAATTGGATGCTTCACACGAAATGGAAAGGGTAGTGTTGGCATTTTTGGCAAAATGCCCATGCCTTGCATCCTCCTACTTTTCCTATAAATAGCAGCTCAGTTTCCTTGCATTTCTGACCAACAATCTTCAAAAATCACTTTAAAAGCATCTAAGTGCAAGGCTCTGCAAAAAGAAGAGGGAGAAAGAGGCTTGGCATCAAGAGCTCGTGTGTGGTTCAGCAAGAAAGGCTCGTGCTCATACTTTGAAGTTGCAGTGGACATATTCCACTTGGTAAGTGTTTCTTCTTACTCATTGTTCATACTCATGTGCATTACTATTATCATGTTTATGTTGCAAATGCTCTCATCATGAATATTGTGTATTGTCTTCTGGCTTTATTTCCATGATAAAAGTCACATTTGTTTCTCATAACCATTAGTCTATGAACTGCCATCAAGAGGTAAATTGATGTCTGGTTGTCCTGCTGGCATGCTAAGAGAGAATGTTTTTATGCTTGAACTATCATGTGATAATAATGCACTTTGTATTGGTCATCAACTGATTGATGAACATATGTTAACTCCCTTACTGTGTAACTCTGCCAATGTTTGAATACAAGCACTAGTCATGGACTTGTAGTTTTTCTTTTTGGCATTTGGTTGATCTCATGAAGAGAGGTAAGATCTATGATTTTCCAACTTGAAGTATATGTAACTTATGAACTTGTATTAAACTATTAACATCTATTGTTTGGTTTGATTCTAAATGTGTAATAAGGGTCAAAACTTTGTTAACAAGAAAATATAGTTGCTTTCCACTAAGTGCAAACTAAATTCAGGGTTGTCATCCTTAATGTACCAGGAAGTTTGTATGTATACATGTTATTGCTTTGCATCTATAAACTGATGGCACCCTATCTGTGTTATGTCTAAATCAGGTGAAACAAATTTTGTTGTTATTTGTGTATATGTCTTTGCCTTGACACAACATGTGTCCTATGTGTTATGTTCTTGCTGATTTTTTGTCCCTAAAATGGAAATCGTTGTGAACTCTTATTGTTATAGTTTTGCATTCATATGCCTTCTCATGTGCACAAGCCATGACATGTATGTGTTGAACTCAATTGACTCATGTATTTGAAACTGAAGTGTGAAATGTTATTGTTCTTGAAGTTTCTGCCTGCTAACATCATGCCTGCTATGTATTCATTTATTTGTACAAATTCTTAACTATCTCACTCAAGTGAATGTATGTATATTTAGCATGTTTGTCTAGTCTCAGGATGTTCATGTTTCATTTGTTTTGTGTTGCTGATCATACTACTGTCATAACCATATGTATAGTCATTCTTCTAAATTCACCTTGCACTATCTTGACTCAGATTTATTCCTATATGTCTAACTGCTACTTGATATGAATGCTACTGATAAGCATATTCCATGACAATACGTAGGCACATTCCTGATGCATCCATATCTCATGTTAAAATTTGTACCTAAAATGCTATAGTGTAGTTCAAATGTTTGGAGCAGCATAAGTAATTGACAAATCTCAATGGTACATTTTTGTTTGTATCATGTTTGGATCTTATGTTTGCTATGCTTGCCCTGCCTCAACTGTTATGGATATATTTGTTGGTATGTGTTTGGAATCAAATGATGTTTGTCGACTTTAATTGGCATGCTCTCCACTTTGTATCTGTATTGTTCTGATTTGTTCCTAGCTAGGTTCAATGCTTTGTTAGACTGAACTGAGGGGTGTTTGAACCTGGGGTTCTAGGGTGAATTCTCATTTTTGTCATGCTATTCTTCTTTGCTCCACTATATGTATCATTTCTACCACTTTGAAATCGCACCATCACCAGATATTAGTTAGTATCCATCCACATGCCTATTTAAAAATTCACAAGCATGAAGTGTTTATACTGTCATGGCATTTTGTTTATTGTGTGAAATCAAGCTAACTTTGTATGTCAGGACTGATGCATGAAGTTGATGGCCCCTTATTGTTTTGTTTTGTGTGTTGGTATATTACTGTATTTACTTTTGTTAACATATGGACACATAATGCT
This sequence comes from Lathyrus tuberosus, assembly GCA_022829125.1. Classification (NCBI taxonomy): domain Eukaryota; kingdom Viridiplantae; phylum Streptophyta; class Magnoliopsida; order Fabales; family Fabaceae; genus Lathyrus; species Lathyrus tuberosus. Next base: position 8,157,514 of record JALAZF010000263.1, on the reverse strand, counting down.
TACAATTGTCTACCTTCATTCATTACCATGTGTATGGGATGATACCAAGTTTACTTGAGCTAGTTCTTGTCCCTTTGCTTTGAGGTTTGTCAACTCCCTCATATCTGTGGATCTTACTTTGAAATACCTTTATTTACCATGATATGTCATGCCAATTGTTTGAACCAAACTGACCTGTGTATATAAGACTAAGGCATGAACTAGTAGCATTTTAAAGCTTGTGTATGTTGCTATATCACAATCATGCCATATAGCCTTACCCATGATTTTGTCTTATCATGTTGTTTCTGCATATTTAAACTATCACTTGATAAATACTTATTCTAAAGATGCCCTCATTGAATTTTGTATATTTTGAAGATTGTTCATGTAGCGCATCCTGTTTAGTAAGCAATATAATAATCCTTGCTGGAGAGGCATTGGCCCCAAAACCTGATTAGGGACCAGTCATAGGGTTGATCATCCTTTTTTTTCTTTTGTCTCAGTCTGCTTTAAATCTTTTGGTTGCCATTCACTCTGAGATGACTTGAATTGTTGTTAATTACTTAGCATCTGTTTCTAAGCTTGTTTCGATTAAAGAGTCTGAGTAAGGATTGGGTTGGTTACAACAACATTACTAAAAATGTTTGACAGGACTTGCATAGAACCTACTAATCTTCACCTTTTGTTCATGTCTTGGTTGTAAGAGTTCTTGTTGATGTAGTTTATTCATGTGCTTAGTTCAACATCATTTTTTTGTTGTGATTTCTCATTGCCTGTTGCTTTTGTCTTGATATGTGAATTAACATCCCTAGCACAAAGTGGTAATTGAAGAGATTGGAGCACAACCACATCAATATGTATAACATGTTTATTACTTATTTGAATACATTCTTCTTTACTTTTGAGTATCAAGCCATCAATAAATCGTTGATAACATGTGTTATGAGCTAAAAGAAAAAGGATTAAGATCTTTGTTTTTTTAAACAGATTGATAAATCATTTGTCAATACATGTGTTTGGTTTGTTGAGTAACTGGCAAGGCAGGTTCTTACGCAGTAACAAGTGCCTGTTCCTCCCAGGTTTCCTCCTAAATCATAGATTCATGGTGATATGATGTTGGTTCTTTTGATTTGGCCTGCGCGCATAAACTTATAACATTATTAAGTCATGTTTATTAATGGATGTACCAGCCACCCCAGTGGCAAGCACACACATTACACACGCCCTATGACCCTTAGGACTGGGGTTCGAATCCCCCTCACCCCAGTCCTTTTGTTTTATTTTTCTAAATTAAACTTGTTTCACATATATTGGATTGGTGACCACAGCTAGTAAGCACGCGCGCATTAGTTGGATTGGCCTTGTTTTGGGGTTGTATGCGTGAGGTCCTGGGTTCAATACCCATGGGGACCTCTCCTTTCTTTTTATTACTTGTTATATTTTTTACATTTTTTATGGTTTATATACAAACTTCAAATGTTCATAACTTAGTCATTTTTAACTCTTTTTCACTCATTCTTTTTGCTAAAGGTTCTTAAAAGAATGTACTTTTTGGCTATAAAAAGAGATTTTTGAAAATATTTAATTTTGAGACCTTTGTTCATAATGGAAGTGGAAAGATCCTTTTAGGATTTGTTCTATTTCTTGTTTGATTCTTAATTATAGTATCTTGTCTATGTGTTTGATTTTAAGCTTGCATAATGTTATGATCCTTGTTTAACTTCAATGTCTTGTTATTCAATATCACTTTCTCATATAGATATCCATCATAAACTTCTTTTTTCATAAAACTGTTGTCTTCCCCATTCCAAAGGAAATTCCTCCTCAGTTGACTCATAAGTCAATAAACCGATCATATCACCTTGGCCTCATAAGAGCCTTTCTCTTTCCTTGGCCTCATAAGTGCCATTCATATCACAACTTAGCAATAGGATAGAGTTTATAAACTCTATGTGGTACTTGCCATGTTGAGTACTCACCTTCTCCCCCATAACTTAGAACTTAGAGATTTTCTTCAAACTCTAAAATGAGCTCGTACTCATTTCCCCTTGGAACTTTGGACATAGTCAATGGTTCCTCAAATCCACCCTTAGTTAGGTGAACTACGGTTGCTTTGATTCTTTAGTCAGATATGTAGGCACAAGATGTAATGTCTTGGTGAGCAAATTCAATGTATATACCTTAGCAGATATCTTAACAAGCAAACATAATATAACACAATTAAAACAAGAGGTTCCTGTAGAGTACTACAGATGTTAAGGGTGCTGATATCTTCCCTTAATATAACCAACCCCCGAACTTAGATCATCTTAGGTTTTATCGATCTTGAACCTTTCCTTTGGATAAATCAAAGTCAGTGGTGAATTCAAAGTTTTGTGATGCAAGTTAATTAATAGCTTGTTATCCGATTCTCACCGCAACACTTCCCTTTTCTTGTCTTGTTGAACATTGACAATTCTTAGTCCATTTCTATCATGAGAGATTAAATCACAAATAGTCTTTCTGTGATGATGATTCTTCTTCCGAACACAGTGGAAACGATGACATTTCTACTAGTGATTGCATGAATCCAGAAATATTTAACAAAGTTTGTAAGAGAGGATCCTTGCAATCTATTAAAGTACTCGTTCCATCCTTGGAGTTCAAGTGTTTGAGTAAGATCACATCCATTATCCAATAGATTTGTGAAGTTAACCATGGTTTCACTAAGAACTTGAAGTTCGTTTACTGGCGTGTCGAGAGAGATAGGACATTCTTCAGGAATAGTGCACTGATATCCAAGTAGTTTAGCTTTGGAGATGGTTTGAGATGATTCCACCATTGACGGAGATAATGGAGTTGTAGAGAACCAAAAGGGTTTTAGGGTTTCTAAGACAAAAAGTGTGGGAAGTGAGAGTAGTGTAGTGTGTGAAGTGAGAGAGTAAGTATTTATAACAAAAATAATGATTATGATAAGGTGGGAGTAATAGGTAATAATTACTTGAAACCTAGTCTCACGAAATCACAACGCTCGAGGTGTCTTTTCAACAGTAGATATGATTTAATTTTGGACATGTGTCACAAATAATCAAAGTCGTTTGTTTTCAAGAGAGCACGTTTTGATGTTTCCAACGCCAGGAATACCAAGAGGTATCTGACTGGACTAATTTATGATCAGGACATTTTATAACTTGTAGAAGTGTCATGAATCAGAAAGTCAATAAATAAAAATTAACACACTTTGCTTAACATCAGAATCTTATATCAGACGTTCTGGTAGCCTGACACATTAAAATATTATCATCTCATTCTGGACAAGGTTTGATAAATAAGTTTTCCAGAATGAATACGAATCTACCTGCAGCAAGGGGTTTTGTGAAAATATCAACCCACTGGTGATCTGTATCCACAAACTTTAACTGAAAAGTACACTTCTGAACATAGTCATGTAAAAAGTGATGTTTTATTTCAATATGTTTTGCCCTAGAATGTAGAATAGGATTCTTAGATAAATAAATGGCAGAAGTATTATCACAGAAGATAGGAATGTTACACTCGTGTATCTGATAATCTTCAAGTTGATTCTCCATCCAAAGTATCTGAGTACTGCACAGAGATGCTGATATGTATTCTGCTTCTGCAATTGAGAGAGCAATTGTTGATTGTCTCTTGCTTGCCCAGAAGACGAGGTTACTTCCCAGAAATTGACAGTTTCCAGAAGTACTTTTTCTTTCCAATCTGTCTCCGGCATAATCTGTATCACAGTAACAGAAAGCTTGTACTCTGATGTTTTCTTATACATTAAGCCATGGTTAGTTGTTCCTTTTAGATACCTTAAGATTCTCTTAACAGCAGTTAAGTGAGTTTCCCTTGGATCTGATTGGAAACGAGCACAATGACATACGCTGAACATAATATCTGGACGAGAAGTTGTCAAATACAGAAGAGATCTTATCATACCACGATAGAGCTTCTGAAAAACCATTTTAATTACTTCTTCTTTCTCCAAAATGCATGTCGGATGCATATGAGTCTTAGCATGTTTACTTTATGACATATTGAATTTCTTCAGAAGTTCTTTTGCGTACTTGCTCTTGAAATTCTGGCCTATGCAGACAGCAGATATCCTAACACATGTCAAGATATTGTGCTACATAATCATTTAAACTCAGAGGTGCAACAGCAGACTGATACCTTGAATATCAGAACTGCAGGATCACAGATGTCACGACATCTGATCCAACATGTTTATCATGAACCCTATATCTGCCACAATGCATCAACTGATACAAAGGGAGACTTATAACCTAGAGAGCCAACGACTGTCAAAACCCTAAACCCTTTTTTCTTACGCAAGAAACTAGGTTACAAAAGGAATATGAAATCCTAGGTCTAATTCTTTTATTTATAGAGTCTTCTGCTTCCCTGGGCTTCAATCTTCTATTTGTTGATTCCTTGATCCATGTCTTGATTGCTCCTTAAATCTTGCAACAGATTTAGAAACATCCTGCGATGTCGAGACATCTGTTAGGACATCATCTCTGACCAGTCTTCTTTCTTCAGACTTCTTCATATCTTTTGACATTCTGTTTTTCCCAAAAATTTGCTCAAATTAGCCGAGCTTTCAGCTCTGATGAATGTACGTTCCTTCTGATTATTGATCAATTTGAATTCTCAGAAAGAATCCGAGTTCTCCCATCAGAGTCATTTCAAGTTTAGCCTACATTAACTTGGAAAATTCCTTGCACAAGGAAATATTAGCAGAACCAAATATAATATCATCAACGTAGATTTGAACAGTCAAAATGTCATTTTAAAAGCTTTTACAAAAGAGTGTTGTATCCATTTTTCCTCTGGTAAAGTCATTTTCCAAAAGAAAGTTACTTAGCCTTTCATACCAAGCTCTAGGAGCCTGTTTCAGACCATATAACGATTTCTTAAGTTTTAAAACAAAATCTGGGTTTCCAGACCTCTCAAAACCAGGAGGTTGGTGCACATACACTTCTTTAGAAATATATCCATTTAAAAATGCACTCTTTACATCCATCTGATATAAAGTAATGTCATGATTCATAGCAAATGAGATTAAAATGCGAATAGATTATAACTTGGTAACTGGTGCAAAGGTTTCTGTATAGTCTATCCCTTCTTGTTGACTATAACTTTGTGCAACCAGTCATGCTTTGTTTCTTACGACCTCACCTTTCTCATCTAACTTGTTTCTAAATACCCATTTAGTTCCAATGACGTGGACACCTTTGGGTTTCTGAACAAGATCCCATACGTCATTTCTGGTGAACTGATTCAATTCTTCTTGCATGGCCAGAATCCACTCATTCTCCTTAAGAGCTTCAACAACTGTTGTTGGTTCTATCAAAGAAACCAAACCCATAAGGGTTTCTTCAAAATGTCTGAATGATGAACGAGTTCTAACTTGATCAGCTTTATCTCCCAGAATTAATTCTTCAGAATGAGAATTTTTTAATCTATTCTTCTTCTGATGAGGTGGGTTATTTTCAGTTTCTGGTAAGGTTGTATCTGAATCTGGAGAATCTGCATCTTTGTCTGCTTCTCTTGAATCTTCTTCTTTAGATTCTGATAAGGTGATTTTCAGATCTGCAAACTTTTCAACTAGCTTTGACTTTTCAGGGTCAAGCTTATTATTGAATCTGACATGAATTGATTCCTCAACAATTCGTGTTTCTGTGTTATAGATTCTGTAGCCTTTAGAGCGTTCAGAGTATCCTAACAGTAAACACTTTTGAGCTTTGGAGTCAAACTTGCCAAGATTCTCTTTAGTGTTTAACATAAAACAAATATAGCCAAAAGGATGAAAATATGAAATGTTGGGTTTTCTATTCTTCCACAATTCATAAGGAGTCTTACCCAGAATATGTCTTATTGAAACCCTATTCTGAATGTAACATGTTGTATTTACTGCCTCTGCCCAGAAGTGCTTAGCCATGTCAGTTTCTTGGATCATGGTTCGAGCCATTTCTTGCAAAGTCCTATTCTTCCTTTCCACTACTCCATTTTGTTGCGGAGTTCTAGGACCAGAGAAATCATGGGAAAGGCCATGAGAATAAAAAAGATTCTCAAAGTATCTGTTCTCAAATTCTCCGCCATGATCACTTCTGACTTTGACTATTTTACAATCCTTCTCTGTTTGCACTTGATAGCAAAAGGTAGAGAACACAAAATGAGACTCATCCTTGTGTTTCAAGAATTTTACCCATGTCCAACGACTATAATCATCAGTGATTACTAATCCATACTTCTTTCCACTGATTGAAACAGTTTTCAATTGTCCAAACAAGTCAATGTGTAGAAGTTCTAACGGTCTAGAGGTGGATACAACATTCTTTGCTTTAAAGCAAGTTTTAGAAAACTTTCCTTGCTGACATGCTTCATAAAGAGCATCTGAAGAATACTTCAGATTTGGCAAGCCTCTAACGAGTTCAAGCTTGTTTAGCTGAGAAATCCTACTCATGCTAATATGGCCTAAATGTCTATGCTATACCCATTTCTCTTCATTAACAGACATTAAGCATTTGATTCTGTTCACGAAGATCAGAAAGTCTAATCTTATAAATGTTGTTTTTCCTTTTTCCGACAAATAGGATTGAACCATCTTTCTGACTTATAGCTTTACAGGACTTTTGATTAAAGATGATATCATAACCATTGTCACTAAGTTGACTAATTGACAACAAGTTATGCATCAAACCATCGACTAAAAGATCATCAGTAATAGAAGGAAGGTTACCATTACCAACGGTTCTAGAGCCAATGATTTTTCCTTTCTGGTTTCCTCCGAAACCGACGAAGCCTTCAGGCTTAAGTTCCAGACTTTGGAACATATGCCTTCTTCCCGTCATGTGTCTCGAGTAACCACTGTTTAGGTACCATGACTGGTGTTTCAATTGAGCTGCTAAGGATATCTGCAACATAGATTATCTTGTCCTTAGGTACCCACTTTCTGGGTCCTCTCTTGTTAGCTTTCCCAAAGTGTTTCACAACTTTGGGCTTTTGTGCAACAGGATAGTCATGTGGAATTTGTGCATGATATTTAACTTTAGAAATAGATTTCTGTGTCGAGGGGGGGGGGGGGTTCTTGTGCAAGCTCGGAGCAAACAATTTTAGTGCCAGAAGGCATAAAATGGTCATAGAGAGGTTTTGGTTTAACAGTTTGACTTTCGTCAATATCAGATGATTCTGTACATCCCAAACCTTTCTTACCATTTCTACTTACTCCATAGATCATGGAAGCTATTATGCTTCTATCTATACTTTTAGCAAGAAAATACCGGAATGCTTTATCATACTTGTTGATACAGCTTGTGTCAGAGACATTGGAGATTAATTCTTCTTCTAATTTAGCAACTTTGCTTTTCAAGGCATAATTACTATTTTTTAAGCAAAAAATGTTTTCATTTAGAGAAGAATTACTCTGCTTAAGCTTATCATTTTCCTTAGAAGCAATTACAAGTGATTTTTTAAGATCTTTGTATTTACTCTGAAGAGTTTGATACTTTTCCCGTATTTCCGAAAGACATGACTCTAGTTCATAACGAGAGAGTTTAGATAATACCTCTAATTCTGAGTCTGAGTCTAATTCTGGTTCTGATGATATTCTGTCTTCTGGTTTTCCATAAACTTCATCGCCAATTGTTGCTATTAGCACAACATTTGCTTGTTCCTCATCAGAGTCTTCTTCTTCAGAATCAGAGTTGTCCCAAGTTGCCATCAGTCCTTTCTTCGCTTTGGAGAAGTTCTTCTTTGGCTTCTTGTCTTTCTTGATCTTTGGACACTTGTTCTTGTAATGACCTGGATCATTACACTCATAGCAGATAACTTCCTTTCTAGAGTTCTGCTTCTTCTGTCTAGATGATGACTCAGAGCGGCCTTTGTTTCTTCTAGATCCTCTAAAGTTTCCTTGCCTATGCTTCTAGAGTTTGTTGATCCTTCTGGAGATTAGCGACAGCTCATCTTCTGATTCTTCACTAGGATCTTCTGATTCTTCCTCAGCTTGATAAGCCTTTACCTTTTCAGGTTTAGACTTAAGAGCTATATATTTGCTTCTCTTCTGAGGTTCATCTTCTTCCAGCTCTATCTCATGACTTCTTAAAGAACTAACAAGCTGTTCAAGACTTATGTTGTTAAGATCCTTGGATAGCTTTAAAGCTGTTACCATAGGTCTCCATTTCTTGGGAAGACTTTTGATGATCTTTTTAACATGATCAACAGTTGAGTAACATTTGTCCAGAACTTTATGTCCTGCGACTAGCATTTGAAACCTTCAAAACATGGTCTCAATTGTCTCATCATCCTCCATTCTGAACGCCTCATATTTTTGGATTAGGGCCAGCGCCTTTGTCTCCTTAACTTGAGCATTTCTTTCTTGAGTCATTCTTAGAGAATCAAAAATAGATTTGGCAGTATGTCTATTTGTTATCTTCTCATAATTAGTATAAGAGATAGCATTTAGCAATATGGTTCTTGCCTTATGATGATTCTTATAATCTTTCTTCTGTTGGTTGGTCATATTACTTCTGGATATTTTAGCACCTGTAGCATCAACTGGGTGATTGTAGCCATCGACTACCAGATCCCAAAGATCTACATCATAACCAAGAAAGAAACTTTCTATTCTGTCATTCCAGTAGTCAAACTTTTCACCATCAAAGACTGGTGGTTTGGCACTGTAATGATCTTTCTCTTCTACAACAGTATTAACATTAGCTGCAGTAGCTATGATATCTCACACAAGTACTGGATCGGTACTGAACACGGTGATGTGTTGATAAATCGTTTTATCACAATCAAAACTAGGCTCTGATACCAACTGAGGTGTGAGAAAAACACAAGAAAGGGGGGGTTTGAATTGGGTTTTCAAAATGAAAGCTTTTTGTGAAACTCAAACAAAGATCAAAAGTAGACTAACAATAGATAAAGACACACGATATATCCTTGTTCACTTGAAAACTATCAAGTTAATCCAGTCCACCCACCAAGGTGATTTCGCCTTATACACAAGGACTTAATCCACTATAACCAAACTGATTACAACTGCACTAGCAACTGCTGGTGAGTAACATTACACAGACTAATCGTCTCTTCTTAAGGATTCTAACCTAACTGGCCCCTTAAGGAATTCAAACAACTGTTTGATCAAATAAAATGTTTACAATGAAATGCTTCTTACATAAGCTGATATAAACACAATTTCTAGCTCAATCTAACTTAGAGAGAGTCTATACAGTAAGAACAATCTTCTTCTTTGTATTGTGGTGCTTTACTGTTCACTCATGGATTTGTCTATTTCTTGAGTTCTTTCTCGTATGAATTAGTGTTTTGAATATTTCTCTTTTTCACACTTGGTGTCACACATGATTCTTTGAATGATCAAGTCTTTATATAGCCAGAAAAAGATCCGTTGAAGGACAGATTAGGAATATCAGTAAAATACTGGCGACTTGAAATAATGTCGTTATGCTGGGATGAAAATCGTACACTTAAATTTTCCTTTGTACCACCAAATCAGGGTAGTGGAATGGTAATGGAGAAGAACATGTTTGATCTGTACTATGTACTATTTTCCCTCGCAAACGTTTCATTTTCTTCTATCCATCAGAGGCTTCTGAATTGATATGATTCAAGCATGATCAGAAGAATGAATCATTGGGTCTTTAGAGTCTTGAGTCTTCAGAGTCTTCAGAACTTGTTCAGTAGAACCTTGTCTTCAGAGTCTTCAGCACTCCTTCTTCAGAACCCTTGGTTACCAGAAACATAAGTCTTCAGAGTCTTCAGAACTTGTTCAGCAGAACCTTGTCTTCAGAGTCTTCAGAACTTGGTCTTCAGAAGCTTAAGTCTTCGGAGTCTTCAAAATGTTGTTCATCAGAACCTTGTATTCCGAGTCGTTAGCACTTAGTCTTCAGAAGATAAGTATCAGAGTTTAATTCAGATCCAGAATCCAAGAGAACATTGCAGCAGCAACATATTGTCTTCTTAGAGTCATTCTGAAGCACAGTAGATCAGAAGAAATCTTGCTTCTTTGACGCAGAAGCGACTATTTGAGAATTTGAGAGTGACGTTTCACATGATCTCTATCAGGGTTTAGGGTTTTGAGAGTCGTTGGCTCTCTAGGTTGTAAGTCTCCCTTTGTATCAGTTGATGCATTGTGGCAGATATAGGTGTCGCACAGATCCATAACCCTATATCTCCCTGTGCGACACCTATATCTGCCACAATGCATCAACTGATACAAAGGGAGACTTACAACCTAGAGAGCCAACGACTCTCAAAACCCTAAACCCTTTTTTCTTACGCAAGAAACTAGGTTACAAAAGGAATATGAAATCCTAGGACTAATTCTTTTATTTATAGAGTCTTCTGCTTCCCTGGGCTTCAATCTTCTGTTTGTTGATTCCTTGATCCATGTCTTGATTGCTCCTTAAATCTTGCAACAGATTTAGAAACATCCTGCGATGTCGAGACATCTGTTAGGACATCATCTCTGACCAGTCTTCTTTCTTCAGACTTCTTCATATCTTTTGACATTCTGTTTTCCCAAAAATTTGCTCAAATTAGCCGAGCTTTCAGCTCTGATGAATGTACGTTCCTTCTGATTATTGATCAATTTGAATTCCCAGAAAGAATCTGAGTTCTCCCATCAGAGTCATTTCAAATTCAGCCTGCATTAACTTGGAAAATTCCTTGCACAAGGAAATATTAGCAGAACCAAATATAATATCATCAACGTAGATTTGAACAGTCAAAATGTCATTTTTAAAGCTTTTACAAAATAGTGTTGTATCCATTTTTCCTCTGGTAAAGTCATTTTCCAAAAGAAAGTTACTTAGCCTTTCATACCAAGCTCTAGGAGCCTGTTTCAGACCATATAACGATTTCTTAAGTTTTAAAACAAAATCTGGGTTTCCAGACCTCTCAAAACCAGGAGGTTGGTGCACATACACTTCTTTAGAAATATATCCATTTAAAAATGCACTCTTTACATCCATCTAATATAAAGTAATGTCATGATTCACAGTAAATGAGATTAAAATGTGAATAGATTATAATTTGGTAACTGGTGCAAAGGTTTCTGTATAGTCTATCCCTTCTTGTTGACTATAACTTTGTGCAACCAGTCGTGCTTTGTTTCTTACGACCTCACCTTTCTCATCTAACTTGTTTCTAAATACCCATTTAGTTCCAATGACGTGGACACCTTTGGGTTTCTGAACAAGATCCCATACGTCATTTCTGGTGAACTGATTCAATTCTTCTTGCATGGCCAGAATCCACTCATTCTCCTTAAGAGCTTCAACAACTGTTGTTGGTTCTATCAAAGAAACCAAACCCATAAGGGTTTCTTCAAAATGTCTGAATGATGAACGAGTTCTAACTTGATCAGCTTTATCTCCCAGAATCAATTCTTCAGAATGAGAATTCTTTAATCTATTCTTCTTCTGATGAGGTGGGTTATTTTCAGTTTCTGGTAAGGTTGTATCTGAATCTGGAGAATCTGCATCTTTGTCTGCTTCTCTTGAATCTTCTTCTTTAGATTCTGATAAAGTGATCTTCAGATCTGCAAACTTTTCAACTAGCTTTGACTTTTCAGGGTCAAGCTTATTATTGAATCTGACATGAATTGATTCCTCAATAATTCGTGTTTCTGTGTTATAGATTCTGTAGCCTTTAGAGCGTTCAGAGTATCCTAACAGTAAACACTTTTGAGCTTTGGAGTCAAACTTGCCAAGATTCTCTTTAGTGTTTAACATAAAACAAATATATCCAAAAGGATGAAAATATGAAATGTTGGGTTTTCTATTCTTCCACAATTCATAAGGAGTCTTACCCAGAATATGTCTTATTGAAACCCTATTCTGAATGTAACATGTTGTATTTACTGCCTCTGCCCAGAAGTGCTTAGCCATGTCAGTTTCTTGGATCATGGTTAGAGCCATTTCTTGCAAAGTCCTATTCTTCCTTTCCACTACTCCATTTTGTTGCGGAGTTCTAGGACCGGAGAAATCATGGGAAAGGCCATGAGAATAAAAAAGATTCTCAAAGTATCTGTTCTCAAATTCTCCGCCATGATCACTTCTGACTTTGACTATTTTACAATCCTTCTCTGTTTGCACTTGATAGAAAAAGGTAGAGAACACAAAATGAGACTCATCCTTGTGTTTCAAGAATTTTACCCATGTCCAACGACTATAATCATCAGTGATTACTAATCCATACTTCTTTCCACTGATTGAAGCAGTTTTCAATGGTCCAAACAAGTCAATGTGTAGAAGTTCTAACGGTCTAGAGGTGGATACAACATTCTTTGCTTTAAAGCAAGTTTTAGAAAACTTTCCTTTCTGACATGCTTCATAAAGAGCATCTGAAGAATACTTCAGATTTGGCAAGCCTCTAACGAGTTCAAGCTTGTTTAGCTGAGAAATCCTACTCATGCTAATATGGCCTAAATGTCTATGCCATACCCATTTCTCTTCATTAACAGACATTAAGCATTTGATTCTGTTCACGAAGATCAGAAAGTCTAATCTTATAAATGTTGTTTTTCCTTTTTCCGACAAATAGGATTGAACCATCTTTCTGACTTATAGCTTTACAGGACTTTTGATTAAAGATGATATCATAACCATTGTCACTAAGTTGACTAATTGACAACAAGTTATGCATCAAACCATCGACTAAAAGATCATCAGTAATAGAAGGAAGGTTACCATTACCAACGGTTCTAGAGCCAATGATTTTTCCTTTCTGGTTTCCTCCGAAACCGACGAAGCCTTCAGGCTTAAGTTCCAGACTTTGGAACATATGCCTTCTTCCCGTCATGTGTCGCGAGTAACCACTGTTCAGGTACCATGACTGGTGTTTCAATTGAGCTGCTAAGGATATCTGCAACATAGATTATCTTGTCCTTAGGTACCCACTTTCTGGGTCCTCTCTTGTTAGCTTTCCCAAAGTGTTTCACAACTTTGGGCTTTTGTGCAACAGGATAGTCATGTGGAATTTGTGCATGATATTTAACTTTAGAAATAGATTTCTGTGTCGAGGGGGGGGGGGGGTTCTTGTGCAAGCTCGGAGCAAACAATTTTAGTGCCAGAAGGCATAAAATGGTCATAGAGAGGTTTTGGTTTAACAGTTTGACTTTCGTCAATATCAGATGATTCTGTACATCCCAAACCTTTCTTACCATTTCTACTTACTCCATAGATCATGGAAGCTATTCTGCTTCTATCTATACTTTTAGCAAGAAAATACCGGAATGCTTTATCATACTTGTTGATACAGCTTGTGTCAGAGACATTGGAGATTAATTCTTCTTCTAATTTAGCAACTTTACTTTTCAAGGCATAATTACTATTTTTTAAGCAAAAAATGTTTTCATTTAGAGAAGAATTACTCTGCTCAAGCTTATCCTTTTCCTTAGAAGCAATTACAAGTGATTTTTTAAGATCTTTGTATTTACACTGAAGAGTTTGATACTTTTCCCGTATTTCCGAAAGACATGACTCTAGTTCATAACGAGAGAGTTTAGATAATACCTCTGATTCTGAGTCTGAGTCTAATTCTGGTTCTGATGATATTCTGTCTTCTGGTTTTCCAGAAACTTCATCGCCAATTGTTGCTACTAGCACAACATTTGCTTGTTCCTCATCAGAGTCTTCTTCTTCAGAATCAGAGTTGTCCTAAGTTGCCATCAGTCCTTTCTTCGCTTTGGAGAAGTTCTTCTTTGGCTTCTTGTCTTTCTTGATCTTTGGACACTTGTTCTTGTAATGACCTGGCTTATTACACTCATAGCAGATAACTTCCTTTCTAGAGTTCTGCTTCTTCTGTCTAGATGATGACTCAGAGCGGCCTTTGTTTCTTCTAGATCCTCTAAAGTTTCCTTGCCTATGCTTCTAGAGTTTGTTGATCCTTCTGGAGATTAGCGACAGCTCATCTTCTGATTCTTCACTAGGATCTTCTGATTCTTCCTCAGCTTGATAAGCCTTTACCTTTTCAGGTTTAGACTTAAGAGCTATAGATTTGCTTCTCTTCTGAGGTTCATCTTCTTCCAGCTCTATCTCATGACTTCTTAAAGAACTAACAAGCTCTTCAAGACTTATGTTGTTAAGATCCTTGGATAGCTTTAAAGCTGTTACCATAGGTCTCCATTTCTTGGGAAGACTTTTGATGATCTTTTTAACATGATCAGCAGTTGAGTAACATTTGTCCAGAACTTTATGTCCTGCGACTAGCATTTGAAACCTTCAAAACATGGTCTCAATTGTCTCATCATCCTCCATTCTGAACGCCTCATATTTTTGGATTAGGGCCAGCGCCTTTGTCTCCTTAACTTGAGCATTTCTTTCTTGAGTCATTCTTAGAGAATCAAAAATAGATTTGGCAGTATGTCTATTTGTTATCTTCTCATAATCAGTATAAGAGATAGCATTTAGCAATATGGTTCTTGCCTTATGATGATTCTTATAATCTTTCTTCTGTTGGTTGGTCATATTACTTCTGGATATTTTAGCACCTGTAGCATCAACTGGGTGATTGTAGCCATCGACTACCAGATCCCAAAGATCTACATCATAACCAAGAAAGAAACTTTCTATTCTGTCATTCCAGTAGTCAAACTTTTCACCATCAAAGACTGGTGGTTTGGCACTGTAATAATCTTTCTCTTCTACAGCAGTATTAACATTAGCTGCAGTAGCCATGATATCTCACACAAGTACTGGATCGGTACTGAACACGGTGATGTGTTGATAAATCGTTTTATCACAATCAAAACCAAGCTCTGATACCAACTGAGGTGTGAGAAAAACACAAGAAAGGGGGGGGGGGTTGAATTGGGTTTTCAAAATGAAAGCTTTTTGTGAAACTCAAACAAAGATCAAAAGTAGACTAACAATAGATAAAGACACACGATATATCCTTGTTCACTTGAAAACTATCAAGTTAATCCAGTCCACCCACCAAGGTGATTTCGCCTTATACACAAGGACTTAATCCACTATAACCAAACTGATTACAACTGCACTAGCAACTGCTGGTGAGTAACATTACACAGACTAATCGTCTCTTCTTAAGGATTCTAACCTAACTGGCCCCTTAAGGAATTCAAACAACTGTTTGATCAAATAAAATGTTTACAATGAAATGCTTCTTACATAAGCTGATATAAACACAATTTCTAGCTCAATCTAACTTAGAGAGAGTCTATACAGTAAGAACAATCTTCTTCTTTGTATTGTGGTGCTTTACTGTTCACTCATGGATTTGTCTATTTCTTGAGTTCTTTCTCGTATGAATCAGTGTTTTGAATATTTCTCTTTTTCACACTTGGTGTCACACATGATTCTTTGAATGATCAAGTCTTTATATAGCCAGAAAAAGATCCGTTGAAGGACAGATTAGGAATATCAGTAAAATACTGGCGACTTGAAATAATGTCGTTATGCTGGGATGAAAATCGTACACTTAAATTTTCCTTTGTACCACCAAATCAGGGTAGTGGAATGGTAATGGAGAAGAACATGTTTGATCTGTACTATGTACTATTTTCCCTCGCAAACGTTTCATTTTCTTCTATCCATCAGAGGCTTCTGAATTGATATGATTCAAGCATGATCAGAAGAATGAATCATTGGGTCTTTAGAGTCTTGAGTCTTCAGAGTCTTCAGAACTTGTTCAGTAGAACCTTGTCTTCAGAGTCTTCAGCACTCCTTCTTCAGAACCCTTGGTTACCAGAAACATAAGTCTTCAGAGTCTTCAGAACTTGTTCAGCAGAACCTTGTCTTCAGAGTCTTCAGAACTTGGTCTTCAGAAGCTTAAGTCTTCGGAGTCTTCAAAATGTTGTTCATCAGAACCTTGTATTCCGAGTCGTTAGCACTTAGTCTTCAGAAGATAAGTATCAGAGTTTAATTCAGATCCAGAATCCAAGAGAACATTGCAGCAGCAACATATTGTCTTCTTAGAGTCATTCTGAAGCACAGTAGATCAGAAGAAATCTTGCTTCTTTGACGCAGAAGCGACTATTTGAGAATTTGAGAGTGGCGTTTCACATGATCTCTATCAGGGTTTAGGGTTTTGAGAGTCGTTGGCTCTCTAGGTTGTAAGTCTCCCTTTGTATCAGTTGATGCATTGTGGCAGATATAGGTGTCGCACAGATCCATAACCCTATATCTCCCTGTGCGACACCTATATCTGCCACAATGCATCAACTGATACAAAGGGAGACTTACAACCTAGAGAGCCAACGACTCTCAAAACCCTAAACCCTTTTTTCTTACGCAAGAAACTAGGTTACAAAAGGAATATGAAATCCTAGGTCTAATTCTTTTATTTATAGAGTCTTCTGCTTCCCTGGGCTTCAATCTTCTGTTTGTTGATTCCTTGATCCATGTCTTGATTGCTCCTTAAATCTTGCAACAGATTTAGAAACATCCTGCGATGTCGAGACATCTGTTAGGACATCATCTCTGACCAGTCTTCTTTCTTCAGACTTCTTCATATCTTTTGACATTCTGTTTTTCCCAAAAATTTGCTCAAATTAGCCGAGCTTTCAGCTCTGATGAATGTACGTTCCTTCTGATTATTGATCAATTTGAATTCCCAGAAAGAATCTGAGTTCTCCCATCAGATTCATTTCAAATTCAGCCTGCATTAACTTGGAAAATTCCTTGCACAAGGAAATATTAGCAGAACCAAATATAATATCATCAACGTAGATTTGAACAGTCAAAATGTCATTTTTAAAGCTTTTACAAAATAGTGTTGTATCCATTTTTCCTCTGGTAAAGTCATTTTCCAAAAGAAAGTTACTTAGCCTTTCATACCAAGCTCTAGGAGCCTGTTTTCAGACCATATAACGATTTCTTAAGTTTTAAAACAAAATCTGGGTTTCCAGACCTCTCAAAACCAGGAGGTTGGTGCACATACACTTCTTTAGAAATATATCCATTTAAAAATGCACTCTTTACATCCATCTGATATAAAGTAATGTCATGATTCACAGTAAATGAGATTAAAATGCGAATAGATTATAACTTGGTAACTGGTGCAAAGGTTTCTGTATAGTCTATCCCTTCTTGTTGACTATAACTTTGTGCAACCAGTCGTGCTTTGTTTCTTACGACCTCACCTTTCTCATCTAACTTGTTTCTAAATACCCATTTAGTTCCAATGACGTGGACACCTTTGGGTTTCTGAACAAGATCCCATACGTCATTTCTGGTGAACTGATTCAATTCTTCTTGCATGGCCAGAATCCACTCATTCTCCTTAAGAGCTTCAATAACTGTTGTTGGTTTTATCAAAGAAACCAAACCCATAAGGGTTTCTTCAAAATGTCTGAATGATGAACGAGTTCTAACTTGATCAGCTTTATCTCCCAGAATCAATTCTTCAGAATGAGAATTCTTTAATCTATTCTTCTTCTGATGAGGTGGGTTATTTTCAGTTTCTGGTAAGGTTGTATCTGAATCTGGAGAATCTGCATCTTTGTCTGCTTCTCTTGAATCTTCTTCTTTAGATTCTGATAAAGTGATCTTCAGATCTGCAAACTTTTCAACTAGCTTTGACTTTTCAGGGTCAAGCTTATTATTGAATCTGACATGAATTGATTCCTCAATAATTCGTGTTTCTGTGTTATAGATTCTGTAGCCTTTAGAGCGTTCAGAGTATCCTAACAGTAAACACTTTTGAGCTTTGGAGTCAAACTTGCCAAGATTCTCTTTAGTGTTTAACATAAAACAAATATAGCCAAAAGGATGAAAATATGAAATGTTGGGTTTTCTATTCTTCCACAATTCATAAGGAGTCTTACCCAGAATATGTCTTATTGAAACCCTATTCTGAATGTAACATGTTGTATTTACTGCCTCTGCCCAGAAGTGCTTAGCCATGTCAGTTTCTTGGATCATGGTTCGAGCCATTTCTTGCAAAGTCCTATTCTTCCTTTCCACTACTCCATTTTGTTGCGGAGTTCTAGGACCGGAGAAATCATGGGAAAGGCCATGAGAATAAAAAAGATTCTCAAAGTATCTGTTCTCAAATTCTCCGCCATGATCACTTCTGACTTTGACTATTTTACAATCCTTCTCTGTTTGCACTTGATAGAAAAAGGTAGAGAACACAAAATGAGACTCATCCTTGTGTTTCAAGAATTTTACCCATGTCCAACGACTATAATCATCAGTGATTACTAATCCATACTTCTTTCCACTGATTGAAGCAGTTTTCAATGGTCCAAACAAGTCAATGTGTAGAAGTTCTAACGGTCTAGAGGTGGATACAACATTCTTTGCTTTAAAGCAAGTTTTAGAAAACTTTCCTTTCTGACATGCTTCATAAAGAGCATCTGAAGAATACTTCAGATTTGGCAAGCCTCTAACGAGTTCAAGCTTGTTTAGCTGAGAAATCCTACTCATGCTAATATGGCCTAAATGTCTATGCCATACCCATTTCTCTTCATTAACAGACATTAAGCATTTGATTCTGTTCACGAAGATCAGAAAGTCTAATCTTATAAATGTTGTTTTTCCTTTTTCCGACAAATAGGATTGAACCATCTTTCTGACTTATAGCTTTACAGGACTTTTGATTAAAGATGATATCATAACCATTGTCACTAAGTTGACTAATTGACAACAAGTTATGCATCAAACCATCGACTAAAAGATCATCAGTAATAGAAGGAAGGTTACCATTACCAACGGTTCTAGAGCCAATGATTTTTCCTTTCTGGTTTCCTCCGAAACCGACGAAGCCTTCAGGCTTAAGTTCCAGACTTTGGAACATATGCCTTCTTCCCGTCATGTGTCGCGAGTAACCACTGTTCAGGTACCATGACTGGTGTTTCAATTGACCCTTTTGTCCTTAGGTACCCACTTTCTGGGTCCTCTCTTGTTAGCTTTCCCAAAGTGTTTCACAACTTTGGGCTTTTGTGCAACAGGATAGTCATGTGGAATTTGTGCATGATATTTAACTTTAGAAATAGATTTCTGTGTCGAGGGGGGGGGGGGGGGGGGTTCTTGTGCAAGCTCGGAGCAAACAATTTTAGTGCCAGAAGGCATAAAATGGTCATAGAGAGGTTTTGGTTTAACAGTTTGACTTTCGTCAATATCAGATGATTCTGTACATCCCAAACCTTTCTTACCATTTCTACTTACTCCATAGATCATGGAAGCTATTCTGCTTCTATCTATACTTTTAGCAAGAAAATACCGGAATGCTTTATCATACTTGTTGATACAGCTTGTGTCAGAGACATTGGAGATTAATTCTTCTTCTAATTTAGCAAATTTACTTTTCAAGGCATAATTACTATTTTTTAAGCAAAAAATGTTTTCATTTAGAGAAGAATTACTCTGCTCAAGCTTATCCTTTTCCTTAGAAGCAATTACAAGTGATTTTTTAAGATCTTTGTATTTACACTGAAGAGTTTGATACTTTTCCCGTATTTCCGAAAGACATGACTCTAGTTCATAACGAGAGAGTTTAGATAATACCTCTGATTCTGAGTCTGAGTCTAATTCTGGTTCTGATGATATTCTGTCTTCTGGTTTTCCAGAAACTTCATCGCCAATTGTTGCTACTAGCACAACATTTGCTTGTTCCTCATCAGAGTCTTCTTCTTCAGAATCAGAGTTGTCCTAAGTTGCCATCAGTCCTTTCTTCGCTTTGGAGAAGTTCTTTTTTGGCTTCTTGTCTTTCTTGATCTTTGGACACTTGTTCTTGTAATGACCTGGCTTATTACACTCATAGCAGATAACTTCCTTTCTAGAGTTCTGCTTCTTCTGTCTAGATGATGACTCAGAGCGGCCTTTGTTTCTTCTAGATCCTCTAAAGTTTCCTTGCCTATGCTTCTAGAGTTTGTTGATCCTTCTGGAGATTAGCGACAGCTCATCTTCTGATTCTTCACTAGGATCTTCTGATTCTTCCTCAGCTTGATAAGCCTTTACCTTTTCAGGTTTAGACTTAAGAGCTATAGATTTGCTTCTCTTCTGAGGTTCATCTTCTTCCAGCTCTATCTCATGACTTCTTAAAGAACTAACAAGCTCTTCAAGACTTATGTTGTTAAGATCCTTGGATAGCTTTAAAGCAGTTACCATAGGTCTCCATTTCTTGGGAAGACTTTTGATGATCTTTTTAACATGATCAGCAGTTGAGTAACATTTGTCCAGAACTTTATGTCCCGCGACTAGCATTTGAAACCTTCAAAACATGGTCTCAATTGTCTCATCATCCTCCATTCTGAACGCCTCATATTTTTGGATTAGGGCCAGCGCCTTTGTCTCCTTAACTTGAGCATTTCTTTCTTGAGTCATTCTTAGAGAATCAAAAATAGATTTGGCAGTATGTCTATTTGTTATCTTCTCATAATCAGTATAAGAGATAGCATTTAGCAATATGGTTCTTGCCTTATGATGATTCTTATAATCTTTCTTCTGTTGGTTGGTCATATTACTTCTGGATATTTTAGCACCTGTAGCATCAACTGGGTGATTGTAGCCATCGACTACCAGATCCCAAAGATCTACATCATAACCAAGAAAGAAACTTTCTATTCTGTCATTCCAGTAGTCAAACTTTTCACTATCAAAGACTGGTGGTTTGGCACTGTAATAATCTTTCTCTTCTACAGCAGTATTAACATTAGCTGCAGTAGCCATGATATCTCACACAAGTACTGGATCGGTACTGAACACGGTGATGTGTTGATAAATCGTTTTATCACAATCAAAACCAAGCTCTGATACCAACTGAGGTGTGAGAAAAACACAAGAAAGGGGGGGGGGGGGGGGTTGAATTGGGTTTTCAAAATGAAAGCTTTTTGTGAAACTCAAACAAAGATCAAAAGTAGACTAACAATAGATAAAGACACACGATATATCCTTGTTCACTTGAAAACTATCAAGTTAATCCAGTCCACCCACCAAGGTGATTTCGCCTTATACACAAGGACTTAATCCACTATAACCAAACTGATTACAACAGCACTAGCAACTGCTGGTGAGTAACATTACACAGACTAATCGTCTCTTCTTAAGGATTCTAACCTAACTGGCCCCTTAAGGAATTCAAACAACTGTTTGATCAAATAAAATGTTTACAATGAAATACTTCTTACATAAGCTGATATAAACACAATTTCTAGCTCAATCTAACTTAGAGAGAGTCTATACAGTAAGAACAATCTTCTTCTTTGTATTGTGGTGCTTTACTGTTCACTCATGGATTTGTCTATTTCTTGAGTTCTTTCTCGTATGAATCAGTGTTTTGAATATTTCTCTTTTTCACACTTGGTGTCACACATGATTCTTTGAATGATCAAGTCTTTATATAGCCAGAAAAAGATCCGTTGAAGGACAGATTAGGAATATCAGTAAAATACTGGCGACTTGAACTAATGTCGTTATGCTGAGTTGAAAATCGTACACTTAAATTTTCCTTTGTACCACCAAATCAGGGTAGTGGAATGGTAATGGAGAAGAACATGTTTGATCTGTACTATGTACTATTTTCCCTCGCAAACGTTTCATTTTCTTCTATCCATCTGAGGCTTCTGAATTGATATGATTCAAGCATGATCAGAAGAATGAATCATTGGGTCTTTAGAGTCTTGAGTCTTCAGAGTCTTCAGAACTTGTTCAGTAGAACCTTGTCTTTAGAGTCTTCCGCATTCCTTCTTCAGAACCCTTGGTTACCAGAAACATAAGTCTTCAGAGTCTTCAGAACTTGTTCAGCAGAACCTTGTCTTCAGAGTCTTCAGAACTTGGTCTTCAGAAGCTTAAGTCTTCGGAGTCTTCAAAATGTTGTTCATCAGAACCTTGTATTCCGAGTCGTTAGCACTTAGTCTTCAGAAGATAAGTATCAGAGTTTAATTCAGATCCAGAATCCAAGAGAACATTGCAGCAGCAACATATTGTCTTCTTAGAGTCATTCTGAAGCACAGTAGATCAGAAGAAATCTTGCTTCTTTGACGCAGAAGCGACTATTTGAGAATTTGAGAGTGGCGTTTCACATGATCTCTATCAGGGTTTAGGGTTTTGAGAGACATTGGCTCTCTAGGTTGTAAGTCTCCCTTTGTATCAGTTGATGCATTGTGGCAGATATAGGTGTCGCACAGATCCATAACCCTATATCTCCCTGTGCGACACCTATATCTGCCACAATGCATCAACTGATACAAAGGGAGACTTACAACCTAGAGAGCCAACGACTCTCAAAACCCTAAACCCTTTTTTCTTACGCAAGAAACTAGGTTACAAAAGGAATATGAAATCCTAGGTCTAATTCTTTTATTTATAGAGTCTTCTGCTTCCCTGGGCTTCAATCTTCTATTTGTTGATTCCTTGATCCATGTCTTGATTGCTCCTTAAATCTTGCAACAGATTTAGAAACATCCTGCGATGTCGAGACATCTGTTAGGACATCATCTCTGACCAGTCTTCTTTCTTCAGACTTCTTCATATCTTTTGACATTCTGTTTTTCCCAAAAATTTGCTCAAATTAGCCGAGCTTTCAGCTCTGATGAATGTACGTTCCTTCTGATTATTGATCAATTTGAATTCCCAGAAAGAATCTGAGTTCTCCCATCAGAGTCATTTCAAATTCAGCCTGCATTAACTTGGAAAATTCCTTGCACAAGGAAATATTAGCAGAACCAAATATAATATCATCAACGTAGATTTGTAAAAATGTCATTTTTAAAGCTTTTACAAAATAGTGTTGTATCCATTTTTCCTCTGGTAAAGTCATTTTCCAAAAGAAAGTTACTTAGTCTTTCATACCAAGCTCTAGGAGCCTGTTTCAGACCATATAATGATTTCTTAAGTTTTAAAACAAAATCTGGGTTTCCATACCTCTCAAAACCAGGAGGTTGGTGCACATACACTTCTTTAGAAATATATCCATTTAAAAATGCACTCTTTACATCCATCTGATATAAAGTAATGTCATGATTCACAGCAAATGAGATTAAAATGCGAATAGATTATAACTTGGTAGCTGGTGCAAAGGTTTCTGTATAGTCTATCCCTTCTTGTTGACTATAACTTTGTGCAACCAGTCGTGCTTTGTTTCTTACGACCTCACCTTTCTAATCTAACTTGTTTCTAAATACCCATTTAGTTCCAATGACGTGGACACCTTTGGGTTTCTGAACAAGATCCCATACGTCATTTCTGGTGAACTGATTCAATTCTTCTTGCATGGCCAGAATCCACTCATTCTCCTTAAGAGCTTCAACAACTGTTGTTGGTTCTATCAAAGAAACCAAACCCATAAGGGTTTCTTCAAAATGTCTGAATGATGAATGAGTTCTAACTTGATCAGCTTTATCTCCCAGAATTAATTCTTCAGAATGAGAATTCTTTAATCTATTCTTCTTCTGATGAGGTGGGTTATTTTCAGTTTCTGGTAAGGTTGTATCTGAATCTGGAGAATCTGCATCTTTGTCTGCTTCTCTTGAATCTTCTTCTTTAGATTCTGATAAAGTGATCTTCAGATCTGCAAACTTTTCAACTAGCTTTGACTTTTCAGGGTCAAACTTATTATTGAATCTGACATGAATTGATTCCTCAATAATTCGTGTTTCTGTGTTATAGATTCTGTTGCCTTTAGAGCGTTCAGAGTATCCTAACAGTAAACACTTTTGAGCTTTGGAGTCAAACTTGCCAAGATTCTCTTTAGTGTTTAACATAAAACAAATATAGCCAAAAGGATGAAAATATGAAATGTTGGGTTTTCTATTCTTCCACAATTCATAAGGAGTCTTACCCAGAATATGTCTTATTGAAACCCTATTCTGAATGTAACATGTTGTATTTACTGCCTCTGCCCAGAAGTGCTTAGCCATGTCAGTTTCTTGGATCATGGTTCGAGCCATTTCTTGCAAAGTCCTATTCTTCCTTTCCACTACTCCATTTTGTTGCGGAGTTCTAGGACCGGAGAAATCATGGGAAAGGCCATGAGAATAAAAAAGATTCTCAAAGTATCTGTTCTCAAATTCTCCGCCATGATCACTTCTGACTTTGACTATTTTACAATCCTTCTCTGTTTGCACTTGATAGAAAAAGGTAGAGAACACAAAATGAGACTCATCCTTGTGTTTCAAGAATTTTACCCATCTCCAACGACTATAATCATCAGTGATTACTAATCCATACTTCTTTCCACTGATTGAAGCAATTTTCAATGGTCCAAACAAGTCAATGTGTAGAAGTTCTAACGGTCTAGAGGTGGATACAACATTCTTTGCTTTAAAGCAAGTTTTAGAAAACTTTCCTTTCTGACATGCTTCATAAAGAGCATCTGAAGAATACTTCAGATTTGGCAAGCCTCTAACGAGTTCAAGCTTGTTTAGCTGAGAAATCCTACTCATGCTAATATGGCCTAAATGTCTATGCCATACCCATTTCTCTTCATTAACAGACATTAAGCATTTGATTCTGTTCACGAAGATCAGAAAGTCTAATCTTATAAATGTTGTTTTTCCTTTTTCCGACAAATAGGATTGAACCATCTTTCTGACTTATAGCTTTACAGGACTTTTGATTAAAGATGATATCATAACCATTGTCACTAAGTTGACTAATTGACAACAAGTTATGCATCAAACCATCGACTAAAAGATCATCAGTAATAGAAGGAAGGTTACCATTACCAACGGTTCTAGAGCCAATGATTTTTCCTTTCTGGTTTCCTCCGAAACCGACGAAGCCTTCAGGCTTAAGTTCCAGACTTTGGAACATATGCCTTCTTCCCGTCATGTGTCGCGAGTAACCACTGTTCAGGTACCATGACTGGTGTTTCAATTGAGCTGCTAAGGATATCTGCAACATAGATTATCTTGTCCTTAGGTACCCACTTTCTGGGTCCTCTCTTGTTAGCTTTCCCAAAGTGTTTCACAACTTTGGGCTTTTGTGCAACAGGATAGTCATGTGGAATTTGTGCATGATATTTAACTTTAGAAATAGATTTCTGTGTCGAGGGGGGGGGGGGGGGGGTTCTTGTGCAAGCTCGGAGCAAACAATTTTAGTGCCAGAAGGCATAAAATGGTCATAGAGAGGTTTTGGTTTAACAGTTTGACTTTCGTCAATATCAGATGATTCTGTACATCCCAAACCTTTCTTACCATTTCTACTTACTCCATAGATCATGGAAGCTATTCTGCTTCTATCTATACTTTTAGCAAGAAAATACCGGAATGCTTTATCATACTTGTTGATACAGCTTGTGTCAGAGACATTGGAGATTAATTCTTCTTCTAATTTAGCAACTTTACTTTTCAAGGCATAATTACTATTTTTTAAGCAAAAAATGTTTTCATTTAGAGAAGAATTACTCTGCTCAAGCTTATCCTTTTCCTTAGAAGCAATTACAAGTGATTTTTTAAGATCTTTGTATTTACACTGAAGAGTTTGATACTTTTCCCGTATTTCCGAAAGACATGACTCTAGTTCATAACGAGAGGGTTTAGATAATACCTCTGATTCTGAGTCTGAGTCTAATTCTGGTTCTGATGATATTCTGTCTTCTGGTTTTCCAGAAACTTCATCGCCAATTGTTGCTACTAGCACAACATTTGCTTGTTCCTCATCAGAGTCTTCTTCTTCAGAATCAGAGTTGTCCTAAGTTGCCATCAGTCCTTTCTTCGCTTTGGAGAAGTTCTTCTTTGGCTTCTTGTCTTTCTTGATCTTTGGACACTTGTTCTTGTAATGACCTGGCTTATTACACTCATAGCAGATAACTTCCTTTCTAGAGTTCTGCTTCTTCTGTCTAGATGATGACTCAAAGCGGCCTTTGTTTCTTCTAGATCCTCTAAAGTTTCCTTGCCTATGCTTCTAGAGTTTGTTGATCCTTCTGGAGATTAGCGACAGCTCATCTTCTGATTCTTCACTAGGATCTTCTGATTCTTCCTCAGCTTGATAAGCCTTTACCTTTTCAGGTTTAGACTTAAGAGCTATAGATTTGCTTCTCTTCTGAGGTTCATCTTCTTCCAGCTCTATCTCATGACTTCTTAAAGAACTAACAAGCTCTTCAAGACTTATGTTGTTAAGATCCTTGGATAGCTTTAAAGCTGTTACCATAGGTCTCCATTTCTTGGGAAGACTTTTGATGATCTTTTTAACATGATCAGCAGTTGAGTAACATTTGTCCAGAACTTTATGTCCTGCGACTAGCATTTGAAACCTTCAAAACATGGTCTCAATTGTCTCATCATCCTCCATTCTGAACGCCTCATATTTTTGGATTAGGGCCAGCGCCTTTGTCTCCTTAACTTGAGCATTTCTTTCTTGAGTCATTCTTAGAGAATCAAAAATAGATTTGGCAGTATGTCTATTTGTTATCTTCTCATAATCAGTATAAGAGATAGCATTTAGCAATATGGTTCTTGCCTTATGATGATTCTTATAATCTTTCTTCTGTTGGTTGGTCATATTACTTCTGGATATTTTAGCACCTGTAGCATCAACTGGGTGATTGTAGCCATCGACTACCAGATCCCAAAGATCTACATCATAACCAAGAAAGAAACTTTCTATTCTGTCATTCCAGTAGTCAAACTTTTCACTATCAAAGACTGGTGGTTTGGCACTGTAATGATCTTTCTCTTCTACAGCAGTATTAACATTAGCTGCAGTAGCCATGATATCTCACACAAGTACTGGATCGGTACTGAACACGGTGATGTGTTGATAAATCGTTTTATCACAATCAAAACCAGGATCTGATACCAACTGAGGTGTGAGAAAAACACAAGAAAGGGGGGGGGGGAGGTTGAATTGGGTTTTCAAAATGAAAGCTTTTTGTGAAACTCAAACAAAGATCAAAAGTAGACTAACAATAGATAAAGACACACGATATATCCTTGTTCACTTGAAAACTATCAAGTTAATCCAGTCCACCCACCAAGGTGATTTCTCCTTATACACAAGGACTTAATCCACTATAACCAAACTGATTACAACTGCACTAGCAACTGCTGGTGAGTAACATTACACAGACTAATCGTCTCTTCTTAAGGATTCTAACCTAACTGGCCCCTTAAGGAATTCAAACAACTGTTTGATCAAATAAAATGTTTACAATGAAATGCTTCTTACATAAGCTGATATAAACACAATTTCTAGCTCAATCTAACTTAGAGAGAGTCTATACAGTAAGAACAATCTTCTTCTTTGTATTGTGGTGCTTTACTGTTCACTCATGGATTTGTCTATTTCTTGAGTTCTTTCTCGTATGAATCAGTGTTTTGAATATTTCTATTTTTCACACTTGGTGTCACACATGATTCTTTGAATGATCAAGTCTTTATATAGCCAAAAAAAGATCCGTTGAAGGACAGATTAGGAATATCAGTAAAATACTGGCGACTTGAAATAATGTCGTTATGCTGGGATGAAAATCGTACACTTAAATTTTCCTTTGTACCACCAAATCAGGGTAGTGGAATGGTAATGGAGAAGAACATGTTTGATCTGTACTATGTACTATTTTCACTCGCAAACGTTTCATTTTCTTCTATCCATCAGAGGCTTCTGAATTGATATGATTCAAGCATGATCAGAAGAATGAATCATTGGGTCTTTAGAGTCTTGAGTCTTCAGAGTCTTCAGAACTTGTTCAGTAGAACCTTGTCTTCAGAGTCTTCAGCATTCCTTCTTCAGAACCCTTGGTTACCAGAAACATAAGTCTTCAGAGTCTTCAGAACTTGTTCAGCAGAACCTTGTCTTCAGAGTCTTCAGAACTTGGTCTTCAGAAGCTTAAGTCTTCGGAGTCTTCAAAATGTTGTTCATCAGAACCTTGTATTCCGAGTCGTTAGCACTTAGTCTTCAGAAGATAAGTATCAGAGTTTAATTCAGATCCAGAATCCAAGAGAACATTGCAGCAGCAACATATTGTCTTCTTAGAGTCATTCTGAAGCACAGTAGATCAGAAGAAATCTTGCTTCTTTGACGCAGAAGCGACTATTTGAGAATTTGAGAGTGGCGTTTCACATGATCTCTATCAGGGTTTAGGGTTTTGAGAGTTGTTGGCTCTCTAGGTTGTAAGTCTCCCTTTGTATCAGTTGATGCATTGTGGCAGATATAGGTGTCGCACAGATCCATAACCCTATATCTCCCTGTGCGACACCTATATCTGCCACAATGCATCAACTGATACAAAGGGAGACTTACAACCTAGAGAGCCAACGACTCTCAAAACCCTAAACCCTTTTTTCTTACGCAAGAAACTAGGTTACAAAAGGAATATGAAATCCTAGGTCTAATTCTTTTATTTATAGAGTCTTCTGCTTCCCTGGGCTTCAATCTTCTGTTTGTTGATTCCTTGATCCATGTCTTAATTGCTCCTTAAATCTTGCAACAGATTTAGAAACATCCTGCGATGTCGAGACATCTGTTAGGACATCATCTCTGACCAGTCTTCTTTCTTCAGACTTCTTCATATCTTTTGACATTCTGTTTTTCCCAAAAATTTGCTCAAATTAGCCGAGCTTTCAGCTCTGATGAATGTACGTTCCTTCTGATTATTGATCAATTTGAATTCCCAGAAAGAATCTGAGTTCTCCCATCAGAGTCATTTCAAATTCAGCCTGCATTAACTTGGAAAATTCCTTGCACAAGGAAATATTAGCAGAACCAAATATAATATCATCAACGTAGATTTAAACAGTCAAAATGTCATTTTTAAAGCTTTTACAAAATAGTGTTGTATCCATTTTTCCTCTGGTAAAGTCATTTTCCAAAAGAAAGTTACTTAGCCTTTCATACCAAGCTCTAGGAGCCTGTTTCAGACCATATAACGATTTCTTAAGTTTTAAAACAAAATCTGGGTTTCCAGACCTCTCAAAACCAGGAGGTTGGTGCACATACACTTCTTTAGAAATATATCCATTTAAAAATGCACTCTTTACATCCATCTGATATAAAGTAATGTCATGATTCACAGCAAATGAGATTAAAATGCGAATAGATTATAACTTGGTAACTGGTGCAAAGGTTTCTGTATAGTCTATCCCTTCTTGTTGACTATAACTTTGTGCAACCAGTCGTGCTTTGTTTCTTACGACCTCACCTTTCTAATCTAACTTGTTTCTAAATACCCATTTAGTTCCAATGACGTGGACACCTTTGGGTTTCTGAACAAGATCCCATACGTCATTTCTGGTGAACTGATTCAATTCTTCTTGCATGGCCAGAATCCACTCATTCTCCTTAAGAGCTTCAACAACTGTTGTTGGTTCTATCAAAGAAACCAAACCCATAAGGGTTTCTTCAAAATGTCTGAATGATGAACGAGTTCTAACTTGATCAGCTTTATCTCCCAGAATCAATTCTTCAGAATGAGAATTCTTTAATCTATTCTTCTTCTGATGAGGTGGGTTATTTTCAGTTTCTGGTAAGGTTGTATCTGAATCTGGAGAAACTGCATCTTTGTCTGCTTCTCTTGAATCTTCTTCTTTAGATTCTGATAAAGTGATCTTCAGATCTGCAAACTTTTCAACTAGCTTTGACTTTTCAGGGTCAAGCTTATTATTGAATCTGACATGAATTGATTCCTCAATAATTCGTATTTCTGTGTTATAGATTCTATAGCCTTTAGAGCGTTCAGAGTATCCTAACAGTAAACACTTTTGAGCTTTGGAGTCAAACTTGCCAAGATTCTCTTTAGTGTTTAACATAAAACAAATATAGCCAAAAGGATGAAAATATGAAATGTTGGGTTTTCTATTCTTCCACAATTCATAAGGAGTCTTACCCAGAATATGTCTTATTGAAACCCTATTCTGAATGTAACATGTTGTATTTACTGCCTCTGCCCAGAAGTGCTTAGCCATGTCAGTTTCTTGGATCATGGTTCGAGCCATTTCTTGCAAAGTCCTATTCTTCCTTTCCACTACTCCATTTTGTTGCGGAGTTCTAGGACCGGAGAAATCATGGGAAAGGCCATGAGAATAAAAAAGATTCTCAAAGTATCTGTTCTCAAATTCTCCGCCATGATCACTTCTGACTTTGACTATTTTACAATCCTTCTCTGTTTGCACTTGATAGAAAAAGGTAGAGAACACAAAATGAGACTCATCCTTGTGTTTCAAGAATTTTACCCATGTCCAACGACTATAATCATCAGTGATTACTAATCCATACTTCTTTCCACTGATTGAAGCAGTTTTCAATGGTCCAAACAAGTCAATGTGTAGAAGTTCTAACGGTCTAGAGGTGGATACAACATTCTTTGCTTTAAAGCAAGTTTTAGAAAACTTTCCTTTCTGACATGCTTCATAAAGAGCATCTGAAGAATACTTCAGATTTGGCAAGCCTCTAACGAGTTCAAGCTTGTTTAGCTGAGAAATCCTACTCATGCTAATATGGCCTAAATGTCTATGCCATACCCATTTCTCTTCATTAACAGACATTAAGCATTTGATTCTGTTCACGAAGATCAGAAAGTCTAATCTTATAAATGTTGTTTTTCCTTTTTCCGACAAATAGGATTGAACCATCTTTCTGACTTATAGCTTTACAGGACTTTTGATTAAAGATGATATCATAACCATTGTCACTAAGTTGACTAATTGACAACAAGTTATGCATCAAACCATCGACTAAAAGATCATCAGTAATAGAAGGAAGGTTACCATTACCAACGGTTCTAGAGCCAATGATTTTTCCTTTCTGGTTTCCTCCGAAACCGACGAAGCCTTCAGGCTTAAGTTCCAGACTTTGGAACATATGCCTTCTTCCCGTCATGTGTCGCGAGTAACCACTGTTCAGGTACCATGACTGGTGTTTCAATTGAGCTGCTAAGGATATCTGCAACATAGATTACCTTGTCCTTAGGTACCCACTTTCTGGGTCCTCTCTTGTTAGCTTTCCCAAAGTGTTTCACAACTTTGGGCTTTTGTGCAACAGGATAGTCATGTGGAATTTGTGCATGATATTTAACTTTAGAAATAGATTTCTGTGTCGAGGGGGGGGGGGGGGGTTCTTGTGCAAGCTCGGAGCAAACAATTTTAGTGCCAGAAGGCATAAAATGGTCATAGAGAGGTTTTGGTTTAACAGTTTGACTTTCGTCAATATCAGATGATTCTGTACATCCCAAACCTTTCTTACCATTTCTACTTACTCCATAGATCATGGAAGCTATTCTGCTTCTATCTATACTTTTAGCAAGAAAATACCGGAATGCTTTATCATACTTGTTGATACAGCTTGTGTCAGAGACATTGGAGATTAATTCTTCTTCTAATTTAGCAACTTTACTTTTCAAGGCATAATTACTATTTTTTAAGCAAAAAATGTTTTCATTTAGAGAAGAATTACTCTGCTCAAGCTTATCCTTTTCCTTAGAAGCAATTACAAGTGATTTTTTAAGATCTTTGTATTTACACTGAAGAGTTTGATACTTTTCCCGTATTTCCGAAAGACATGACTCTAGTTCATAACGAGAGAGTTTAGATAATACCTCTGATTCTGAGTCTGAGTCTAATTCTGGTTCTGATGATATTCTGTCTTCTGGTTTTCCAGAAACTTCATCGCCAATTGTTGCTACTAGCACAACATTTGCTTGTTCCTCATCAGAGTCTTCTTCTTCAGAATCAGAGTTGTCCTAAGTTGCCATCAGTCCTTTCTTCGCTTTGGAGAAGTTCTTCTTTGGCTTCTTGTCTTTCTTGATCTTTGGACACTTGTTCTTGTAATGACCTGGCTTATTACACTCATAGCAGATAACTTCCTTTCTAGAGTTCTGCTTCTTCTGTCTAGATGATGACTCAGAGCGGCCTTTGTTTCTTCTAGATCCTCTAAAGTTTCCTTGCCTATGCTTCTAGAGTTTGTTGATCCTTCTGGAGATTAGCGACAGCTCATCTTCTGATTCTTCACTAGGATCTTCTGATTCTTCCTCAGCTTGATAAGCCTTTACCTTTTCAGGTTTAGACTTAAGAGCTATAGATTTGCTTCTCTTCTGAGGTTCATCTTCTTCCAGCTCTATCTCATGACTTCTTAAAGAACTAACAAGATCTTCAAGACTTATGTTGTTAAGATCCTTGGATAGCTTTAAAGCTGTTACCATAGGTCTCCATTTCTTGGGAAGACTTTTGATGATCTTTTTAACATGATCAGCAGTTGAGTAACATTTGTCCAGAACTTTATGTCCTGCGACTAGCATTTGAAACCTTCAAAACATGGTCTCAATTGTCTCATCATCCTCCATTCTGAACGCCTCATATTTTTGGATTAGGGCCAGCGCCTTTGTCTCCTTAACTTGAGCATTTCTTTCTTGAGTCATTCTTAGAGAATCAAAAATAGATTTGGCAGTATGTCTATTTGTTATCTTCTCATAATCAGTATAAGAGATAGCATTTAGCAATATGGTTCTTGCCTTATGATGATTCTTATAATCTTTCTTCTGTTGGTTGGTCATATTACTTCTGGATATTTTAGCACCTGTAGCATCAACTGGGTGATTGTAGCCATCGACTACCAGATCCCAAAGATCTACATCATAACCAAGAAAGAAACTTTCTATTCTGTCATTCCAGTAGTCAAACTTTTCACTATCAAAGACTGGTGGTTTGGCACTGTAATGATCTTTCTCTTCTACATCAGTATTAACATTAGCTGCAGTAGCCATGATATCTCACACAAGTACTGGATCGGTACTGAACACGGTGATGTGTTGATAAATCGTTTTATCACAATCAAAACCAGGCTCTGATACCAACTGAGGTGTGAGAAAAACACAAGAAAGGGGGGGGGGGTTGAATTGGGTTTTCAAAATGAAAGCTTTTTGTGAAACTCAAACAAAGATCAAAAGTAGACTAACAATAGATAAAGACACACGATATATCCTTGTTCACTTGAAAACTATCAAGTTAATCCAGTCCACCCACCAAGGTGATTTCGCCTTATACACAAGGACTTAATCCACTATAACCAAACTGATTACAACTGCACTAGCAACTGCTGGTGAGTAACATTACACAGACTAATCGTCTCTTCTTAAGGGTTCTAACCTAAGTGGCCCCTTAAGGAATTCAAACAACTGTTTGATCAAATAAAATGTTTACAATGAAATGCTTCTTACATAAGCTGATATAAACACAATTTCTAGCTCAATCTAACTTAGAGAGAGTCTATACAGTAAGAACAATCTTCTTCTTTGTATTGTGGTGCTTTACTGTTCACTCATGGATTTGTCTATTTCTTGAGTTCTTTCTCGTATGAATCAGTGTTTTGAATATTTCTCTTTTTCACACTTGGTGTCACACATGATTCTTTGAATGATCAAGTCTTTATATAGCCAGAAAAAGATCCGTTGAAGGACAGATTAGGAATATCAGTAAAATACTGGCGACTTGAAATAATGTCGTTATGCTGGGATGAAAATCGTACACTTAAATTTTCCTTTGTACCACCAAATCAGGGTAGTGGAATGGTAATGGAGAAGAACATGTTTGATCTGTACTATGTACTATTTTCCCTCGCAAACGTTTCATTTTCTTCTATCCATCAGAGTCTTCTGAATTGATATGATTCAAGCATGATCAGAAGAATGAATCATTGGGTCTTTAGAGTCTTGAGTCTTCAGAGTCTTCAGAACTTGTTCAGTAGAACCTTGTCTTCAGAGTCTTCAGCATTCCTTCTTCAGAACCCTTGGTTACCAGAAACATAAGTCTTCAGAGTCTTCAGAACTTGTTCAGCAGAACCTTGTCTTCAGAGTCTTCAGAACTTGGTCTTCAGAAGCTTAAGTCTTCGGAGTCTTCAAAATGTTGTTCATCAGAACCTTGTATTCCGAGTCGTTAGCACTTAGTCTTCAGAAGATAAGTATCAGAGTTTAATTCAGATCCAGAATCCAAGAGAACATTGCAGCAGCAACATATTGTCTTCTTAGAGTCATTCTGAAGCACAGTAGATCAGAAGAAATCTTGCTTCTTTGACGCAGAAGCGACTATTTGAGAATTTGAGAGTGGCGTTTCACATGATCTCTATCAGGGTTTAGGGTTTTGAGAGTTGTTGGCTCTCTAGGTTGTAAGTCTCCCTTTGTATCAGTTGATGCATTGTGGCAGATATAGGTGTCGCACAGATCCATAACCCTATATCTCCCTGTGCGACACCTATATCTGCCACAATGCATCAACTGATACAAAGGGAGACTTACAACCTAGAGAGCCAACGACTCTCAAAACCCTAAACCCTTTTTTCTTACGCAAGAAACTAGGTTACAAAAGGAATATGAAATCCTAGGTCTAATTCTTTTATTTATAGAGTCTTCTGCTTCCCTGGGCTTCAATCTTCTGTTTGTTGATTCCTTGATCCATGTCTTGATTGCTCCTTAAATCTTGCAACAGATTTAGAAACATCCTGCGATGTCGAGACATCTGTTAGGACATCATCTCTGACCAGTCTTCTTTCTTCAGACTTCTTCATATCTTTTGACATTCTGTTTTTCCCAAAAATTTGCTCAAATTAGCCGAGCTTTCAGCTCTGATGAATGTACGTTCCTTCTGATTATTGATCAATTTGAATTCCCAGAAAGAATCTGAGTTCTCCCATCAGAGTCATTTCAAATTCAGCCTGCATTAACTTGGAAAATTCCTTGCACAAGGAAATATTAGCAGAACCAAATATAATATCATCAACGTAGATTTAAACAGTCAAAATGTCATTTTTAAAGCTTTTACAAAATAGTGTTGTATCCATTTTTCCTCTGGTAAAGTCATTTTCCAAAAGAAAGTTACTTAGCCTTTCATACCAAGCTCTAGGAGCCTGTTTCAGACCATATAATGATTTCTTAAGTTTTAAAACAAAATCTGGGTTTCCACACCTCTCAAAACCAGGAGGTTGGTGCACATACACTTCTTTAGAAATATATCCATTTAAAAATGCACTCTTTACATCCATCTGATATAAAGTAATGTCATGATTCACAGCAAATGAGATTAAAATGCGAATAGATTATAACTTGGTAACTGGTGCAAAGGTTTCTGTATAGTCTATCCCTTCTTGTTGACTATAACTTTGTGCAACCAGTCGTGCTTTGTTTCTTACGACCTCACCTTTCTAATCTAACTTGTTTCTAAATACCCATTTAGTTCCAATGACGTGGACACCTTTGGGTTTCTGAACAAGATCCCATACGTCATTTCTGGTGAACTGATTCAATTCTTCTTGCATGGCCAGAATCCACTCATTCTCCTTAAGAGCTTCAACAACTGTTGTTGGTTCTATCAAAGAAACCAAACCCATAAGGGTTTCTTCAAAATGTCTGAATGATGAACGAGTTCTAACTTGATCAGCTTTATCTCCCAGAATCAATTCTTCAGAATGAGAATTCTTTAATCTATTCTTCTTCTGATGAGGTGGGTTATTTTCAGTTTCTGGTAAGGTTGTATCTGAATCTGGAGAATCTGCATCTTTGTCTGCTTCTCTTGAATCTTCTTCTTTAGATTCTGATAAAGTGATCTTCAGATCTGCAAACTTTTCAACTAGCTTTGACTTTTCAGGGTCAAGCTTATTATTGAATCTGACATGAATTGATTCCTCAATAATTCGTGTTTCTGTGTTATAGATTCTGTAGCCTTTAGAGCGTTCAGAGTATCCTAACAGTAAACACTTTTGAGCTTTGGAGTCAAACTTGCCAAGATTCTCTTTAGTGTTTAACATAAAACAAATATAGCCAAAAGGATGAAAATATGAAATGTTGGGTTTTCTATTCTTCCACAATTCATAAGGAGTCTTACCCAGAATATGTCTTATTGAAACCGTATTCTGAATGTAACATGTTGTATTTACTGCCTCTGCCCAGAAGTGCTTAGCCATGTCAGTTTCTTGGATCATGGTTCGAGCCATTTCTTGCAAAGTCCTATTCTTCCTTTCCACTACTCCATTTTGTTGCGGAGTTCTAGGACCGGAGAAATCATGGGAAAGGCCATGAGAATAAAAAAGATTCTCAAAGTATCTGTTCTCAAATTCTCCGCCATGATCACTTCTGACTTTGACTATTTTACAATCCTTCTCTGTTTGCACTTGATAGAAAAAGGTAGAGAACACAAAATGAGACTCATCCTTGTGTTTCAAGAATTTTACCCATGTCCAACGACTATAATCATCAGTGATTACTAATCCATACTTCTTTCCACTGATTGAAGCAGTTTTCAATGGTCCAAACAAGTCAATGTGTAGAAGTTCTAACGGTCTAGAGGTGGATACAACATTCTTTGCTTTAAAGCAAGTTTTAGAAAACTTTCCTTTCTGACATGCTTCATAAAGAGCATCTGAAGAATACTTCAGATTTGGCAAGCCTCTAACGAGTTCAAGCTTGTTTAGCTGAGAAATCCTACTCATGCTAATATGGCCTAAATGTCTATGCCATACCCATTTCTCTTCATTAACAGACATTAAGCATTTGATTCTGTTCACGAAGATCAGAAAGTCTAATCTTATAAATGTTGTTTTTCCTTTTTCCGACAAATAGGATTGAACCATCTTTCTGACTTATAGCTTTACAGGACTTTTGATTAAAGATGATATCATAACCATTGTCATTAAGTTGACTAATTGACAACAAGTTATGCATCAAACCATCGACTAAAAGATCATCAGTAATAGAAGGAAGGTTACCATTACCAACGGTTCTAGAGCCAATGATTTTTCCTTTCTGGTTTCCTCCGAAACCGACGAAGCCTTCAGGCTTAAGTTCCAGACTTTGGAACATATGCCTTCTTCCCGTCATGTGTCGCGAGTAACCACTGTTCAGGTACCATGACTGGTGTTTCAATTGAGCTGCTAAGGATATCTGCAACATGGATTACCTTGTCCTTAGGTACCCACTTTCTGGGTCCTCTCTTGTTAGCTTTCCCAAAGTGTTTCACAACTTTGGGCTTTTGTGCAACAGGATAGTCATGTGGAATTTGTGCATGATATTTAACTTTAGAAATAGATTTCTGTGTCGAGGGGGGGGGGGGGGGGGGGGTTCTTGTGCAAGCTCGGAGCAAACAATTTTAGTGCCAGAAGGCATAAAATGGTCATAGAGAGGTTTTGGTTTAACAGTTTGACTTTCGTCAATATCAGATGATTCTGTACATCCCAAACCTTTCTTACCATTTCTACTTACTCCATAGATCATGGAAGCTATTCTGCTTCTATCTATACTTTTAGCAAGAAAATACCGGAATGCTTTATCATACTTGTTGATACAGCTTGTGTCAGAGACATTGGAGATTAATTCTTCTTCTAATTTAGCAACTTTACTTTTCAAGGCATAATTACTATTTTTTAAGCAAAAAATGTTTTCATTTAGAGAAGAATTACTCTGCTCAAGCTTATCCTTTTCCTTAGAAGCAATTACAAGTGATTTTTTAAGATCTTTGTATTTACACTAAAGAGTTTGATACTTTTCCCGTATTTCCGAAAGACGTGACTCTAGTTCATAACGAGAGAGTTTAGATAATACCTCTGATTCTGAGTCTGAGTTTAATTCTGGTTCTGATGATATTCTGTCTTCTGGTTTTCCAGAAACTTCATCGCCAATTGTTGCTACTAGCACAACATTTGCTTGTTCCTCATCAGAGTCTTCTTCTTCAGAATCAGAGTTGTCCTAAGTTGCCATCAGTCCTTTCTTCGCTTTGGAGAAGTTCTTCTTTGGCTTCTTGTCTTTCTTGATCTTTGGACACTTGTTCTTGTAATGACCTGGCTTATTACACTCATAGCAGATAACTTCCTTTCTAGAGTTCTGCTTCTTCTGTCTAGATGATGACTCAGAGCGGCCTTTGTTTCTTCTAGATCCTCTAAAGTTTCCTTTCCTATGCTTCTAGAGTTTGTTGATCCTTCTGGAGATTAGCGACAGCTCATCTTCTGATTCTTCACTAGGATCTTCTGATTCTTCCTCAGCTTGATAAGCCTTTACCTTTTCAGGTTTAGACTTAAGAGCTATAGATTTGCTTCTCTTCTGAGGTTCATCTTCTTCCAGCTCTATCTCATGACTTCTTAAAGAACTAACAAGCTCTTCAAGACTTATGTTGTTAAGATCCTTGGATAGCTTTAAAGCTGTTACCATAGGTCTCCATTTCTTGGGAAGACTTTTGATGATCTTTTTAACATGATCAGCAGTTGAGTAACATTTGTCCAGAACTTTATGTCCTGCGACTAGCATTTGAAACCTTCAAAACATGGTCTCAATTGTCTCATCATCCTCCATTCTGAACGCCTCATATTTTTGGATTAGGGCCAGCGCCTTTGTCTCCTTAACTTGAGCATTTCTTTCTTGAGTCATTCTTAGAGAATCAAAAATAGATTTGGCAGTATGTCTATTTGTTATCTTCTCATAATCAGTATAAGAGATAGCATTTAGCAATATGGTTCTTGCCTTATGATGATTCTTATAATCTTTCTTCTGTTGGTTGGTCATATTACTTCTGGATATTTTAGCACCTGTAGCATCAACTGGGTGATTGTAGCCATCGACTACCAGATCCCAAAGATCTACATCATAACCAAGAAAGAAACTTTCTATTCTGTCATTCCAGTAGTCAAACTTTTCACTATCAAAGACTGGTGGTTTGGCACTGTAATGATCTTTCTCTTCTACAGCAGTATTAACATTAGCTGCAGTAGCCATGATATCTCACACAAGTACTGGATCGGTACTGAACACGGTGATGTGTTGATAAATCGTTTTATCACAATCAAAACCAGGATCTGATACCAACTGAGGTGTGAGAAAAACACAAGAAAGGGGGGGGGGAGGTTGAATTGGGTTTTCAAAATGAAAGCTTTTTGTGAAACTCAAACAAAGATCAAAAGTAGACTAACAATAGATAAAGACACACGATATATCCTTGTTCACTTGAAAACTATCAAGTTAATCCAGTCCACCCACCAAGGTGATTTCGCCTTATACACAAGGACTTAATCCACTATAACCAAACTGATTACAACTGCACTAGCAACTGCTGGTGAGTAACATTACACAGACTAATCGTCTCTTCTTAAGGATTCTAACCTAACTGGCCCCTTAAGGAATTCAAACAACTGTTTGATCAAATAAAATGTTTACAATGAAATGCTTCTTACATAAGCTGATATAAACACAATTTCTAGCTCAATCTAACTTAGAGAGAGTCTATACAGTAAGAACAATCTTCTTCTTTGTATTGTGGTGCTTTACTGTTCACTCATGGATTTGTCTATTTCTTGAGTTCTTTCTCGTATGAATCAGTGTTTTGAATATTTCTATTTTTCACACTTGGTGTCACACATGATTCTTTGAATGATCAAGTCTTTATATAGCCAGAAAAAGATCCGTTGAAGGACAGATTAGGAATATCAGTAAAATACTGGCGACTTGAAATAATGTCGTTATGCTGGGATGAAAATCGTACACTTAAATTTTCCTTTGTACCACCAAATCAGGGTAGTGGAATGGTAATGGAGAAGAACATGTTTGATCTGTACTATGTACTATTTTCACTCGCAAACGTTTCATTTTCTTCTATCCATCAGAGGCTTCTGAATTGATATGATTCAAGCATGATCAGAAAAATGAATCATTGGGTCTTTAGAGTCTTGAGTCTTCAGAGTCTTCAGAACTTGTTCAGTAGAACCTTGTCTTCAGAGTCTTCAGCATTCCTTCTTCAGAACCCTTGGTTACCAGAAACATAAGTCTTCAGAGTCTTCAGAACTTGTTCAGCAGAACCTTGTCTTCAGAGTCTTCAGAACTTGGTCTTCAGAAGCTTAAGTCTTCGGAGTCTTCAAAATGTTGTTCATCAGAACCTTGTATTCCGAGTCGTTAGCACTTAGTCTTCAGAAGATAAGTATCAGAGTTTAATTTAGATCCAGAATCCAAGAGAACATTGCTGCAACAACATATTGTCTTCTTAGAGTCATTCTGAAGCACAGTAGATCAGAAGAAATCTTGCTTCTTTGACGCAGAAGCGACTATTTGAGAATTTGAGAGTGACATTTCACATGATCTCTATCAGAGTCAGAGCTAGCTTTATCAGAGTCAATATTAACTTTATCAGTGTCAGCACCTGTTTTTCAATACTTAAGAAAACAAACGTTAGAGTACCAAAATTGTTCTCACACAAATACAACTTTGTTATTATCAAAACATAGAGATATCTTGCAGAACCAAATCTTGTTCTAACATCATACTCAGGTCCCTTACGTCTTGGCCGAGGAGAATAAAAAAGACAATAAGCATCTTCAGTCTCAGATTTATAGCCAGGATCCTCCAAATAAGGCTCCAAGTCTTCAGCATGGATGTAATCATTTTCAGGGCCGAATGGTATGTATCCTTCAGAGTCGTCTTCTTCAGTTATAGCATTAACCCTTGATGGATGAATAACTCCTCCACTATGGAAAACATATTCAATGGGGGGAATAAGCATGCTTCCTGTGGCAGGCTTGTCAGAACTGGCACCTAAAAAACTAAGACACTTTTTCTTTTTGTTTCCAGACAATGATATCACTTGCCCCCACCCTTCTTAGGAACCACTTTCCACAACGTGTTGTGCATCCTTGAGAGATGAAATAGAAACTCTGCTCTTCTTGGCACTACCACCGACAATTGAAAGAGCTTGGAACCAGGTTCCTATTTCCTCATCAGCATCAATATATGAAAAACAAATAAGATGACTCACGACTAGAGCCCTCTCTCCACAGACTGTGACCAATTTCTCTTCATTAACAAACGTTAATTTTTGGTGTAACGTAGATGTAACTGCCCCAGCATCATGTATCCATGGCCTACCCAACAAGCAACTATAAGCAGAACGAATATCCATGACTTGGAATGTGATTTCAAAAAGATGGTGGCCAATAGTCATAGGTAAAACAACTTCTCCAATGATCGTCTTCCTTGATCCATCGAAAGCCTTCACAACAATACCACTAGGCCTCAAAGGTGCTCCTTGGTATGATAATCTTGTGAGAGTCGTCTTCGGCATCATATTTAACAATGATCCAGTGTCAACCAACACACTAGACAGTGCGTCTTCCATGCAGTTCATCGAGATATGCAACGCCATGTTTGCTTCTTCCCTTCTTCTGGGAGCTCTTCTTCACAAAAACTGAGATTATTACATGAAGTGATGTTGCCTATGATCTCGTCAAATTGATCGACGGTCACGTCATGATCTACGTAGGCCTGCTCAAGGACATTATGTAAAGCCTCCATGTGGGCTTCAGAACTCATCAATAGTTATAGCATAGAAATCTTGGAAGGGGTCTGCATAAGTTGGTCTACTATCTTATACTCGCTTCTTTTGATCATCTTCAAAAATTCATCGGTTTTAGAGGGAGAGCTAGTCCCACTAGACTGCCCCAGAGCGGCATCGTTCACAACCAACTGCTCAACAGAAATTTCCTTATCCTTTGGAGGTGTTGCAGAGAAAACACGACCGCTCCTAGTTACTCTACTGACATCAGCAATATTAACGACTGACGGAAGTATGGGCAAAGGTACCTCTTTTCCATTTTCCAGCATAGTGGCATTGTACTTGTAAGGGACTGCTTTGTTGGTAGCGTAAGGAGTTGGTCCAGGAATGTTAATGACCAGAGGAGTTGGAGAATATTTCCTGCTTCATAAACAATCTCAACAGGTTCCACTTCATTGAAATGAGGTACTATCACCAAGACCTCTGAAATTCTGGTTAAGCAGATGACTAAGATGTCAGACAGGACGTCGTGACACTTGATCTCTGCTTCTCACAAGGATTAAGGAAGAACAAAAGAGAACTGCAGAATGTAAACACACAGAAATTGTTAACCCAGTTCGGTGATCAACAACACCTACGTCAGGGGGCTACCAAGCCAGGAAAGAAATCACTAAGTAGAATTAGTTCTAAGCTAAACTCTGACGTTTACAACTTAGCACCTAGAAACTAACCTTCCTAGATTTCTACCTAAGACTCCTCTAGGTATGAGACCCTTCTCAATTCCCTTCCAATCACAGCAGTGAATGAAAAATATTACAACTCAATAAACAGTCCTTCTCTAGTATTCACGCAATACACGAGAGGCTCACACAAGTACAAACCCTAGTACTTCTAAAAACAACTGCAATATTCAACACATAAACTAGGTTAAATCCAACCTATTTATATTGCAAAACACAACTGGACTTGGGCTTCAAAAGCGCATCAATTCTGCTCCTCAAAATCTGCGACCTAATCCTTTCTTCAATCCCCAGTTTCCAAAAATGTCTCCTTACCAGGAAACCGCATATTCCATTTAGAATCAAAATCTCTGATTCAACAATCTCAGATGCCACCTGGAATCAAGTCATATTCTAATCACACCTATTACCAAAATACAGTTATCCCAAAACTGTAACAGACAAAGATGTCGAATCCACCTGATAGGACATCTTGTCTAACATCTTAACCTGCAGTTAGTTCATCATGTCAGGACATCTTGTCCAACATCTTTCTGCTAAGTTAGTTTTACCAAAATTAATGCCAAACTCAAGGCTTAGGACTCATCAATTTCCCCCTTTTGCAGATTTTGGCTAAAACTAACTTTCATTGACCTGCAAAAACAAATCAGGGAGACCACCATCAGAGCAGCAGCGGAAACTTAACTTGTCTCCCCCTCAATCAGTACAGATCTACTCCCCCTCAATAGTTAGTAGACAATCAGCAGCAGTGGTTAGTGATGTTAGTATTTCTCCCCCTTTTTAACCACAATATGACAAAGGTAGAAGGACTAACTCAAAACCAATAAAACAGTTCATAGTAGTTAAATTACACACCCAACAGAAACAAAATTATCCTTGCAATTCAGCCCTTACACAACCACAAGTAAGCAAAAAAAAACATAAAGCAAAAAAAAAAATTAAAGAGAAGACAACTCTCAGAGGTCATCTTCAGTTTCCTCATCATCTTCTTCTTCTCCTGCACTTTCACCAGAACCATTTTCAGCATCTTTCTCTCCTGCATCACAGTTTTCCTCAGCACCCTTCTCAGCATCCCCAGTATTGACTCCA
Source organism: Lathyrus tuberosus (assembly GCA_022829125.1). Taxonomy (NCBI): domain Eukaryota; kingdom Viridiplantae; phylum Streptophyta; class Magnoliopsida; order Fabales; family Fabaceae; genus Lathyrus; species Lathyrus tuberosus. The sequence goes on along the minus strand of JALAZF010000263.1, from coordinate 8,114,545 downwards.
GTGTCCTTGATCTGCTTAGCAGACAGGACTTGTATCAATTGTTCCAGCTTCTCTTTTCTAGAAATGCTTACCTTGATAATATCATCAAGCTCTTTGTAGGTTGCCTTTAGTTAAGCAATGATGTCCTCCTCTGAGAGTTGAACAGCAGAAGTCGGAGCACGTGTTGGAGTAATATCTGTGGCATGTTTTCTAGTGAACAATTTATAGTGCAGAGTTAAGGGAGATGCTCTTTTCATTACCTGATCTGCAGAGACTAGGACTTTTCGGTACTGATTTAGAATCATCCCACTAATGAGTGTAGGGTAGCATATAGGAAGTTTTACTGCAGTTGATGTAGATTGTTTCACAATTTGATTGAAGATGTGGGTTCCAAAGTCAAACTATCTTCCTTTACCAATCATATAGATAAATCTACCTAGACTCGCAGAAATGGTTGAAGTATGATTGGTAGGTATCCAGTTGATGGTGCCAATTCTATGCAGAATTGCATACTTCACACTCAATTTCTCGGCTGAAAGCTTCCCATTGCTAGGCCACTGCTTAACAGTGTTGCGAGTAAGCTCTTTGCAGACTTGGTCATCAGTGTCTTCACATTCAGGTTGAGAGTCTTCAGATCTTTCTAGAAACTTATTTATCATTGTGGGAGAAAATGTCACAGCATTTCCTCTGACATACACTATCCTGTTGGTTGCATCACTATAATTGTCAAGAATGTTCACAATGAATTCCTTTACTAGCTTTTCATAACAGTTTCCAAGCTTAGTGACTGTCCTTTTCAGCCCTGCGTCATTGATCAGTTTCATCACTTCATGGCACTCTAATGCATTATTTTCGAGTTCTCTTTCCAGTGCCACTCTTCTTTGGTACACATATGGCCATCTGTGAACATACTCAGGAGCATGGAAGGAGATTTTGTCCAGTGGAGCCTTGGGAATACTGACAGTCTGTTTCTTTGCACTTTGATCCTTTGTGGGCATCATGTCCTGGCTATCATAGTTTGACTCAGTGTCAGACTTCGCCTTTCTTTTCTCAGACACAACCGCAACCTTGCTCCAAGATTTCTGCAGTCCAACTACAGTTTTAATGCTTCTTTTGACAACATTGTTTTCAATATCCCTATTTTTCCTTTTTCATGTTTTCAGCCTCTTGACTACACTAACAATGACTTCATCATCAGATGGTGAATTATCAAGGTTGATTTTTGTATTGGTTCTCTCTTCAGCAATGTTCTCCAGTGCATGTTCTAATGATTTTGTTAGGTATAAAGGTGTTCCCTTTTCAAGTTCACCAATTTTCTTACTAGACTCTACCCCTTCATTAGTATTTTTACCACACTCTTGTTCCTTACCAGGAGCCGATGTGACTGGCACATTCCTATCAGTATTCAGTCTGCTTCTAATATTCAGTTCCTCAGCAACTAGTTTCCTTATTCTCTTATCAGTCTCAACAGTTTCGTTCTTACTTCTAGGATCAAGAGGAGAGTTAGTGGGTTCAGAAGTATTACCTGCAAGAGGAGTTTTCGCTTTTTGTGCAGGAAATTTCTCAGGCTTGCATGGCACCATAGACAGGGGAACATCATCAATCACATCTTCAGCTGCCATCTTCCCCGATTTTGCCTTAGCAACGGGAGATGTAGAGATTTCTTTTATTCCTCCTTGTTGATGCGACATCATAGGAAGGACAAGATTGGATTGTTCTTCGTACTGGGAGATCGTGGTTATTGAGGAGACGAGAGTAAGTTTAGCGCAGTTTAGGTTGATTTGAATTGATCTCTTTTGAGACCCGCCTTTAATTTGTTGAAAACAAGCACATTCCTGACCAGTATCCTTACAAGTTAATCTCTTTAGGCCCCAAGATAGATAAAGCCCTAATTTACCTTTTAGTTTTCCAAACTTATTTTTAAGGATATCAAGAGTACTCAGGTCATTGTGAGAAAATGTCACAACATCCTGTGTGACATTTTCCCTTGTTGCTGAGTCAATGGTGGCCACAAAAGCACATCTTCTTTCCTCCAGATAATCTCTCATAGAGGCCTTATGAAGTAGGTCCTGTATCCTTGAGATAGTCTTTCGGTGTGTCGCTTTGGTTTACCTTCCAATTTCCCATTTATCAAGGTTTAATTCTGAGAAACCTTGCTGATGTTTCCTGATTGTCATTGGGGAGAGCTCTGTCAGTAAGGGAGTCCAAACATAGCAGTTATTTGTTGATCTGACACCCTTCATGAGGACTTTATTTTTAGCATTTACAACCAAGTATTCTGATTTTGTAAATTTAACCTTCAGGCCTTGATCACAGAGTTGACTGATACTAATTAGATTCGCAGTTAGTCCTTTGACATACAACGCATTATCAAGTCTAGGGTTTCCAGCTTGAACCATTCTCCCAACCCCTTTAATCTTTCCTTTGGATCCATCTCCAAAGGTGACATAGTTGGAAGAATGAGCCTTTATATCCACCAGATAGTTCTTGACACCAGTCATGTGTCTTGAACATTCACTGTCGAAGTACCACTTTTCTCCAGTGTACTCCTTCTGTGAGGAATGAGCTATTAGAGCCACAAATTCATTCTCGGGTCTCCTTTTCTTTCCAACAAACCTGCCCTTAGGATATCCATGTAGCTTGTAGCGGTAGCATTTGATGTGGCCATATTTACCACAATAATGACATTTCCAGTCTTGTCTCCTCTGATGTCGGTGATGATATTGAGACACTCGGTTGGACATCTTCTGTTTTCTTTTAGAGTTTCTTTCTTGCTTGACAGTTCTTTATTAGTGCAGTCAAGATCTCTGACGTCTTCAGTATTTCTTCCAGCCTGTAGTATCTTATCAGATCTGTTGTTGATCATTCCATCATTATCGAGTTTGGATTCTAGCAAAGCAATTTCCTCTTAAAGGTCAGATATGATGCCAAGATGCTTCAATCTTTCAATCTCAAGAAACATGATAATCTTATGTTGATCTTCTCCAAATTTGTAGATTTCTGCACTTCTAGTGTACAACTCCCTGTAAGAATTGACTAAAGCATCATGGGATAGATCTCCAATGTCTGATCCTACATGAGTGTCAAACACTCCTGTGAGTGGAAATACTTGCTTCGGTGATTCCTCATCACTAGTAGAATCATCTTCTGACCAGGATGTATGGAGACCTTTCTTTTCTTTCTTGAGGAAAGTAGGGCACTCCCATTTGGTGTGTCCAAACCCTTCACACTCGAGACACTTTGTCCCCTTTTTCGTGCCAATTCTATCTTCGTAATTTGAATGCCTTCCATAGTTGTTCCGTTTAAAATTTCTGAGCGACTGAGTCTTATTACTCTCTTTAGCCTTTCCCTCAATTTTTTTTTGTAATTGACTATATTGTTTTCCCAGAAGCACAACAGCTTTAGACATCTCTTTTTTCAGAGTTTGTCTTTCCTTCCTCAGATACCAAGGCTAAGCTCTTGTTTTTATCAATCCTTTCATTTAGTGCCATCTCAAAAGTTTGAAGGGATCCCATAAGCTCATCAACTTTCATAGTAGTTATGTCCTGGGCTTCCTCTATATCAGTCACCTTCATATCAAATCTCTTAGGAAGGGACCTCAGAATTTTCTGAACCAACTTGGCTTCAGGAATTTTTTCTCCAATATCATTGGACGTGTTGGCAATATCAACAATGTTCATGTGAAAGTCGTGTATACTTTCATCTTCTCTCATTTTCAAGTTCTCAAACTTAGAAGTGAGAAGCTGGAGTCTTGAGGATTTGACTCGAGAGGTACCCTCATCTGCAGTCTTCAGAATTTCCCAGGCATTCTTAGCAACAGTACAGTTCTTAATGAGTCTGAAGATGTTCTTGTCCACCCCATTGAACAAGGCCTTCAAGGCTTTGGAGTTTCCTTGAGAAAGCTTATCATCTTCATCATCCCAATCTTCTTCAGGTTTCAGCTCCTTAGTGAGCTTCCCATCTATGTCTTTGATCTTTGGTGGATCCCACCCCTTAACCACAGACTTCCAAGCCTTTCCATCCATAGACTTGATAAACGCCACCATGCGAACTTTCCAATAATCATAATTAGAACCATCAAGTATTGGTGGTCTATTCAGCATTCCTCCTTACTTATCCATCGAACCAGAAAGTATCGTCCCTGAATCTCATCCAAATACAGAGCAGGATGCCAGCTCTAATACCAATTGAAATTCTGGTTAAGCAGATCACTAAGATGTCAGATAGGATGTCGTGACACTTGATCTCTGCTTCTCACAAGGATTAAGGAGGAACAAAAGAGAACTGGAGAATGTAAACAACACACAGAAATTATAAACCCAGTTCGGTGATCAACAACATCTACGTCTGGGGGCTACCAAGCCAGGAAAGAAATCACTAAGTAGAATTAGTTCTAAGCTAAACTCCAACATTTACAACTTAGCACCTAGAAACTACCCTTCCTAGATTTCTACCTAAGACTCTCCTAGGTATGAGACCCTTCTCAATTCCCTTCCAATCACAGCAGTGACTGAAAAATATTACAACTCAATAAACAGTCATTCTCTAGTATTCACGCAATACACGAGAGGCTCACACAAGTACAAACCCTAGTACTTCTAAAAACAACTGCAATATTCAACACATAAACTAGGTTAAATCCAACCTATTTATATTGCAAAACACAACTGGACTTGGGCTTCAAAAGTGCAGTAATTCTGCTCCAACAAATCTTGAATATCTTCTTTTATGAGCCCACATCCGCATGGATCGTTAAAACAAACCCGACATACAACATAATCGTGACCCTCATGGTCAAAGGAAAACATCTTGGATAAACCTTCATGCATTTTTACTAAAGATCCTTGAATATCTTTGACATCAAACACATCATTCTTGTGAGAGGACCCATGCAACATGTTAACACTAGCTGATCGATGCGGAGGGAGAGGATTAACTTGCACATTAGGGTTAGAGTCTTTGAAAGTGAGAATTCCACACTTAACCAATCACTGGACATCCGCTTTCAAACCAATACAATTTTCAATATTGTGCCCAAGCGCACCTTGATGGTATGGGCAGAACTGATCAAATCTATACTAAAAAGGGAGATCTTTAGGTACTTCAGGTGGAGACTTGGTTTGGATATGCCTCTTTTGTAGCAAAGCTGGAAACAAATCAGCATAGGACATTGGAATGGGATCAAAATCTGGCCTTCTCTTTGCACGGTTCTGGTTGTTGAATGGTGGTCGAGCCTGTTGTAAAGGATGTTGATTCTGATAACGTTGTGGTTGCTGTTGTTGTTGATGTTGTTGAATCGGTTGAACTGGTTGATATAGTTGTGCGAACTATGGCTGATAAACTGGAGTACTAATAACCAGTGTCACTGCTGCAACATGCTGAGACTGTTGATGTTGCGGGTTTCTCCTCTGGGGTTGACGATGGTGTATGGCACCCACATCCTACTCCTTCTTCTTCGCTAAGTTACTTTCGTGCTTCTTCACATTGCTGGAAGTACCCATTTCTTTTATCAGCCTACCTTCACCAATTACTTCTTCCAGGCACATCCCCATATTTACCATTCCGGTAAGGTCACTCGGAGCGCTGGCCACCATTCTCTCATAGAAAAAAGGACTTGGAGTCTTTAAGAAAATCTTGGTCATTTCCTTCTCTTCGAGGGGCGGTGTGATCTGAGCAGCCACCTCGCGCCAGCGTTAGGCGTACTCTTTGAAATTTTCTCTATCCTTTTGAGTCATGGTCCTCAAATGATCCCTATCCAGTGCCATGTCAACATTGTATTTGCATTACCTAATGAAAGCGTCATAGAGATCGTTGAAGGTATGGATCTTTAAATTGTCCAACCCCATATACCACTTGAGAGCTGCACCGGTCAGACTATCTTGGAAATAGTGGATCAACAGTTGATTGTTGTCTGTCTGTGTTGACATCTTGCAGGCGTACATAATAAATGGCTCTAAGGACAAGAGTTTCCCTTATACTTCTCGAAATCAGGTACCTTGAATTTTAGAAGAACCTTGACATTCAGAACTAGACATAGGTCAGAAGCACTTTTCCCAAATAAATCCTTCCCTTTGAGGGCTTTGATCTCTTTCTGTATTTTTAAGAATTTATCCTGAAATTCATCCATCCTCTCATCAAAACCAACACTCTCACTTGGCGCAGTGTGAAACACAGGCTCATCCAAATGGTACGGGACAGCATTCACCACAGGTGGTGGCGCAGTCATAACAGCGGTTACGGCAAAGGGCTTCAGGAACTGGTGGATGGTAGCCAACTGGAATGAAATTATGAGGTATTCCCCATGGAAAAACAGGTGGCATAGTATATTGCGGTTCATTGACAGGCGCCACTGGGATCGACACAGAGACAATCTCTGAATTAACGGTCCTTGGAACATGGTCCTGCGAATTATGTGATGACTGATTCTGACCAGCCGCCAGTGCCTCCATCACTCTATTAAGCCTTTCCAAACTCTCTTTCAAAGTTGTAACCTCTTCGTAGAGTGCTTTGTTCTCCTGCTCGAGTTGATCCATCCTTTTCTAGTGACCTGCTCGGGTGTTATATCGGTGATTCAGCTTGTTTCTCTGAAGAAGAAGTAAGGGTGAGAACCTGAAATGCAAATAATGCAATGCAAATGATGTATGCAAAATGCACGATGCAAGGATGAATCAAGGAACTCAAAAGTGTATTTACAAACATTGTAGATATTGAGGATACGTTTTAAAACAACTTATTTCATTAATCAACTTGCAAGTTTTACAAAATAAACGGTACACCTCCAAGGCCCATTACATAAGAAAACGATTACAGAGACACAACATAAAAGGAACTAAGAATCTAATCCATTTGATGACGGTCCTTCTCCTCTATGGAGCTCCTTCATGAGCTTGTCGATCTGTTCTTGCATCCTCGCTTTGTCGAGGGTCAGCTCCTCCAATGCCATCTTAGTCTTCAACTCTTCACTTGTATGGACTACAGGAGGCTTATGACAAGGATAGAGGATCCTCAATGTGAGGGCTCTTTCACGGGCCCACTCCAAGCAAGCTTCTGAGACAGTACAATCAGGGTGTCCTAGTGCAGTCATTCCTTGTTTATTTATGCGGCGCCAAGCGTACGTGATTCTGGCTTTAAGCTCAGGGTTTTCCCCCTCTTCAAGGAAGAGTCTCGTCAGGTTACTAGGGTCAGGTTCTTCATTCATTGGATGTCTAAGTTGTCGACGGGCGAGAACGGGGTTGTAACTGATGCATCCCTTTGTGCCAAGAAGAGGCACATTGGGGAAGTCCCTACAGCTGTGGATCATAACAATTCCCCCATATATTAGATCGTACTATTCGATATCTGAGTGGGTGAGCTCCATGAGTTTCTTGGACCATATTGAACTGTCCTTCACATCCCAAAAGGTTGAAGACCTCTGTAGGTGCGAAATAAACCACCTATAGAGGAAAGCAACACAACACGTGATCTGGCCTTCTTCTTGCAGAATCTTCGAGTGAATGGCATAATAGGCATCGGCCAACAAAGTAGGGACCGGATTCTTGAGCATAAAAATCTGGATGACATTGATGTCGATAAAGTCGTCTATGTTGGGAAACATGAATAACCCATAAGCTAACAATGCGAAAGTGGATTCAAAAACCTCAGTGTTCTTCGTATCGGCGGGATACTGAGCCTTCTCAAACAGGAACTGAGCAGGCAAACCAGAGAGTCCTCCCTTGATAGTCATGTGAGTTCGAACATCAGACAACCTTAGGCGCATTGCTCTTGCAATATCCCTCTCACTAGGTTCATCCTCTAGCCCAGAGAATGGAGGTAAGTCGTTGACAGAGAGGCCCATTAGAGTAGAGTATTCCTCCAAAGTAGGCATCAACTGGTAATTAGGGAATATGAAGCAATGGTAGATGTGATTGTAGAGCTGAACCATTCTCTCTAGTAGTTCATCAGCCTTTTAAAGCTTCAGCAGTGGGAGAATCCTTCCATATTTCTCTAAGATATCCAAAGGGTCCTAGATTAGCCCTACTAGTTCCCTTAACTGCTCAACATTAGGAGCCTTGAAGGTGTACGACAAAGTTCTTTTCTTTCCAAAATCCAACTTACAATGTCTGCAAAACAGGTTTTCAGTTCCTTAAAAAAAAGAGAAAGAGAGTGCAATGCAAATGCCATGCGCAAATCAAGGAACTCAAGATTATATTGGCAAACAATATCGGACAGAGAACATGTTTCAAAAGCAAAAAGGAATCTCATTTCATTAATGATAAACTTTAAGATTACAAAATAGATTACACCTTTAAAAGTCAAATAAAGTGAAAAGTACAAATAAAAGGAAATTAATGCCTTGGTCATCTGATGAGACGATCCCTCTTCTCCACGTAACTTCTTCTTAAGCTTCTTGATTTCCTCCTGCATCTTCGCTTTCTCAAGAATAAGCTTATCCACGTATAGCTTCCACGCGCCCGAAGTAGGGGGAGTGTCAGAACTGAAAGTAGGCACATATGGTATGCTAGAGGAAAATAAATCCCCTGGCATCTTCCTATTTTTGGCAGACTCTTTTTCTCCCTTTTGCTTGTGGATCTTCTGAAGCTCTCCCATCTCGTTTTTTAGGACTTCATACTTGTTCCTCCAAGCATCCCTTTCTCACTCTCCTTTAGCCAAATTAATTTTCAACTCTTCCTCATTGCTCATGAAGATCAAAACAGGGTCCATTGGAGCTATAAAGATGGGCCCATGACGAGGATAGGGCATTTTTAACCTAACATCCCTTTCTTGTACCCATTGGGTATAAGACTCTGAAGCAGTGCACTCAGGTTTCCCCAAAGCAGTCATTCCTTTCTTATGCACGTGACGCCAGGCGTGCACAATCTTCTCCTTATGCGTGGGGTCCTCACTTTCCTTAATGAATAGTCCTTCCAAGTAGATATTACTTGGCTTACCCTTCATTGGATAATCGAGCTGACGACGAGCTAAAGTCGGGTTATAGCTTATACACCCTTTTGTACCAAGAAGAGGCACGTTGGGGAAATCACCACAGTTGTCAATCATAGCTATCCCTTCAAGCGTAGGATTATACCACTCAATATCAGTATGCGTGAGTGACATAATTTTCTGTGACCAAAGAAGTCCATCCTTAAGATCCCAAAGTGTGGCTGAAAGAGGCAAGTGCGAAATAAACAACTTGTATAGCAAGGTAGCACAGCAAGTTATCATTCCTCCTCCATGAGAATTCCTTAGGTGTACAGAATGATAAGCGTCGGCGAGCAGAGTCGGGACTGGATTCCCAAGTATAAAGATCTTGATCGCATCCATATCAACGAAGTCGTCAATATTCGAAAAGAGAAAAAGTCCATATAGGAGCAGAGCCAGAATAGCTTCATAAGCACCCATGTTCTTCATACCAGCATAATATCGAGCTTTCTCTATCAGAAATTTAGCAGGTAACCCAGAGATTCCTGCTTTAGTAACCATATTATCCTTGATGTCTAATAACTTGAGGTGAGTGGCTTCTGCAATGTCCTTCCCACTAGGTGTGCCTTCCAAACCAGAGAAAGGGGGTCTTGAAGAGATAGGAAGCCCAACCAAGACAGAATATTCCTCTAGAGTAGGCATTAACTGGTAATCAGGGAAAGTGAAACAGTGGTATAACGGGTCATAAAACTGCACGAGAGTGGAAAGCATCCCATCTACCATCTTGAAGTTCATCAAGGAGAAGATTTTCCCATACTTGTCTTTGAATGCTGAAGGATTCTTGATCAACTCTCCTAGTTTCCTTAATTTTTCCAACTTAGGACTTTTGAAGGTGTACTTCTGTGTTCTTCTTCTCCCAAAATCCATCCTATAAGGTTTGCAAAACAACATTGAGTTCCTTGAAAATGGTACGATGAAAGATATATGGATGAATGTATGCGATGCACAAAACACACATATACAGATAAACACATATACACATATATACATGCAACAAGCAAGGAGGGCCTAGGTTTGGAGATCACGAGCGTGGAGCCATGGTCTACCCCTCCCAAGAGGTATGTGCTATGGGTTTATGATCTGCAGAACAAGGTTTTAAAAGGTTCCCAGAGTCAACAACCCATCTTTCGGATATTATCAATTTCCCAATTACTTGGTAGTCAATAATATTCTCAAGAGAGTCTCGTCTGAGTGTAGTATCGCATATCAACTATTTCAGGACTACTCCCTCATAGTCATCACACTACGTCCTAAGAGGCCAAGTGGGGGTAAAAGGGTAACTAAAGATCATCAGTGTCACGGGCTCCTAGGTCGAAAGTGGAAATGCATTAACGATTGCTCGTTCAACATATACCACCCTCAAGAGGGCCTCAACTGAGTTTGGAATCTCAAGTCAACTCCTTTGGGATTACTCCCTCGAAGTCTCATTGACTATATCCATCATCCTATCATAAGACCACTCAAAATAAACACCCTGCACACAGAAAACTCAAGCAGACAGATATATACAAATATACAAGTATATAGATATACAACAAATAACACATATAAAACAAGTTAGGTGTAACCCTCTTAAGGGAAGAATCCCCAGTGAAGTCGCCATTTCTGTCGCGGTGAGAATCGGATATCAAGCTATTGATTTAACTTGAATCACAAATCATAATTCACCACTGAACTTTGATTTATCCAAAGGAAAGGGTAAAGATCAAAAGCCCTAATTGCAATGCAAAGCAATGTAAGAGATCTAAGGTTCGGGGTTGGTTATACCTAGGGAAGGTATTAGTATCCTAGATATCTGTAGTACTCTACAAGAACCTCTTGTTTAATTGTGTTATGCTATTGTTTGCTTGCTAAGGGAGATGAACTTAAGTAAAGACCTAGGGGTATATACAATAAGTATGCTCGCCAAGACATCACATCTCGTGCCTACGTATCTTGTCTAAAAAGAATCAGAGCATTCGTAGTTCCTCTCAATAAGGGTAAAAAAGTTTGTTGATTGGTTTTAGGAGAAGATACAAGTCGTCATCTTAAGGGGAAAACTCAAATTAAATAACCACAAACAGTTGGAAGGTGGATCTTTGCTTCACATTAAGAGAAGGGCTCTGACTCGGATATAATATCGACGAGTATACCACATATCTCTCTTAAGAGAAAAAGAATCTACATCTTTCTCAGTTATGTCATGGGGTAGGAGATTTATATCTCAACTAGGGATGACTCGTGTCTAATTCTCTCAATGGGAGAACAGAGGAGACTAACTGTAAATTGTCTAAGTTAAACATCCCAAGGGAAACTATCCTAAGGGAAACTACTTAAAAGAAATAAGGATCAAGCTAAGAATGAGAGGTCCAAACTATCTTAGAAAATGACTTAGGAGTCAACAAGGTAACTTTCCTTTGGAAGAAGGAACAACTACTTGTAAAACAAGTGTTGGAAAAGGGGAGTGTCAAGGTGAAGATGAATAAAAGCCAATGGATCAAAACCAAAGACCAAGATGAGATGACATATCAAGAATGGCAGCAACTATATCACACCATGTTAAACATGCAAAAAAATTCAAAGATAAGGTCAAACAAGCACCAAACTATCAAGCATACTTGCCACAAGTTCCACCACACAAAGACAAATGAAAGAGAATTCTCAACAAGGAGATCATGACTCATAAACCAAGAGGGAAGTAGCATCCATAACTCATGAATCTCATATTCAACACCAACATGTCAAAATAAACATCAACAAAGATCACATTTAGGCATGAGCAAAGTCATATGCAAGTGACAAGTCAAATCAACATGGAATGGTTCACAAAAGGCAAAGCATGTATAAGTGATCAAATGAGAAATCAAAAACACCTTTGAATCACGAGGTTATAAGTGAAACGTGCTTTTCAAACCATGATCAAACACATATTCCAAACATATCAACATCTCAAGAAGCATACCCAAGGAACTAGGTCATGATTGGCACAAAACATGGATAAAAGATTATCACATTAGCATAGGAAAACGAGTTGAAAAATTCCAAACCAGGGTTCAAACACATACTTAGACATTTAAATGTGTGTGTCTGAAAGGTTGTCAATAGAAAGGCGCAAAAACTATCTCAAAACTACTCATCAAGGTCAAACACTAAAGGAATCGAGTACAAATCGAGGGCTATTAATAAGCAACTGGAAATCATGTCAATCAACCTCAATAAAGGTCAAAAAGAACACCAAAAACAACTTTAATATGTGTGCCAAAACACTCTAAAAGATCAGCCCAAGAATCAAACAATAAGTGCCTCAATCAAAAGCAAGAGCTTAAACTAGGTTAAAAAGACACCTTACATTAGAAAATAAAAAATAAATATCAAAACAGAATAAAATAAAAATTAAAAATTATATAAAATTAAATAAGACTTTAAAATTTGACCATGAATTTTTTTAGGATTTTTTGACAAAATAAAATATTTTTAATAAAAGAAAATCAAACGAGATATAAAAAAGGAAATAAAAGAGAAAACAAGGTCAAGAGGGGTGCATTAGCAAAGAGAACATGAATTCGAAATCAGTTAAACATGCGCATTGGGCCAAGGATGGGGTGGTGTAGGTAGCAAAGGAATTAGGCCCAAATGTCATAGACCCACAAAAACAAAAACAAAAACTCAGCATTTTAATGAAACAAATCGTTTCATTCACAAATATGGTCAGCTAGCAATCACATGTGAGCAGGTCAAAGCCAAGGTCCATGCCACCTCAGCATCCACCTCAGACGCCAGAGCCCTAGCTCCGATCGTCTTCCCCGGTGAGCCTCATCGGCGGAGACCATAACAGATGATAAAAATGAAAAAAGAGGGCACTACTCCACTCAGTTTCTTATGGAGAACACGAATCCAACTTCAAAACTTAATAACCAACACTCTAAGGCCATGAAAAACGAAAGTGAAAACATGGTGCACAAACTGAAACAACCATAAACAAGAAAAAAATCATCCCCAATGTGATCTACATTATCCCAGGGATTCAAAAATGGAAAAGATGGAACAAATGAACACATAAAATGCAAGGAAAAGGGAAGAGAAAAGTTACCAAAAGTGAAGCTTCAAGAAGTGTTGTTCTACGTGCAAGCAAGCCTCTGAACCTCCCCTTTAGGTTCCAAACTAACTCAGAAGGCAAATGAAAACCATGAAATGGAAGGAAGATCCCTCAATAATCAGGTTCGAATGAGTGAGCTTTTTTAAAAGAGAGAGAGTGTGTCTTAGGGTTTGTGGTTGCTGATGATCCTCTCTTTGGCTAGGGTTTCTTGGAATATATACCATGGACTTGTGAGGTTAAGATGGTCAGTTACTGAGGTGAAAAGTCTCATGGTGAAAATTTCAAAAGTTGGAAAATTGGAGGGAGAAAACGGTTCGTACATGGCATGGTAGTGTAGTATGTTTGTCATGTTGTGTAGACAATGGGGGTTCAGAGGAGACTGGTGGGAAGAGCTCCCTTGCTGAGCTACTTTGTGAAGTTTCATTTTTGGTGAAAAGGTTCAAAATGAGGCAAAAGGTACATGGCCATGTTTAGCTAGAAGAGGTAAGTTTTGGGATGGTGTTTTGAGTGGAAATTAACATCTCATGTGTTTGAATATTGGAGAATTAAAGTTGTTGCATGAAACTTGGAGACATGCATGGAAATGTGACATGAAAATGTGCAACCACAAGCATTCATGAAGCTCACTTTGGATGTTCATAACTCACTCAATTTGGCTTCAAATCAAGAGATCTTTGGTTCAAAGTAAAGTTTATGGATCATAGAACAAACTTCATTTGAAAATCAAGTTGAAATAACCCTTGGAAAGTGATGAAAAGAGCCTTGAAATTTTGTCCATTAATGTCACCAAGAAAAGAACTTAGAAAAATTCTAAGTCATGCAAATTGACATATTTGTGACACTAACTTTAAAGCATTGTAACTTGATGAATATTTGTCTAAATGAGGAGTTCTAGTAATGGATGGAAATCTTGGAAAGAGCTCTACAACTTTCATGTCCAAGGAAATTTGAAATAAGGCTCGTATCATGATGAAAATGCCTTGGCAGATTGGTCCATAAAGTTGCCAAAACTTGTCAAATGAAAAACCCTATCTTGATGACTTCATAACTTGAGTACTCAAAAGAAAGCTAGAATAACACTGTACAACTTTCATGTCCAAAGAAAATTGAGATGAGGTTTGTATCATGGTGAAAAAATGCTTTGAAAAACCACCCTCCATGTTGAAATTCCATACTTAGAAAAATTTCTAAGTACAAAAGTACAAATCTTTGTTTTTCTCAACTTTAGGCCTCCATACCTTGAAATCCATGAATCTTTTGAACACTTTTCCTTCTTCAAACTTGAAGTACATGGTGTTCTCTTCAATTTGATAACTAATTTGCTCCATTTGGATCAAGGATGAAGAAGTTATGGATGTTACAAAATGGCAAAAAACTGAGACTATCACATTTAGAAATTTCTCTTCCAAAACCCTAATCCTTCAAACTTCTTGATTTTATTCTTCCTCTTGATGTCAATTGATCCAAACTCACAACAACACTCAAGATGATGTGTCATGCTTATGGTTGACCTCAAAATCCCAAGTTTGACTTCTTAGAGGCACAACTAACTTCCTTGGATAGATGAATCTCCAAACCTTGATTTTCAACCAACAACACATCTTCTGGCCTATTTGGATACCTCAAATGGACTTCATGGATGCCTTGATGAGCCTTAGATCATGCCCTAGGACTTGTGGCCAACTCTTGACCAAGATCCATGGGTGCAATTAACTTTATATTGAAGAAAACCTAACTCTTGAATAGGTACTAATGAAACCCTGAGGAGCTCAATGTGAGGCCATCTTGTGCTTATTTTTAATGGGAATGAGCATCTTATGTGTGAGGACTTGCTTGATTGATGATGCCCTCAAGACTTGACTAGCTAATTCTTTGAGGTCTCTTGAAACCACCCCTAATTCATTAATGAATATAAACAAAACAAACCAAAGCAAATAAGACTGGTTAGTTATGCATGAAATGCTTGACCTAAAGAGGTGGAATCTTAGGGTTAAAATTTAGGGTGTGACACATGCAAATGGCCATTATCATGGTATATGACCCCCTCAAATGCAAATTGATGGTGGGAAAATTGAAAGAAGTCATCCTTCGATGGTATATGATTTTCTCGAGTTTCTCTCTAAGCAAGTACGAATATCTGATGAAGAAGATGATCCACTAATTTTTGGGAGCTTTCTAGAGTGTTCTTAAGGCGGGGGACACTTCAACAAATTCTTGGTCTAAAAGTCAGGATACTCGATGGAAGAAATCATGGTTAGGGAGGAATGCTATATCAAAAGAGAAGAATATAATGCAAAAAAACCAGGGATGCAAATGAGCGAGGTGGTAAGGCGGAAGTGACCATACATCGAAGAAATTAGAGAGAATTTTGTTCGCAAAAAAATCCACTTTCAAACTTGCCTAAAAACCTATAGGTTGTGTCACTTCACTAAATACAAGGAGGGGACGAATCCCTCAAGATGTCTATGACATTAAAAAAAATAATTATCCGGACAAAATTGTGGTACTACACTAGCGACTAATGTACACTGTCTTTTTCGAGAAAATATGTTGGAATTTAGAAGAATACATTAATGACATGTTCATCAAGATCACGAAATAAGGGCAAATTGACGAAGATCTATAATAGATTTTGGCCGTGGAGAAAAGTGACTTAAAAGTAATAAACTTTTCCCCTCAGTTGGAAACTATGGCCGTGGAGAAAAGTGACTTAAAAGTAATAATGAAAGGAATACACTTAATGGAATAGATTTTACCTCGGTGAATTAGATGGTTGAGTTAATATTTCGTTATGAAATGTACATTTGGCAATATTGTATAGTCAACTGGTGATCCAAGATGGTGAATCTTATGGATATCAAAGCTGCAGGTAAACTGAGTAACTGCTTAGTTTTAATGATGACAACACTTGAACTCAAGCATCAGATGAAGATAGATCAAGCATCCAAAGATGCACAATATGGTTGATCAAGTTATCCTCCCGAATCAAGATAAAGACATATATTTAAAGTCAGCATTATAGTCCAACGACTTTTAAGTGAAGACTTCAATTTCAAGAATCATCGGTGTTTTGACTTCTCAAGTCTCAGATAATAGTATTTAACATGAATATATCTCAAGCCTCATTGAGAAGATTCAAGGATCTTGTATGATACTAAAATAAAAGATAAAGATGCTAAAACTTGAAGCTTCAGAGTTGTTTCTTTCCTATGGTTTTCTGCTAAATATTTACTCAAAGTGTTTTCAAACTCTGATCTTACAAATTATTTTTTTTTAACTAAAATTTTTCAAACCTCCATAATTCACCCGTTTCCTTCTTGTGTATGGAGTCACATATCCAACACTTTAAACACCCTCCTCGATGATGTATGATGGAAAAAGTAATCCTAAGAAGCACATCATTGCTATCAACATGCAAATGGCCGTTATCAGGGTATATGACCCCCTCAAATGCAAATTGATGGTGGGAAAATTGAAAGAAGTCATCCTTCGATGGTATATGATTTTCTCGAGTTTCTCTCTAAGCAAGTACAAATATCTGATGAAGAAGATTATCCACTAATTTGTGGGACCTTTCTAGAGTGGTCTTAAGGCGGGGAGCATGTAACGCCCCGAAAATCTAAATTAATCATTTATTTATTTATTTATTTAATTGGAAGGAATTACGAAGATTTGGTAATTATGGAGGATTTTGGATCAAAAGAGTATTTTTAAATAATTTAATAGGATGAATAATTAATGTATTATTTATACTATTATTATTATTATTAAAAATATTAAGGAAAAAGGGCAAGGTGGTCTTAAAGGAAAAAGAGGTAGGGGTAGATTTGGAAGTTCATAAACTGGAATATCTTGTCTAAAGACGAGATGACCGATCGCTTTTCTAACTGATCGTGTTTTTGTGAAGAACGCTGAAGAGGAGAAGAGAAGGAAAAGAATCCTAAGACTTGAAGGTGGCTGAAGAATCATAGAGAAGGAGGAAAGTTACTGAATTTCTCTAAGGTATGGGGAGTTTTCATGGTTTATTATAGTTCTATAGGATTTGGTTATGAATAGATTAGGTATTTGTGAATTTTGGGAAATTGTGGTCTTTGATGATGTAGAATGAGTTAGGGATGATTGATTTTATGAAATATAATGAAATAGAATGTTATGTGTTGATGTATGTGTATCGTGTGAGTCTTTTGGCCACATTTTCGTATTGGAAAAAATGAATTTTTGGGATACGGGCCGTGTCAAAATGTAGCAGAAAAATCTTTTGAAAAATTCTGGGTTTCGCATCCTGACACGGGCCGTGTCACAGGACACGGGCGGCCGTGTCAGCCTACTGTTCCTACCATAATTTTGGGCTTCGGGCACGGGCCGTGTCACAGGACACGGGTGGCCGTGTGTGGTTACTGTATGTTATCTGGTTGTGTTTTGGATATTGGAAGCCTGACACGGGCCGTGTCACAGGACACGGGTGGCCGTGTCAGACAGTAGTTTTGCTGTTTTTTTTTGTTGTTTCTCTTGAGGTTTCTTGACGTTTTCTCGTGCTGATCTTTTGTTGTCGAGTTGTTGTTGATGTATGATGATAAAACATGATTGTATGATGAATATTTGTTGAATATGAAATGAATGATGCACACGTTGATGGTTGATGAATTGCGGAGGTTTAGGATCATTGCATTTCATAGCATTTTTATGTTGGGGCTTCGGTCCATTGATAGCTTCAATCCCATTGTACGGATTGAAGTGATACGTTGATTACGTTGTGATCCTTTTGGAGGGTTGATGGCCAGTGTCCATCCACGTTGAATCGGTACCACATGCATCCTTTGCATTTCATTATAGTTGACATTGCATATGAATGATGTAATTGTGATTTTTGTTGTGAAGATTTTGTTGATGATGCTATGAGGTTGTTGTTGCTTATTCTGTTTATTTTTTTCCATGTCCTTATATTACTATAATGAATTGTGATTTCTCACCCTGCCTGCTTGAAAATGTTGCCTCTTATGTGGGTAACTTGCAGATAACCAAGAGTAGACTTGCGGTGCTGGAAGATTGAGTCTTGGAGCGTTCTTTTGTCGTTTTAGTCATGTTTTAAGTGGTGTCCTGCTCTGTGTCATGTAACATCGGGTTGGGATTAGTTGTGAACCTCGTATTTTTTTTCCTTTTTGGTTTATGTTGGAATTTCTTTTCATATCGTTGATCCCGCTGTGTAATTGTCAATTTATGTTAATGATGAACGAATAACCCGTGTTACGAGACAGGACTATGATTTTGAATGTCGGTTGAATATATGTGGCACCTTTCTTGCTGATTTTACTCTGATAATATTAAGTGTTTTTCTTAAAATTGTATGTGGGGTAGAAGGGTGTTACAGAGCACTTCAACAAATTCTTAGTGTAAAAGTCAGCATACTTGATGAAAGAAATCATGGTTAGGGAGGAATGCTATATAAAAAAATATGAATATAATTCAGAAAAAACCATGGACGCAAATGAGCGAGGTGGTTAGGCGGAAGTGACCACACATCGAAGAAATTAGAGAGAATTTTGTTCGCAAAAAATCCACTTTCAAACTTGCCTAAAAACCTCTAGATCGTGTCACTCCACTAAATACAAGGAGGGAACGAATCCCTCAAGATGTCTATGACATTAAAAAAAATTAATTATCCGGACAAAATTGTGGTACTACACTAGAGACTAATGTACACTGTCTTTTTCGAGAAAATATGTTGGAATTTAGAAGAATACATTAATGACATGTTCATCAAGATCACGAAATAAGGGCAAACTGACGAAGATCTATAATAGATTTTGGCTTTGATGATAAAAATACAACATGTGTTTGAACCCGAACAAGTGCTTGTTTAGGGTTCAAGCCAAGAAGTTTTTCGGCTTCATGCTAACAAGCCAAGGAATTGAAGAAAACTCGAATAAAAATCAGGAGATCATATATATGACGAGTGCGACGTCACTAAAAGAGGTTCAACAGCTGAAGATAAGATTTGCAATGTTATTCTGTTTCATATATTGTGCATTCAACAAATCCATCCATTTTTTGCAACATTAAAGAAGTCAGCGAACTTCCAATTATTGAAAGGATTTGATTCGACTTTCTAGGAATTAAAAAAAAAATCTTCGAAACCCTACTCATTCTCACATTCCTGAAGAGAAGAGTTCCTTTAGTCTAGGAAGGTGAGGAAGGAGAGAAACTGGTCTAGTTTGTCAATAAGTTCTTGAATATGGTCGAGCTACGTGATTAGAAAATAGTACACATTACTTTAGCGGTCATAGTTACTGCGAGAAAGATGATATCTTATTTTTAAGGGCACCTGATCATCATCAAAACAAAATATCCCATCAAGCAAGTATGAAAGAATCCAAACATAGTTGGAATAATGGCAGTGTCGGCGGTCTAGCTCTCAGAACACGATTTTTTTTCCGTATCCAAGAGAAGCATCAAATTCCAGGTTCTAGCAGACTTTCTGATTGATTTTAGTATGTCAGAGATAACATAAACCTCATACGTTTGGACCTTATTAGTGGATGGATCTTCGAATTTAAAGGGAAATGGCAACAAGATTGTACTTTAGGATCCAACGAAATATTAGAACAATTGTTGTGTTTTGACTTCAAGGCTAACAACAACCAAGTAGAGCCTGAAACTTTTATTGCAGGTATATAACTGGTTCGAGAAGTAGGCGAAGAGATCGCTTTTAACCATAATGAAGTTATTTAAAACCTAGTTGAGCGGCCTCATAAGTACAAGCCTTTTCGGATCACCGTGTCTAAACATATAAATATCTTGCCACAACGACGAGTCTTTAGTGATAAACCTCGAACACTCGTTACATAAACGAAAAAGTTTCCCCAACCTCAGATATCATACCTTAAAGCCACCCAAACTCTTAGGCCTACACACATCCTCCCGCAGAATCCACACAATCTTCACCCCACTCTTAAACCCATCCCACTAGAAATTTTTTTGAAACTAGACAATGCAACGCCAAACCAAAGTTGACATCTTCACAATAAGAGAGAAAAAAATGAGATATCAATTCACACCAAATTAAGAAGGACCCCTCAACTATCAAGACTAACAAACATATTCATCTCAGAAGCAAACCTTCATAATATTAAGGACCTCACATAAACACCCTTTTAAGATTCACTCTCACAAGAAAGTTCATGTATTTAAACATAATAGAACTAACATGACAATTAAGAAAAATCTCGGCTAACTCCAAGAACCCTCCACATTAATTAATACTAAAAAAGCAATTTTTTTTTTATAAAAAAATGCAAATTTTGAAGAAAATATGTGATCATTTTGTCAAAATATATCTATATTTCTAGAAAACCTATTGTAACTCATTTAATTGAGGTAATTAATTAATTAAATCACAAAATATATTAAAATTTTATTGTAAAAAATTGTAAATTTATTCAACAACTTAATTAAAAAACTAGTTTGATGGTTAATAATTATTTTAAGGACAACTAATGTGGTTGTTGGAGTGATAAAAATTCAAACATTTTAAAAGAAGTAATCAAGACATCTATCAATAACTATTGTGTGTAGAGAAATTTAATCAAGGGATATTGGTCACCCAATACTCACAATGATTTGGATCCTCTCTACATTTTCTCTCTTGTTTCTGTTTGTAGATTTGAATGAAAACTTTGACAAGATCTAGGTTTATCTGGTAGAGCTTAGGTAACATTTTTAATATGAATCAATAAGGGGTAGCTCATGTTTTAAAACAACTTTAATTATTATTGGTAGATAGACACAGAAACATAAAAATTCGTAGTATGGGTGGTAAATTATAAAGGTACGTACGTATAGGTGTATATCATTCCGTTACTTTTATGTGTTTCATTCAAAAAAATAACTATACTCGCTGCATATCTTTGCTATTTTAATTTTCTTAAACACGCGACATGTCATGATTGTCTCAAACATTTTTTAAATTTTTTAAATTATAATATGTTATTATATTCAAGTTGGTTTCAGCTACTCTAATTGGCGAATTTTTTTTTAATATAACTTGTTTTTTTTATAAATATTACTAAAAAAATCAATTTTTTAAATTTTTTTTTTAAAGTGGCATAGTTTTGAAGACCCCCATTAGAGTGGCGCCATATGGGATGATGCCTCAGTTAGAGACCATGAGCCATCTCATATGGCGCCTCAGTACAAATCAATGGCCAATTTTTTTTTTCCAAATTTTTTAAGGGTGGTGTCATCCCAGATGGCGCCTTAGTGTATCCTTTATTTTTAATTTAAGATTGGAAAATAAAAAAAAACAACATTAATTTTTTTTTTAAATATTTAGTACAATAGTACAATAGTTTGATACAAAAAAAAATCAATGATTGTGCCTATTTAAACGACCATCAGTCCCACAGTCAGGGGCTCTTGTTTGACGTCTTTGTCTAGCACCGCGTGGTTGTTGAGGCGTGGCTGGTCTCTGTGTTTGTTGAGATGGCCCTGGTGCATCAGATGATGGCCCCGGTGCATTAGACAAATTCTGCAGCATCTGACCCCAATAGCCAGGGAGTTCCCGCCGACAACACTTCCATAATCCAGCTGCATCCCCATGTTTATGTAATTTGTATGTGGGGGTTGGGTTGGTTCCATACGGTAAGGTTGACCAAAATGATGCATCGATGGGTGTTGGTATTGATGCAGTGGTTGATATGGAGTTTGATAGTTGAAAAGATGGGGGTTTGTTGGGTGTATGATGATTGTGGTTGTGAGTGGTAGGAAGATGTGGTCATCATTTGTGGGGGGGTCATCATTTGGGTGTGTGTCGGTAGGTTCGAAAGACTCGTCAGGGCTGTAGTAAGGGTTTTGTTGTTGTGGTGGAGAGGTTGGTGAATGATGTTGGGCATATTGCTGGGAGGAAGACGCACGTTGGTGAGGGTCAACCAGATAAGTCGGTTGAGAGAGGAAAGGTTGTGGTGTGGTAACAGACCTAAACCAGGTCATATATAGTTCTGTTGGCCGAGCAGGTTGGACAACGGGGTCTGTTAAGACCAGCTGGTGTCACATCTCCCACTGGAGACACAATTCTGCTGCAAAGTTGGTCCACACACCATCCTTCCACTGCGTGTCGACTCTGCGCGGGTGCCACTTTCCCAAATTGGTAAGATCCACCGGAATATCCTGATGCATACCGAATTGTAGTTTCACTCGGTCGCTGTGGTGCATCTCAACGGTTGTGAACTTTATTATTGGTGTTTTAGCCGTCCACACAGCAGCATCATTTGCGTTGGGCTGGTGGTCGAGATCGTCGTAAGGTCTCCAGACAAACTACAAGAAAAAATTGTTTAATGAGTAACTATACAAAATGTTAGAAATATGTATGGAAGTTGTAGGAAACTATACGTCGTTAGGGCTAATGTGGTATAGCAGGTTGCGGTAGACCGTGATGGCGTTCCTAGGGTTGCGTTCGTAGCTCATTCCCGGAACTACCCACCTGAAAATGTAGTTAGAATATGAATTAGTTACAACTAAACATTTCAATATAGGACATCGGCGCATAGAGGTGTAAAAGCTTAACTTAATGCGTAGGGAAATGTGAATGGGTTCCGGTTCATTGGAGCAAGGGTTGGCATTCTCGACCAACCCCACGCCTGAAGGAGATAGGCGCAACCATAAAATGTACATGCGTTTTTTTTTGGCATTTTTACAAAGTGCACTATACAGATGGGCAGGACAGCTGAACCCCAACTATATTTGTGGACACTGTTAATGTTAAAGAGCAACGGGAGATACGTTATATTTACAGTGTTTCCAGTGCTTTCTGGAAACAAAAAACGACCGAACAATAGCAACAAATAACATCTAGTTTTTTGTAATATGTCTAAGGGGAGAGAATCCTCGTCTAATACGATGGAGTCATGGTGTTGCCTAAGGTGTTTTAAGTTAATCCTCGTCTAATAAGAGAAGAAGAAGAGTTTGGGATGAGATGGAAATTGTGAGATGCTGAGATGGTTTTTATAATGGTGTAGAGGGGGAGTCACATGAGTATGCATGCATTTCTTGGTCTTTGTAATCTGCCATGTGTTCTCTTGCATGTTTCTTAGTCTTTGCAGTCTGCCATGTGTAGTCATTCATGAGAATCCTTGCATGCATCTTGGTCTTTGTAGCCTGACTTGTGCAGTAAGGCATGCTTGTATTGTCATGTCAACAGTGGCCTGAAACAAAAACAATGTTGCAGAGGCATGCGAATGAATAGTATACGCAGGGTATAGGTATGCAGATTTATCAGTCTAGGGCATCACACCAAATTTAAAAAAAATAAAATTTTTTTTGAAACATTTAAAAAATTTTAAAAAAAAAGGTTTCAACTAAGGCGCCATCTAGGATGGCGACACTCAGTTGAATTTTGGAAAAAGGAATTTGTACTGAGGCGCCATATGAGATGGCTCATGGCCTCTAACTGAGGCGCCATCCCATATGGCGCCACCCTAATGGGGGTCTCCAAAACTATGCCACTTTGGAATTTTTTTTGAAAAATTGGTTTTTTTTAGTAATTTTTTTGAAAAAACAAGTTATATTAAAAAAAATTCCTAATTGGCTTTGTGCCGGTGAATTATTAATTAATGTATTTTACGTGTATATTTGGCGTCTATCATGTGGTTTGATAAAACTAACTCGGACCACACAACAATATCTAATATCAACTTCTTATTGTCCCACATTGGTAAAAGCGAGCACTAGCAACAATGACGATGACTGAGCTGCCATAGCGAAGCTGCTCGTATCTATGGAGGAACTACGTTGTCAGAACGAGATATTGTAAGACAACATACATTATCTACAACAACATCAACTATAACTAGTGGTTGACGATCAAAAAGACCCTGTGGGACGCGCATGTCCTTGACAAGTTCAAACAACCATCCATGACAATGTTTGATGACAAAAGTGATCATCTTGAACACATCATTGCTATCAACATGCAAATGCCCATTATCGGGGTGACAAACTCTGAAGGTGAGAAAAATATACAAGAATGGGGGTTGAATTGTGTATGCCAAATCATTTTTACTTCTGAACCTGAGTTCAGAATCTAAACAGAAGTTCAGAATCTAATTAACAAGTTACACCAGATAAAATAACAGAAGCAAATAAATAGGCAAAGAACACACAAAAGTTATCATGGTTCCTCTCCAACTGGGAGTAGTCCAGTCCCCTTGCAGCACAAGAGATTTCCACTATAATCAAATCGATTACAACTGCTTATAACCTTAAGTATAAGACTTTCTCCTTGCTTAGACCTTCAGTCCAAGACTTCCTTGCTCAATCAGCACATGATCGAAACTTCCTGCTTAAAACCCTCAGATTCAAGACTTCCTGCTTATACCCTCAAGTATAAGACTTCTTGTTTAAACTCACGGCCTAAGACTTGTCTGCTTAGATTCCACAAATCTAAGACTTTCTTGCTTAGATTCCTCGAATCTAAGACTTCAATGCTCAAGCACACAACAAGAGACTTTATCTAAACTAACTGTTTAGAGAAGGAATAACTTACAACAACACTTGATTAACAATCAGAGTTGTTCAAATATAATACAACCACTTTAACACTAAGATTCTTAAGCTATACAAGAATAAGAACTCTTAAAGGATTAGTTTCTCTTGAGCTCATATAAATGGTGTAGGGTGTGTGTATATTTCAGTTGTAATTGCAGTGTTATTCTCTTGATTGATCTTCTATTCTTCTGATTCTTTTACAGCTGAAGAAATAGAGTCGTTGAAGCAACCTAACGACTATTTTTAAATCAAATCTTGTTGCACATCTTTTTTTCCAACAAAGCAGCTGTTGGAACTCGTAGTCAAAGAATTACCCACTGAACAAGGCTTTTTTCCAGAGAATTCTTCTATGCAACAAGTACAACACAATCTTTTGGAGATAATGTCAACTACTCTCGAGTCCCGTGATTTCTGAGCTTGAGTTGTCATTCCTTAGTTTCAGAGGCATGGTTAGCACACTTCTGATTTTGAAATATGAAAAAGATATCTTTATGGTCATATTCTCTCACAAGAACATGATCTGAACCGAACCATAGCTTCTTCAGTGACAGAACCTGTTCCATTAAGTAAATTGGATTATGTACACATGAACTAGCTAGTTAGAAATCCTAATTGTTTTTCAAATACTTTGTGATCATCAAAACCTTAGAGGATACATGGTATAAACCAAATTTGTCTCAACAGACTCCCTCAAATGCAAATTAATGGTCGGAACATTGAAACAAGCTACCCTCCGATGATATATGATCCTTCATAGTTTCTTCAAATCTACTACCACGAATTAACGAAGAAGATGATTGATTTGTTGTCGCGCACGGGTCAAAAATGAGTTTAAGGCAAAACGTAGTAAAAGAGAAGCGACACTCGAGTATCGTATCTCAAGGACTCTTAGATTATCTTTAACCAACTAAATAAACAATTTAGGGGGGGTTTCAGTTTCGATAAAGAAAACTGGGGAAAATAAGTGATTATAAAAAGTGATTATGAAATAAGCTGATCTATTGTTTCTGTCTCCTAACTTATCATTGATCCAAATAATTCCCAATCCCTAAGCGGACTCTACTCCCATTTTAGACTACAATAGCAATCAACAAGCGCAATTAATACAACGAGATATATACTCTTAATTTTTGAATTAAGCAGACGGAGGAGTTATAACAATCGTGAATTAAGGAAACACGATAAAACAAATGCGGATTAAGCAAACACGATTAAGGTATAAAAACATACAATCATCGGAATAAATCAATTAACTCTAAGAATAGTCAAATTCAGCAAACAACATATCAAAGAGAAGAATTGAAAGGAAATAGATTTAATTGGGAAACATAAGAACCTCAAAGTATGATGGAGGCGCGATTACAGCAGATCAACCTTAAGGATTAGTTCTCCATAGGTTTTCGTACAAAACTTTAGAATATTTTGTAAACAGTAGAATGAGAGATCGTGAAGAGTAGCAACGGATACTAGGTATAGGAAAAGCATAGCATTCAGATTCTAACCCAACCGGGTCGAAAAACATAAAAAAACCTGGCCCAAAACTAAATATTTCTTAAGTCTGTAGCTTCTACGAATTATCTCTTGGCTTTAAAATTAAACTTGTAGCTCTTTCTCTTAGCTTTCGAACGCCTATTAGAACGTGTCAATCTGATTCTTGTAGCTCAATTTATGGTCTGCACAGTCAATATGTATCAAATAAATACTAATGCTGAAAATAAAATACGAATTTAAAATAAAGGCAAAAATAAACTTAATTCTAAAAACACAATAAATTAGTAAAATTAATAAAAACAAACTAGAGAAATGCCTAAGTACAATAGTATAAGAATGTGCATTAAAATGCACCGATCAATGATTCACCAATTCGTGGGAGCTTTCCATAATGTCCTTAAGGCGAGACAATTCAATGATTCCTTAGTGCAAAATTTGACGTCCCTGATAGAAGAAATCATGGCTACGATGGAATGCTAAATCAAAGAGAAGGAAAATAACTCAAAAAAGGAACCAGGTGTTAGGCAAGTGACTTCAAGCATAAGAGGGGGTGAATTGTGATATTTAAAATTTGTGATTACTTTAGTGGTTTTCTCAATTACGCTTAAAATCATATTAGCCATTTCTTAAGAATAGAGTGAATAACAATGGAAATAAAAAAATAAATAGAAGAAATTAAAGAGGACAAGGGTTAGAGAGATTCCACCAGAGAGTTACCCAAGTTTGGCCGAACATTGGTCTAGTCCTGCCCCCAAGAGATATTCTTGAGATTTTGACTATAAACTTTGAACTTTTACATGTTATGCCCACAAACGTTAATACAATCTGATTTTGAGATTTTACAGGATTATTTCTAACCAAAATGAGAGCTTTTATCCAGGCTAAGCTAAGAAACCATTTAGAGATTTTTCAGGCTGATCTCAATAACCAAACTGAACTTTTTTAACAAAGTTCCAGATAACAAAACAGAGATTTTATGACCGGTTTATCTCACGAACCAAAATATATTTCTAAAGAGTATCACACTCTCTATAATTAAGACAACAGCGCAACCAATACAATTTCTTCCTCACAAGTAATGTTTCACTCAAAATCACCAAGACAACTTAAGTGAAGAAAATAATTTAGAGAGAGAGAGAGAGAGAGAGAGAGAGAGAGAGATGAATTCCAAAGAAAATGTAAAACTTCAAAAAATGGTGTGTAATGAAGAGGAGACAGTCCTCCTTTACATAAGATAAGGAAAATCTAAAAAAGGAAAAATTCCATTGGCTCCTTGTCCCAATCAATTAGATGATCATTTTTAATCTATTATCTTTTCCAAATATGGAAATATTGGATAGAGGGTTGTTACAAATCATTAAGATGTTGTTATAATATATTGGTTAATCGATTAAGCCTTCTCCAATCGATTGACTTGTGCCCTAATCGATTGACCTGTTCAAAAAAGTATTTCCAATCTGTTAGTTCTCTTGTATTAGGATTGGCTTAATTTTTGTAAAACAAATAATAGCAGCAATAATGTAATAGATAATAGGATGTATAAACTTGCTAATAAGAACAGGTACAGCAAGAACATGTTATGTTGAAGTTATTCAACAACTGGAACAACATGTCGAAGAAGATGTCCTAAGAGGGAGCATTCGACATCGCGCCTGCTGAGCTGGCTTAATGAGATTCAGTTATGTTTTGAATTGTGCAGAATCAACAAGAGAAAATTATGCATCCTATGTGGCGCATTTTTAAAGGTATAGAAGATTCAATCAGAAATCAAGTTAAATGAAGATTTTCTAAATAAGGAGATTATTTAGGAAACTAAAAGATTGAAGACCTAACTTGTGGCAGAAGAAACTGCTAATTGTAACAGCTAATGAAGCTGTGATTGAAGGCCCAAATCCAGTTGGGTACAGGTTATAAATAGAAGGGTTTGTAACCTTGGAAGATACGGCTCAAGATGTAGAAGTCTAGGGTTCTGTCTAGGTAAACCTCCCGGCTTGTGGGAAGGTTACCCGTATCCCTCAAAACCTATAGGTAAGAGGCAGTACATATTGTTCTTGGAGGAAGCTTTGAAGCAACTCCAGGTTGTGGTCTTAGTTAAGGGAAGAAGCTAACAAACGGTGGAGTTTGGCATCATACTTAGCTAGGTATTGTTCTCATCAGATGTTGATGTGTCATAGGAGTGTGTTTCCTCACCATGGAAGTGTGGCTTCATGTCTATCTGTGTGATCAGAATGTAGGCGAAGGGCTTTCGATGCAGTGGCTGAGATGTTGAATGCTAGACATAATTGCGATGATTGGGAGTGAGATGGAGTCTCATATCAAGGGAGGACCTAGGTAGAAGGGTCATTGGGTAGTGATTAAGTGCGTAGATCGTCAATGGGTGTGTTGGCTATAGGGTCTGCAAATTAATACTGTTAATAGTGGACTTCATCCCCGGCTTGGTAGCCCCCAGAGTAGATGTGTGTCATCGAACTGGGTAAACAATTCTTGTGTGTTCTTATGATTTTCTGTACTGGTCTTATTTATTTATACCTTGCCATGCTGTTTTGTTCAGATCAGATGTCCAGACATTCTATAGGACATCTGTAGTCTGATATACCAGAATTTCACAATAGATTGGCTTAATGCCCTAATCGACTGGGTAGTTCCTAATCACTATGGTTGACCTTAAAAATATTTGTAATAGTTAAAAGAGATTAAAAGTGTTGTAAGTGTGTGTGTGTGTGTGTGTGTGTGTTTGAGTGTGTGTGTATGTGTGTGTGTGTGTGTGTTTTTGTGTGTGTGTGTCTGTGCGTGTGCGTGTGTGTGTGCGTTCGCGCGTGCGCACGTATGTGTGTGTGTGTGTGTGTGCGTGCGTGCGCGCGCGAGCGCGTGTTTGAGTTGCCTTTGTATTTAAGAGTTACTTCCTTACTTTATAAAATTCTGGTCACTTAGACATACACGGCCTAACGAACTTTCACATTTTCTCTTTTTCACACTTTGAAGCTTCAAGACTTAACAAATAAGCCAATGATATGAGAAATCTCTTGATCTTCTTGGAGATTAGGATTAAGATATCTTTAGGTAGAATTCCATCATCAGAGGATTGGAAGTTATTGTCACTAACTTTAATAATCATTGTTGTCATCATCAAAACTTTAGAAATGATATTTTGCAAGACTATCAACTTTATACCTACAAGCACATAGATCCATATTCAACCCCTTTTTTAATTATGACAATACATATCTCAAGGAGGTGGTAAAATAGAACTAGATAGATATGTAATTGAAGTGGTCCCCCTTAATTAAGCAGAGAGTATACTCTACTCCCCTTAAGAGTATACTCCCCCCCTTTGGCATAATAAAAAAAGGTGGAAGACAAAGCACATAAATCACATGGCATCAATTTGAGAGGTCATACTAATCCATGCATTATTTGTTTTAAATTCCTAGTTTAGTTCTTATGAAAAAGAAGTTTTATTTAGGAAGATGTTTAGTAAAAATATCATCGAGTTGATTATATGAGGTCACATATTCAATTACGCATTCCCCTTTTTGAACATGATTCCTAATAAAGTTGTGCCTAGCTTCAATGTGTTTAACTCGAGAGTGAAGAATTGGTTTTTATGTGAGATTTATGACACTAGTGTTGTCTCATCTTATCAAGAAAACTTTAAGATTAACATTGTAATCATTAATTTGTTGTTTAATTCAGATAATTTGAGTGCAATAACTACCTGTAACAACATATTCTGCCACAACTATGGATAGTGCGACACTTGTTTTATTTTCTTGCAATGCAATGAGGAAAGTGAATTCCCAAGTAAATGACATGTACTGCTGGTACTATTCCTATCCAATTTTCACCCAGGAAAATTTGTATCGGTGTACCCAAATTAGTCACAATCCACACCCTTGGGGTACCATAAACCCATCGGGGATTCTTGAAAGCGTGCATACATACAGACAACAAACATTATATCAGGACGAGATGCAGTTAGATAGAGAAGAGATCATATCATACATCGATATTTGCTTTCTGTCATACCCCAAATTTTGACCACTAAGATTTCCCATCATTGTGCAAATCAGCATCACAATATGGATGAACCATCATACTTCTTCAGTCTCCCCAAAGATGGGTGAGCATTCACTACTATCAAAATTAAGGTTTCAAGCCCTCTCAGAGTTCTTAGACAAAGGATCAATCAAGAATTGACATGATCTTCAACTTTTCTAACCTCCCAAACATCCACAATGGATAAAGAGGACTCCCACTTCAAGGATTAAGCACAAGGTTGCTCCCTTCTAGGTGGATCAAGCTTCAAGATCGCTAGTGTCACCAAATTAGGGTTTTGATCGACCAGGGCCTCCAGATGGAAATTTTCATCTGGGCATGAGCCAATGATTCAAAACATAACCTAATATACTCCATGGAACTTCATGGACCCAATCATCAAGTCAATTTGACCTCAGGGGATGCATACATAAAAAATCAGGAATTAGGGTTTCTTGACCTAATTCACCCCTAAGTTGACTTTTGGGATAAATCATGAACCAAGACATCAAGACATGATTTAAGGGTCTCTAATATACCATATTGATCCATGTGGAACAATGGATTGATACAAGAAGCTTGAGCAACAAGTTTCAATTTTATCTGAACCACAATTAGGGTTTCGGGAGAAAAGTCAACTGTAACTTTGACTTTTGACCAGGACATGCTCCCAAACCCTAAGACATGATTCAATATACCCTATAACACCCATGGAACATGTCCATCAAGTTTGATTTAGGTCAAGGACATGATTTCCTGAAGGATTGCACAGTTTGGAATTCATCTGATAAAAAGTCAATTGTGCACAAAAGTCAACTTTGACTTTTTGAGATTTTTCACAAAAATGGATTTTTAACCCTAAAATGATGTTAATGTATGATTTGAATCATCATTCATCAAGAAAAATCAAAGAAAGTGGGATAACTTGTAAAAGGGGTAACCATAAAAACTTAGAAAATTTTCTAAGTTATGAAATAAAGTGACAAAGGTACCAACTTTGGAGGATCATAACTCCTAAACCACAAAGCCATTCTTCCCCATCCAAAGCTTGATTTGTAGATCTCATTGCCCTCTGCAAAAGCTTCATACTGACCTATGTCCAAATTCCTCATGGATTTTGAGTTATGGGGTGATCAAAATCAAGAAAAGTCACTTTGTTCCAACACTTAGTGAAAATTTCACTAAGTCAGAATCTGCCTTACTTTTTTCCAAATGTAGGGGGATTTTTCACTTGGATCCAAAAGGTTTCAAAACCAAATATGATCAAACAGTTGTTGTATCATATAAGGGCTTTCCAAAATGGCCAAGAACATCACCAAATTCAATTTGGGCCATGAGATATGACATTGGCAAGTTGCCTTGTTGAAATCTGCCAAGGCAAGGCAGAATTTTGCACTTTTGCTCGATTTACCAAAATCAGCCAATTTCAAGCCTTGTCATCACTTTGGACACATCTAAGGATTGAATCTAAAGGGGACAATCACTGAGGCAAGCCTCCAAAGTCCTTGGAACAAGAAATAGCATGCTAAACCTAGAATTGCCCAAAATAGGGACAAGACTCCAATTTTGGATTGGAGCATTCAATGGGAGCACCAAGGTGGCATGGACTGAGCCATTAGCAATTGAATTCAATCAAGACTTATCCAAGACCAAGGGGACCATCAGCATGTGTCCTAACCTCTAGTCAATGGCTAGAGGAGACTTGGATTTTCATTTGCCAACATTGGCCAAACCTACTCAGCAGTTGCCATTCACTATTCCTTGCAAAACAAACTTGCTCTACTATAAATAGAGCTCAATTATGATCAGTTTAAGTACACCAAAGGCCTACAACACTTGCCTTTCTCAAAATCCACTTCTCACTCTAAAAAATGCCTTTCTTAGCAAGTCACTATCGGGTTTTTCATTAGAGAGCAATTCCACTCAAACCAATCACACACACACCTCATATACATCATATGTGAGCTGATCAAACACTTAAACAACATCTGGAACACTGATTTCGTCAGAATCACCAGTCAATTGCTCAAGTTTTTAACCAAGTTACAGTTGAGATGCCATGAAGTGATCCAGCCAATTTCCATCAAGTCCAAGCATTCAAACACACTCCATAGGGTGTAGGGAAGCTGTTCAGATCATCACAACTCATATGTAACACCTCCAACTCAGAAATCAATTTGCTCTTGCTGTCACGACCTAGAGGTAAGCCTAAACTTGGTCATCTCTCAATCTATGCATATTTCCTCGCACAATACTTTTTCCAAATGTTCATAATCATGCATGGAATGTTTCCCCTCAAGTAATTGCTTTGTTCGAATCGTGTATCAAAAATCCCAGCCTTCATGCAGAATTTAGGGTTCTTGAGGATCTATCGTGATTTCTTGTTTTATGCTTAATTTAAATGAAATTAATTGTCATAAACATGATCGTGAGGTTGAGACGAGCATATTGATATGTGGATTGCAAGATATAATCAAGTATTCAGTGAGATTGGATAGAAAATGCAAATCTGGGCAAAACTGAAAAACGCGCGTGTTCTTCAGCTGTTCTTGGCGCCATTTCTCTCAAATTCAAATATTTGAATTTTGTGATTTTATTTAATTGATTCAAAAATTAATTTCTCTCTGAGTTTTAATGATTTAGAGTTGATTCTTTTTTTAATAATTCACAAAAATGTTAAAATATTTTATTTTCCCAAAAAAATCCCAAAAATATTAATTATTTCATATAATTGATATTTTTGCAAAGAATTAATATTTTAATTGTTTTTGACATTTAAAATATTCTTTCCTTCTTGATTTTTCAGATTTTAATGATTTCTAATCATTTTGTAGGGCAAAACTTGATTTATGAAGCATTAATCCAAGATCACAATTTGTTTTCCACATGTTAAACAATTTTGATCATTTTAATTGAATATTTTATTTAATTAAAACACATTTTGAAAACAAATTAGGGTTTTTGATTAATTCAACCCTCATAAATCATTTTCAAAAACACTTTGGGCCTCTAATAGAGTGTAAGACTCAATCCTTTGTAAATACAAACCTACTTTGGGCCTCACTTATTGTATAAGTCCCGTTGTATTTCAAAAAGTTCGACGCGATCATCGTCCGTTGAAAAACAAACTCTGGGCCTACCCTCGCATTATAATCCCCATTTCTTTTTCTTTAAAACTTTTTTTGGGCCTCTTGAGAGAGTGTAAGACCCAAACCCCATTGTACAAACCACTTTGGGCCTCACTTATTGTATAAGTCCCCCTGTATAAGTAAACGGCGCGATCGTTTCCTTTTAAAAATCAATTGGGCCTCTCCTCGAGCTATAAGACCCATTCAAAACTTTTGGGCCTCTAATAGAGCGTAAGAACCAATCCCCTTTTAACCAAAACAACTTTGGGCCTCAGATATTGTATAAGCCCCTTCGCGTTAAAAGAAAATCTCGGCGCGACCGCCATTTTAAACGAAAAATCATCTGGGCCTACCCTCGTGTTATAAGCCCCATTTCTTTTTCTTTAAACTTTTTTTGGGCCTCTTGAGAGAGTGTAAGACCCAAACCCCTTTGTACAGTAAACCATTTTTGGGCCTCAGTCACTTGTATAAGTCCCTCTGTATAAATTCAACAGTGCGCTCACTGATAAAACCCTGGGCCTCTCCTTGAGCTGTAAGCCCCAAATCTTTCTTTTTCAAAGCACTTTCTCCTTTGATTTTGAAATATACTGTTGTTTTCAATCTTTCTTTGTTGTACAACTAACCAAACAACATGGAAGCTCTACAACCGGGTAAGTGTTTATCCGCTTTCATTTACCGCTTTCATATACATATAACTGTATTGTGGGGCTACTCACTGTAAGTCTTCTTTCATAAACTCATATCAACTGTGTAATAATAGTATAGATATTTAGAGTTTCCCCGGCAACTACGTCTAGCATTAAGCCCGTTGATCACTCTTAAATAGTCAAAACTAGATCCCCATAGGATTACCAGACACAGTCTTCCCTCCTCTTGGGGTTAAACAATATGGAGATGTGAAAGGCGGATTCTTTTTGAACCCTTTCTTAGACTGTCACTCATAGAAGTTGTCAAAGAAACTCTATTCCCCAGAGATGATCTCTTCTCCGTGAATTGCATCTCTTGAGTTTCTTCCAAATTCTCGAACTTTCCTGGCTTGATCTATTCTTTATGAATAGCCTGTCTTGAACTTCTCGGGGTTTGGGGGACCCACTGGCTTCTTAAAAGCACCTTAGGAATTGTCAAGAAACTCTACTCCCCAGAGATGATCTCTTCTCCGTGAATTGCATCTCTTGAGTTTCTTCCAAATTCTCGAACTTTCCTGGCTTGATCTATTCTTTGTGAATAGCCTGTCTTGAACTTCTCGGGGTTTGGGGACCCACAGGCTTCCTAAAAGCATCCTCGCCTCCTCTTGGGCGTTGTACAAGGACCCGTCGGCTTCTTAGAAGTATTCACAGCCTCCTCTTAAGCTTCGTATAAATGGTTTCTTCCTCCGGGAATGATAGCCTCCTCTTGGGCTTAGTACAAATTGTCCCTCGGCTTCTTAAAAGTTTCCAGCCTCCTCTTGGGCTTCGTACAAATTGTCCCGACGACCTCCTAAAGGTATAGGAACAGAAATCAGTCATCTTAATAGAACAGTCTTTCTAAGAGTTTACTACTGTTTCTCAAAGCATAGTACAATAGATGAAACTCTAGACTCAGACAGTCTAATTTCCTTGAGTCTCAAAGACATTCTCAAGCACCCTTCAAGAATAGGAAGGAACCCCGTAGACTCGGACAGTCTCAATACCCTTTGGATTTCCCATTTCCTTAAAGAACAGGAAATAACCCCGATCCTTGGAACAAATCCATGAGTACAACATTACTCATATAAGAACTGATTTTCTCTTTGAACCCATATACTGGACCTGTCACTCAACTGAAACAGCACCATAGCCTCTCTCTTGGGCTTTGTACAATGATTCTCCCCAGTGGAGCCAACCTTTAGCCTCCATCTCGGGCTTCGTACGAGATACAAAAACACTCTCTTGTTGAGTATAAAAGACTCTCTTGTTGAGTCCAACCTTTAGCCTCCATCTCGGGCTTCGTACGAGATACAAAAACACTCTCTTATTGAGTATAAAAGACTCTCTTGTTGAGTCCAACCTTTAGCCTCCGTCTTGGGCTTCTTACAAGACACATAAAAAATATTCTCCTGTAGAGTCAACCCTTTTAGCCTCCGTCTTGGGCTTTGTACAAGACACAAATCACTCCCTTGTTGAGTATAAAACAACATTTAGGCCTCTCTCTCGGGCTTCGTACGAGACACATAAAAAACACCCTCTTGTTGGGCCACTAGCCTCCTCTTAGGCTTTGTATAAGAAAACCACTGGTTGATCCAATCAACCTTTTAGCATCAAAGTTGTGCCTCGATCACAATACACAAACATCAACAACTCCTTCCCCTTCATCTAATCGCTGTAAGCGGCAAGCCTCTGGATCATCTACATCCATGCCATTGTCCCTTTTTTAGCATGAGAGAAATTCCTAAGGAAAGATAGCATTGCTCTACACCGAGTTAAAGTCTTCTCCTTTAGGTTGGAAATCCCCTATAAAGGAAATTATGGCATTGTCGGATTCACACATCCTGGTTAAAGTAATTCTCCTTTATAATCAGTCACCCAACAGCTATGACAAACAGACCCTCTTTAAGAGATGACAAATTCTCTCTAAAGTCAACACCCTTTTAGCTTCACATCTTGGGCTTCGAACAAGATACAAATAGACCCTTCATCTTCACATCTTGGGCTTTAAACAAGATACAAACCACCTTTAGCTTCATGTCTTGGGCTTTGAACAAGACACCAAAACACCACTTCCTCCCGTAGAATAGGAGGAACTACGAACGCTCTGATTTCTCTGTTTCAGAAAAACGGGAATACGTAGGCATAAGATTGAAAGAAAAAATCTTAGCGAGCACACTAATCCAAAACCCAAAATCCCATACCTTCGCATCTCAATCAAAAAGCATCAGTCTTAATCTCCCACCAATCGACGGCCACTTTTTTTTTTACAAAATAAACCTAAAAGAGACCCACAATCTTTGTAGCATCTGTAAACCAACAGTCATCTGTTCAAACTCAGTTTGTAAGCAGGGTTAATTGGAGACATTTATTTCCCTTCCTTCATCAGCTTTAATAGGATAAAAAATGAATCGAACTGTAGATACCAGAGTGGCAGTGCTTCGCAACCACGTCCAAAATCGCTTGCTACAGAAAAATGGCGACTCTGCTGGGGAGAACGAGATCTTGTTCTCTTCCCATCTATTAGGTGGAAACCTAAAAAAGGTGGCTCCCACCATGGGGCCGGTCTTTTTTTCTTTCTTTCTTTTCTGGGATAGGACCTTTTGTTGACTTCACTAGGATCTTAGGTCAAAACCCTTTAAGTGGGGAAGATACCACAGAGTGGCGTCTCCGCCGGGGAGTCATTTTCTATCAGGAACATAAGATTCGTAGCTTTTAAAAAGTCTAGGACAATTAGGACAAATATATATATTGCTTTTCCTAATTAATATCTGTGTTTATTTTTCTGCTAATGGGAATGCGTGTGATACTGTATGTGGAAAGATTGAGTATACACTTAAGATAAGTGATGGCGACGAGGTCGACCATCAACCTCAGTGGAGGCTTCCCAATGCAACCCATTCCCTCTCATAGGCAATGGGCCGATTGTGACGTCTGAGAAGCTGAGGAGCCAACCCTTTTGTAGTGCGGAGACTATCGGAAATAGTTGTCACGCGATACTACCCTCATTTGAGGATGATGATCTATTCTCGGTGAATAGCATTTACTCTAAGATTTCATACAGCTCGCTGGCGATCCGCTTGCTGTTTGTTATCCTGGGAGGAGCTGATGATTTTGAGTACAGGTACAAAAAATCACCCTAGTATAAACCTTTGGGGATGGGTAGAGCCTTGACTCCATGACAACGACCCTTTGACCCCATGTTTTTTCTATGTTTTTGTGTGCTGCATTCATGCATTCATTTAAAAAACATTAAAACATTCAAAAAATTTCTCTTCTAGTCTCTCTCTCTTTTCAAAATAAACTAAGACTGTGATTGCAAATATCAGAGAAAAGGATTGCGCTAATGGATTTCGGTAGAAGGAGAACTCATAAGTACACCTTCAGGATTCCAAAACTAGAGGATTTAAGAGGTTTGGCGAGGATGATCACAAACCAAGAGGCTTTCAGAGCCAAGTACGGAGGTTTGCTATCTCTGCTAAGAGTCCATGTGATTGAGGGAATCATGGATGCGCTCATTCAGTTCTACGATCCGGTCTATCATTGTTTCACATTCCCGGATTACCAACTAGCACCAACGCTGGAGGAATATTCTCATCTGATTGATCTACACATTACAGATCAAGCTCCATTTTCTGGACTGGAAGAAATTCCAAAGAATCAGACCATTACGAAAGCAATTGATTTGGATGAGTCTAAGGTCAGGACTCACATGACCACTAAGGGTAGCATACAAGGTTTTCCAGCCCAGTTCTTGACAAAGAAAGCCTTGTACTTCGCCAGTATCAGGAACATGACTTCTTTTGAAAGCATCTTTGTTTTACTCACGTACGGGTTATTTTTGTTGCCCAACATTAATAACTTCGTCGATATCAACTCCATTAAGGTTTTTCTCATTGGAAACCCTGTGCCAACTTTGCTCGTAGATGCGTATCATTCTGTACACTTGGGAAATTTGTACAGCGGAGGGGAGATCACATGCTGCGTACCTCTACTTTATAAATGGTTTATCTCCCATTTGCCTAAGTCTGCTGCTTTTTGGGATCACAAGAGTGCCTTACGTTGGTCGCAGAAAATCATGTCTCTTACCTACTCTGACATTGATTGGTGTAATAGGATTTATGATGGGATCGGGATCATTAACCGTTGTGGAAACTTCCCCAACGTATCCCTTATAGGAACTAAGGGAGGAATCAATTATCATCCAGTTCTTGTTCGTCGTCAATTTGGATACCCGATGAGGCACGTCCCACAGAGTATTCATCTGGAAGGTCTTTTCTTCAAGGAAGGAGAAAATGACAGAGCACTAAAGACAGAAATAGTGCATGCTTGGAAACATGTTCATAAGAAAGGACGGGAGTCTCTAGGAAAACTGGATTGTGTCTCGGTGGAGCCTTATCTCCACTGGGTACAAACTAGAGCTCTCAAGCTGAAGATGCCTTATCCTCGTCACGGAGTTCTTCCACCGAGGGAGTCTGTTATGTACTTCATGATTGAGACTGAAAAGCTTCAGGTTACTCTCAACAAAGTTCAACGGGAGAGGAGGTCTTGGAAGAACAAGTACCGCACCCTCAACATGGAGTGCATCAAAATACAACAACTACTGAAAGATAAGGACGCTCTGATTGAGATTTTGGAGCAACATGCTGTAGAGAATCAAGATGACCAAAGGAATTTTCTCACTCTTTTCACCTGGCAAAGGAATGACAACTCGACAATGGTCCAAGAGCCCCGGTCAAAGAAAAGGAAAGTACCAGAGTCAGCACCCGATTTCTCTTCAGAGAGGACTCGGGACCCATTAGCTTAGGTTTCTTTTTCTGCACCTTGTAATCTACTGTATTTCCATTTCTGTAATCCTTTGAATTCAATAAATAGGGGTTTCCCCACTGTTTGATATTTGCAATCTAATTGTCGAAGTTTATTTTGATTAAACCAAAAAACAATTAATATAATCATTGCATTCATCATTCTCACACCGCGTATTCTTCTTACCTACGAATCTCACGTTTGTGTCTCGGTTCTAGAGTCAAACTGTCTCATTCATACAATACTCGGGCCAATCGTCAGAAAAAGATGGATGATCTTGAGGAAGAAAATAGAGAGTTGAAGGAAAAGATCGACGCTCTGAGAGAGGATATGAGAAAGCTTCGTAACGACATGTAAGCCATGGCAGAAGCTCAGCTACAAAGGACTGTGATCTCAAAGATCACCTCAACGCCCATAGTGGAGAAGTATGATCCTAGGTATCAAATGCCGAAAGATCGTCCTTGGGGCATGCCTGTTAGCTATATCCCGGAAGGATATGTTCCGCCGATCACTGAAGATTAGGGAATCATAACAGAAGCCGCTGGGCCTGAAGGTTACAAACTTCAGGAAAGCAAAGATGCCAGGGGCATACTAAAGACTCCTGAAGGTTACAAACTTCGGGAAATGCCAAGATTCACTGCCTTAGTCACGGTACCACCCCCTGTGGTGCACACTGTCCCAGAAGGACAGATTCCGCCGATACCTTCTGGTAAGAAGGAAAGTATGTTCGACAGAATGAATGAGTTCCAGGAACAGTTCCTGGAGATGCAGAAAGAACTGCAAGCCATTCGTGGTCAGGATTTATTTGGAAAGGACGCTGCAGACCTTTGTCTGGTCCCCAATGTGAAAGTTCCGCATAAATTTCAAGTGCCTGACTTTGAGAAATACAAGGGTAATTCTTTCCCTCAGAGCCATCTGGTGATGTACGCTCGGCAAATGTTAGCTCAGACGGAGAATCATGACCTACTGATTCACTACTTTCAGGATAGTTTAACCGGTGCCGCACTCAAATGGTACATGGGTTTAAACCGTGCTACGATCAGCACTTTCAGAGATCTTGGCATTGCCTTCGTCCAACAATATAAATACAATCTGTACATGGCACCAGACAGAGATCAACTCATATCAATGTCAAAAAAGGACAAGGAAACCTTTAAGGAGTATGCTCAGAGATGGCGCGAAATTGCCGCTCAGATTTTTCCACCGCTTGAGGAAAAAGAGATGACAAAGATCTTCTTAAAGACCTTAAGCTCGTTTTACTACGACAGAATAGTTGCCAGTGCGCCCAGTGACTTCACCGAGATGGTGGGCATGGGAGTTCCTTTTGAGGAAGCCGTCCGAGAAGGACGTTTGATAAAAACGCTGGATCATCAAGTAGTACAAAACGATACGGTAGTGCTCTCCCTAAGAAAAAAGAGCAAGATATTGGGAATATCTCTCTCGGAAAGCAAAGGCGACATTACCAATCGGTAGCAGCTGTAACTCCTACTATCAGCCCTGCGCCTATTCCTACGTATCAACCTCAGGTTGCGCAGAGCCAACCTAATCAGTAAAGGACACAACAGCCTCTTCAGCTGGCTCGTCCTCCATACGATAACAACCGTACAACGCGGCCACCAGGATTTGATCCTATACCCATGTTGTACGCAGAATTATTTCCGTTACTACTAGCCAAGGGGCACATCCAGACTAAGTCTCCTCTTACAGTGCCGGAAAATCCGCCTTTTTGGTTTAAGGTGGATCAGACATGCCCTTAACATCAAGGAGGTCCAGGGCATAACATAGAGAACTGTCTCAATTTCAAATCCGACGTGCAAAAGCTTGTTAGGAGCGGGCTCTTATCTTTCAAAGATACGAATCCCAATGTTCTCACAAACCCGCTGCCTCAACATGAGAAAGCTGTAGTCAACCTGATTGAGAAAGAACTTAACAATGTCTATCAAATTCACGATGTACTCTTGTTGAGGACCAATCTGGTCAAGATGCATTGTAGACAGAGTGGATATGGCCATGTGCCACCTCATAATTATCATCAGTGTGATATCTGCTCTAAAAGCAATCAAGGATGTTCTGTGGTGCAGGCAGCTCTTCAGGAACAATTGGATCTCGGATGGATCCAAGAGCACCGAATTCGTGGGGTTAACATGGTTTACACGAATTCCAATGTCATTCAAAACCACGACATCCGTGCGATGAATGCCAACTTGGTGGCAATGCACTCAAGGAAAATCCAGTATCATAATCTGCCGCGGCACGATTATAGTTCTTGTCTGACTTGCTCGGTAAACAAACAGGGATGCTCTTTCATACAGGAGACCCTCCAGCGTCAGATGGATCTTGAATGGATCCAGGACTACCATGATAGGAATCCCTATCAGATCAATATGGTTCAGATCTTCGATATTTGCTTGATGAATACCAACTTGGTAGAGCTGCATGCTGAGCAGGTCCGACTCGGATTCCTGATATCACATAATTATCACAGCTATAAAGCGGGTTGCGAAAACGATCAGGGATGTGCCCTTGTCCAGGAGGCACTTCAGCACTTGTTAAATCATTGGTGGATGCCAATCTACATGGATGAAGATACTCAGTAAATTAGTATCAATAACAGAAACCCCACTCGGCATCAAAGTCAGGATGTCCGATCCGTGGAAGCTAACCTAGTGAGGTTACATTGTATTCAAAGTGGGCGTGGCCAGGTACCACCACACCATTATGAACGTTGTGGAGTCTGTTCGGAAAGTAACCAAGGGTGCTACCTTGTGCGAGCAGCTCTCCAGGGGAAGGTGGACCGTGGAGAGATCCGCCCATATCCAGGTTCCGGACCCATCAATTGGTCGCCGAACTACCTTGCCAATCAAATTGAGGACGTTGTCGTCATCTCTGATCATCAGAGGACCAGGAATGTTTTTGCCATTATCCCTTTGCTTGATGAATCAAGAATTCCCAACCGGGAACGGATCGAGATTACGTACGATGGACAGAAAAACCAGAAGGTTCCCATAGTCATCTATCTGCCGGGACCACTACTGTAGAATCAGCTAAGGCAATCCCTTACAAATACGGTGCAATGATAATTGAAAATGGAAAGGAAATTCCATTACCCTCCGTCGTGAATATTGCAGACATCAGTCGTGTAACACGGAGTGGTAGAATCTTCAACAGAGGAGTTGGAGAGTCCAACAAAGAAAAGGAACTTCAGACAGAAGCTCCTGATCCATCAGTCGGTCAATCCAGTAATCCCGACCTTTCGAAAAACAATGATGAGATGCTGAAGCTCATCCAAAGGAGTGAATACAACATTGCTGATCAGCTGTTACAAACTCCTTCAAAGATCTCGGTATTATCACTGTTACTCAGTTCAGAAGCGCACAGGGAGGCTCTACAGAAAGTCTTGGAGCAAGCCTTTGTGGAATATGATGTAACAATCAGACAGTTCGATATTATTGTCTCTAACATCACTTCTTGCAATAATTTGGGATTTAGTGATGAGGAATTACTGGAAGAGGGTCACCGTCATAACATGGCGCTCAATATCACAGTTAACTGCCAGGACGATGCTTTAGCCAGCATACTGGTAGACACAGGGTCAGCCTTGAATGTTATGCCGAAGTCCACTTTGATGCAATTATCATTCAAAGGCCCTCCGATGAGAACCAGCGAGGTCGTCGTCAAAGCGTTCGACGGATCCAAAAAAACGGTTATCGGCGAAGTTGACCTTCCCATAACTATTGGTCCTCACACTTTCCAAGTCAATTTCCAGGTCATGGACATCTGGGCAACATACAGTTGTTTATTAGGAAGACCTTGGATACATCAGGCTGGAGCGGTCACTTCAAACCTCCACCAAAAGCTAAAGTTCGTCCAGAACGGCCAACTCGTCACAGTCTGTGGAGAACAGGCCTTGCTCGTAAGCAACTTATCGTCATCCACTTATGTAGAACCGGAAGGGATAATTGGAACCCAGTTCCAAGCGCTTTCGCTACACAAGGACGAACAATCCGGAGGAGGAACTTCGATTTCCTCATACAAAGACGCTATTAAAGCAGTCGAGAGTACCAATGCTATGCAAAATGCAACAGAGGAATCCTCCTACGACAATTCTGCCTGGGAGACAGATTCCAATGATTCTGCTCCACCAGAAATCAGCGTCATTTCTGAAGACAAATCATGGAAGGTGCCAGACTTTGTGATTCACCGAGGAGTTCGCCGTCAATGGGTTGCTGTCGATGTTCTGACGGTTATTCGCCAGTCAAAGTAATTGCCATCTTTAACCTTTCACCCTGCCCAGGT
Organism: Lathyrus tuberosus; assembly: GCA_022829125.1. Taxonomy (NCBI): domain Eukaryota; kingdom Viridiplantae; phylum Streptophyta; class Magnoliopsida; order Fabales; family Fabaceae; genus Lathyrus; species Lathyrus tuberosus. The sequence goes on along the minus strand of JALAZF010000263.1, from coordinate 8,071,577 downwards.
GAAACGGATGTTTTGATAGGGCTCATTTTCTGTAAATTTCCCTCTTCGCTTTGCCCAAAGCGACAGAGTTTTGTTTTATAGGGCTGTAGTTTCAAGAATCGACTTGTTCATTAATAAAATAATGTCGTTCTGTAATTTCCGCATTTATTGTTGTTTTCTCTTTTTGCTTTTTCTCAGAAAATGGTAATCCTAAAAAACAATTCAATAATAAAAACATGCAGTAAAAAAATACACACTGCACACACTTTTGCATTCTCTCTATCTCTTCTAAACACGAATCATCACGTCATGCAGATTGCTTGTTTTAAACCCCGTTGAAACATATGATCCGATGCCTTCTCCCAACTTTGAGTTCCCGGTATTTGAGGCTGAAGAAGAAGTTGACAACAAAATTCCAGAAGAGATCTCTCGACTACTCAAACAAGAGGAAAGGTCCATTGAACCTCATAAAGAGCCGTTGGAAACGGTAAACTTGGGTTCAGAAAAAGAGAGAAAAGAAATCAGGATTGGGGCACTGCTCAGTCCAACTGCCAAAGAAAGTTTGATAAAGCTTCTCAAAGAGTTCCCCGATGTATTCGCTTGGTCCTATCAGGACATGCCAGGGTTAGATACCAGCATCGTGGAATATCACTTACCGTTAAGATCGGAATGTCCGCCAGTAAAGCAGAGGTTGAGACACACTCACCCAGACATGGCCATCAAAATCAAAGAGGAGGTACAGAAACAGATTGACGCAGGTTTCCTCGCCACATCAGAATATCCTCAATGGTTAGCCAACATCGTACCTGTTCCCAAAAAGGATGGAAAGGTCAGGATGTGTGTCGATTACAGAGATTTGAACAAGGCTAGTCCAAAGGACGACTTTCCTTTACCACACATTGACATGTTGGTAGACAGCACAACAAAGTTCAAAGTTTTCTCCTTCATGGATAGATTCTCGGGCTATAACCAGATCAAAATGGCGTCGAAAAACATGGAGAAAACTTCATTCATCACCCCATGGGGTACCTTTTGTTACAAGGTAATGCCGTTCGGTTTGAAGAACGCCGGGGCAACCTATCAAAGGGCCATGACTACTCTTTTTCATGACATGATACACAAAGAAATCGAGGTATATGTCGATGATATGATTGCAAAATCTAAGACAGAAGAGGAGCATGTGACCCACCTGTCAAAACTATTCGAGCGTCTGAGAAAATACAAACTCCGCTTGAATCCCAACAAATGCACCTTTGGTGTCCATTCAGGGAAACTTTTAGGGTTCATCGTCAGCCAGAAAGGAATTGAGGTTGATCCTGACAAGGTCAAGGCCATTCAAGAAATGCCTTCTCCGAAAACTGAAAAACAAGTCAGAGGATTCCTGGGACGTTTGAACTACATCTCCATATTCATATTCCTCATGACCGCGACATGTGCGCCGATCTTCAAATTACTCAAAAAGAACCAAGATTGCGTTTGGACAGAAGAGTGCCAAACCGCCTTCGACAATATTAAGAAATACCTGTTGAATCCTCCGATTCTATCACCTCCAGTGGAAGGAAGACCACTGATCATCTACCTCACAGTCTTGGAAGACTCAATGGGGTGTGTACTTGGCCAACAGGACGAAACCAAACAAAAAGAGTCTGCCATTTACTATCTGAGCAAGAAGTTCACCGACTGTGAAACTCGGTACACGATGCTCGAGAAAACTTACTGTGCTTTGGCTTGGGCAGCCAAACGTCTTCCCATTACATGATTTGTCACACTACTTGGTTGATCTCAGAAATGGATCCAATTAAGTATGTATTTGAAAAACCTGCTCTCATAGGAAGGATTGCCCGTTGGCAGATGTTGCTATCAGAATATGACATAGAGTACCACGCTCAGAAAGCCGTTAAAGGGAGTATTTTAGCCGATCATTAGGCTCATCAACCGATTGACGATCAGGAATCAGTCTGGTTTGACTTCCCAGACGAAGATGTCATGTATCTAAAAATGAAAGATTGCGATGAACCACTACCCAGTGAAGGGCCAGAACCAGATTCCCAGTGGGGACTTATCTTTGACGGAGCAGTTAATCATTATGGAAACGGAATTGGGGCAATAATTGTTACCCCTCAGGGTACCCACATTCCTTTCACTGCCAGACTTACGTTCAAATGTACGAACAACGAGGCCGAATACGAAGCTTGTATTATAGGTCTCGAGGAAGCGATTGATTTAAGGATCAAGAACTTGAACGTATATGGCGATTCAGCCCTAGTTATCAATTAGATAAAAGGAGATTGGAACACATACCAATCAGGACTGATTCCTTACAAAGATTACGCAAGAAGGTTGCTACCTTTCTTCAACAGAGTCGAGTTTCATCACATCCCTCGTGATGAGAATCACATGGCTGATGCATTAGCTACTCTCTCTTCCATGATTAGTGTAGGTCAATGGAATGACATACCTAAGATCGACATCATGCGCCTTGAATGACCCTCTTACGTCTTCACAATTGAAGCAGTCATAGACGGCAAACCTTGGTATCACGATATCAAATGCTTCCTTCAGAAACAAGAGTGTCCGCCTGGGGCATCCAGGAAAGACAGAAAAACCCTCAGAAGGCCGGATGGAAGTTTCTTTTTGAGCGGTGATACACTCAATAAGCGGAATTTCGACATGGGCTTGCTCCGATGCGTAGACAGACCAGAAGCAAACATGCTGATAAAAGAAATTCACGAAGGGTCCTTTGGCACTCATGCCAACGGACACACAATGGCGAGAAAAATTCTAAGGGCAGGGTACTACTAGTTGACCATGGAATCCGACTGCTACAAGTACATAAGGAGGTGTCACAAGTGTCAGACATACTCCGACAAAATTCATGTACCGTCAGCGCATCTCAAAGTTCTTTCTTCCCCATGGTCTTTTTCCATATGGGGAATCGACATGATTGGCTTGATTGAGTCCAAAGCTACAAACAGACATCGGTTCATCATGGTAGCCATTGATTACTTCACCAAATGGGTCGAAGCAGCATCGTACGCCAATGTAACCCGACAAGTGGTGGTCTGATTTATCAAAAACAATATCATCTGCCGTTATGGTGTTTCGAGCCAGATCATTACTGATAATGGATCTAACTTGAACAATAAGATGATGAAATAGTTGTGCGCAGAATTCAAGATCGAACACCATAACTCATCTCCCTACCGACCCAAGATGAACGGAGCGGTAGAAGCGGCTAACAAGAACATCAAGAAGATTGTTCAAAAGATGGTTGTAACCTACAAAGATTGGCACGAGATGTTACCCTTTGCTCTTCACGGTTATCGCACATTTGTCCGCACTTCAACAGGGGCAACCCTTTTCTCTTTAGTATATGGCATGGAACCAGTGCTCCCCATAGAAGTAGAGATCCCATCAATCAGGGTATTGATGGAAGCTAAGCTCACCGAAGCTGAGTGGTGTCAAAGTCGAAATGACGAACTGAATCTGATCGAAGAAAAACGGATAATGGCACTATGCCACGGTCAGTTGTATCAACAAAGAATGAAGAGGGCGTTCGACAAAAAGGTTCGACCCCGTGTCTTCAAGAAAGGAGACCTTGTGCTCAAGAAGATACAATCATTTCTCACCGATTCTCGGGGCAAATGGACTCCGAATTATGACGGCCCCTATGTGGTCAAGAAAGCTTTCTCAGGCAGTGCCTTGAGACTTGCAACCATGTACGGAGAGGAATTTGACTACCCCACAAATGTTGATGTAGTCAAGAAATACTTCGCCTAAAAAAAACGTCTCGGTGGATTGAAAACCCGAAAGGGCGGTCCAGGCAAAAGTTAGAAACAAAATAAATAAAAAATCATCCCGGTGGATTGGAAACATCACAGTACAATCCAGGCAAAAGTTAGGGATAATGGCAAGTAACTATGTTCAACAGAGGCAAGTCCCTCAGCAGCAGTTACACCATCCATCGGAGGAAAACTCCAGTCAAGGTCATCTTCAACAAGAAGCTCAGGATGTCCCGAATTCAAAGTTGGTAGAAGGATAGTGGTCGTTATGTTTCAACGTAGCCCTTTTCCCTGTAAATTACCATTTTCTAACTTTGTAGATAATCTTTGGAATCACGCGTTTGGCTGATCTCCATCTTATCAATAAAATTTGAGCCCTTGTGCTTTTGTTTGTAATTCTCATTTGTTTTAGCTTTACAGAACGACATTTTAAATATGATTAACGATTCTTGAAATAAAACAAAAATGAATTTACTTGTAAAACTTTTTCTGCTTTAAAATAAAGATGGCAATTTTTTTTTACTGTTAAACATCAAAAGAACATCAACCGCTTCTCCAGAAGTAAGCGAACTTCAAAGTGCAGAATCAAAGTATTCCTTCTAACCCAGTACGCCTGACAGAAGGGAACAACTGTGTCAGAGACCTTGTTTCGTCTGACACGCCTCGGCCGAGTTCTCATCTCCTAACCGACCAACATAGTTCCCCGCGAGGACTACTTCTCCTAAGCAAGGTAGAATCGCTACTTTTGGACCAACGATACTTCTTCGCCCCGTGATGGCCGAGTATCCAGTTGTGTTCATCTGTCACCTTGTATGTCGCGTCAGTTTTGTCAGCATATACATACATACATCATGCATTTGATTTGCATTCACATTCATATTGCATCGCTATCACTCTAGTCGGTCTTGTCCCCTATTGATAACAGTTTTCTCAATCGAGTTGTTAGTTTTTTTCCTCGTCAAGAAATGTTGCGTCTGAACAATCTCTCTCCTCCAGTTTATTTCTGGCATGAAGTTGGCTCCTCGACCACTTTGATAACTTGAACCTCTAAAAAACCAGAGAGCCCTCGGTCAACATCACTCTTAGCCATTGAAGATGATATCCTTGCTTTCCCGGATTAAGGAAAATCCCGAGAGAAAGCCTCCTAATCAGAGATTCGGTGGTACAACAGTTTTTCTCCGAAAAAACCACTAATGAAAAGGTCATCGGCACCTTAAATTGGATCCCATCATATGGCATTTCTCCGGGAAGATCCCGAGAAAAGTATGATGTAAGACCCCAAACGAAGGCAGTCTTTCAGGAGACTCGTCTTCCCCAGTAGAAACAAATGGCGTCTCCAACAGAGAAGTTTGTGTACCTCTACAATTCAGACGAATGGGTTCCCCAGCATGTCTAACATCAAAACTTTTTCCGTCAAATGGCATCTCCCCGGGAAAATTCGGCGAGAAGTTTGAAGGAAAACCGCTACGAATAGCATCTCTTGTCAATAAAGTTTATTGACAAAAGAAACTGAGACCAGTTCCTTGGTAGGATACCAGGATCGAGGGGAAGTTTATTCCAGAAACTAAGACCAGTTCCTTGGTAGGAAACCAGGATCGAGGGGAAGTTTACTTCAGAAACTAAGACCAGTTCCTTGGTAGGAAACCAGGAACGAGGGGAAGTTCATTTCAAAAGAAAACTGAGACCAGTTCCTTGGCTGAGGACTAGGATCGAGGGGAGGTTTTACCTTTTCTAAGCATTATTGCTTAGAAAAAGAAGATGAGTGCACAAGCTGCCATTCATAACCACCATCAAAATTTCGGGTATTCCGATATTTAATACTCTTGCACCCCGAATGCCCGAATACCTTCGTCATTCAAACCTTCGTGTCCAAGAAGATTAAATAGGGGCATCTGTCATACCCCAAATTTTGACCACTAAGATTTCCCATCATTGTGCAAATCATCATCACAATATGGATGAACCATCATACTTCATCAGTCTCCCCAAAGATGGGTGAGTATTCACTACTATCAAAATTAGGGTTTCAAGCCCTCTCAGAGTTCTTAGACAAAGGATCAATCAAGAATTGACATGATCTTCAACTTGTATAACCTCCCAAACATCCACAATGGATCAAGAGGACTCCCACTTCAAGGAATAAGCACAAGGTTGCTCCCTTCTAGGTGGATCAAGCTTCAAGATCGCCAGTGTCACCAAATTAGGGTTTTGATCGACCAGGGCCTCCAGATGGAAATTTTCATCTGGGCATGAGCCAATGATTCAAAACATAACCTAATATACTTCGTGGAACCTCATGGACCCAATCATCAAGTCAATTTGACCTCAGGGGATGCATACATCAAAAATCAGGAATTAGGGTTTCTTGACCTAATTCACCCCTAAGTTGACTTTTGGGATAAATCATGAACCAAGACCTCAAGACATGATTTGAGGGTCTCTAATATACCATATTGATCCATGTGGAACAATGGATTGATCCAAGAAGCTTGAGCAACAAGTTTCAATTTTATCTGAACCACAGTTAGGGTTTCGCGAGAAAAGTCAACTGTAACATTGACTTTTGACCAGGACATGCTCCCAAACCCTAAGACATGATTCAATATACCCTATAACACCCATGGAACATGTCCATCAAGTTTGATTTAGGTCAAGGACATGATTTCCTGAAGGATTGCACAATTTGGAATTCATCTGATAAAAAGTCAACTGTGCACAAAAGTCAACTTTGACTTTTTGAGATTTTTCACAAAAATGGATTTTTAACCCTAAAATGATGTTAATGTATGATTTGAATCATCATTCATCAAGAAAAATCAAAGAAAGTGGGATAACTTGTAAAAAGGGTAACCATAAAAACTTAGAAAATTTTCTAAGTTATGAAATAAAGTGACAAAGGTACCAACTTTGGAGGATCATAACTCCTAAACCACAAAGCCATTCTTCCCCATCCAAAGCTTGATTTGTAGATCTCATTGCCCTCTACAAAAGCTTCATACTGACCTATGTCCAAATTCCTCATGGATTTTGAGTTATGGGGTGATCAAAATCAAGAAAAGTCACTTTGTTCCAACACTTAGTGAAATTTTCACTAAGTCAGAATCTGCCTTACTTTTTTCCAAATGTAGGGGGGTTTTTCACTTGGATCCAAAAGGTTTCAAAACCAAATATGATCAAACAGTTGTTGTATCATATAAGGGCTTTCCAAAATGGCCAAGAACATCACCAAATTCAATTTGGGCCATGAGATATGACATTGGCAAGTTGCCTTGTTGAAATCTGCCAAGGCAAGGCAGAATTTTGCACTTTTGCTCGATTTACCAAAATCAGCCAATTTCAAGCCTTGTCATCACTTTGGACACATCTGAGGATTGAATCTAAAGGGGACAATCACTTAGCCAAGCCTCCAAAGTCCTTGGAACAAGAAATAGCATGCTAAACCTAGAATTGCCCAAAATAGGGACAAGACTCCAATTTTGGATTGGAGCATTCAATGGAAGCACCAAGGTGGCATGGACTGAGCCATTAGCAATTGAATTCAGTCAAGACTTATCCAAGACCAAGGTGTAATACCCCAAAATTTGCTCTCTCTTTTGTCATCATAGCATAGCATTATCACATATCATATCATATCCATCTCATTAGCATTGCATTGCATCTTCAACATAGAAAAATGAAGCATAGCATCCCTCTTACCATCAAGGCATGTGATCAGGTGAAAGATGGACAATCAAGGAATCATTCAAGGCACAAAAGGTCAAACAAGTTGCCTCAAGGCAAGCCAAGAGGTCTTTCATGTCTCATACTATCTCAATTGATCACCCAAAACCTCAAGAAAGTGAGACTCAATAGGAGATTGAAGCATTACATCCTTCACTAAGCAAGAGGTCCAAAAAACTGAAGAAAAACCCTCAAAAGAGATAGCTTATTGGTTCAAAGTCACCCTCAAGTGGCATATCTCATCATCCTTTAAGAGGATATACAACATACTCAGAGGAATTTGGATTTGGAAGATGTGCAATTTCCTCCTAACCAGAAGGGTATCAAAACTAGGGTTTCCAATTAAATCAAGTCATCTCTGATTTTTTGGACAAAACTTGATGTCATGGTATTCTACATGTCCTTAAGTGTATGTGTGTGGAAAATTGCCTCTCAATTGGTTTTAGAAGTGGTTCAATTGGAAGAAAGATAAAAAATCAGGAAAATTGGTGCTAAGTCAAAATAATCAGAGGAAAAAGTCAACTCTTGACTTTTTGAGGCCAAATTCATGAAATTCATGTTATATGTAACCAATGTACAAAATTTGATCAAGAAATTCCAAAAGGATCATGAAAAATCAAGATTTGAAAAGTTGCCATTTTTGAAAGAAGTAGGGTTACTAAATAAGGAAAGTTTTGGCCATTTTGCACCAGACTTTGAACCAAGGCCATTCAAAATTGAGACATCAAATGAAAATTCCACTTGGCCACAACAAAAGATCTTGTTTTAAGCTTCAAATCCATGTGTAGAACATTTCCATTGGATAAAAATTGAGTGAGATATGATTGATCAAAGTTTGAGCAAAGTAGGTCCAAAATCAGGTCATGACCAAGGATTCCCAGGCCTACGCGCCATCATTTTTACAAACAGGTGGTGTGCCAAATGTTCACCCATTTTTCTCATGGTTAGAGTCTTCATATGGAAAACTTGTCAACATCAAAATTGTTCCTTGCAATGCCCCCTTCAATGTTCATGTTGGACAAAATTTCATTTGGTCAAGTTATGAGGGAGTTATATTGGTCTCAAGATAGGGTGATTATGCTGAAAGTCCATGCGCCATGTTGCCATTCCAACCAACCGTTTGCCTCGCCCATGACCAGTGCCAAACCTTTGTGTTCCAATCCATTTTCCAACCTCTTCCAAGCCTCAATTCCATCCAATTCTCACACCAATATTGTTCTCCCATATTCCCTCTTTCCAATGACTCCAAAAAACTCATCAAATTATCCATTGATTAGAGAGAAAATCATCACCAAATCACCATGTTTGCATTGGTTCCAAACTATCATAAAAATCAGAAAAAACAAATGTTGTTGATGTTGTTATTACAAAGCTTGCACGTGCATTATTCATACCACCCATTCATTGCCTTTTTAAACCAAACACACATCCCATTCACCATACCACGTGCTTCATGATACATGAGAATGGAAAGAACAAGCTTGCTGAACAAGTTTCTATGCTACACTAGCTGTGCCACCTCAAGTTCACTCTCATCTCCACCATAGCTCACTATGAACCACCATCACCATAACACAACCATTGTTAACTCGTCCTCTAACTAACTTGACTCAGTTAGTTAGGATGGACTCACCTAAACCATCATGACTCAGTTAATCAACTCAGGTTAACCATAGTTAAACCAAATTATAAATAGAAACCTCACTCTCAAAATTCATTTTCAACTCATTTTTTTCCACATTCACTTCAGAATCTCTCTCTTCTTCTCTCTCAATCTCTCACCATTGCAACTGGTTTTGAACTGCATTTTGCTCAGTTTCTCTCCAAAACTCTCTCTTCTTCTCTCTCAAGCTCTCAACATTGCCACTGGTTTTGAAGCTTCGATTTCAACTTCTCTCCACTGAATCATCATCAACAACTTCATTTAAGCCTTTATTTGGCCAAGAGTGAATCAAAAGCAGCTTGGAACCTCTGGTTTTCTGAAGAACATCTCAAGGTCACAAATCTTCAGGTACGAATTTCAGCCATTATAGACATGCTTTGAAGATGTTATCAGGTTCTTGAAGCTTCTTATAAGCTCAAGAACTTGTCTGGCTAGTTGATAGGCCTTTAGAGGCATAGTTGAAAAGTTAGGGCAAAACTTCTTCTGTTCGATTCTCTTATTTCATGATTCTTTTGTGCATTTTATCACTGGATCCATGTTCCTCATCACTTCAGCTTTCCAATGATGTATATTTTGTGCATTTGTGCTTGACTGCATATCATTGTCACCGGAGGTTGGCCGGAGAAGATGACCGGAGGTCATCTCCGGTCGGTGGTCTGAACTGCTAGGGTTTTATTCAGGTTTTAATCGTGACCGTTGGATGATCATGATCTGATGGCTATAATTATGCCAGCACATTAAAATAAGCATGCTTCTCACGTGCTCAACTCTGATTTCATTTTAAACAATGTGTGGTGCAGTGCATGGCAGTGAGTGTGTGCCTTCACGCGTGTGCATTGGATTTGTTTACTTTGACTGTTATGTTGACTGGACTTGATCCAATGGTGTGTATTGTTTGACTTTATTTTGACTGAGAGTGCACAATTGATAGTGTGGATTGCGCGTACATGGACCTTGGGTCATTGATTTTTACACCTCCCTTTTTAAGGCCCAAGCAATTTTGAACTGATTGTTTACTATGTATATACCCCCTCTCTCATTTCAATTTCTTTTTATTTTTCTTTTATATGCACGTTTCATTTCTAATTTTAAAAATACCAAAACAACATCATAAAATTCTGGAAATATTCATGAGTGTTATCAAGACATTTAGGAAATTTTTGATATTTTTATTTCATGGTTTTATGACATTTTTACCCCTGTTTTATAATTTTCTTTGAATTTCCATTTGTATGCATTCTAAGTATGATACATGAATTTGTGGAATTTTGTTCTTGCTCATTACAAACTGTTTTGACTTGATTTTTTTTGTATTGATTCCCTAATACATTGAAACATGTTAGATGATTTTTTTTTTTTAGGTCATTTTATGACATGTTTTGATGCCTATCTTTACACCACTTTGCATGATGTTTCAACTTGACCTAAATGCATTATTTGAAGTCATTTTGCTTTGAATTTTGACATGCTATCTTGATGAATGATTTACTTCTGACTTAAGCATCCTAATACCATGCTTTCATAATTTTCATAAGTTCATTTGATTTTTGTTTGATGCATTACATTTGAAGCATGATGCATGTCATATCATTCTAACTTTGGTGTATGTTTGCATGGATTCTTTTGTGCATATTTGTATGAGCATTTGCATATTTTAAGAGCATATTCATGTGGTATTATAGGTCCTTAATACACATTATAGGTAATATTTACATGTTCATTTCAACTTGAACTTTGTGCATCCTTAACATGTATCATTTGCACTTTCCTTTTGAATGTTCACTTCACTTCTTCTTCTATTACTTCTTGAATGTCTTGATTGTTGATTCATGAATACTTTGAGATGTTCATAAACCATTTTTCATTTAGTTTCAATTCTGATTGTTGGTTTACATGTTCCATTTATGCATGTTCTTTTCATTTCTTTTCATCTTTCATCTATCCTTTCTTGTGATAACATGTTTAAATGTTATGGATGATGATTGTTGCTTATTCATTTGAACTTGTATGGTGATATTCACTTGTTGTCAATATGATTCACATTCTGGTTGTGATGTTAATATTTGATTCTTCATTTTAATCTTTTGAACTTTAATGTGCATTAAGTGTTTCTTTTTGCTTCCAATACATGTTTCCATGTTTACTAACCATGTAGGGGCTTTGGTAAGTTGAATTGAGTGTGGATAAGGAATCCACATTCAAACCTCTTTCCTTTCATCTTTTACAATTCAATCTTGTGTTTTGTTAAAGTACTTATGTGCTTTCTTTGATTAACTCATTACTTTCCCTTTTGAGTTACAATTCATCTTCTACTTTAGAAGTGAATTGTTTAACTCATTCCTTCTTTAGACTTTAGGCTTTACAACCTCACAAACCTTTAGGATCACTCCCTTAACTAATCAATTAGGATTGAGTCTTAGTTCACATAGATTCTTACCTTTTTTGCCCATTTGAGTCTTTCATCTTCTCATCTCAAAGAAAATTCAAAATATCTAATAAAGGTAGACATTTAGTGCATTTAGGCCTTTCATATAAAGAAAAGATTATAAGGGGTCTTCTCTTATAATCTTAGAATGTGTATCATAGGGCCCATCTTGGGTCAATGTGTTAAACATTTGATCTTGTATGAGGGACTTAAATGCAATACTTGTTGAAGACACAAACTAAAAAAAACACTTCTTCATTTCATAATCAACAAAAACACTTAATAAATACAAGTATGCTAGTGTGTTTGAACCTTGATAATTGGAACTAAGTGTGAGGGTCTTCTTCACCCTTAGTGTACATTCTTATTCATTCCATCTTGGAATGTGAGGATGTATACATTCCAATGACTAAGATTTTGATACACTATCATATGCAAACAAATGAAAAAAAACTTCTAAAAGACAAAAACAAACAATAACGTCTTTCCTTCGGGAATTCTTTTCTCATCTCACTCATTCTCAACGTACGAGTGTGCTTCTTCTCGTTCTCTTGCAAGACGGTAACGCACTCGGACCAGCGAGCCTGCAACACCTGAGCTAGAACGTTAGCCGTTCCTTAAAACACACAAACAATCCATCCCTCGTTGAGGGGAACTACGTCGCTCTGATTCTCATGTTCCCGATGAGATACGTAGGCAGTGGGGTAGGGCCCATTCGAGCACTTCTTTTATTTTCCCTACATTTGTTTCTCTTTCTCTCTCCTTTCCTTTTCCATTTCTCCAGCTAGCAGTTCCTTTTCCAGCATCTTTTCCTTACACCCTTTGATTGAAACAAGCAAGCGTGGATCCCATCGGGTACGATGGACGTGAGGGGGTGCTAATACCTTCCTCTCGCGTAACCGACTCCCGAATCCAGTTCTCTTGGTCGCAAGACCATGCTCTTTCCTTTCCCTCAGGTTTACGCAGTGTTTTCTTTCCCTCTCGTGGGATAAATACACATTGCTGGCGACTCTGTTTCGGTGCCACTTTCGCGTTTGTACTTGGATGAAAATCCCGGGAGCGACAGCTGGGGACAGGTTGACCTATTGCTGGTCCATCCTAAGCGAGTCAATCCTAGCGCTTGTTTGCTTTTCTTTCATTGGGTGTTTACTGTTATCTTGTATTTTCTGTTTACTGTATTTTATTGCTTGTACCATATTTACAGCATGTTAGCATTTACATTTCATATATTATACTGTGTTGCACTATTCTGTCTGTTTGGCGGGATGGGATTTCTGAGAGATGAGCCCATTACCAAGGCTCGAGTGCATACTTAGATTTAGAGTGGAGAGTAGTGGGACCTACATACCTGTCATACCCCAAATTTTGACCACTAAGATTTCCCATCATTGTGCAAATCATCATCACAATATGGAAGAACCATCATACTTCATCAGTCTCCCCAAAGATGGGTGAGCATCCACTACAATCAAAATTAGGGTTTCAAGCCCTCTCTGAGTGCTTAGACAAAGGATCAATCAAGGAATGACTTGATCTTCAACTTGTCTAACCTCTCAAGCATCCACAAAGGATCAAAAGGACTCCCACTCCAAGGATTAAGCACAAGGATGCTCCCTTCTAGGTGGATCAGGCCTCAAGATCGACAGTGTCACCAAATTAGGGTTTTGGTCGACCAGGGCCTCCAGATGGAAATTTTTCATCTGGGCATGAGCCAATGATCCAAAACACAACCTAATGTACTCCATGGAACCTCATGGACCCATTCATCAAGTCAATTTTGCCTCAGGGGTTGCACTCATAAAAAATCAGGAATTAGGGTTTCTTGACCTAATTCACCCCTAAGTTGACTTTTGGGACAAATCATGAACCAAGACCTCAAGAGAGGGTTTGAGGGTCTCTAATGAACTATATTGATCCATTTGGAACAATGGATTAATCCAAGAAGCTTGAGCAACAAGTCTCAATTTCATCTACACAACAATTAGGGTTTTAAGGAAAAAGTCAACTGTAACTTTGACTTTTGACCAGGACATGCTTCCAAGCCCTAAGACATGATTCAATATTCCCTATGACACCCATGGAACATGTCCATCAAGTTTGATTTAGGTCAAGGACATGATATCCTGAAGAATTGCACAGTTTGGAATTCATCTGATAAAAAGTCAACTGTGCACAAAAGTCAACTTTGACTTTTTGAGATTTTTCACCAAAATGGTTTTTTAACCCTAAAATGATGTTAATGTATGATTTGAATCATCATTCATCAAGAAAAATCAAGAAAAGTTGGATAACTTGTAAAAGGGGTAACCATAAAAACTTAGAAAATTTTCTAAGTTAAAAATAAAGTGACAAGGGCACCAACTTTGAAGGATCATAACTCCTAAACCACAAAGCCATTTTTTTCATCCAAAGATGCATTTGTAGCCCTCATTACCCTATACAAAAACTTCAACTAGACCTAAGTCTAATTCATTAAGGATTTGGAGTTATGGGATGATCAAAATGGCTGAAAAGTGAAAATGTCACTTTTTCCAACACTTAGTGAAATTTTCACTAAGTCAGAATCTGCCTTCACTTTTTGCCAAATGTAGGGGGATTTTTCACTTGGATTCAAAAGAGATCAAAACCAAACATGTTCAAATAGTTGTTATATCATGTAAGGGCTTTCCAAAATGGTCAAGAACATTACCAAATTCAACTTACACCATGAGTTATGACATTGGAAAGTTGCCTTGCTGAAATCTGTCAAAGGCAAGGCAGAATTTGCAACTTTGCTCGATTTACCAAAATCAGCCAAATTCAAATGCTCCTATCTACTTGGACACCTCAGAGGATTGAATCTAAAGGGGACAATCACTGAGCCAAGCCTCCAAAGTCCATGGAACAAGAAATAGCATGTTGAACCTAGAATGGCCAAAATAGGGACAAGACTCCAAATTTGCCATTCACTATTCCTTGCAAAACAAACTTGCTCTACTATAAATAGAGCTCAATTGTGATCAGTTTGAGTACACCAAATCCATCTAACAGATGCTTTCCTCAAAATCTCTTTCTCTTGGCAAAAATGCCTTTCTTAGCAAGGTAGCTATCGGGTTTTGAGTTTGAGAGCTTTTCCAATCAAGCCAATCACTCACACACCTCACATACATCATATAGAAGTGATCCAAACACTCACATAACATCTGGAACACAGATTTCACAAAATCACCAGCTGGTTGCTCAAACTTTCAATTAAGTTGCAGCTGAGGTACCACAAATCGTTCCAGCCATTTTCAATCAAGTCCAGGCATTCAAACACACTCCATAGGGTGTAAGGAAGCTGTTCAGATCATCACCACTCATCTGTAACACCTCCAAATCAAAAATCACATTGCACTTGCTGTCACGGCTTAGAGGTAAGCATACACTTGGTCATCTCTCAATCTATGCATATTTCTTCGCACAATAATTTGGCCATATGTTCATAATCATGTATGGAATGTTTTCCCTCAATTAATTGCATTGTTTGAATCATGTATCAAAAATCCTAGCCTTCATGCAGAAATTAGGGTTCTTGAGGTTTCTTCGTGATTTCATGTTTTATGTTTAATTTAAATGAAATTAAGTGTTATAAACATGATCGTGAGGTTGAGACGCGCATAATGATATATGGATTACATGATATGATTAAGTATTCAGTGAGATTGGATGGAAAACGCAAATCAGCCAAACCCAGAACACGCGTGTGTTCTTCAGCTTGTTCTTGACGCCTTTTTTCCAAATTCAAATATTTGAATTTTGTGATTTTGTTTAATTGATTCAAAAATTAATTTCTCTCTGAGTTTTAATGATTTTGAGTTGATTCTTTTTTTGATAATTCACAAAAATGTTGAAATATTTTATTTTATCAAAAAATCCCAAAAATATTATTTATTTCATATAATTGATATTTTTACAAAGAATTAATATTTTAATTGTTTTTGACATTTTAAATATTTTTTCCACATTGATTTTGCAACTTTTAATGCTTTCTAATTTTTTTGTAGGTCAATACTTAATTTTTGAAGCATTAATCCAAGATCACAATTTGTTTTTCATATGTTAAACAATTTTGATCATTTTAATTGAATTTTTATTCAATTAAATACATTTTTGAAAACAAATTAGGGTTTTTGGATTAATTCAACCCTCATAAATCATTTTCAAAACACTTTGGGCCTCTAATAGAGTGTAAGACCCAATTCTTTTTTTGACAAAATCATTTTTGGGCCTCACATATTGTATAAGTCCTGATACCGTCAAAAACAAACAGTGCGATCGTCGCCTTTTGAAAAATAACCTTGGGCCTCTCCTCGAGCTATAAGACCCATTCAAAACTTTTGGGCCTCTAATAGAGTGTAAGACCCAACCCCCTTTTAACCAAAACCATTTTGGGCCGCACTTATTGTATAAGTCCCTCTGCGTTAAAAGAAAACCTCGGCGCGATCGCCATTTTAGACGGAAAAATTAATTGGGCCTACCCTCGTGTTATAAGCCCCACTCTTTTTCTTTAAACTTTTTGGGCCTCTTGAAAGAGTGTAAGACCCATCCCTTTGTACAGAAAAAACATTTTGGGCCTCAGTCACTTGTATAAGTCCCTCTGTACAAATTCAAACAGTGCGCTCACTGATAAAACCCTGGGCCTCTCCTTGACCTGTAAGCCCCAAATCTTTCTTTTTCAAAGGACTTTCTCCTTTGATTTTGAACATACTGTTGTTTTCAATCTTTCTTTGTTGAACAACTAACCAAACAGCATGGAAACTCTATAACCGAGTAAATGGTTATTGCTTTCATTTACCGCTTTCATATACATATAACTGTATTGTGGGGCTATTTCACTGTAAGTCTTCTTTCATAAACTCATATCAACTGTGTAATAATAGTATAGATATTTCGAGTTTCCCCGGCAACTACGTCTAGAACTAGGTGACGCCGTTTCGTTTGTTCATAGAAATAGACAACTAGATCCCCAATAGGATCACCAGATACAATCTTCTCTTCGGCTGTCCTCATTAGGAATTGTCAAGAAACTCTATTCCCAGAGATGAATGTATTCTCCGTGAATGGCATCTTTGAGTTTCTTCCAAATTCTCGAACTTTCCTGGCTTGATCTATTCCTCGTGAATAGCCTGTCTTGAATTTCTCGGGGTTTGGGGACCCACGGGCTTCTTAAAAGCATCGGCCTCCTCTTAGGCATCGTACAAGGACCCACAGGCTTCCTAAAAGCAACCCCGCCTCTTCTTGGGCTTAGTACAAGGACCCTACGGCTTCTTAGAAGTATTCGCACCTCCTCTTAGGCTTCGTATAATGATTTATTCCTCCGGGAATGATAGCCTTCTCTTGGGCTTCGTATAAGGACCCGTCGGCTTCTTAAAAGTTTCCCGCCTCCTCTTGGGCTTCGTACAAATTGTCCCGACGACCTCCTAGAGGTAGAGGAACAGAACTTAGTCATCTTCATAGAAAAGTCCTTTCATAGAGTCTACTACTGTTTCTTAAAGCATAGTACAAGAGATAAAACTCTAGACTTGGACAGTCTAATCTCCTTGAGTCTCAAAGACATTCTCAAGCACTCTTCAAAAATAGGAAGAAAACCCGTAGACTCGGACAGTCTCAATACCCTTCAAATTTCTCGATTCCTTAAAGAACAGGAATAACCCGAATCCTTGAATCAAATCCATGAGTACATTGTTACTCATATAAGAACTGATTTTCTCTTTAAAATCAGTATACTGGACCTGTCACTCAACTGAAACAGTAACCATAGCCTCTCTCCCGGGCTTTGTACGAGACACATAAGAGACTCCCTCGTTGAGTCAATCACCCTTTCGCCTCCATCTCGGGCTTTATACGAGATACAAAAGGGTTCTTCCTGAGCCAAACGAATTTCCGCCTCCATCTCGGGCTTCATACGAGATACCAAAAGATTCCCTCGTTGAGTCAAAACCTTTTGGCCTCTCTCTCGGGCTTTGTACGAGACACATATTAGCCTCCTCTTAGGCTTTATATAAGAAAACCACTGGTTAATCCAATTAACCTTTTAGCATCAAAACTGTGCCTCGTTCACAGTATACAAACATCAACAACTCCTTCCCTTTCATCTAATTGCTGTAAGCGGCAAGCCTCTGGATCATCTACATCCATGCCACTGTCCCTCTTTTAGCATGAGAAATTCCTAAGGAAAGATGGCATTACTCTACACTGAGTTAAAGTCTTCTCCTTCAGGTTAAAACCCCCTATAAAAGGAAATTATGGCATTGCTAGGATCCGCGTATCCCGGTTAAAGTAATCCTCCCTTTATAACCAGTCACCCAACAGTTGTGACAAAAAGACCTCTTTAGAGATGACAATTTCTCTCTAAAGTCAAACCCTTTTAGCTTTATATCTTGGGCTTTGAACAAGATACAAATAGACTCTTTAGCTTCATATCTTGGGCTTTGAACAAGATACAAATCACCTTTCGCTTCACGTCTTGGGCTTTGAACAAGACACCAAAACACCCATTTCCTCCCATAGAATAGGAGGAACTACAAACGCTCTGATTTCCCTGTTTCGGTAAACGGGAATACGTAGGCATAAGATTGAAAGAAAAATCTTAGCAAGCACACTAAACAAAAAAAAATCCCATATCTCCATCAATCAAAAGCAGTAATTCAAAGCATCAGTCCTAACATCCTAATCCTTGTTCCCCGCCAGAAACCTTCTGTCTAAATAACACAAGAAAGGCCCCCCCACATTGATAACATTCGTAACCTAACAGACCGCTGTTTAAACTCAGTATGCAAAGCAGGGTTAATTGGAGACATCTATTTCCCTTCCTTATTCAACTCACAATAGGATAAAAAATGAATCGACCTGTAGTTTAAGCTCAACCGCAGAGAGCGACCAGCGCTTAAGAACCGCGTCCAAAATCGCTCGCTACAGAAAAATGGCGCCCACCGTGGGGCCCGTCTTTCTTTTTCCTTTTTCCTTCTCTTCACTTATGTGAAAACCACAGATTGGGGCTTCCGCCGGGGAACCCATTTTCTGTCAGGAACATAGGATTCATAGCTTTAAAGGTCTAGGATGTTTAGGAAAAATATATATACTGCTTTTCCTAATTGCTATACATGTATATTTTTCTGCTAATGGGAATGCGGGTGATGCCGTATGTGGAAAGATTGAGTATACACTTAAGATAAGTGATGGCGACGGGGTCGACCATCAACCTCAATGGAGGCTGACCAACGCAACCCATTCTCTCACCTAGACAATGGGCCGGTTGTTAAGTCTGAGAAGCTGAGGAGCCAAACCTTTTCGTAGTGCGGAAACTATCGAAAATAGTTGTTACGCGATACTACCCTCATTTGAGGCTGGTGATCTATTCTCGGTGAATGGCACTTACTCTAAGATCGCTCTACAACTCGTTGGCGATCCGCTTGTTGTTTTGCTTTCCTGGGAGGAGCTGATGATAATGAGTACAGGTACAAAAATCACCCTAGTATAAACCTTTGGGGGATGGGTAAGGCCTTGACTTCATGACAACGACCCTTTGACCCCATGTTTTTTCTATGTTTTTGTGTGCTGCATTCATGCATTCATTTAAAAAACATTAAAACATTCAAAAAATCTTCTCTTCTAGTCTCTCGGTTTTTCAAAATAAACTAAGACTGTGATTGCAAATATCAGAGAAAAGGATTGCACTAATGGATTTCGGTAGAAGGAGAACTCATAGTTATACCTTCAAGGTTCCAAAGCTAGAGGATTTGAGAAGGTTAGCGAGGATGATCACTAACCCAGAGGCTTTCAGAGCCAAGCACGGAGGTTTGCTACCGCTGTTAAGAGTCCATGTGATTGAGGGAATCATGGATGCGCTCATTCAGTTTTATGATCCAGTTTATCACTGTTTCACATTCCCGGATTACCAGCTCGCACCAACGTTGGAGGAGTATTCTCATCTGATTGATCTACATATCACCGATCGAGCTCCATTTTCTGGACTGGAAGAAATTCCAAAGAATCAGACCATTGCGAGAGCAATTCATTTGGACGAGTCTAAGGTCAGGACTCACATAACCACTAGGGGTGGCATCCAAGGTTTGCCAGCCCAGTTCTTGACAAAGAAAGCCCTGTACTTTGCTAGTATAGGGAACGTCACTGCTTTTGAAAGCATCTTTGTCTTGCTCACCTACGGGTTATTTTTGTTTCCCAACATCAATAACTTCGTCGATATTAACTCCATTAAGGTTTTTCTTATTGGAAACCCTGTACCGACTTTGCTCGCAGATGCGTATCATTCTGTACACTTGGGAAATTTGTACAGCGGAGGGGAGATCACATGCTGTGTACCTCTGCTTTATAAATGGTTTATCTCTCACTTGCCCAAGTCTGCTGCTTTTTGGGATTGCAAGAGTGCCTTACGTTGGTCGCAGAAGATCATGTCTCTTACCAACTCTAATATAGATTGGTGTAATAGGATTTATGAGGGAATCAGAATCATTGACCGTTGTGGAAACTTCCCCAACGTACCCCTCATAGGAACTAAAGGAGGAATCAACTACCATCCGGTATTGGTTCGCCGTCAATTTGGATACCCGATGAGGCACATCCCACTGGGTGTTCATCTGGAAGATCTTTTCTTCAAGGAAGGAGAAAACGACAGAGCACTAAAAATGGAAATAGTGCACACTTGGAAACAGGTCCATAAGAAAGGACGAGAGTCTCTAGGAAAACCGGACTGTGTCTCGGTGGAGCCTTATCTCCATTGGGTACAAACTAGAGCTCTCAAGCTAAAGATGCCTTATCCTCGTTACGGAATTCTTCCGCCAAAGGAATCTATCATGTACTTCATGACTGAGACTGAAAAGCTTCAGGTTACTCTCAATAAAGTTCAACAGGAGAGAAGGTCTTGGAAGAACAAGTACCGAACCCTTGACGTAGAGTGCATCAAAATACAGCAATTACTGAAAGAGAAAGATGCTCTGATTGAAATTTTGGAGCAACATGCTGTAGAGAATCAAGATGACCAAAGGAATTTGCTCGCTCCTTTCACCTGGCAAAGGAATGACAACCCGACAACGGCCCAAGAGCCCCGGTCAAAGAAAAGGAAGATACCAGAATCAGCACCCGACTTCTCTTCAGAGAGGACTCGGGACCCATTAGCTTAGGTTTCTGTTTCTGCACTTTGTAATCTACTGTATTTCCATTTCTGTAATCCTTTGAATTCAATAAAAAGGGGTTTCCCCACTGTTTGATATTTACAATCTAATTGTCGAAGTTTATTTTGATTAAACCAAAAAAACAATTAATATAATTATTGCATTCATCATTCTCGCATCGCGTATTCTTCTTACCTACGAATCTCACGTTTGTGTCTCGGTTCTAGAGTCAAACTGGCTCATTCGTATAATACTCGGGCCAATCGTCAGAAAAAGATGGATGATCTTGAGGAAGAAAACAGAGAGTTGAAGGAAGAGATCGACGCTCTGAGAGAGGATATGAGAAAGCTTCGTAACGACATGCAAGCCATGGCAAAAGCTCAGCTACAAAGAACTGTGATCTCAGAGATCACCTCAACGCCCATAGTGGAGAAGTACGATCCTAGGTATCAAATACCGAAAGATCGTCCTTGGGGCATGCCTGTTAACTATATCCCGGAAGGATATGTTCCGCCGATCACTGAAGATCAGGGAATCACAACAGAAGCCGTTGGGCCTGAAGGTTACAAACTTCGGGAAAACGAAGATGCCAGGGGCATACTGAAGACTCCTGAAGGTTACAAACTTCGGGAGACGCCAAGACTCACTGCCGTAGTCATGGTACCACCCCCTGCGGTGCATGCTGTCCCGGAAGGGCAGATTCCACAGACACCTTCTGGTAAGAAGGAAACTATGTTTGACAGAATGGAGGAATTCCAGGAGCAGTTCTTGGAAATGCAGAAGGAGCTGCAAGCCATTCGCGGTCAGGATCTATTTGGAAAGGACGCCGCAGACCTCTGCTTGGTCCCAAATGTGAAAGTCCCGCACAAATTCCAAGTGCCCGACTTTGAAAAGTACAAGGGTAACTCTTGCCCTCAGAGCCATCTGGTGATGTACGCTCGGCGAATGTCAGCTCAGACGGAGAATCAGGACCTAATGATTCACTACTTCCAGGATAGTTTAACCGATGCCGCATTAAAATGGTACATGGGTTTAAACCGTGCCACGATCAGGACATTCAGAGATCTTGACACTGCCTTCGTCCAACAATACAAATACAATTTGGACATGGCACCTGACAGAGATCAACTCAGATCGATGTCGCAAAAGGACAAGGAAACCTTTAAGGAGTATGCTTAAAGGTGGCGTGAAATTGCCGCTCAAATTTGTCCACCTCTTGAGGAAAAAGAGATGACAAAGATCTTCTTAAAGACCTTAAGCTCATTCTACTATGACCGAATGGTTGCCAGTGCACCCAGTGATTTCACCGAGATGGTCGGCATGGGTGTATGTCTTGAGGAAGCCGTCCGAGAAGGACGTTTGGTAAAAGACACTGGATCGACGAGCGGTACTAAAAAATACGGTAGTGCTATCCCTAAGAAAAAAGAGCAAGATATTGGGAATATCTCTCTCGGAAAGCAAAGGCGTCGGTATCAACCAGTAGTAACTGTAACTCCTGCTATCAGCCCTGCGCCTATTCCTACATATCAACCTCAGGTTGCGCAGAGCCAACCTGATCAGCAAAGGACACAACAGCCTCTTCAGCAGGCTCGTCCTCCATATAACAATAACTGTACAACACGGCCACCAGGGTTTGATCCTATACCCGTGACGTACGCAGAGCTGTTTCCGTTACTACTGGCTAAGGGGCACATTCAGACTAAGTCTCCTCTTACAGTACCGAAAAATCCGCCTTTTTGGTTTAAGGTGGATCAGACATGCCCATATCATCAAGGAGGTTCAGGGCATAACATAGAGACTTGCCTCAATTTCAAGTCCGACGTGCAGAAACTTGTTAGAAGCGGGGTCTTATCCTTCAAGGATACAAATCCCAATGTTCTTACAAACCCGCTGCCTCAACATGAGAAGGCTGCAGTCAATTTGATAGAATGAGAGACTAACGATGTCTATCAAATTCACGATGTACTCTTGTTGAAGACCAATCTGGTGAAGATACATTGTAGACAGAGTGGATATGGCCGTGTGCCACCTCATAACTATCATCAGTGTGATATCTGCTCTAAAGATAACCAAGGATGTTCGGTAGTGCAATCAGCTCTACAGGAACAGATGGATCTCGGATGGATCCAAGAGCACCGAGTTCGTGGAGTTAACATGGTCTACACGAATTCCAACGTCATTCAGAACCACGATATCTGTGCAATGAATGTCAACTTGGTGGCAATGCACTCAAGGCAAAGCCAGTATCATAATCTGCCGCGACACGATTACAGTTCCTGTCTGACTTGCTCGGTAAACAAACAGGGATGCTCTTTCATACAGGAGGCCCTCCAGCGTCAGATGGATCTTGGATGGATCCAAGACTACCATGATAGGAACCCTTATCAAATCAACATGGTTCAGATCTTCGACATTCGCGTGATGAATACCAACCTGGTAGAGTTACATGCTGAACAGGTCCGACTCGGATTCTTAATATCACACGACTATCAAAGCTGTAAAGCGGGTTGCGAAAATAATCAGGGTTGTACCCTTGTCCAGGAAGCACTTCAGCACTTGTTAAATCATTGGTGGATGCCAATCTATATGGACGAAGATACTCAGCAAATTAGTATCAGTAACAGGAATCCTACTCGTCGTCAAAGTCAGGATGTCCGATCTGTGGAAGCTAACCTAGTGAGGTTACATTGTATTCAAAGTGGGCGTGGCCAGGTGCCACCACACAATTATGAATGTTGTGGCGTCTGTTCGGAAAGTAACCAAGGGTGTTACCTTGTAAGAGCAGCTCTTCAGGGTCAGGTCGATCGTGGAGAAATTCGTCCATATCCGGGTTCTGGACCCATCAACTGGACGCCGAATTACCTTGCTGAGCAAGTTGAGGATGTTGTCACGATCTCTGGTCATCACAGGACCAGGGATGTTTTTGCCATTATCCCTCTACTTGACGAATCTAAAGTTCCCAACCGGGAACGAATCGAGATTACTTATGATGGTCAGAAAAATCAGAAGGTTCCCATAGTCATCTATCTACCGGGACCACTACCGTATGAATCAACTAAGGCTATCCCTTACAAATACGGTGCAACAACAATTGAGAATGGAAAGGAAATTCCATTACCCTCCGTCGTGAACATTGCAGACATCAGTCGAGTAACACGGAGTGGTCGAATCTTCAACTGAGGAGTTGGAGAACTTAACAAAGAAAAGGAACTTCAGACGGAAGCTCCCGATCCACCAGTCGGTCAATCCAGTAATCCCGACCTCTCGAAAAACAATGATGAGATGCTGAAGCTCATCCAAAGGAGTGAATACAACATTGTCGATCAACTATTACAGACTCCTTCAAAGATGTCGGTATTATCGCTGTTACTCAGTTTAGAAGCCCACAGGGAGGCTCTACAGAAAGTCTTGGAGCAAGCCTTTGTGGAACAGGATGTAACAATCAGACAGTTCGATAGTATTGTCTCTAACATCACTTCCTGCAATAATTTGGGATTTAGTGATGAGGAATTACCCGAAGAGGGTCGCCGTCATAACATGGCGCTCAACATTACAGTTAACTGCCAGGACGATGCTTTAGGCAGCGTACTGGTAGACACAGGGTCAGCCCTGAATGTTATGCCGAATTCCACTTTGATGCAATTATCATTCAAAGGCCCTCCAATGAGAATCAGCAAGGTCGTCGTCAAAGCGTTCGACGGATCCAGAAAAACAGTTATCAAAGAAGTTGATCTTCCCATAACTATTGGTCCTCACACTTTCCAAGTCACTTTCCAGGTCATGGACATCCGGGCAACATACAGTTGTTTATTAGGAAGACCTTGGATACATCAAGCTGGAGAGGTTACTTCAACCCTCCACCAAAAGCTAAAGTTCGTCAAGAACGATCAACTTGTCACAGTCTGTGGAGAACAAGCCTTGCTTGTAAGTAACTTGTCATCGTCTACTGGTATAGAACCCGAGGAGGTTATTGGAACTCAGTTCCAAGCACTGTCGGTGAGCAAGAACAATCAGTTCAGAGGAGGAACCTCGATTTCCTCATACAATGATGCTATCAAAGCGGTCGAGAGTACCGATACAACCGGATGGGGACAACTTGTCATTCCCATTGACAATAAAACAAAGAAGGGTCTTGGTTTTTCTGCAACCTGTACTCGGACAGCTGCCAATGATGAAAGTCTTCATGCTCTTCAAAACTTCTTCCACAGTGGAGGTTTCCTTCACCCAGTGTCTCAAGCAGTACATGCTATCAATGAGGAAGATCCCTCTGACACAGATGAAGAATGGAAGTCCTACCTTAACAAGGACGGTTATATGTCTCAGGAAGAGGTGCCTACGCCTTTTTGCTTTCCTACAGAAAGTCCGAGATTTATACCAAGATCAGACGTCGAAATGATATACGGGGATTGTGATCCGGAAGGATGCCGTGCTCCGCCAAATTCATTAGAGGAAGACACTCTGATGAAAGACAATTTTGACTACAACTACTATGGCCCAATGGATGGCCTGCCAATGTGGCAGCCTTACCCAGGAAACTTGGGGCAAGAGAGTCAGCCGAACAATGAAAATCAGCTGACCGTCATTGAACAGAATACATGTGTCCCCACCATGTCATGGGATCAACACTCAGGTCATTCAGAAACTATTCAACATGAAGATGAATTCGCAACGTTTGCAGGACATGAATTCATCAACTATGCTTTTCCCGAGGTCAACGTCATCGAGAGGGATGACTCCTCCAGTTCGAAAGAAGTGTGGGACACCTTGGGACAACTGAGTGGAAAATACGACTATATGGTCAAGTACACCGCTCCCGAAAGCTCTCGTATCAGGCTCGAAGATATCCAGCCTACTGGATGGGGAGATACAGCTGAAAGCACAACTACAACGCAAAATGCAATAGAGGAATTCTCCTACGACAATTCTGCCTGGGAGACAGATTCCAATGATCCTGCTCTGCCAGAAATCAGCGTTATTTCTGAAGACAAATCAAAGAAGGTGCCAGACTTTGTGATTCACCGAGGAGTTCGCCGCCAATGGGTTGTCGTCGAGGTTCCGAAGGTCGTTCGCCAGTCAAAGTAATTGCCATCTTTAACCTTTCACCCTGCCCAGGTGAAACGGATGTTTTGATAGGGCTCGCTTTCTGTAAATATCCCTCTTCGCTTTGCCCGAAGCGATAGAGTTTTGTTTTATAGGGTTGTAGTTTCAAGATTCGACTTGTTCATTAATAAAATAACGTCGTTCTGTAATTTCCGCATTAATTGCTGTTTTCTCTTTTTGCTTTTTCAGAAAATGGTAATCCTAAAAAACAATTCAATAATAAAAACAAGCAGTAAAATAAAACACTGCACACACTTGAATTTCCTCTATCTCTTCTAAACACGAATCATCACGTCATGCAGATTGCTTGTTTTAAACCCAGTTGAAACATACGATCCGATGCCTTCTCCCAACTTTGAGTTCCCGGTATTCGAGGCTGAAGAAGAAAATGACAACGAAATTCTAGAAGAGATCTCCCGACTACTCAGACAAGAGGAAAGGTCCATTGAACCTCACAAAGAGCCGTTGGAAACGGTAAACTTGGGTTCAAAAAAAGAGAGAAGAGAAATCAGGATTGGGGCACTGCTCAGTCCAACTGCCAGAGAGAGTTTGATAAAGCTTCTCAGAGAATTCCCCGATGTATTCGCTTGGTCCTATCAGGATATGCCAGGGTTGGATACCAGCATCGTGGAACATCATTTACCGTTGAGATCGGAATGTCCGCCAATAAAGCAAAGGTTGAGACGGACTCACCCGAACGTGGCCATCAAAATCAAAGAGGAAGTACAGAAACAGATTGACGCGGGTTTCCTCGCTACATCAGAATATCCTCAATGGTTAGCCAATATTGTACCCGTTCCCAAAAAGGACGGAAAGGTCAGAATGTGTGTCGACTACAGGGATCTAAACAAGGCTAGTCCAAAGGAAGACTTTCCTTTACCACACATTGACAGGCTGGTGGACAGTACAGCAAAATTCAAAGTCTTCTCCTTCATGGATGGATTCTCGGGCTATAACCAGATCAAAATGGCGCCGAAAGACATGGAGAAAACTTCGTTCATCACCCCATGGGGTACCTTTTGTTACAAGGTAATGCCGTTCGGTTTGAAAAATGTCGGGGCAACCTATCAAAGGGCCATGACTACTCTCTTTCATGACATGATACACAAGGAAATCGAGGTATATGTCGATGATATGATTGCAAAATCAAAAACAGAGAGTGAGCACGTTGAACATCTGTCAAAATTGTTCAAACGTCTAAGAAAATTCAAGCTCCGCTTGAATCCCAACAAGTGCACCTTCGGTGTCCGTTCAGGGAAACTACTAGGGTTCATCGTCAGCCAGAAAGGAATTGAGGTTGATCCTGACAAGGTCAAGGCCATTCAAGAAATGCCTTCTCCGAAAACTGAAAAACAAGTCAGAGGATTCCTGGGACGTTTGAACTACATCTCCAGATTCATATTCCTTATGACCGCCACGTGTGCGCCGATTTTCAAATTACTCAAAAAGAACCAGGATTGCGTTTGGTCAGAAGATTGCCAAACCGCCTTCGACAGTATCAAGGAATATTTGTTGAATCCTCCAATTCTATCACCTCCACTGGAAGGAAGACCACTGATCATTTACCTCACAGTCCTAGAGGACTCAATGGGATGTGTACTTGGCCAACAAGACGAAACCAAGAGGAAAGAGTCTGCCATCTACAATTTGAGCAAGAAATTTACCGACTGTGAAACTCGGTACACGATGCTCGAGAAAACTTGTTGTGTTTTGGCTTAGGCAGCCAAACGTCTTCTCCAATACATGATTCGTCATACTACTTGGTTGGTCTCCGAAATGGATCCAATCAAATATGTTTTCGAAAAACCTGCTCTTACGGGAAGGATTGTCCGTTGGCAGATGCTGCTATCAAAATATGACATAGAGTACCACGCTCAGAAAGCCGTTAAGGGGAGTATTTTAGCCGATCATTTGGCTCATCAACCGATTGACGATCAAGAATCAATCGGGTTTGACTTCCCAGACGAAGATGTCATGTATCTAAAAATGAAAGATTGCGATGAACCGCTACCCAGTGAAGGGCCAGAACCAGGTTCCCAATGGGGACTTATCTTTGACGGAGCAGTTAATCATTACGGAAATGGAATTGGGGAAATCATTGTTACCCCTCAGGGTACCCACATTCCTTTCACTTCCAGACTTACGTTCAAATGTATAAACAACGAGGCCGAATACGAAGCTTGTATTATGGGTCTCGAAGAAGCGATTGATTTAAGGATCAAAAACTTGGACGTATATGGCGACTCAGCTCTGGTTATCAATCAGATAAAAGGAGATTGGAACACATACCAATCAGGACTGATTCCTTACAAAGATTATGCAAGAAGGTTGTTACCCTTCTTCAACAGAGTTGAGTTTCATCACATCCCTCGTGAGGAGAATCACATGGCTGATGCGTTAGCCACTCTCTCTTCCATGATTAGTGTAGGTCGATGGAATGACATACCTAAGATCGACATAATGCGCCTTGAAAGGCCCGTTTACATCTTCACGATTGAAGCAGTCATAGACGACAGACCTTGGTATCACGATATCAAATGCTTCCTTCAGAAACAAGAGTACCCATCTGGGGCACTCAGAAAAGACAAGAAAACCCTCAGAAGATTGGCTGGAAACTTCTTCATGAGCGGTGACACTCTCTATAAGAGAAATTTTGACATGGTCTTGCTCCGATGCGTCGACAGACCAGAAGCAGACATGCTTATGAAAGAAATTCACGAAGGATCCTTTGGCACTCATGCCAACAGACACACAATGGCGAGAAAAATTCTCAGAGCAGGGTACTACTGGTTGACCATGGAATCCGACTGCTACAAGTACATGAGGAGGTGTCACAAGTGTCAGATATACTCCGACAAAATTCATGTACCGCCATCACATCTCAAAGTTCTTTCTTCCCCATGGCCTTTTTCCATATGGGGAATCGACATGATTGGCATGATTGAGCCCAAGGCTTCAAACGGACATCGGTTCATCCTGGTAGCCATTGACTACTTCACCAAGTGGGTCGAAGCAGCGTCGTATGCTAATGTAACCCGACAAGTGGTGGTCCGATTTATCAAAAACAATATCATCTGCCGTTATGGTGTTCCGAGCCAGATCATTACTCACAATGGATCTAACTTGAACAACAAGATGATGAAAGAGTTGTGTGCAGAGTTCAAGATTGAACACCATAACTCATCTCCCTACCGACCTAAGATGAACGGGGCGGTAGAAACGGCTAACAAGAACATCAAGAGGATTGTTCAAAAGATGGTTGTAACCTATAAAGACTGGCACGAGATGCTACCCTTTTCTCTTCACGGTTATCGCACATCTGTCCGCACTTCAACAGGGGCAACCCCTTTCTCTCTAGTGTATGGTATGGAAGCAGTGCTCCCCATAGAAGTAGAGATCCCGTCAATCCGAGTATTGATGGAAGCCAAGCTCACCGAAGCTGAATGGTGTCAAAGCCGACACGACGAACTGAATCTGATCGAAGAAAATAGAATCACGGCACTATGCCATGGTCAGCTGTATCAACAGAGAATGAAGAAGGCGTTCGACAAAAAGGTTCGACCTCGCATCTTCAGGAAAGGAGACCTCGTGCTCAAGAAGATACAGTCATTTCTCACTGATTCGCGAGGTAAATGGACTCCGAATTATGATGGCCCCTATGTGGTCACGAAAGCTTTCTCAGGCGGTGCCTTGAGACTTGCAACCATGGACGGAGAGGAATTTGCCTACCCCACAAATGTTGATGTAGTCAAGAAATACTTCGCCTAAAAAAAAACGCCTCGGTGGATTGAAAACCCGAAAGGGCGGTCCAAGCAAAAGTTAGAGACATGAAAAAAATCATCCCGGTGGATTGGAAACATCAAAGTACAATCCAGGCAAAAATTAGGGATAATGGCAAGTAACTATGTTCAACAGAGGCAAATCCCTCAGCAGCAGCAGTTATACCATCCATCGGAGGAAAACTCCAGTCAAGGTCATCTTCGACAGAAGCTCAGGATGCCCCGAATTCAAAGTTGGTAGAAGGATAGTGGTCGTTATGTTTCAACATAGCCCTTTTCCCTGTAAATTACCATTTTCAAACTTTGTATATACTCTTTGGAATCATGCGTTTGGCTGATCTCCATCTTATCAATAAAATTTGAGCCTTTGTGTTTTTGTTTGTAATTCTTACTTGTTTTAGCTTTACAGAACGACGTTGTTAACATGATTAACGATTCTTGAAATAAAACAAAAATGAATTTATCTATTAAAACTTTTTCTGCTTTTTTAAAAAAAAATAAGAGATGGAAATTTCTTTTGACTGTTAAACATCGAAAGAACATCAATCGCGTCTCCAAAGGTGTTCGAACCTCAAAGTGCAGAATCAAAGTACTCCTTCTAGGCCTAGTACGCCTGAATGAAGGGATCAACTGTGTCAGAGACTTTATTTCGTTTGACACACCTCGGGTGAGTTCTTATCTCCTAAGCCCGACCATCATGGTTCCCCGCAGGGACTATCTCTCCTAAGCAAGGTGGAATTGCTATCTTGAACCAGTGATATTTCTATACGCCCCGCGATGGCCGAGTATCCAGTTGTGTTCATCTTTTAGTTTGTGTGTCGCGTCAGTTTTGTCCGCATATACATACATGCATCATGCATTATTTGATTTGCATTCACATTCCATATTGCATCACTATCACTCTAGTCGGTCTTGTCCCCTAGTGATAACAATCCTCTCAATCAAGTTGTCAGTTCTTGCCTCGTCAGGAAACGCTGCGTTTGAACAACCTCGCCTCCAGTTTATTTCTGAGAGGAAGTTGGCCCTTGACCACTTTGATAACTTGAACCTCTGAAATACCAGAGAACCTTCAACCGATGTCACTCTTCTCCATTGAAGATGATACCCTTGCTTTCCCGGATTAAGGAAAATCCATAGAGAAAGCCTCGTAATCATAGATTCGGCAGCATGCCAGTTTCGCTCCGAAAAACCCACCGATGAAAAGGTCATCGGCAACTCAAAATTGGATCCCATCATATGGCATTTCTCCAGGAAGATCCTGAGAAAAGTATGATGTAAGACCCCAAGAGGAAGAAGTCTCTCAAGAGACTCATTTTCCCCAAATAGAGTCGATAAATGGCGTCTCCAACAGAGAAGTTTGTGTACCTCTACAACTCAGACAAATGGGTCCCCCAGCAAGTCTGACATCAAAAAAATTTCCCATCAAATGGCATCTCCCCAGGAAAATTCGGCGAGAAGTTTGAGGAAAACCGCTACAAACAGCGTCCCTTGTCAATAAAGTTTATTGACAAAAGAAACTAAGACCAGTTCCTTGGTAGGAAACCAGGATCGAGGGGAAGTTTAAATCAGAAACTAAGACCAGTTCCTTGGTAGGAAACCAGGATCGAGGGGAAGTTTAAATCAGAAACTAAGACCAGTTCCTTGGTAGGAAACCAGGATCGAGGGGAAGTTTATATCAGAAACCGAGACCAGTTCCTTGGTAGGAAACCAGGATCGAGGGGAAGTTTATTTCAAAAGAAAACTGAGACCAGCTCCTTGGTTGAAGACCTGGATCGAGGGGAAGTTTACCTTTTCTAAGCATCTTCGCTTAGCTAAAGAAGATGAATGCGTAAGCTACCATTCATAACCACCATCAAAATTTCGGGTATTCCGATATTTAATCCTCTTGCACCCCGAATGCCCGAATACCTTCGTCATTCATACCTTCGAGTCCAAGAAGATTAAATAGGGGCATCTGCCATACCCCAAATTTTGACCACTAAGATTTCCCATCATTGTGCAAATCATCATCATAATATGGAAGAATCATCATACTTCATCAGTCTCCCCAAAGATGGGTGAGCATCCACTACAATCAAAATTAGGGTTTCAAGCCCTCCCTGAGTGCTTAGACAAAGGATCAATCAAGGAATGACTTGATCTTCAACTTGTCTAACCTCTCAAGCATCCACAAAGGATCAAAAGGACTCCCACTCCAAGGATTAAGCACAAGGATGCTCCCTTCTAGGTGGATCAGGCCTCAAGATCGACAGTGTCACCAAATTAGGGTTTTGGTCGACCAGGGCCTCCAGATGGAAATTTTTCATCTGGGCATGAGCCAATGATCCAAAACACAACCTAATGTACTCCATGGAACCTCATGGACCCATTCATCAAGTCAATTTTGCCTCAGGGGTTGCACTCATAAAAAATCAGGAATTAGGGTTTCTTGACCTAATTCACCCCTAAGTTGACTTTTGGGACAAATCATGAACCAAGACCTCAAGAGAGGGTTTGAGGGTCTCTAATGAACTATATTGATCCATTTGGAACAATGGATTAATCCAAGAAGCTTGAGCAACAAGTCTCAATTTCATCTGCACAACAATTAGGGTTTTAAGGAAAAAGTCAACTGTAACTTTGACTTTTGACCAGGACATGCTCCCAAGCCCTAAGACATGATTCAATATGCCCTATGACACCCATGGAACATGTCCATCAAGTTTGATTTAGGTCAAGGACATGATTTCCTGAAGAATTGCATAGTTTGGAATTCATCTGATAAAAAGTCAACTGTGCACAAAAGTCAACTTTGACTTTTTGAGATTTTTCACCAAAATGATTTTTTAACCCTAAAATGATGTTAATGTATGATTTGAATCATCATTCATCAAGAAAAATCAAGAAAAGTTGGATAACTTGTAAAAGGGGTAACCATAAAAACTTAGAAAATTTTCTAAGTTAAAAATAAAGTGACAAGGGCACCAACTTTGAAGGATCATAACTCCTAAACCACAAGCCATTTTTTTTATCCAAAGATGCATTTGTAGCCCTCATTACCCTCTACAAAAACTTCAACTAGACCTAAGTCCAATTCATTAAGGATTTGGAGTTATGGGATGATCAAAATGGCTGAAAAGTGAAAATGTCACTTTTTCCAACACTTAGTGAAATTTTCACTAAGTCAGAATCTGCCTTCACTTTTTGCCAAATGTAGGGGGATTTTTCACTTGGATTCAAAAGAGATCAAAACCAAACATGTTCAAACAGTTGTTGTATCATGTAAGGGCTTTCCAAAATGGTCAAGAACATTACCAAATTCAACTTACACCATGAGTTATGACATTGGAAAGTTGCCTTGCTGAAATCTGTCAAAGGCAAGGCAGAATTTGCAACTTTGCTCGATTTGCCAAAATCAGCCAAATTCAAATGCTCCTAGCCACTTGGACACCTCAAAGGATTGAATCTAAAGGGGACAATCACTGAGCCAAGCCTCCAAAGTCCATGGAACAAGAAATAGCATGTTGAACCTAGAATGACCAAAATAGGGACAAGACTCCAAATTTGGATTGAAGCATTCAATGGAAGCATCAAGGTGGCATGAACTGAGCCATTCTCATCTGAAATCAGTCAAGACTTATCCAAGACCAAGGGAACCAAAGCTCTGTGCCCTAACCTCTAGTCAATGGCTAGAGGAGACTTGGATTTTCATTTGCCAACATTGGCCAAACCTACTTACCAGTTGCCATTCACTATTCCTTGCAAAACAAACTTGCTCTACTATAAATAGAGCTCAATTGTGATCAGTTTGAGTACACCAAAGCCATCTAACAGATGCTTTCCTCAAAATCTCTTTCTTTTGGCAAAAATGCCTTTCTTAGCAAGGTAGCTATCGGGTTTTGAGTTTGAGAGCTTTTCCAATCAAGCGAATCACTCACACACCTCACATACATCATATAGAAGTGATCCAAACACTCACATAACATCTGGAACACAGATTTCACAAAATCACCAGCTGGTTGCTCAAACTTTCAATCAAGTTGCAGCTGAGGTACCACAAATCGTTCCAGCCATTTTCAATCAAGTCCAGGCATTCAAACACACTCCATAGGGTGTAAGGAAGCTGTTCAGATCATCACCACTCATCTGTAACACCTCCAAATCAAAAATCACATTGCACTTGCTGTCACGGCTTAGAGGTAAGCATACACTTGGTCATCTCTCAATCTATGCATATTTCCTCGCACAATAATTTGGCCATATGTTCATAATCATGTATGGAATGTTTTGCCTCAATTAATTGCATTGTTTGAATCGTGTATCAAAAATCCTAGCCTTCATGCAGAAATTAGGGTTCTTGAGGTTTCTTCGTGATTTCATGTTTTATGTTTAATTTAAATGAAATTAAGTGTTATAAACATGATCGTGAGGTTGAGACGAGCATAATGATATGTGGATTACATGATATGATTAAGTATTCAGTGAGATTGGATGGAAAATGCAAATCAGCCAAACCCAGAACACGCGCGTGTTCTTCAGCTTGTTCTTGGCGCCTTTTTTCCAAATTCAAATATTTGAATTTTGTGATTTTGTTTAATTGATTCAAAAATTAATTTCTCTCTGAGTTTTAATGATTTTGAGTTGATTCTTTTTTTGATAATTCACAAAAATGTTGAAATATTTTATTTTATCAAAAAATCCCAAAAATATTATTTATTTCATATAATTGATATTTTTGCAAAGAATTAATATTTTAATTGTTTTTGACATTTTAAATATTTTTTCCACATTGATTTTGCAACTTTTAATGCTTTCTAATTATTTTGTAGGTCAATACTTAATTTTTGAAGCATTAATCCAAGATCACAATTTGTTTTTCATATGTTAAACAATTTTGATCATTTTAATTTAATTTTTTTTCAATTAAATACATTTTTGAAAACAAATTAGGGTTTTTGGATTAATTCAACCCTCATAAATCATTTTCAAAACTAATAGAGTGTAAAACCCAATCCTTTTTTTGACCAAATCATTTTTGGGCCTCACTTATTGTATAAGTCCCGATACTGTCAAAAACAAATGGCGCGATCGTCGCCTTTTGAAAAATAACCTTGGGCCTCTCCTCAAGCTATAAGACCCATTCAAAACTTTTGGGCCTCTAATACAGTGTAAGACCCAACCCTTTTTAACCAAAACCATTTTGGGTCACACTTATTGTATAAGTCCCTCTGCGTTAAAAGAAAACCTCGGCGCGATCGCCATTTTAAACGGAAAAATCAATTGGGCCTACCCTCGTGTTATAAGCCCCACTCTTTTTCTTTAAACTTTTTGGGCCTTTTGAAAGAGTGTAAGACCCATCCCTTTGTACAGAAAAAACATTTTGGGCCTCAGTCACTTGTATAAGTCCCTCTGTACAAATTCAAACAGTGCGCTCACTGATAAAACCCTGGACCTCTCCTTGAGCTGTAAGCCCCAAATCTTTCTTTTTCAAAGCACTGTCTCCTTTGATTTTGAACATACTGTTGTTTTCAATCTTTCTTTGTTGAACAACTAACCAAACAGCATGGAAGCTCTACAACCGAGTAAGTGGTTATTGCTTTCATTTACCGCTTTCATATACATATAACTGTATTGTGGGGCTGTTTCACTGTAAGTCTTCTTTCATAAACTCATATCAACTGTGTAATAATAGTATAGATATTTCGAGTTTCCCCGGCAACTACGTCTAGAACTAGGTGACTCCGTTTCGTTTGTTCATAGAAATAGACAACTAGATCCCCAATAGGATCACCAGATACAGTCTTCTCTTCGGCTGTCCTCATTAGGAATTGTCAAGAAACTCTATTCCCAGAGATGAATGTATTCTCCGTGAATGGCATCTTTGGGTTTCTTCCAAATTCTCGAACTTTCCTGGCTTGATCTATTCCTCGTGAATAGCCTGTCTTGAATTTCTCGGGGTTTGGGGACCCACGGGCTTCTTAAAAGCATCGGCCTCCTCTTGGGCATCGTACAAGGACCCACAGGCTTCCTAAAAGCAACCCTGCCTCCTCTTGGGCTTAGTACAAGGACCCTACGGCTTCTTAGAAGTATTCGCAGCCTCCTCTTAGGCTTCGTATAATGATCTCTTCCTCTGGGAATGATAGCCTTCTCTTGGGCTTCGTATAAGGACCCGTCGGCTTCTTAAAAGTTTCCCGCCTCCTCTTGGGCTTCGTAGAAATTGTCCCGACGACCTCCTAGAGGTATAGGAACAGAACTTAGTCATCTTCATAGAAAAGTCCTTTCATAGAGTCTACTACTGTTTCTCAAAGCATAGTACAAGAGATAAAACTCTAGACTTGGACAGTCTAATCTCCTTGAGTCTCAAAGACATTCTCAAGCACTCTTCAAAAATAGGAAGAAAACCCGTAGACTCGGACAGTCTCAATACCCTTCGGATTTCTCAATTCCTTAAAGAACAGGAATAACCCGAATCCTTGAATCAAATCCATGAGTACAGTGTTACTCATATAAGAACTGATTTTCTCTTTAAAATCAGTATACTGGACCTGTCACTCAACTGAAACAGTAACCATAGCCTATCTCTCGGGCTTTGTACGAGACACATAAGAGACTCCCTCGTTGAGTCAATCACCCTTTCGCCTCCATCTCGGGCTTTATACGAGATACAAAAGGGTTCTTCCTGAGCCAAACGAATTTCCACCTCCATCTCGGGCTTCATACGAGATACCAAAAGATTCCCTCGTTGAGTCAAAACCTTTTAGCCTCTCTCTCGGGCTTTGTACGAGACACATATTAGCCTCCTCTTAGGCTTTATATAAGAAAACCACTGGTTAATCCAATTAACCTTTTAGCATCAAAACTGTGCCTCGTTCACAGTATACAAACATCAACAACTCCTTCCCTTTCATCTAATTGCTGTAAGCGGCAAGCCTCTGGATCATCTACATCCATGCCACTATCCCTCTTTTAGCATGAGAAATTCCTAAGGAAAGATGGCATTACTCTACACTGAGTTAAAGTCTTCTCCTTCAGGTTAAAACCCCCCTATAAAAGGAAATTATGGCATTGCTAGGATCCACGTATCCCGGTTAAAGTAATCCTCCCTTTATAACCAGTCACCCAACAGTTGTGACAAAAAGACCTCTTTAGAGATGACAAATTCTCTCTAAAGTCAAACCCTTTTAGCTTCATATCTTGGGCTTTGAACAAGATACAAATAGACTTTTTAGCTTCATATCTTGGGCTTTGAACAAGATACAAATCACCTTTCGCTTCACGTCTTGGGCTTTGAACAAGACACCAAAACACCCATTTCCTCCCATAGAATAGGAGGAACTACGAACACTCTGATTTCCCTGTTTCGGTAAACGGGAATGCGTAGGCATAAGATTGAAAGAAAAATCTTAGCGAGCACACTAAACAAAAAAAATCCCATATCTCCATCAATCAAAAGCAGTAATTCAAAGCATCAGTCCTAACATCCTAATCCTTGTTCCCCGCCAGAAACCTTCTGTCTAAATAACACAAGAAAGGCCCCCCCACATTGTTAGCATCCGTAACCTAACAGACCGCTGTTTAAACTCAGTATGCAAAGCAGGGTTAATTGGAGACATCTATTTCCCTTCCTTATTCAGCTCACAATAGGATAAAAAATGAATCGACCTGTAGTTTAAGCTCAACCGCAGAGAGCGACCAGCGCTTAAGAACCGCGTCCAAAATCGCTCGCTGCAGTACCATCTGTGTACATTGGGTAATCACGAAATTCACAGCTATACGAGGCTATCTTGGGACCCATCATGGCGTACGCATCTTGCGTATTCCAGGATGTCGATCTAGAGAGTTGTCGACTCTAGTGACCGATCATGAGGACCTTAGTGGAAACATCTCTCTTTAGTGGTGACAGTGGCAGACCACATTCTGTGGCAAACCCACTCGCACCCGAGGGCCCACTTTGGAACTTGCATAGGATGACCTTTATTTTCTAAGGTTAGTCAGTGGACGACCTCTTTGATTGACATAGCATTGTATCCTACGGGCTGAATGTGCTATCGCTTCTCAAACCTCCGAAGCTGACAAGCCTTGTTTTCTAGGAACCACACGTAAGTATGGGTGGGATGTTTACAGGTTTGCAGGTAACCTAGCCTCCTACATACCTTACTTGTGATTCTATGATTGTCACAGACAGTGTATCCTATGACAGTGGGTTTGAGTATTCATCTCAGATATATTGCCAGATTCAGTACAGAGACACAGTGCACACAGTTCAACACAGACACAGACACCTGGATACTTGATCACATGCCTTTTGCATTTGCATACTCATATCATAACAGGTTATGTTTGTCATTTTCAGGTACCTACCATATTGTCTGATTCCAATCATGAGTTCCCAAGAAGTTGAGGTTAAAAGGAAGAATAATGTGTCATATAAATTCCCTGATCCCAAGTTGGATTCATTGAACAAGATGATATGCATGGCTGGTTCGGGTGTTCTCAGCACTTTTCAGAAGGAGTATGGAGAGCTGATTAAAATGGTATGTGCATTCACAAAGTATGAGAAGGATGGGTTGCACACTTTCTTACAGTTCTATGAACCATCAATGAGATGTTTCCTATTCCCTGACTACATTTTGATGCCCACTTTGGAGGAATTCTCATTTATTTTGGGAATTCCAGTCACGTCTTCTATACCGTATTTTTCTGAAGATGCTCTTACCCCCAAAGTAATTGCTGCTGTTCTACATCTGGACCTGTCTGTTGTGAAAAGTGGCCTGAGTAAGCTTAAAGAAGATGAAGGATTTCATTTGGAGTTTCTTTTCCAACAAGCTCAGGAAGCTGCCAAGGCTAAAAACTGGATTACTTACAATGCTGTGTTAGCTCTTTGTATCTATGGTTTGGTGCTTTTCCCCGGTCAACCTGACTTTGTTGATATGCAGGCGATGAGAGTGTTCGTTTTGAAGAATCTGATTCCTACCCTGCTAGGGGATTTTTATTACTCAGTACACTACAAAAATGAGAAGGGAAGAGGAAGTCTGGTTAGTTGTTGTACCCAATTGTTATGTCATTGGCTCTTCAAACATTTACCTCGAACTGGTGCTTTCGTAGAAACTATTGAGACAATGAAATGGTCCAAGAGATTGATAGGCTTGACTGCCAATAACATCATTTGGTTTGATCCCAAATTACTAACAATAGAGCTTACTGTTAAGTGTGGAAGTTTTCCGAATGTGCCTCTACTTGGAAGAAGAGGTGGGATTAATTACAACCCGGTGCTGGCTGTTAGACAATTTGGTTATGCTTCGAGAAATCCTCCTGCTGATGAAGAGATTAGTGCTTCTCTATTTTTCGTGGGAACCAAGAATGAAAGAGTGCCAGAAGTAATAAATGCCTGGAAATTTAGGCAAAGAGAGGGAAAGTTAACTTTTGGCAAAGGAGACTGTAGATCATACCCTGACTACGATGCTTGGATTGAGATGAAGGTCAAGGAGCTGTTGCTACCCTTTTCAAGAGATATTCTCTTATGTCCAAATCAACATTCCATGGTACCGGCTGAAGAGTGCGAGAAATGGAAGAAAATGGTTAGAGAGTTGCAGGTAGAGAACTCTGGAATTAGCAGATGTCTTCAGAAAGCTTTGGCTGACAACAAAGATTTGGAGAAGAGAGCATCGAAAGCGGAGAAAATCTTGGCAGACAAAGAAGAAGATTTTGATGATAGAGCTCGGTACTTCCGGAAACTTACTTTGGGAGCAGATGATACTAGTCAGGCTCATAAGACTACAAAGCAGGCTTTAGCCCGAAGCAGGGATTCATTAGCTAAACTTCGTCAAGCTTGGGATGAAGTCAGAATTGAAAACTCTGAATTGCTGACCAGTTAAAAGATAAAGATGAAGAGCTAAAGAAAGCACCTGTAGAAAGAAGAAAGTATCGAGAGGATCTTGGCAAAAGTCAAGAACAGGTAAGGAATGCTGAAGATAAGCTGAAAATTGCCAACAAAGAGCTTGAAGATTTCACGGAAGATCTGAAGCTGGTTAAAATTCAAGCTGGAATTAAGAGGCGCAAAGGAGCTGGTGAAGATGAAGCTTTGCTGATGCACATGGGCTCATTATCTGATGCATTGGAAAAAAGGGACGTCGTAATCAAAGAGCTGATTGAGAAGCCATATCATCAGCGTACCTGTATCCTGTTCGAAGAGATTAAGTATTCCATCCAGAAGCTGAAGGACGTAGAGCTATCAGATTAGGGATTTTTGTTATTCCTTTGTAACTTGCAATGGTTACCATAAGAATTGTTGATGGATCCATTTGACTACCTGTTTCTTTTTCTGTTGTTGAAACTATGACAAATGTGCTTGAAAACTTTTGGTAATTTGTATGAAAGGAGCTATTTCTGTTCACAATTTCTGGTCTTCAGATATATGTGACATGATGAGATATCTGCACACTGGCACACTACAAAATCACTATTTCTGGTCATCAGATATTTGTGATTGGTGTATATGAATATTTCTTCAAGCCAAAACTCAATAATCATGATTTCTGGTCGTCAGGAATTCGTGGTTACGATTGGAATCAGGATATGAAAAGTAACTTGAAATGACAAACATAACTGTGCATTTGCATTTGCATAGCATATCATTTTTGCATTACAGGTGTTCTTTTTTGCAGGCGCCTGCTAACCTTTATTTGGTTTTCAGGCACGATAGCTGATACCCCAGTTCACCGATATTCTACCCGACGCAATCAAGCCAGAGTCATGGAACAAGTTCAGACTGAATTAGCTGATTTGAGGGGGAGGATGGAGCAGTTCATGAACCTTATGCAGGGGATTGCTCAAGGTCAGCAGGAGCTGAGGGCCGGTCAGGAAACCATGAGGGTTGGTCAAGATGCCATGAGAGTCACTATTCAGAGGCTGGAGACTGAAATCCCAAATTGCAATGTGCGCACTCCTCCTGTCGGCAACATCCCCACTGGTGGGGTACATCTGGGATTTGATAATAATGGTTTAGAGGATGGTCAAGATGACCAGTTTACTGCATTCAACAACGACATGGGTTTCTACAATGAAGACCGGGAGTACGAAGGGTTAGATGAAAGACTCAAGGCTATTGAGTGCCAAAATCCTCTGGGGATTGACGTAGAAGACATGGGTCTCGTGCAGGGTGTGAGAATCCCTCCCAAATTCAAGCTCCCTACATTGGATAAGTACAATGGCAGTACCTGTCCCAGAACACATTTGCAAGCTTACAATCGCAAGATTGCTGCTTATACTGAAGACCAAAAGCTCTGGATGTATTTCTTCCAGGACAGCCTGTCAGGTGCCTCCCTAGAATGGTACATTAAGCTGGACAGGGTTCATATAAAGAGCTGGAAAGATTTGTGCGCTGCGTTTCTGAAACAGTATCAATATAATTTGGACGTGGCACCCAATCGTACTCAACTGCAGAGTATGACTAAGGATCAAAAGGAGGGCTTTAAACAGTACGCACAGAGATGGAGAGAATTGGCTGCTCGAGTTCAACCACCTTTGGCTGATCGTGAGATGGCTGATATGTTCATGAGCACACTCCAAGGGCCGTCTTTGGATAGATTGGCTGCGTGTCCGTCAACAGGGTTTGCTGACATTGTTATTGCTGGGGAACGAATAGAGAGTCTGCTGAAGTTGGGTAAAATTCAAGACGTCAGTGGGACTGGTGCTTCGAGTTCAAGGAAACCCTTTGCTAATGGACCAAGGAAAAGAGAAGGGGAGTCCAGCGCTGTGTATAGAGGAAAGGGCAGAGGCAGAACTCAATCCTACCATCAGGTGGATGATGTAACCATTCCGGTTCCAGCAGGACAGCAAGCTCCAGATCAGCAAGCTAGACCCCGATTCCAGACTAATAGACAAAGGGACCGTAAGTTTGATCCCTTGCCTATGACATATGCTGCCTTGTTACCACAATTGATCAAAGAGAAGTTGGTTGAACTACGGACTATGAGGCCGCCGGATACTGGAAAATTGCCTCAAAATTATGATGCTAATGTTCGATGTGAATTTCATTCTGGTGCGCCAGGTCACTCGATAGAAAAGTGCTGGGATTTTCAACATAAGGTTCAAGATCTGATTGACGCAAAAGCTATTAATTTCTCTAAGCCGCCGAATGTTCGTGATAATCCAATGCCTCATCATGGAGGTGCAGGCACGAATGCTATTTCTAATGGTGAGAGATTGAATCTGATTACCGATGTTAATTTGGTAAAGACTCCGCTGTTGATTGTAAAAGAGCGTTTGTTAAAAGGAAAGGTATTTCCTGGATGTGGCTCTGATTGTGAGGATTGTCCAAGACAGATTAATGGCTGCAGTTAGTTGAAAGTTAGACTGCAAGATCTTATGGACGAAGGAAGCCTTCAGTTTGATAAGGTAGAGAAGGAAAAAGATGTTTCTGCCGTTACCATTTACTATAATCCAGTTGAAATACAGGTGCCTGTTGAAGATCCTGTTGCTATCATCACGCCCGAGAGGCCGAGACCGGTTACGATTATAGTTCCTGAATCTGCTTCTTATGTGTCTAATAGGGCAGTTCCATGGCAATATGGAACTAATACTCATCAAGGAGGAAGTCAACAGAAAGCAGAGGCTGTTGTTGGTACCAGTGTTGAGAATGTCAGTGGACCAAGTGGTTTCACCAGGAGTGGTCGACTGTTTGCTCCCCAGACTCTAAGGAGTGATAAAGAAACTGAAGCAGCTGCAAGA
This sequence comes from Lathyrus tuberosus, assembly GCA_022829125.1. Lineage (NCBI taxonomy): Eukaryota > Viridiplantae > Streptophyta > Magnoliopsida > Fabales > Fabaceae > Lathyrus > Lathyrus tuberosus. Next base: position 8,029,269 of record JALAZF010000263.1, on the reverse strand, counting down.
ACAAAAGGAAAATAGGTTGTTGATGACAAAGTGCCTGTTCAGGAAGAGGACCCTAAAGTCAATTTTGATAATGATGTTGAGGAATTTATGAGGATTATCAAAAAGAGCAATTACAAGATCATTGATCAGCTCAATCAGACACCCTCTAAAATCTCAATACTATCCCTGTTAATGAGTTAAGATGCACACCGGGCTGCTTTGTTGAAGGTTTTGAATATGGCATACGTTCCCCATGAGATTACCGTGAATCAGTTGGAGGGAGTAATTTCTAATGTCAATGTGAGCCACGGGTTGGGGTTTACGAATAGGGATTTGACTCCAGATGGACGTAATCATAACAAAGCGTTGCACATCACACTTGAATGCAAAGGAGCTGTTTTGTCGCATGTGCTGGTCGACACAGGTTCTTCCTTGAATGTGTTACCCAAAAAGCCCCTGATGAAAATTGAAGTAGATGGATTGATTCTTAGACCCAGCGATTTGATTGTGAGAGCTTTCGATGGATCCCAAAGGTCGGTGTTTGGATAGGTAGAATTACCAATACAGGTTGGTCCACAGATATTCAAGACAATCTTTCACGTTATGGACATTCAGCCTGCCTACAGCTGTTTGTTGGGCCGACCATGGATTCACGCAGCAGGCGCAGTTACCTCTACACTACATCAGAAGCTCAAATACGTGTTCGAGGGTCAAGTGGTTACTGTTGGCGGTGAGGAAGATATATTTGTGAGTCATCTATCCACTTCAAATATGTGGAAATGGATGGGGAGATTCATGAAACCCTGTGCCAGTCTTTTGAAGCCCTGAACATCAACAATTTCCCAGAATCTACTTCAGCATCAGTGGGGTCAAATATGCCAGTTGGACTGAGTGCATCAATTACGTCCTACAAGCAGGCCAGAGAAGTGGTTGAAAGCGGAAATGCCCAAGGTTGGGGTAAAGTTATCGACGTGTCTGTGAAAGAAGATAAGTTCGGCATTGGATACCAACCGGGCCAGACGCCAGTTCCCCGATTCCGTGGGCCAATCAATTTCAACAGTGGAGGAATTATCAACCCTAATCAGTCCTGCTCGGCAATAGAAGATGACGCTGAAAGCTCAGATTATCTGGACAGATGGGTGTATTCATTGGCTCCAGGCGAGGCATTGCAAAACTGGTCTAATGAAGAATTCATTCATGTTGTACACCATTCAGAGTAATAATTCTTGTCTTTCATAATGCATAAAATCCCACACTCTGCCCAAGGTGTGAGGATCCATTTGTAGGGCCACCATATTTTCTCATATAATGTTCAAACATCAATAAAAAGGAAGTTTTTGTTTACAAATTTGTGTTCCTTTATTCTTTCTTTATTTTTATTTTTGCACAAAGAAAATTAAAAATGATAATGCACTTTCTTTTCTTTTGTTTTCAAGCAAAAATAATCTAAAATAAAGCATCAATCCAATCATGCAGACTTGATTTTGTGGATTCCCCTGAAAATGATTATGTTATGCCCACATATGATTTCGACAATCCGATCTATCAAGCCGAGGAGGAAAGTGATGAAGACTATGAACTCCCGGAAGAGTTGGCTAGATTGTTGAAACAGGAAGAAAAGACCATTCAGCCTTATCAGGAAGAGCTTGAGGTTATCAATATTGGTTCAGAAGAAAGCAAGAAAGAGATCAAGATCGGCACAAGTCTGCGGGCTGATGTAAAGCAATAGCTGATAGTTATGCTACGTGAATACGTTGATATCTTCGCTTGGTCATATCAAGATATGCCAGGTTTAGATACAGACATAGTTGTGCATAGACTACCATTGAAAGAGGACTGTCCACCGGTCAAGCAGAAGCTGCGCAGAACGAAACCAGAAATGGCTTTGAAGATCAAGGAAGAGGTACAGAAACAGTTGGATGCAGGTTTTCTGGCAGTAACCGACTATCCTTCCTGGGTGGCCAATATAGTACCGGTGCCGAAGAAAGATGGCAAGGTTAGAATGTGTGTGGATTACAGAGATCTCAACAGGGTGAGCCCTAAAGATGACTTTTCACTCCCTCATATTGATGTGATGGTTGACAATACTGCTCAGTTTTCAGTGTTCTCATTTATGGATGGATTCTCCGGGTACAATCAGATAAAGATGGCGCCTGAGGACATGGAGAAGACGACATTCATTACCCCGTGGGGTACCTTCTGTTACAAAGTAATGCCTTTTGGGTTGAAGAATGCAGGGGCAACTTATTAGAGAGTAATGGTGACGTTATTCCACGATCTAATTCATAAAGAGATCGAGTGCTATGTGGATGACATGATTGCTAAATCAAAGACAGAAGAGGAACATCTGTTTAACTTGAAGAAGTTGTTTGAGAGTTGAGGAAATTCAGGTTGAGACTGAATCCTAACAAGTGTACTTTCGGCGTGCGGTCCGGAAAATTGCTTGGTTTCATTGTCAGTGAAAAAGGAATAGAGGTTGATCCTGCTAAAGTGAAAGCTATACAAGATATGCCTGTACCGAGAACCGAGAAAGAAGTTCGCAGCTTTCTAGGGAGATTGAACTACATTTCAAGGTTCATATCTCACCTAACTGCCACTTGCGAACCGATATTCAAAATGCTAAGAAAAGATCAAACGGTCAGGTGGAATGATGATTGTCAAAATGCATTCGATAAAATAAAAAGATATTTGTAGGAACCTCCGATTCTAATACCTCCAGTCTAAGGGAGACCACTGATTATGTACTTGACAGTGCTCGAAGGATCCATGGGTTGTGTTCTCGGTCAACACGACGAGACAGGTAGGAAAGAATATGTTATCTACTACCTGAGCAAAAAGTTTATAGATTGTGAATTGCGTTATTCAATGCTTGAGAAGACATGCTGTGCACTCGCATGGGCCGCAAAGCGATTGAGACAATATATGCTCACACATACAACCCTGTTGATCTCAAAAATGGATCCGGTCAAGTATATTTTTGAGAAACCAGCACTTACAGGCAGAGTTGCAAGGTGGCAGATGGTACTGACAGAGTACGATATTCAATTTACTTCGCAAAAAGCAATCAAAGGGAGTATACTGTCAGATTATCTTGCGCAATAGCCTCTTGATGATTACCAGCCCATGAAGTTTGATTTCCCTGATGAGGACATCATGTTTCTTAAAGCGAAAGACTGCGAGGAACCACTTCTGGAGGAGGGGCCTGACCCTGAATCCAAATGGAGTTTGATGTTTGACGGGGCAGTTAATATGAATGGGTGCGGAGTTGGTGCAGTTCTCATTACGCCAGAAGGGGTTCACATGCCCTTCACTGCCCGAGTAACTTTCGGGTGTACCAACAATGAAGCAGAATACGAAGCTTGCATACTAGGGATTGAGGAGGCTATTGATTTACGAATCAAGACTCTCGATATCTTTGGTGATTCAGCACTGGTAATCAATCAAGTAAAGGGAACTTGGCACACACATTAGCAGAATTTGATTCTGTATAGAGATTATACGAGGAGATTGCTGACATTCTTTACAACTGTCATGTTATACCATGTTCCCAGAGATGAAAATAAGTTTGCAGACGCCTTGGCCACTATATCTTCGATGATCAAAGTGCATGGTTGGAACTTTGTACCCATGATTGATGTATCTCGTCTTGATAGACCTGCTTTTGTGTTTGATGTTGATGCAGTGTCTGATGACAAGCCTTGGTACCATGACATTAAATGCTTCTTGAAAAATCAAGAATACCCGCCTGGGGCATCTTCCAAAGACATGAAGACATTAAGAAGGCTAGCCGGTAGTTTCTTCTTGAACAAAGATGGCGTGCTGTATAAAAGAAATTTTGACATGGTTCTGCTCAGATGCGTGGATAGACACGAAGCAGACCTGTTGATTGTTGAAGTGCACGAAGGCTCTTTCGATACCCATGCCGGAGGACATGCGATGGCTAAGAAATTGTTAAGATCGGGGTATTATTGGTTGACAATGGAGTCGGATTGCTGCAAGTATGCCCGTAAGTGTCACAAATGCCAGATCTATGCAGACAAAGTACATGTTCCTCCAAATCCGTTGAGTATCATGTCCTCTCCGTGGCCCTTTGCAATGTGGGGCATTGATATGATCGGGAAAATTGAGCCTACTGCTTCAAACGGCCATCGTTTTATCTTGGTCGCCATTGATTACTTCACTAAATGGGTTGAAGCAGCATCTTATGCCAATGTCACTAAGCAAGTAGTAGCTCGTTTCTTGAAACGAGATATCATTTGTCAATATGGAGTGCCCGAAAGAATCATTACTGATAATGGTTCTAATTTGAATAACAAGATGATGGTTGAGCTATGCCGGGACTTCAAAATCGAACATCACAATTCTTCTCCGTACCGCCCGAAAATGAATGGCGCGGTCGAAGCAGCCAACAAAAATATCAAGAAGATTGTGAAAAAGATGGTTGTCACGTACAAAGATTGGCATGAGATGTTACCATTTGCTTTGCATGGGTACCGAACATCAGTCTGCACGTCCACTAGGGCAACGCCATACTCACTTGTATACGGTATGGAGGCAGTTCTACCGATAGAAGTTGAGATTCCCTCTCTCCGAGTATTAATGGACGTTAAGCTAGATGAAGCTGAATGGGTACGAGCCAGATTTGATCAGCTGACCCTTATTGAGGAGAAGCAATTAGCAGCAATATGTCATGGCCAGCTATACCAGCGCATAATGAAGAGGGCATTCGATCAAAAGGTTCGACCTCAAGTTTACAAGGTCGGAGATGTGGTAATCAAGAGAATACTTCCTCCGAGTACATATCACAGGGGCAAATGGACTCCTAATTATGAAGGTTCATTCGTGGTTAAAAAGGTTTTCTCAGGTGGAGCCTTATTACTGACAACCATGGATGGTGAAAACTTTTCGTCCCCTGTTAATTCAGATGCAGTTAAAAAAATACTTCGTATAAGTAGACCCGCTGGATAAAAAAAATAAAAAATCCAGGCAAAAAAGGGCATCCTGGCGAACCAAAAACAAAATAAAGGTTCGGGCAAAAATTAGGGATATAATTGAAAAAATTGTACACCCGGTAAGTTGAAAACCCGAAAGGGCAACTTAGGCAAAAATGGGTATCCCGGTGGATTGAAAACCGGAAAAGGCGATCCACGCAAAAGAGGGATTTAAGCGAACGACTGCAGTCTGAATTAATCTGTACGTTCTCTACTCTTCAGCAGACTAGCTAAGTTTCCGAAGGAGGAATTGTTCTGACCACGAGCTTCCGAAGGCGAAGATAATCAAGAGAGTTGGAATACATACTGGTTATAACAGAATCAGAAATCAGTTGGAATCCAATTTCCGCATTATCATTAGGATAGATTTCTTTTCTCAATTTTATGGCAATCAACTCTTTCAGGGGTTTGCTTCCGATTGTAAATTCGCCGATTTTGGCATTTCATCAATAAAATTGAATATTCAATCACAAGCTTTTATTTTCATTTTACTGCTTTGTTTGCAAAAACGTCCGATTTTTGATAATAAAACATTGCTTTGAAAATATCTTGGCCTTGCAAAAGCATGCACAAAAAGACAATTAAAATTGCTTTGCTTGTTGGACAACCTCGGATGGTGGACTCGAAAAACCACGCAATATCCTGGGGCATGTGCATATATTTTTTCTGTTGCAGGTAATGAGTACGATCGATTCAGGCGGCGCGAAAGTCATCTCTCAGCACCAACAGATATTTACTATGACTCGATACTGTTGTATCTTATTAAGTCGATTCTTTCATTCAAGATTTCCCACCGGGTTTTGTGACGATAACGGTTGTCGAAGATTGAATTCTTCTGTGTTAATAACGGCAGTGAGCACTCCATGTCCATAACGAGTGCAAATCTTCCGGTACCTCGCAAGTGATGTGAAGGGTAGTACAAGAGCGAATGTTCAGAAGCTGAAGACAGGGTGTTCGTCTAAGAGTTTGAAAACGCTTGGTTTTCTATAAAATCCTCTTAAGAGACGAAGCTTCTCGCAGTAGTATCCCCAGTGAAGTTGCCAAGAGTTTGAAGATGCTTAATCTTCTGTAAAATCCTCTTATGACATTTTCTTCAGATCAGTCTTGTATCATGGGGCGAAAGCAAGTTGTTGACTCTCTCAAGCACGGGACATTTGGAATTTCCCCGGCAGGAGGTGTTTCAAATCTATTATCCCCAGTAGAGTTTGAAGATGTTTGGTCTTCTGTAAAATCCTCTTAAAAAGGCATTCCCAAGCACGAGATGCTTGAAAGCGATCCCCCAGCAGAGTTTGTTATAAACTCATCATCCCCAGCGGAGTCATCAAACGGAAAGTTCTCCTAACATGGGGCATTGCGACATTTATCCTAAGCTCGACAGTCTTATTCCTCAGCAGATTACCGTGGAATTGCCTTGGGTTTCCCTTGCAGATCTCTAAGAACTCTCTCCCGGCATGTTGCAACGGGATGTCTTCTAACCGGATTTGCATATCCCCGGCAGGGTAGCCCTGATTCCCAGTAAGATCATACCTCTGGTAATGGTATCCCCACAGAGTTCAGCATTGAATATTGTCAGCTATACTCCCCAGCTGAGTTGTGGTTCTCCCCGCAAGATGCATATGGATCAACAGAATCTCTTCCTTAGCGAAGTGTCAGCATATGATATTACTCAGCCGGTGGTGTAATTCTCAGCATTGCTCATTTACAACTCAAAGTCCAATTTATTTTTGGCATACAGACAGTTGTTCATATTATTCCAGCAAGTGGGATAGTATTGCAGATGATTGTTCTAGCAGGTGGGGTGATTATTATATACAGTTGTTCATATTATTCCAGCATGTGGGATAGTATTGCAGATGATTGTTCCAGCAGGTGGGATGATCATACAGACAGTTGTTCATATTATTCCAGCAGGTGGGATAGTATTGCAAATGATTGTTCTAGCAGGTGGGATGATCATACAGACAGTTTGTTCATGATTGTTCCAGCAGGTGGGGTGATCATTATATACAGTTGTTCATATTATTCCAGCAGGTGGGATAGTATTACAGATGGTTGTTCCAGCAGGTGGGGTGATCATTATATACAGTTGTTCATATTATTCCAGCAGGTGGGATAGTATTGCAGATGGTTGTTCCAGCAGGTGGGGTGATCATTATATACAGTTGTTCATATTATTCCAGCAGGTGGGATAGTATTGCAGATAGTTGTTCCAGCAGGTGGGGTGATCATTATATACAATCGTTCGTACTATTCCAGCAGGTGGGATGGTATTACAGATGGTTTTTCCAGCAGGTGGGAGGATCATTATATACAGTAGTTTATATTGTTCCAGCAAGTGGGATGATGATAAACAACTATATTCTCAGCAAAGTCCAACGTTGGTTTGGCAAAGCTTCCAAAGCCGGTTTGGTAAGCATCGAAGTCCAATGTTAGTTTGGCAAAGCTGCAAAAGTCCATCTGAGGATGACAAGTTTGAGATTCCAAAGCCGGTTTGGTAATCATTGAAGTCCAACGACAGATTGGCAGAAATCCAACACGAATTGGTAAAAGTCCATTGGCTAGAATGGCAGAGCAGCTAAAGTCCATCCACAGTATGGCAAGCCAGTAGTCGTCTGGCGTCGTTCAAAAAGACATTGTTGAAAGTCCATCCATAGAGTGGCAAGCCAGTAGTCGTCTGGCGTCGTTCAAAAGACAGATCTCTCCGACAACGTTTCATTGAAAATTCAATCCAGCGGTCTCGTTGGGTTTATATCCCTTTTGTTCTTCGTCATCCAGAGCAAATTTTTGGTTATATTTGGTATTCAATCACTATATACCTTGAAAGTCTGAAAGAAATCGCTTTCAGGCATTCAGGTCTACAGCGTTTGAATAGGGGCAGCTGTAATACCCCAAAATTTGCTCTCTCTTTTGTCATCATAGCATAGCATTATCACATATCATATCATATCCATCTCATTATCATTGCATTGCATCTTCAACATAGAAAAATGAAGCATAGCATCCCTCTTACCATCAAGGCATGTGATCAGATGAAAGATGGACAATCAAGGAATCATTCAAGGCACAAAAGGTCAAACAAGTTGCCTCAAGGCAAGCCAAGAGGTCTTTCATGTCTCATCCTATCTCAATTGATCACCCAAAACCTCAAGAAAGTGAGACTCAATAGGAGATTGAAGCATTACATCCTTCACTAAGCAAGAGGTCCAAAAAACTGAAGAAAAGCCCTCAAAAGAGATATCTTATTGGTTCAAAGTCACCCTCAAGTGGCATATCTCATCATCCTTTAAGAGGATACACAACATACTCAGAGGAATTTGGATTTGGAAGATGTGCAATTTCCTCCTAACCAGAAGGGTATCAAAACTAGGGTTTCCAATTAAATCAGGTCATCTCTGATTTTTTGGACAAAACTTGATGTCATGGTATTCTACATGTCCTTAAGTGTATGTGTGTGGAAAATTGCCTCTCAATTGGTTTTAGAAGTGGTTCAATTGGAAGAAAGATAAAAAATCAGGAAAATTGGTGCTAAGTCAAAATAATCAGAGGAAAAAGTCAACTCTTGACTTTTTGAGGCCAAATTCATGAAATTCATGTTATATGTGACCAATGTACAAAATTTGATCAAGAAATTCCAAAAGGATCATGAAAAATCAAGATTTGAAAAGTTGCCATTTTTCGAAGAAGTAGGGTTACTAAATAAGGAAAGTTTTGGCCATTTTGCACCAGACTTTGAACCAAGGCCATTCAAAATTGAGACATCAAATGAAAATTCCACTCGGCCACAAAAAAAAGATCTTGTTTTAAGCTTCAAATCCATGTGTAGAACATTTCCATTGGATAAAAATTGAGTGAGAAATGATTGATCAAAGTTTGAGCAAAGTAGGTCCAAAATCAGGTCATGACCAAGGATTCCCAGGCCTACGCGCCATCATTTTTACAAACAGGTGGTGTGCCAAATGTTCACCCATTTTTCTCATGGTTAGAGGCTTCATATGGAAGACTTGTCAACATCAAAATTGTTCCTTGCAATGCCCCCTTCAATGTTCATGTTGGACAAAATTTCATTTGGTCAAGTTATGAGGGAGTTATGTTGGTCTCAAGATAGGGTGATTATGCTGAAAGTCCATGCGCCATGTTGCCATGCCAACCAACCGTTTGCCTCGCCCATGACCAGTGCCAAACCTTTGTGTTCCAATCCATTTTCCAACCTCTTCCAAGCCTCAATTCCATCCAATTCTCACACCAATATTGTTCTCCCTTATTCCCTCTTTCCAATGACTCCAAAAAACTCATCAAATTATCCATTGATTAGAGAGAAAATCATCACCAAATCACCATGTTTGCATTGGTTCCAAACTGTCATAAAAATCAGAAAAAACAAATGTTGTTGATGTTGTTATTACAAAGCTTGCACGTGCATTGTTCATACCACCCATTCATTGCCTTTTTAAACCAAACACACATCCCATTCACCATACCACGTGCTTCATGATACATGAGAATGGAAAGAACAAGCTTGCTGAACAAGTTTCTATGCTACACTAGCTGTGCCACCTCAAGTTCACTCTCATCTCCACCATAGCTCACTATGAACCACCATCACCATAACACAGCCATTGTTAACTCGTCCCCTAACTAACTTGACTTAGTTAGTTAGGATGGACTCACCTAAACCATCATGACTCAGTTAATCAACTCAGGTTAACCATAGTTAAACCAAATTATAAATAGAAACCTCACTCTCAAAATTCATTTTCAACTCATTTTTTTCCACATTCACTTCAGAATCTCTCTCTTCTTCTCTCTCAATCTCTCACCATTGCAACTGGTTTTGAACTGCATTTTGCTCAGTTTCTCTCCAAAACTCTCTCTTCTTCTCTCTCAAGCTCTCAACATTGCCACTGGTTTTGAAGCTTCAATTTCAACTTCTCTCCACTGAATCATCATCAACAACTTCATTTAAGCCTTTATTTGGCCAAGAGTGAATCAAAAGCAGCTTGGAACCTCTGGTTTTCTGAAGAACATCTCAAGGTCACAAATCTTCAGGTACGAATTTCAGCCATTATAGACATGCTTTGAAGATGTTATCAGGTTCTTGAAGCTTCTTATAAGCTCAAGAACTTGTCTGGCTAGTTGATAGGCCTTTAGAGGCATAGTTGAAAAGTTAGGGCAAAACTTCTTCTGTTCGATATTCTTATTTCATGATTCTTTTGTGCATTTTATCACTGGATCCATGTTCCTCATCACTTCAGCTTTCCAATGATATATATTTTGTGCATTTGTGCTTGACTGCATATCATTGTCACCGGAGGTTGGCCGGAGGAGATGACCGGAGGTCATCTCCGGCCGGTGGTCTGAACTGCTAGGGTTTTATTCAGGTTTTAATCGTGACCGTTGGATGATCATGATCTGATGGCTACAATTATGCCAGCACATTAAAATAAGCATGCTTCTCACGTGCTCAACTCTGATTTCATTTTAAACAATGTGTGGTGCAGTGCATGGCAGTGAGTGTGTGCCTTCACGCGTGTGGATTGGATTTGTTTACTTTGACTGTTGTGTTGACTGGACTTGATCCAATGGTGTGTATTGTTTGACTTTATTTTGACTGAGAGTGCACAATTGATAGTGTAGATTGCGCGTACATGGACCTTGGGTCATTGGTTTTTACACCTCCCTTTTTAAGGCCTAAGCAATTTTGAACTGATTGTTTACTATGCATATACCCCTTCTCTCATTTCAATTTCTTTTTATTTTTCTTTTATATGCACGTTTCATTTCTAATTTTTAAAATACAAAAACAACATCAGAAAATTCTGGAAATATTCATGAGTGTTATCAAGACATTTAGGAAATTTTTGATATTTTTATTTCATGGTTTTATGACATTTTTACCCCTGTTTTATAATTTTCTTTGAATTTTCATTTGTATGCATTCTAAGTATGATACATGAATTTGTGGAATTTTGTTCTTGCTCATTACAAACTTTTTTGACTTGATTTTTTTGCATTGATTCCCTAATACATTGAAACATGTTAGATGATTTTTGTTTAATTTTTTAGGTCATTTTATGACATGTTTTTATGCCTATCTTTACACCACTTTGCATGATGTTTCAACTTGAACTAAATGCATTATTTGAAGTCATTTTGCTTTGAATTTTGACATGCTATCTTGATGAATGATTTACTTATGACTTAAGCATCCTAATACCATGCTTGCATAATTTTCATAAGTTCATTTGATTTTTGTTTGATGCATTACTTTTGAAGCATGATGCATGTCATATCATTCTAACTTTGGTGTATGTTTGCATGGATTCTTTTGTGCATATTTGTATGAGCATTTGCATATTTTATGAGCATATTCATGTGGTATTATAGGTCCTTAATACACATTATAGGTCATATTTACATGTTCATTTCAACTTGAACTTTGTGCATCCTTAACATGTATCATTTGCACTTTCCTTTTGAATGTTCACTTCACTTCTTCTTCTATTACTTCTTGAATGTCTTGATTGTTGATTCATGAATACTTTGAGATGTTCATAAACCATTTTTCATTTAGTTTCAATTCTGATTGTTGGTTTACATGTTCCATTTATGCATGTTCTTTTCATTTCTTTTCATCTTTCATCTATCCTTTCTTGTGATAACATGTTTAAATGTTATGGATGATGATTGTTGCTTATTCATTTGAACTTGTATGGTGATATTCACTTGTTGTCAATATGATTCACATTCTGGTTGTGATGTTAAGATTTGATTCTTCATTTTAATCTTTTGAACTTTAATGTGCATTAAGTGTTTCTTTTTGCTTCCTATACATGTTTCCATGTTTACTAACCATGTAGGGGCTTTGGTAAGTTGAATTGAGTGTGGATAAGGAATCCACATTCAAACCTCTTTCCTTTCATCTTTTACAATTCAATCTTGTGTTTTGTTAAAGTACTTATGTGCTTTCTTTGATTAACTCATTACTTTCCCTTTTGAGTTACAATTCATCTTCTACTTTAGAAGTGAATTGTTTAACTCATTCCTTCTTTAGACTTTAGGCTTTGCAACCTCACAAACCTTTAGGATCACTCCCTTAACTAATAAATTAGGATTGAGTCTTAGTTCACATAGATTCTTACCTTTTTTGCCCATTTGAGTCTTTCATCTTCTCATCTCAAAGAAAATTCAAAATATCTAATAAAGGTAGACATTTAGTGCATTTAGGCCTTTCATATAAAGAAAAGATTATAAGGGGTCTTCTCTTATAATCTTAGAATGTGTAGCATAGGGCCCATCTTGGGTCAATGTGTTAAACATTTGATCTTGTATAAGGGACTTAAATGCAATACTTGTTGAAGACACAAACTAAAAAAAAACACTTCTTCATTTCATAATCAACAAAAACACTTAATAAATACAAGTATGCTAGTGTGTTTGAACCTTGATAATTGGAACTAAGTGTGAGGGTCTTCTTCACCCTTAGTGTACATTCTTATTCATTCCATCTTGGAATGTGAGGATGTATACATTCCAATGACTAAGATTTTGATACACTATCATATGCAAACAAATGAAAAAAAACTTCTAAAAGACAAAAACAAACAATAACGTCTTTCCTTCGGGAATTCTTTTCTCATCTCACTCATTCTCAACGTACGAGTGTGCTTCTTCTCGTTCTCTTGCAAGACGGCAACGCACTCGGACCAGCGAGCCTGCAACACCTGAGCTAGAACGTTAGCCGTTCCTTAAAAAACACAAACAATCCATCCCTCGTTGAGGGGAACTATGTCGCTCTGATTCTCATGTTCCCGATGAGATACGTAGGCAGTGGGGTAGGGCTCATTCGAGCACTTCTTTTATTTTCCCTACATTTGTTTCTCTTTCTCTCACCTTTCCTTTTCCAGTTCTCCAGCTAGCAGTTCCTTTTCCAGTATCTTTTCCTTACACCCTTTGATTGAAACAAGCAAGCGTGGATCCCATCGGGTACGATGGACGTGAGGGGGTGCTAATACCTTTCTCTCGCGTAACCGACTCCCGAATCCAGTTCTCTTGGTCGCAAGACCATGATCTTTCCTTTCCCTCAGGTTTACGCAGTGTTTCCTTTCCCTCTCGTGGGATAAATACACATTGCTGGCGACTCTGTTTCGGTGCCACTTTCGCGTTTGTACTTGGATGAAAATCCCGGGAGCGACACAAGGGAACCAGCAACCTGTGTCCTAACCTCTAGTCAATGGCTAGAGGAGACTTGGATTTTCATTTGCCAACATTGGCCAACTCTACTCAGCAGTTGCCATTCACTATTCCTTGCAAAACAAACTTGCTCTACTATAAATAGAGCTCAATTGTGATCAGTTTAAGTACAGCAAAGGCCTACAACACTTGCCTTTCTCAAAATCCACTTCTCACTCTCAAAAATGCCTTTCTTAGCAAGTCACTATCGGGTTTTTCATTAGAGAGTAATTCCACTCAAACTAATCACACACACACCTCATATACATCATATGTGAGCTGATCAAACACTTAAACAACATCTGGAACACTGATTTCTCAGAATCACCAGTCAATTGCTCGAGGTTTTAACCAAGTTGCAGTTGAGATGCCATGAAGTGATCCAGCCAATTTCCATCAAGTCCAAGCATTCAAACACACTCCATAAGGTGTAGGGAAGCTGTTCAGATCATCACAACTCATCTGTAACACCTCCAACTCAGAAATCAATTTGCTCTTGTTGTCACAACCTAGAGGTAAGCCTAAACTTGGTAATCTCTCAATCTATGCATATTTCCTCGCACAATAATTTTGCCAAATGTTCATAATCATGCATGGAATGTTTCCCCTCAAGTAATTGCTTTGTTTGAATCGTGTATCAAAAATCCCAGCCTTCATGCAGAATTTAGGGTTCTTGAGAATTTATCGTGATTTCTTGTTTTATGCTTAATTTAAATGAAATTAATTGTCATAAACATGATCGTGAGGTTGAGACGAGCATATTGATATGTGGATTGCATGATATAATCAAGTATTCAGTGAGATTGAATAGAAAATGCAAATCTGGGCAAAGCTGAAAAACGCGCGTGTTCTTCAGCTATTCTTGACGCCATTTCTCTCAAATTCAAATATTTGAATTTTGTGATTTTATTTAATTGATTCAAAAATTAATTTCTCTCTGAGTTTTAATGATTTTGAGTTGATTCTTTTTTTAATAATTCACAAAAATGTTAAAATATTTTATTTTCCCAAACAATCCCAAAAATATTATTTATTTCATATAATTGATATTTTTACAAAGAATTAATATTTTAATTGTTTTTGACATTTAAAATATTTTTTCCTTCTTGATTTTTCAGATTTTAATGATTTCTAATCATTTTGTAGGGCAAAACTTGATTTATGAAACATTAATCCAAGATCACAATTTGTTTTCCACATGTTAAACAATTTTGATCATTTTAATTGAATATTTTATTCAATTAAAACACATTTTGAAAACAAATTAGGGTTTTTGATTAATTCAACCCTCATAAATCATTTTCAAAAACACTTTGGGCCTCTAATAGAGTGTAAGACCCAATCCTTTGTAAATACAAACCTACTTTGGGCCTCACTTATTGTATAAGTCCCGTTGTATTTCAAAAAGTTCGACGCGATCATCGTCCGTTGAAAAACAAACTCTGGGCCTACCCTCGCGTTATAAGCCCCATTTCTTTTTCTTTAAAACTTTTTTTGCGCATCTTGAGAGAGTGTAAGACCCAAACCCCATTGTACAAACCACTTTGGGCCTCACGTATTGTATAAGTCCCCCTGTACAAGTAAACGGCGCGATCGTCGCCTTTTAAAAATCAATTGGGCCTCTCCTCGAGCTATAAGACCCATTCAAAACTTTTGGGCCTCTAATAGAGTGTAAGACCCAATCCCCTTTTAACCAAAACAACTTTGGGCCTCAGATATTGTATAAGCCCCTTCGCGTTAAAAGAAAATCTCGACGCGACCGCCATTTTAAACAAAAAATCATCTGGGCCTACCCTCGTGTTATAAGCCCCATTTCTTTTTCTTTAAACTTTTTTTGGGCCTCTTGAGAGAGTGTAAGACCCAAACCCCTTTGTACAGCAAACCATTTTTGGGCCTCAGTCACTTGTATAAGTCCCTCTGTATAAATTCAACAGTGCGCTCACTGATAAAACCCTGGGCCTCTCCTTGAGCTGTAAGCCCCAAATCTTTCTTTTTCAAAGCACTTTCTCCTTTGATTTTGAAATATACTATTATTTTCAATCTTTCTTTGTTGTACAACTAACCAAACAACATGGAAGCTCTACAACCGGGTAAGTGTTTATCTGCTTTCATTTACCGCTTTCATATACATATAACTGTATTGTGGGGCTGCTCACTGTAAGTCTTCTTTCATAAACTCATATCAACTGTGTAATAATAGTATAGATATTTAGAGTTTCCCCGGCAACTACGTCTAGCATTAAGCCCGTTGATCACTCTTAAATAGTCAAAACTAGATCCTCATAGGATTACCAGACACGGTCTTCCCTCCTCTTGGGGTTAAACAATATGGAGATGTGAAAGGCAGATTCTTTTTGAACCCTTTCCTAGACTGTCACTCGTAGAAGTTGTCAAAGAAACTCTATTCCCCAGAGATGATCTCTTCTCCGTGAATTGCATCTCTTGGGTTTCTTCCAAATTCTCGAACTTTCCTGGCTTGATCTATTCTTTATGATAGCCTGTTTTGAACTTCTCGGGGTTTGGGGGACCCACAGGCTTCTTAAAAGCACCTTAGGAATTGTCAAGAAACTCTACTCCCCATAGATGATCTCTTCTCCGTGAATTGCATCTCTTGAGTTTCTTCCAAATTCTCGAACTTTCCTGGCTTGATCTATTCTTTGTGAATAGCCTGTCTTGAACTTCTCGGGGTTTGGGGACCCACAGGCTTCCTAAAAGCATCCCACCTCCTCTTGGGCGTTGTACAAGGACCCGTCGGCTTCTTAGAAGTATTCACAGCCTCCTCTTAGGCTTTGTATAAATGATTTCTTCCTCCGAGAATGATAGCCTCCTCTTGGGCTTAGTACAAATTGTCCCTCGGCTTCTTAAAAGTTTCCAGCCTCCTCTTGGGCTTCGTACAAATTGTCCCGACGACCTCCTAAAGGTATATGAACAGAAATCAGTCATCTTAATAGAACAGTCTTTCCAAGAGTCTACTACTGTTTCTTAAAGCATGGTACAATAGATGAAACTCTAGACTCGGACAGTCTAATTTCCTTGAGTCTCAAAGACATTCTCAAGCACCCTTCAAGAATAGAAAGGAACCCCGTAGACTCGGACAGTCTCAATACCCTTTGGATTTCCCATTTCCTTAAAGAACAGGAAATAACCCCGATCCTTGGAACAAATCCATGAGTACAACATTACTCATATAAGAACTGATTTTCTCTTTGAACCCATATACTGGACCTGTCACTCAACTGAAACAGCACCATAGCCTCTCTCTTGGGCTTTGTACAATGATTCTCCCCAGTGGAGCCAACCTTTAGCCTCCATCTCGGGCTTCGTACGAGATACAAAAACACTCTCTTGTTGAGTATAAAAGACTCTATTGTTGAGTCCAACCGTTAGCCTCCATCTCGGGCTTCGTACGAGATACAAAAACACTCTCTTGTTGAGTATGAAAGACTCTCTTGTTGAGTCCAACCTTTAGCCTCCGTCTTGGGCTTCTTACAAGACACATATAAAAGATTCTCCTGTAGAGTCAACCCTTTTAGCCTCCGTCTTGGGCTTTGTACAAGACACAAATCAGTCCCTTGTTGAGTATAAAACAACATTTTAGCCTCTCTCTCGGGCTTCGTACGAGACACATAAAAAACACCCTCTTGTTGGGCCACTAGCCTCCTCTTAGGCTTTGTATAAGAAAACCACTAGTTGATCCAATCAACCTTTTAGCATCAAAGTTGTGCCTCGATCACAGTACACAAACATCAACAACTCCTTCCCCTTCATATAATCGCTGTAAGCGGCAAGCCTCTGGATCATCTACATCCATGGCACTGTCCCTCTTTTAGCATGAGAGAAATTCCTAAGGAAAGATAGCATTGCTCTACACCGAGTTAAAGTCTTCTCCTTTAGGTTGGAAATCCCCTATAAAGGAAATTATGGCATTTCCGGATTCACACATCCTGGTTAAAGTAATTCTACTTTATAATTAGTCACCCAACAACTGTGACAAACAGACCCTCTTTAAGAGATGACAAATTCTCTCTAAAGTCAACACCCTTTTAGCTTCACATCTTGGGCTTCGAACAAGATACAAATAGACCCTTCAGCTTCACATCTTGGGCTTTGAACAAGATACAAACCACCTTTAGCTTCATGTCTTGGGCTTTGAACAAGACACCAAAACACCACTTCTCTGTTTCGGAAAAACGGGAATACGTAGGCATAAGATTGAAAGAAAAAATCTTAGCGAGCACACTAATCCAAAACCCAAAATCCCATACCTTCACATCTCAATCGAAAAGCATCAGTCTTAATCTCCCACCAATCGACCGGCCACTTTTTTTTTTTACAAAATAAACCTAAAAGAGACCCACAATCTTTGTAGCATCTGTAAACCAACAGTCATCTGTTCAAACTCATCTTGCAAGCAGGGTTAATTGGAGACATCTATTTCCCTTCCTTCATCAGCTTTAATAGGATAAAAAATGAATCGAACTGTAGATACCAGAGCGGTAGTGCTTCGCAACCACGTCCAAAATCGCTCGCTACACTTTCTTCAACTAATTTTTCCATTTTTCGTCTTTGTCAACATTGCACGAAATCGACATTGGGGTTGTTATTTCTTTGGACTTCTCCATATCAAACCTTTTTAGAAATTCTTTATATTATTTTCCTTGATTTATAAAAGTTCCTTCTTTAGTCTCATGGATTTTAAATCTTAGATAATATTTAAGCTCTCGCATCATTGAAATTTCAAACTTATTCTGCATACTATTAGAAAATTCTCTGCATAAGGATTCATTAATAGCACAAAAAAGGATATCATAGAGAGAGAGAGAGGGAAAGAGGTGTGGGATAGAGTACTCACGACTATGGATGTGAAAATAGGAAGGAAGGGATTTCTATTTATAGGCTAGAATGTGGAACAAAGAAGGAAATTTTTTTATGCCAAAATTAATGTGCCAATTGATTGACATCTTGCTCCAAATCGATTGAAGAACCTCAAATGAATCATTTAGGATGTTTAAAAAGAAAATAAATGATCTATATATGTTTCTGTTCATTAAGATATTATCCCAAATGATTAAGGACATCTTTTATACTGACACACTCAATTGTGTATAGGTGTCAATCGAATGGACAACACAAATTTTGTCCAAAATTATCCAGACAGTTCCTTATTCAACTGGCCCGATTTCAAAACATTTTTTAGGAATACTTATTTAATAGAAATAGGCTTGAAAATATATTTTTGTGTTTGTGTGTCTGTGTGATTTAGCCGTATAAATTTACGAAAAAGACCTTTTGCTTTTACAACATATTATTCACTCAGGAGACATGGCGAGCTTTCACACTTCCTCTCTTTCTCACTTTAAAGCTTCAAGACTTGTCATGTAATCCTATCTTATAAACACTTGCTTGAATTTGATTTGGAGATGAAGCTTGAGTTATATTCCATTTAAGTGCCATCACCAGAGGATGTTTACACTGATCATCAAACACATCCAACCCTAGTTAGCCAGCTTGCATATTTAACTGCTTGTTATGCTTGCATTTAGTAGTCATCATCAAAGTCAAATTCAACATGAGAGCTTCCTT
Source organism: Lathyrus tuberosus (assembly GCA_022829125.1). Taxonomy (NCBI): domain Eukaryota; kingdom Viridiplantae; phylum Streptophyta; class Magnoliopsida; order Fabales; family Fabaceae; genus Lathyrus; species Lathyrus tuberosus. The sequence continues at coordinate 8,010,487 of JALAZF010000263.1, read as the reverse complement.
AATCTTAAAGTCATGGATCCACATTCTCCTTATTTTTTATGATGACAACATATCTCTCAGGGAGGTGGTAAAAGAAACAAACAAATATATTTGGAGTAATTAAACTCTCCCTCAATTAGGTAGAGAATATAATCTACTCCCCCTAAGAGTAAACTTCTTCCACTTTGTCAAAATAAAAAGGAGGGTAAAAGGTGCATTGCAAAAATTTTTAAAATAAAAACATAAGCACATTAGCATTTAGAAAAAGGAAAAACATTTTATTTAATTCAAAGAACATTAAAAGGGAAATTTTAAAGAAAGAAAAAAAGAAAACAAGACAATCACATAAGAAAAAAAATTAATTCATCTCATCATCGCGCTTGCTAGACACCATTGGAGATATGAGGTTTGATTTCTCCATCGTTTTTACGAGTTTGTCAATCTTTGAATGTATTTCCCTTTGATCACCACGAATGACATTGAGAATGTTTGAGGAGGATGAAGGGAGGTCATTGTTTCTTTATTGTCTTACTCTACTTGGAGGTAGTGCAACAATTTCTCTTCCTTGGATGGTATATTCCATTTTGCTCAAAATTCCTTTTTCTAATTTTTTTAGTGCACACTTTCCGATTCCTCTTTTTCCAAGTCAAAATTGGTGTACATTAGGATATTTATGATTAATTCACCATAGGGCAGATTCGTGTTATTATTTTTGCTCGCAACATGTGATGAAGCATAACATCCACCCAAATCATATCAACTTGAGTTTCTAAGAACCAAATCGCAAGAACATCTAATTTTTGTATGGTGACGGAGTTTCTTTTTCTTGGAAAAAGAACACATGATTCATTGTATAATGAATCATTTTATTGTCCAGGCGTACAATGCCAACAATTAATGGAGAAGAAATCCCAAAAGATGGACCAATTAAAAGAGATTGGGCGTGGAGGTCTAAGTTGAATTTGTTACCTTCATATTCATTTTGATCGTACTCTTGATTAATGAAGGGTAGGTTGCAGGCTTGTGCAAACTCTTCAATGGATAGGTAGATAAAGTGTTTCTTAACTTTGGAGCTAATAACACCATTTGAGTATCTTAGGTTTGAGTAGACCATTTTCATCAATTCGGGATACCTTTCTTGAGGAACTTTAAAGATGAAGTTCCTTAGGCCGAAAAAGTTGAAGGATTCTACAAAGTGGAAATCATTGAAGAGCATCTTATCCAAGTAGTGAGAGATGTACACTTCTCTATTTGTAAAGTACCGACTGAAAATGTTTCCTTGTTCTTGATTGGAGAAGTTTTCTGAGAAGTGGCATGGAGAGGCTTGAGAGGATCAGGTTCTTTTCTAGGCCATTTGAGGAGATGGTGAGTGAATGAGAGATATTAAGGTTTTTAATACAAATCACAAAGGTTGTATAATCAGATGAGAAAATATTAATATTTAACTCTATTTATAGCCATTTCCCAATCAATTAGATGAAGGTACCAGTCGATTGGAAACCTTAAATGTTGGGAGATGGCAGTTGAAATTAACCATTGTATTTAATTCTCAACCAACTAGTCATTGTTTTGTGCGTCGCTTTTCAAATATTTGAATTTTGGAGTCATCCAATTGATTGAGGCATGAATCCACTCGATTGGCTAGTTCGTTTTCAGCATACTTTTGGTTTTGGGCCTTTGTGCTGGATTTGTCTTTTGGCTATTACTTTTTTGCAACTCTGTTCATCTTTATTTGCACCTTCTTTCTATAAAATACTTAGAAAATCATCTATTTGGTTAGTAAAATAATATTATTTAATGAGCAAAAGTAAATCCACAATTTTTAAGTAATTAATTTTAAATAATTAATTAGAGTTTTCTGATAATTTCATCTTTAAAATAGTGAACTACCTCATGTATCAAGAGGTCTTAATAAATTTTCCCTTAAAGGGAACACTAATACATTGTGGCGCATCCTTCTCTACGACTTATTAGATGCGAGAGTTGGTTGAAACAAAGATATATATATATATATATATATATATATATATATATATATATATATATATATATATATATATATATATATATATATATATATATATATATATATATATATATATATATATATATAGGTCCACCACAGACGTATCCATTCAACCTACCACGAGGTTAACAGATCACTGAGAATCACAAATGTTGAGATATCCTCAATGAAAAACTTTACTTTGATCACTATTGTTGATATCCACCATCATTGATTACTCTTGGATCAGAGACTTAAAAATATTGTACACTCAAAAGTATACTCTTTGCTTTGCATAACTCCATTTGATATCCATTAAAGCTTCAAGCTTCAAAGTATCCCTGGAAAACATATTAGGATTTCATCTTTGGTACCAAATTTTCTTGGGTCAGGTACGTTAGTTTTTCCATAAGGTCTAAGGTTGTTACCTTTAGACCTTTTCAACTTATTAAAGCAAAAAGGTTTTAAATGACTAAATTTGTTGTAATGTGTACATTTATAAACGAGTCGGTTCTCTTTTTTCCTATTTAATCATTTACAATGTGTTTTATTTGTTTTAAATCTCATTCCACTTTTATTTAAGGAAGGCCTTTGACTTGATAAGATCAAGTGAAGGTTTTCTTTTCCTATGGTAAATTTACTTAGGGTTTCATGCATATTTTTCACTTCCTTTTTCAAAGAGATGCAAATCACAAACTTCTGTTGAGTTTCTAACATTGGTCATTTCTAATTTAAGCGTTTTATTGCTTTCTTCAAGAAACTTTAGATATTCTTTAAGGTCTAATTTGCATTTTTAATCCTATCACTTTCTTCAACCAACTTATCACTAATTTTAAATAATTGATTACAAAATGGTTTATTTACCTTATAATCATCTTCCTCGTAGGATTCCTTTAAGAAAACTTCATCTTCTTAGTTTAAGGAGGATTCATTTATAGTTATTCCCGAGGTTGATTCTTTTTTTCTTGTAACTGATTCATTTGATGTTGAATCATTCGAAGATTGTTCAACTACTCAGTATGTTCTTTTGAAGGAAGCCATGAAAGTTTTTTGAGATAAGTTTGATGAAGTTGATGATTCTTTAGTATTCGAGCTTGTACCTTCATCTTTGAGCAATTGAACTTGTTCTCTAAATTTTGTAATGATTTCCTCCTTCTTTGATTTTTCCTGAAATTTACAAACATTCCCATCTTTTGATTTAAGGATTGGATTGTGTTTCTAATTCTTAATTCTTAGAAATTGATTTATGACAAACGTTTCAATATAATTTATAGCAATTATAAACTTTGAAAAACACTGATGAATGATACCTTCATCTGATTCACCTCGTGTGTTCATTTCCTCTTGATCGATAATGGGAGAAACCCCATATATCATTTCAAGAGTATCACACATTTCCTTGGCGGTTTTACAATTATAGATATAAATAAGTTTACTATCATTTAAAGTCATTACTATAAAGTTATTGAGAGTATCCAGTAAATCTTAAGAGTTTTTAGTAGGTTGAACACTTGAACCCTCTTATTCAAGGAAAAGTAAAGTTTTAGGTTAACTTCCGACCAAACAACGAACACTAAAGAGAAGCGGTTAGTCTTCCATACAAACGGAAGATTGAAGCGGTTAGTCTTCTTTATAAACAACAAAATCAAAAGGATAGTCCCCAAAATAGGTCGAGATTTTACATGGGCTTATCTCATACCAAGGTGAGCTTTTAAACCGGGCTGAACTCACGAACCAAATCGAGATTTTGAACAAGCTGACCACAAACCACTGAGATTTTTTATTGGGCTTATCTCTAAGTGAAGAAAGCTTTTAACCACGATGATCATACAAACCCAATCGAGTTTTTTTTATCAGGATACCCACAAACCAAATTGAGATTTTATATCGGGATGATCTCGAACAAAAGCAATCTTTCAAGGATTAATAGTGATTTACCCCCTGCAATATAGGCAAGTTTTGATTTACCCCCCTTTAAAAAAATAATTTTGGATTACCCCCCTGAAATTTTGGGGGTACCCCCCTAAGTGTGTAAAAACCAGGGGGGGTAAATAAAAAAAAAATATTTTACAGGGGGTAATTTTTCTACCTGGGGGGCAAAAGACTTAGAATTTTAAAATTCCAGGGGGGGGTAATCCAAAAAACTTTTTTTAAAGGGGGGTAAATCAAAACTCGCCTATATTGCAGGGGGTAAATGACTATTAACCCATCTTTTAATCAGACTGAACTTACAAACCGAAATGACAACTTAGAATCTAAATCCCCAAACCAAATCTTTCAAAAGGTTTAGCTTTGAACCCAAATAGACAATCCCTTATGGATAAATTATTAAACCAAGGTAAATGTTCCTTGGTGAACTTATAACAATACCCTTCCATAATTACAAAGAATTCCCCACTAGCCAAAGGACTTTCTCGGAAGCACTACGACTAAATATAAGTGAGAGAAAATTGAAAACTATTTTTAGAGAGAGAGAGAGGGGGGAGAGAGAGAGATAGATAGATAGAGAGAGAGAGAGAGAGAGAGAGAGAGAGAGAGAGAAAGGTGTGAGATATAATGCTCATGATTCTGGATGTGATAATTTGAAGGAAGGGACCTCTATTTATCTGCTAGAGGGCGACACAAAAAAGGAAAATTTGTTAGGCCAAAATTAATCTCTCAGTCGATTGGCATTTTGATCTTATTGATTGGAGTGCCTCAAATTAATCTTTTAGAATGTTTTAAAAGGAAGGAAAAGATATATATATATATATATATATATATGTGTGTGTGTGTGTGTGTGTGTGTGTGTGTGTGTGTGTGTGTGTGTGTGTGTTTTCATTCATTAAGACATTTTCCTAAAAGATTAAGAATAACTTTTACAATGACCCACTCAATTGGGTATAGGTGCTAATTAATTGTACAATACAAATTTGTCCAAAATCATTCAAACAGATCGTAATTTAACTTGAATGACTTCAAATTAGTTTTTAGGAATAAATATTTAATAAAAATAGGTTTGAAAACATATTTTAATGCGTGTGTGATTTAGTTGTGTAACTTTACGAAAAAAACCCTTTGCTTTTACAAGATATTGTTCACTCAGACGCGACAGAGCGGACATTCACACATCCTTTCTTTCACACTTTAAAGCTTCAAGACTTGTCTGATAATCCTTACTTATAGACACTTGCTTGAATCTGACTTAGAGATGAGGCTTAATTTATATTCTATTTAAGTTCCGTCATCAGAGGAACTTTGTAGTGATCATCAAACATATCAAACCCTACTTAGTCTGTTTGCATCTTTAACTACCTGTTACGTTTGTAATTAGTTGTCATCGTCAAAATCATATTCACCATGGGAGCTTCTTTAACCTACCAAACATGATTCCATAGGTTTGACAAGACCTAGAGGTTGATCAACATGTTCCTCTTTTTGGATGAAGCCATTTAAAAAAGTGCTTTTTACATCCATTTGAAATTCACGATGCAAGAGAAAGCCAATAACATTCTTATTGCTTCTAATATAGCCACAAAAGCATAGACCCATCAGGTACCAATCATTATATAGTTGATACTTTGGGAACGAATTCCCAAATGCTATTTTGTTCAATTTGAATTAACTATTGTTGCATGGCAAGAGACCAATGTTCATCGACGATAGCTTCACTGATTTCCATTGGCTTAATTTACAAAATAAAAGCCATAAATTTACATACCTTATTAGGGATCGTCAAGTAGTGACTCCCTTTAAGATGTCTCCAATAACATTCTGGATAAGATGGTCTCTTATTGACCTCGATTCTTTCGGAGGATCTGGATGTTCAAGTGGAGTATCTGTGATTTCATCCTGAGCTAACTCTTCGTCTTGATTTTCACTTTGGGCTTGGTCCAGGTTTTAACCGTTTTCCTCTATATTTGTCTCTTCCAGAATACTTGCACAATCAACAACTTCTACTTCTACTGGTTTAGGGTTAGATTCATTAAAGGTAACATGAAGCAATTATTAGATTGTAAGATTTCTTTTGTTAAAGACCCTAAAAGCTTTGATGGAAATGAAATATCCTATGAATATGCCTTCATCAGCTTTCACGTCAAACTTTCTAAGGTTATCTTTCTTGTTGTTAAGGATAAAGAATTTGCATCCAAAAACATGTAAATGAGAAATATTCAAATTTCTTCCTTTGTATAGTTCATAATATGAACGTGTCTGGTTTAGAATTGGTCATAACATAGTAAGAGGTACTTACTACATCGAATCCGAAATATTTAGGAAGATTAGTCTCATTGAGCATCGTCCTCGCAACTTCAGCCAAAGATATATTTTCCTCTCTATTACATCATTTTGTTGGGGCGTTCGTGGAGTGGAAAAGTTGTGCCGAATACCATTCCTGTTACATGAATTTTTTAATTTCTCATTTTGGAATTCTCCACCATGGTCACTTCTGATATATGTAATGCTTACACTTTTTTCGTTCTGAGTAACCTTGGCTATTTTTTGAAAGGAGACAAACACGTCTCTTTATCCAGATAAGAATAATTTCAAGGTATAGCAAGAGTAGTTATCCGCAATTACAAAAGCGTAGCCATTTCGTCATAGACTTATGGCTCTTGATGAACCAAAAAGGTCCATGTGAAGCAGTTGTAAGGGTCGGTCAATAGATATAATAATTTTATCTTTAAAAGAGGCCCTTAATTTCTTTCCCTTTTGGCCCGCATCACATAATCTATTCTTTTTAAAATTTAGGTCTAGCAGACTATCAATGAGATATTTTCAGCCAAACTTATTTAAGTGATCCATGTGAACGTGAGTTATTCTCCTATGCCATAGCCAAGAGTCATCCTCTTTACTCAAGAGACATACATCATTTGCAGGAATTTTATTTAAATTCACTGTGTAGATATTTCTACTTCTTGATTTTGTAAATAGAGTTTCATTTGATTAAGATTTTATAACCTTGCAACCAGAAGAATAAAAAATTACATTGCTACCTTTGTCATATAATTGACTTATACTGAGTAAATTATGCTTAAGCCCTTTAACAAGGAGAAATTCCCCTATCGTTCGACTGGGAGACTTACCAACGGTGCAAATCCCTTGAACTTTTCCCTTATTATCATGTCCATAAGAGACAAACCCTCATTCTTTAGGAAAGAAGGTGGAAATAGGGTTTTGTCACCTGTCATGTGCTTTGAACAACCTCTTCCAAGATACCTTCTGGTGTTTGAGACTGTAAAGCATTCCTTCATAGAAAGGGTTAATTCTTAACTTTAGTTGCCCATATCATCTTGGATCCTTGTTGTTTGTTTCATAAACATTCTTCTTATTTGTCTTAGAGATATAAGCATTTATAGGGGAGGATAAATTTTTTGCTTTGTGTTTATAGTATTATTTGTAAAAATATGAAGGATGATGTCCTTCTTTGCTTTCATGACTCTTTATAATGAAATAGAACATGGGTAAAAACAAAATTTTTCCTTATGTACTACAGTCGTTGCATTTTAATGTTACAATGAGAAGTGGTTTTTGCATTACAAATGTTATCAACATTTTTACAATTATTATTTTGTTCATAACCAAGGCCATCTCTATTGTTAGAGGCTGTTTGATTTCCTAACAAAATATTTAAGTTATCTCTACCTTTGGTGAACTTGATAAGTGTTTTTTAAAGTTTGTAGACTTATTTCTCAAATCATCACATTTGTTGCACTTGTCAAGTTCATCATCTTAGTTTGAAGTGGAAGAAATTTGAATTGGATCATATTATCTCTTTCTAATAATTTTTATTTCTCTTTCAAGTTTTTTATTTTTAAGTTCAAAAGAGGAAATGACATCCTTGGATGTGGTGATAATTGTTTCCTGTTAGCTTTTCTTTTGTTAGTTTCTTACAGATCCAAAAAGATCATGATATGAGAAGTAAGAGGGTACCTCATCATCTTGATGATTTGTCATGAGACAAATATTTGTTACTTCTTCTTAATAGTTTGAGGATTCCATATCATTGTATTCTCATGCAACATATGCTTTCTTTCCCTTTTTCCGAGGCTTCATGAATTTCTTTCAAAATTCCTTTTTAGCTTGGGGACAATATGGTCTAATGTGTCATTTCTTTCCACAATTGTAGGATGCTGTAATGGATTGTGTTTTTCCTTATCTTTTTCTTTCTCCTCTTTTTGCTTCTTCTCATTCTTAAAAATCTTTTGAAGTTCTTTAGTATAAGAACCATATTACCATCAGAGTTGGATTCTTCGGCCTTGAGTGCTAGACATTTGTTTTTCTTTTCTCCTTCTTCATCTACGACAAGTCTTTTTAGTTCTATTTCATGTTCCTGCAATTTTCCAAACAAGGTGTGTGTATCCATAGTCTCCAAATCCTTAGATTCACAAATTGCGGTGACTTTGAGTTACCAGCTACGGTCTTTACATCTAATAATTTTTATGAATAGTTCCTCATTTGAAAATGTTTTTTATGAAGTTCTCATATGACTCACAATATAGGTAAATCATGTTTGCATTTGATTAATGCACTCTTCGAGTTTAATTATAAATAGTTCACGCTCACGGTTTAATGTGCCTAACCTCGCCCTATTTACCTCAATAGTTCCTTCATGGGTGATTTGAAGGATGTCCTACATTTCTTTTCCAGTCTTGGAGTGAGAAAATCGCAAAAGTTCATTAAGACTGAGAGTGGTGGTGATGACAATTTTTAATTTCAGACCACGTTGCACATTTTCTTTATCGTCTTTGGTCCAATCCTTTTCAGGTTTGTTTACTACAATACCATTGACATTGTGTGTACAAACAAATGAACCTTCTTTCACACCCTTCTAAATACCACGATTCATCCCTTCTATAAAAAATTTCTTGTTCTCTTTCCACAAACTATACCCTTATCCATTAAAGGATGAGGGATTGTATAGTGAATAGCTTGAAGACATTTTTCCTCCTAGGATTAAAATTTAACAAGAGTTGGACTCTAATGCCACTTGTTGGACAAGTGACTGCAAGCTTTAGAGGGGAGGGGAGAGGGTGAATTGTGGTATTTAAAATTTGCAATTAATTTAGTGGTTTTCTCAATTATGCTTAAAATTATGTTATAAATTTCTTAAGAATAGAGTAAATAGCAACGTTGGCCAAGTCTTATCCCCAAAAGATCTTCTTGAGATTTTGACTATAATCTTTGAGCTTTTGCAGGTTATACCCATGAACCTAATACAATCTGATCTTGAGATTTAACAAACTTATCCCCAACCAAAATGAGAGATTTTTCCCGGTCCAAGCTAACGAACTGTTTAGATATTTTCTAGGCTTATCTCAATAACCAAACATAACATTTTATGGCTAAGTTTTCTGGCTAAGTTCAAGAAACCAAAACAGATATTTTATGACTAGTTGACCTCACGAACTAAACAAAATTTCCCAACAATATCTCACTCTCTAGAATTAAAAAAGCAGAACGACCAATACAGTTTCTTCCTCACAAGTATTGTTTCACTCAAAAGTACCAAGGAAACTTAAGTGATAGAAAAATAATTTATAGAGATTGAAAGAGAGAAAATAGAGAGATACATTAAAAAAAATGTAAACCTTTGGATAATGGGGTGTGATGAAAAGGATTAGACCCCCCTTTATATATGAGAAGGAAAATCCAAAAAAGGGAAAAGATCCATGGGCAAAATTAAAGTCTCAATCGATTGGCTTCTTGTCCCAATAAATTCGATGATCAATTTAATTGATTACCTTTGCTCAATATGGAAAGATTGGACAGAGATTCATTACAAGTCATTAAGATATTGTCCTAATTTATTAGGCCTTCTCAAATCAATTGACTTAATGCCTTAACTGATTGACTAGTTCAAAAAAGTATTCCTAATTGATTGGCTTAATACCCCAATCGATTGGGTAGTTCAAAATGTCCATTAAAAGATACTAGATAATTTCCTAGTGACTTGGCTTGGCCTTGAAACATTTTTAAGAGTTAAAAGAGATTAAAAAGACTTTGAAGTTGTTGTGTGAGTTTCCTTAGTATTTAGGAGCTACTTCCTTACTTTTTACAAAACTCGGGTCACTCAGACAAAGACGACCTGAAGAGCTTTCACACTTTCTCTCTTTCACACTTTGAAGTTTCAAGACTTTACAAATAAGCCAATGATATAAGCACTCTCTTGAATATTCTTGGAGATGAGTTTTAGGATATCTTCAGGTAGATTTCCATCATCAGATAGTTGAAAGCTATTGCCACCGACTTCAACAATCATTGTTGTTTTTATCAAAATTTCATAAATGATCTTTGGCATGATTATAAACTTTATACCTGTAAGCACATATATCCCCACCATGGATAAAAATGAACTAGGTGGTAAGCTGTAGGAGACCAAATATCAAATAAATCATAACACATTACCTTTCTACGAGAAAGCCACTTTCAAGCCCAACCGGAAACCTTTAGAGTGTGTCATTGCACTAAATACATGAAAGGAACTAATCCTTCAATATGTATAACATGTGAAGATCATTCACGAGCCTCATCCCTCTAAAGGAGATTCCATGGGGCATATAATCTATATAAATGGTGCAAGTATTTATAAGATATGGGGCCATCACATCGATGAATGCCACCATCTGAAAAGTGATTGCAAAACTTATTAAAGGACATCTCCTGCAAAGGCACGTGCGGGAAAATGTTCAAAACTTAGGAATAAGGTAATTTCCACGAAGATAAGCCAAACATAGGAGTCCCTAGCTTCAAAGGGGATAAAATATAAATAAAGCCACAAGTTCGATCAAACACACCACACTTTGAAAACAATTGCTAGAGGCTTTGTAAGAGCTGGAGAATCTAACTCATCCGCGAAAAAGTATGTTATACAATTGATGCACATCGTTAGAGCGCCACCTTTAAAAATAACCATCCTAACACCATAAATCAATTTCTTCAGTAGGGACTCAAAAGGGATCATCTTACTTGAAGATGATCCCATGATAATCAACCTCCAAATTCATGATTGGAATGTCAAAAGAGTCTTGGTGGATCTTGGTCATTCATTCGACGTTCTTTACTTGGATGTTTTCGAAGGTTTGAGAACATGTGCAAGTTCTAGGATATGTCACCATTCTAACTACTTTTGAAAAAGGGGGAAGCGCAAAAACTTTGAAAGTAAGATATATGGATGTGAACGTTTTATCCCCATCCAATATCATCATTAGTCGACCGACTTTAAACACTTTGGAAGCCACACTATCAACTATGTACCTAAAAATTACCTTTTAAGCAACATATGGACATGGATAGTAAAAGACAAGCCGGAGTTGTCAAGAATATGTTATAGGGATAACCTAAATATGAGAAAAATCTTATAGTCTGTCGGCTTTAATATGTTATAGTCAGTCTTCTTGTCCCACTCACACAAAATTTACTATGTGAATCTAGACCCACGGGCTAACCTTTTGGAGGATATGCTGACACCTACGAAGGAATTGAAGACCATTCAAATAGTCCTTACAAGACATCAAACTACATAGATAGGAACAATTTTATCAAAAGAATGTGGATTTATTGGAATGGGTGCCAATTGATATGTTTGAAATAGATCTTGATACGGTGTGTCATCATTTAGCAAGTAAGCTCACGTTTAAACCAGTCACTTAGAGGAAGGGCAAAGCAGGGAAAGATAAAAAGCACCCATCTTAGAGGAAGTGAAAAAATTAAACGAAGTTGGCTTCAAGAGATAAAAAAATTCAACTTTGTTGGCTAACATCGTGATGGTGAATAAGGTCTCTAAAAAATGGTGAATGTGTGTAGATTTCACCGACTTAAATAAAGCATGTCCCAAAGATTTGTTTATGCTACCAAGCATTTATAGGCTAATCGATGGCACCTAGGAGTTCAGAGTGCTAAGTTTTATGGATGCATACTCGGATTACAATCAGATAAGGATGAACCCTAATAACGCACCAAAGACATTGTTCATGACTAATCACAACAATTTTTAGTATGCGATCATGTCGTTTGAGTTGAAAAACATCAAGGCAACATACCAGAGACTGAAAGACATCATCTTTTCTTGGAAGATAGTCGGAATTTAAAGTATACATTGATGAACATGGTCATCAAGTCCTTGTCTTCATGCTAACAAGATGAGTAATTGAAGCAAACTCAAATAAATATCAGACAATCATAAATATGAGGAATTCAACTTCGGTGAAAAAGCTTCCATAAATCTGTGGAAGAATTGCAGCGTTATCCCACTTCATATCTTTTGCATGCGACGAATTCATCCCCTCTCGCAACATGGAAGAAGCCAACAATCTTTCAATAGATGAAAGAGTGTGAGGGGACTTTCTAAGAATTAAAAAAATTTCTTGACAACCTCCGAAGCAATTTTTGAAGAAATTATGTAATCGTTATACCTATATTTTTTAAAAACTTATTATAATTCATTTAGTTGAGGTAATTGATTAATTAAATCTCAAAATATTTTAAAATGTTACAAATTAACAAAATAATTGAGGTAAATTTAATCAAAAAATTAATTAAAAAATTGTTCGACGGTTAAAAATTACTTTAAGGACAACTATGTGGTTGTTGGAGTGATAAGAATTCAAACATTAGTATGGAGAAATTTAATCGAGGAGAATTGTATGCCCAACATATCCTCATACGAAAATCAGACATGATCAAATGACAATAACACGCTTAAATTAGCAGCCAGGAAAACAATAACACACTTATATTATGGTTGGATGTTATTAATATTATCAAATTCAAATGTTGTAGATTAAATTAAAGCTTTTGATGGTCTATGTATCACAAACTAGTATAGTTAGCTAGGTTACTCAATATTCACAAGGATTTCGATCTCTCTACATTTTCTCTCGTGTCATAGATTTGAATGAAAACTATGACAAGTTATAGGTTTATCTGATACAGAGGTTTGGTAACATCTTTAATCTGAATAAATAAGGGGAAGCTCATGTTTTATAAAGCTTTAATTATTACTGTTAGATAGACACAGAAACATAAAAACTCGTGGTATGGGTGGTAAATTATGAGGGTACGTACGTATAGGTATATATCTTTCCATTGCTTTTATGGGTTTCATACAAGAGAATAACCTACATATCTTTACTATTTTAATTTTCTTATACACGCCACATGTCATGGTTGTCACAAACATTTAACTCTATGAAACATCAGATAACACAACCTTATAAGTATATGTTAATTCTTTATATATTTGATAATAACAACTTGGAATAACCATAATTTCTTAAGTTTTTTAAATTTGTTTTGCATTTAAAAGGGGGTAGGTCGGAAGGACTTTCGGTTAGTTAATCTTGCCCTTTTAAAAAAGTGGAGATGAAGGTTGTTTATATGCGATCGAGGTCATTGGCGGGATATCTTTGTAGCCAAATATGAAACTATAGTTGTTTCCTCACTTCGCGGGGGAGGACTTAGGGTTTACGTTCCGCCTCTTCTTGGTGGAAAGAAGTGTCTCTTTGTAGTCTAAAGAGGTTGATAGTTCAAATTGATTCGCCGATGGTGTCATTAGGAAAGTTGGTTCAAGTTTTCAAACTTTCTTTTGGAAGGACTATTGGTTAGGAACCATTCATTTAGATACTCAATTCTTTGGTTTGTTTTCTAACTTTATCAAACCCAACATGTTGGTGGGTCCAGTTAGTATGGTGAGTAATGGGGTTTTAAATTGAGATCTTAAATGGTGGAGAACTTTTTCTCTTAGAGAGTTAGTCGTCTTTGAGGAGTTTATTTATATGCTTTGAGCTATCACTCTTTCCCTATATAATGATAAGTGGGTTTGAGAGCATGCAAGAGAGGGTACTTTCTGAATGATATTTGCTTACCTTGCTCAGAGGGATAGTTTGATCACTTCTTTAGTTTCTGTATCAATAGAGAGCCATATCCTTCCCCTCATCTAGATTTGTTTGGCTTCTTCTAAGACCTTGGTTTCTTTTAGCAACTTTTGTAAGATAGACTCGTGACTAGAGAAAATGTGTCTAAGAGAGGGGTGTTCCTAGATAATATATTGATTTCATGTCCTTTATGTGGGTTATTGGTTGAGTCCGTTTCACATCTCTTTCTCACTAGTGAATTGGCCTTGTGAGTTTGGTACGAAATCTTTAAGTGGTTGGGGTGGTTGCTTAAGATCATTTTATTTGCATTGTTGAAACCACAAATGTATCATCAGCTTGAGGTTTTCTAAGAAACTTCTAACATGGGTTTTTACAAGAAAATTTTGTTTGACATACTCCTTTTCTTGGATAAGTGATCATGTGTGATTCTTTTTGGTTTTCTCTTGACAGTTTCATCATCCCGAAAGAAATTGACCATTTCGGAGCTACTATAAACAATATTTATATACATTACCACTCCATTTATTTGATTCTTAATGGGTTGAGCTATTTTGACTCTCAGACTTCATTCGGTAAAGTCGGGGAATGGGTCGTGGTCTAAATGATCGAATTTATAGGAAGTTTCCTCTATGTTAGGTTCTTATGTACGACATCATTTTTAAGGATTATGGCCTATATTTTCCTTTTATTCCGTCCAAGCATCATTTGGTGTCGAATATAATGTTGGATCCTTCCATAATTTACCATCCTTATTAAATTTAACTTCGATATTTCCAACACATGCGTGCTCATCTCTTGATAAGGCCTTGTACCAAAGTATTTTGCGCCATATTTCATATTACATGGGCATTCCCCAATAGCAAGCATGACTTGGTCAATTTTACACTGTCTTTCCCCTCTTTAGACCTCTCTTTTTTTTCCTATTAAGGACTTTCGTTTTCACTTCATAAATATTTACATGTTTTCCCCAACTGTTCATGAGTCAATTTGCGCCATTAGTAACTCTTGTCAGTCGCATTTTCCTCATTGTTGGGAAAATGACCATTTCATTTTGCAATCAGAGAAGTTGCATTTGTCTAGATAATTTGGCTTTATATGAGAAGATTGAAATTTATTCCAACTATTTGGTTAGATGAGTTCTCACGTGCTTTAATGATTCTATGTTACTGCTTTCTAGATAAACATGAGACTCCAATCAATTTTGGAGTTCTTTTAGTGATGTGATCAATGGTGTATTTCCTTTTATTTTTGTTACTTTCTTTCTTAAGTCATGAAAATCGTCATATCAATTCTCCATATTTTGATCTTGCCATGGTACAACCCGACCTATCTTATACTTTACGGATATGGACCAAAGTTGATCTTTCCATTACTACTAAGGAAACCCTTGGTATAGGTCCCTCTTAATATTGTCAGGTTCGCTAGTTTTCTATACCGTTTGGTTCATCACTTCCTTTAGATCCATTTGCAATACAAGTCCTGGTTCGCAATGTAACGCCCCGTTTATTTTAATTTATTTTTCGTAATTCAATTATGTGTTATTGTATGAATTGTTGGTGTTTTGGTGTGTTAGAGGTACCCTTTGGTGTAGGGTAGTTGCCTTAAGAATATAGTTTAAGGTGTTAGGGGTGTGTGAGTAAAATTGTAGAGGTTGGGGGTGGTGACAGTAAAACTAATTAATTGATATAGGTTATTATTTATCTAATTGAATAATAGGTGAATATTATTTTAAACTAAATAATTAGTGAAAATTATTATTAATATTATTATTAGGAATAAATAATAATAATAATATTTTATTAAAATAAGAGAAAAAGGGGAATTTGAGAAAAAAGAGTCAGAATACATGTTTTTGGAGAAAAAGCAGAAGGAGAGCTAGGGCAAGGGAGAACACTATTGTTAGAGGTAGAAGAGAACTCATTGCTAGGAATACCAACGTAAGGGTGAGAATATCGTTCATATAGGGTTTGACATAATATTATGTGGGTGGGTTTGTCTCTATATGCTTAATTATCTCTTCTCTATGTATGTTGTGATTCTTTGATGAGAATTGATGCATTGTGTGTGTATTGGGATGATCAATTGATTGATGAATTTTGAACTTGCATGATATTGTTGTGTTGTTGAATTGTGTGTTGATGTTAGTAGAATTGTGTAATTGCTAGTATTGCATGATGTTGGATGTTGTGTTGTTAAAATAGTTGCGAGTTAGAGTCAGAACTCGAATATGTGAATTTTTATAAAAATCAGGGGTTTGGGACTTTTAAAAGAAGTGATTTTCATGTAGAAAATGTAGTATTTGATTTGTATGAGAAGTGAGGTTTTGGGATGGGTTGAAATTTGATTTTTGAACTGATAAGTTGCAGGAAAGTGCTTCTGCTACAGGTGTAACCGATTACCAGGATTGGTGTAACCGGCTACACTATTGAAAAATGTGTTTCTAGGCAAATTTAGGGGTTGTAAGTGGTTACTAGAAATGGTGTAACCGGTTACACTGTGAAAACAATTGCTAGAAGTGGCGTGGTTACAAGGATGTAACCGGTTACTGCATTTGGTGTAACCGGTTACACTGAGAAGAAAATGTGAAAAACTTCAAAAAAATCATATCTTGAGTTTCGGGTGTCCGATTCGGGTGTCGTTTAAATTGTTAGAAAGCTGACGCGACGAACTCTAATTTAAAAATAATTGTAGTAGTTAAATTTGAATTAACTTCTGTGTGAAGGGGTTAAACGGTGCAAGGTGTTTATGTTGTGGTGCGAAATATGCATGAAACGCATTGTTGTTGCTATATATTATTCAGTTGTTGGAATGTTATAGCATGTGTTTGGTGTGTTAGTGGCCAGTAAGGCAGAGTATATTGATTAAGGTGAATATCAATGTACTTGTTGTTATTGTTGCTTGTCTATTATATATCATGCATCATGGTGTTGGACGGTAGTCAGTGTTGGTGAACCTCATTCCTATGGTGATGGATTGGGTGTGAGTAGCTGATTCCTATGATGATGAAATTAGTGAAGCGTTACTTATGATGATGGTAACAATCTTAGTGTACACTGATCCTAGGTGGGGATTTGAGTGAGTGAACCTGAGAGTTCACAAATTGGTACCACATGCATGCATATATATATATATATATATATATATATATATATATATATATATATATATATATATATATATATTGCATTGTTGTATGTGTGAGTTTTTGTGAAGTGTGAAGTGTGGATTGGGTGACTTGGTGTGTATTCTCGGTGTGCTTACATATAATTATGCAAATCTTTATATGTTCGTGATTTCTACCCCTTCTGTTTGAATGATGATTTTTCATGGGCACCGTGCAAATAATCCGCAGTAGAGGCTTGGAATGTAAGTGGAAGAGAGTGTTCTTCCTTTTGTTTCCGTTGAGTCGGCGTCTGCTCTGATGTGTAACACCGGGAGAGGGATAAAACGTTGTTTCTTTTATGTTATGTTTTAGGGAGGTTATTATGTGTAGCTCCCAGATTTTGAGAATTAATTAAATTTTGTTATGACATGAGTTTGTTGAAGTTTTGAATAATTATTTGTTTGATGTTCCGGTTCTAATAATAAAAGTATGGCGTTGGACTTGTTTATTATTGTTGTTATTATTACTATTATTAATAATTTTGAAAAGGTGACATGTGTTACATATCTGAATGTTTGAGTAGATGTATATGGAATTGTAGCATCCTAATTGTATGTTAATTTTTAATTTACTTTGATTTTTATTATAATTATCGCGGGGGTAATTAGGGTGTTACATAGTGGCATCAGAGCAGGTAAGTCTGTCTGGCCAAGTTGTCGAGTTGGTGTGGTGTGACAATTGAATATTGTCATTGTTCTCTTTTAAACATTGTTGCTGTTATTGGTGTAAAACAGAAAATGACTGGAAGCAACGATGTTACGATTGCTGCTGGTTTGCAAGTTGTGGCTCAGGTTGTGCACAATCAGCATAATACTGGTGGAACGATGAGTTTCATCATCTGGGGAAGTTTCAGATGAATAATCCGCCTACTTTTAAGGGTAGGTATGTGTCATACCCTAATTTTTTATCCCTAAGATGCCACCTCATTTACATTAATTGCATAACATTCATCATTACATATGTGTGTGTGTCTTTATGCATCACTAACCCATCATAAGTACAAGATATGTGTGCTTACTTGCTTCACAGGTTAGGTGATCCCCCATGGGCTCAAGCAGATGACTTATCAGAGGATGAGTATCATGTTCAACATCTCAAGTCCCTATATCATTCATGAAGATCAAGAGCTTTCACGCATCAATAATCAAGTGCAAGATAGCATCATGACAAGCTCATTAAGCCTCAAGATCCTCAGTGCATCCAAATTAGGGTTTTGACCTAATTCAGTCTCTGGGTTGAATTTTGAAGCAAGGCATGATCCCAAACCTCCAAATATGTTTCAAGGACCTAAAATGCCTCATATTAATCCCTTCATATGATTGGATTAACCCAAATAACTTGATTCATAAGCAATGCAAGAAGTTAAATTCATCTAGTCCCCAAACTAGGGTTTTTAATGAAAAGTCAACTGTACCTTTGACTTTTAACCAAGACATGATCTCAAGCCTTGGGACATGATTCAAGACACTCAAAAACACCTTTGGAGTCCATCCATGGTGTTCAAAAAGCCAAAGGGCTTGGTTTCATAAAGGATCACAAAGTTCAAAGTTCATATAATACAAATGTTAACTATGGTCAAAATCAAGTTTGACTTTTGGAGTTCTTGGTCAAACATAGTTTCTTCAAGTCAAGAATGATGTTAATATGTGATTTGGATCATTATTGATCAATAAAAATCAAGAAATATGAGGTTACTTGTAAAAAGGGCAACATTAGAGAAGTTGAATTTTTTCTAAGTTATAAAATTCAATGATTTTTACCCTACTTTTCAACGCCATAACTTCCAAACCAAGTAACCATTTTCTTTGATCCAAAGATCAAATTGAAGAGCTTGTTACATAGTATAACTTTGTCCTTGAGGGTGGATTCCCAAAAAAATGCATAGATTTTAAGATACAAGGCCATGAAGTTGAAGGTTCCATGCTTTTGAACCTAAAACACTTAGTGAAATTTTAGACATAATCTGTCTTATGTTGGAGCCAACTTTACGACTATTTTTCACTATGATCCACAATGATTCAAGACAAACTTTGAACATCAAAGTTGAAGTATGATATCTCAGCTTTCCAAAATGACCAAGAAATCACATTTACCTAATTTGAGCAAGGAGTTATGAATTTCACAACATGCCTTGCTACAACTGATTTTTCAAGACAGATTTGCCAAACCTACTTGTGCTACACGACTTGGATGACTTTGTAAACTCGATATCTTCACAAGATCAACACTAAAATGATCATGAAGCATGTGCTCTACAAAGCATAACAGAATTTTCAAGATTTCTAACCTTGGCATGTGAGAAAAAATCATTTCAAAACCATGAAGTGAGGTTTTGTTCTCTATCATTAAAATGCTATAGTGGATTTTGCAGAAAAACTCCAATCTGCCCAAGGATGATCAGAACATCAAAGGATAGGATGCAACGTGATGGAACAAAGCTCAAAAGATCAGAATGTGAGTCATATGAAGAATAGCCCATGTGTGCCTTGGCATTCAAGAAATAGGTTCATGACATCACCTATTGGATAATAGCATGCATCATGATCCTCTCAAATTTAAAATATATGAGGTATTTTTCCTATAAATAGAGGTCATTCTGAACATTCTAAGACACGCCAAATCATTGCCAATGCTTGTTTTCTCATAAATCCTCCCTCTTGCTAAATTCAAAGTTCTCAAAGAGTGAAAACTTGGAAATCTTAAACTAGACCATTTCCACTCAATTTAACCATCCAAACACTTCACATAATCATCATAGAAGTGATCCATAACCTCAAATCACTTCTGTAACACCAGAATCATCATCATATATCACTTGCATCAAGTTGCAGTTTGAATCGAGCCAAGTGATCTAGGAGGTTTCAACTCATTCTAAGCATTACAACACCATTCTTGAGGGTCAAGGAAGTAGTCTGAATCATCAAATCACATCTGTAACACCTCCAAGCAAGAATTCGATTCTCACTTGCAAGGTAAGTTTCTTCAAAACCTAAACTCCATAATTCATGCATCATAAATGATCAATTAAATTATCAACTTGTTTATGGCAATATGAGGATAATTTTTTCTCAATCAATTGTTATGTATCATGTCTATATGTGATTTCATGTTAAAATGTTTAGTTAGGGTTCATGTGTTGTTGAGATTAATTTCTTTTGATGCACTTAAAATAAATAAAATTGGTTAACACCATTCAATTCTTCATGAAATTTCCAATGATTTTCATTTTTACATCATACCATTTGGTTGAGTATTGAAGAAGTTCAGAAATTCAAATTTATTGAAGCTCGTGGAAGAAGACGGGCATGGAGGTGGTGCCATTTTTCATATTTTTATCATGTTTTACTACTTAATTAATTGGGTGTGGTTTGATACACGGATGTATCACCACCCCAGTGGTTGAAGGCGCGTGTTTAAGGCTTTGTGTGACCCTCAGGTCTGAGGTTCGAATCCCCCTCACCCCAGACCTTTTGCTTTTATTTTTTTTTTTAACATTTTAACTTTGAAGGTTTAATATATTATTTGCACTAGGCATTCCTTGTTACCATGCGCGCGTTGGCTCAGATGGTAGAATTTTGAGCCCATCACCCTTTGGTCACGAGTTCAAGCCTTGGTGGGAGCAAAACCTTCCTCTTTACCACTTTTCTTCACATTTTTTTCACAACTTCAAAGGACCATTTCTATGAGCTCCTTAAACATTTTTGAGCCATTCTTTTTCACACATGTCAATTAACTTGTCTATTTTATGAATCCACAAAAATATTCCAAAAATATTATTTATTTTATCATTTTTATTAGGTTGAAGTATGATCCTTTTAAGTGTTTTCATACTTTCTAAAAATATTTTCCTTAATTATTTCTTGACCTAATTGATCATAAATCTTCATGGGACCATAGCATGCTTTGGTTAACTCTTGTCCAATGTTCATAACATGTCATCTTGATTTACTTTGCCTTTTATACCATGATTAATTAAACTTTGAACTTTGAATAAAGCTTGGATTAATTGTTTTGAAATTAGGGTTTTGTTTTCAACTTTGTGAGAACACCTTTGTACATAACTAGGGCTCCCACTTGAGTTTGGATTCCACAAATCCCTTATTTCAACCATGTTTGAATGCTTGGTTCCTGTATTTATCTCCATGAATTTCGATTAGGGTTTTGATTACCCTTTACGATATTCATTTGATCCTCGATTTATTTTTGAATATATGCTTACTTGAACTTCTTTATGATTGCTTCCATAGATTAAATCTTAGCTCACATGTTCAGGTATTTCCTTCATAAACTCTTACCATGAGGAACATATCTCCTTGTCTGATGTACATTCACATGTTGATATATCATGCTCATGTCATCCTTGATGACTATATCTCGTTTAAAAAGCTTAATCAAACTTGTCTTGTTAAGTTTCTCTTGACATTTACAACCCTTACATAACTGTAGCATTTTAAACTCATCCCTAGTTTAGGCTCAGTTTAAACTTTAGGATCCTCTTCAACTACCACTCAGTTTAAACTTTAGGATCCTCTTCAACTACCACTTAGTTCAAAAATTAGGTCCCTTGTTGAATTTCCAATTATCAACCTTAGCCTCCTCTTGGGCTTTATACAAGGAAGTTAGACTTCAGACTTAAACTCTTCAACAAAGTGATGAGAATTCCCTTTTGGAGTCCTAAAGTCAACACATAGCCCCTTTGAGGCTTCAAACCTCAAACCTCAAGTCAAATCCTAGCCAACCTTTGGCTTCAAATTCAAAACTTTTCCCCTAGAATGATACTTGAATCATCTCTATGGAAGATATGTCTCTTCTATTCTCCACAACATAAATAAAAAATTTCAAACTTTTTTATCCATTTAAGTGATGTAAGTGGCATACTTGTTGATTCAAAATCCAAGCTGGAGTCCTTCTCTTATTATGGTACAAAAAACACTTCTTTAATTTAAGTGATGTAAATGGCACACTTGTTGATTCTATATCCAAGTTAAGGTCCTTCTCTTATTATGCAAAGATTTCCTTTAAATGAAGAATGTGGCATTATTTTGGATTTTCTACATCCAAGTTTAAAGCTTCTTCCCCTTATTCTTTCTCAAAAATGTTTATGGTGAATAGGTGAGATATCTCCCTTAAGATGACAACTTGTCTCTTCTCAAAAACCAACAAACCCAATTCCACCTATTAGTAGGTGGAACTACTAACGCTCAGATTTCTCAACTTCCTTTTGAGAATACGTAGGCATAAGATTGCGAGATCTTAGCGAGCACAATATTAAATAAAACCATTAGGTTCCCTACAATTTTTATCATAGTTTATCTCAACATACCCTAAAAAAAACATTTCCCACTATCATTACTCACATAAAACTAATCAATAAATTCTCATTACACAGCAAGTAACTCAAAAGAGATTGAGAGGATCTTTTATGTGATGGATTGCTCTGAAGCGTAGAAGGTACGGTTTGGTACTCATATGCTAGCTGAGGAGGATGATGACTGGTGGATCAACACTCGTCAAGTGTTAGAGACTGTAGGTGAGGTTGTCACTTGGGCTGTATTCCGCTGGGAGTTTCTGAGGAAGTATTTTCCTGAAGATGTTCGCGGGAAGAATGAGATTGAATTTCTGGAGATGAAGTGGGGTAATATGTCTTTGACTGAGTATGCTGCCAGATTTGTGGAACTTGCAAAGTTTTATCCTCATATAGTGAGGCGAATACTGAGTTCTCAAAGTGTATCAAGTTTGAGAATGGTCTAAGTCTTGAGATTAAACAAGCAGTTGGGTATCAACAGATACGAAGATTTTTGAAGTTGGTGAACAGCTGTAGGTTTTATGAGGATGACAGTAAGGCTCGATCAGCTCATTATAAGAGTCTGAGCGAAAAGAGAGGGAAACAGAATCTGAACTGTGAGAAGCCTTATAGTGCTCAAGCGGAGAAGGGTAAACAAAAGGTTGCTGATGGTAAGATGCCAAGTGAGGGAGGTGCTCCTGCTCCTCTTAAGTGCTTTAGGTATAGTGAGTTGGGTTATCTTGTTAGTGAATGCAAGAGCGATGTAAATAAGTTTTTCAGTGTGGGAAGAAAGGACATCTGGTTGCTGATTGCAAGGATAATGTGGTGACTTGCTATAACTGTGGTGAACCAGGACATATCAGTATTCATTGCAAGAAGTCGAAGCAAGCTTCAACCGGAGGAAAGATGTTTGCAATGTTAGGGACTCGGACTTCTAGTGACGACAGGTTGATCAGAGGTATATGTTACATTAATAATACACCTTTGATTGTTATTATTGATACTGGTGCTACTCATTCTTTTATTGTTGCTGATTGTGTGAAAAGGTTAGGCCTTGTAGTGTCTTCCATGAAGGGAGAGATGGTTGACGATACTTCTGCTAAGGGGTCGGTGACTACTTCGGTTTGTTTGAACTGTCCTCTGTCAATCTATGATAGAGATTTTGGTGTTGATCTTATTTGGTTGTCATTGAGGGATCTTGATGTGATCTTGGGAATGAACTGGTTGAAGTTCAATCATGTTCATATTAACTATTATAAAAAATTGGTGCGGTTTCTTGCTCCTGATGATGAGGAAGAAGCTGTTTTCTTATCTGGAGATAGTTGAAATAGCTTTTACAAGAGGAACCTTAGGTGCTTGTGTCGTTTGCATCCTTGTCTATTGAAAGTGAGGCTTCTATTGATGAGTTACAGGTAGTCCGTGATTTTCCAGATGTGTTCCCGGATGATATTTTAGATGTACCGCCAGAGAGGGAGGTGGAGTTTTCTATTGATATTGTCCCTGGTACCAGGCCTATTTCTATGGCACCATACAGGATGTCGGCGTTGGAGTTAGAAGAGTTGAAGAAACAATTAGAGGAGTTGTTGGAGAAGAAATTTGTGAGTAAAGAAGGAGGATGGGAGTATGAGGTTGTGTGTGGATAACAGAAAGTTGAATAAAGTAACGATCAAGAACAAGTATCCACTTCCGAGGATAGATGACTTGATGGACCTGTTGGTGGGTGCTTGTGTTTTTCAGTAAAAATGACTTGAGGTCGGGTTACCATCAGATTCGGGTGAAAGATGGGGATATTCATAAGTCGGCTTTTAGAACTCGGTATGGATACTATGAATATTTGGTAATGTTGTTTGACGTTTCTAATGCACCTGGAGTGTTTATGGAATATATGAATCATGTATTTCATACTTATCTGGATCAGTTTGTAGTAGTGTTTATTGATGGTATCTTAATCTACTCTAAGTCAGAAGAAGAACATGTTAAACATTTGCGGATTGTCTTGCAAGTGTTGAAAGAGAAGAAGTTGTATGCAAAACTGTCAAAGTGCAAATTATAGTTGAAAGAGGTGAGTTTTGTTGAGCATGTTATTTTAGGTGACAGTATAGTTGTGGATCCATCCAAAGTAGATGCAGTTCTACAATGGGAGGCTCTGAAGTCGGTTACAGAGATTAGAAGCTTTTTGGGCTTGCCTGGTTACTACCGCAGATTTATTGAAGGCTTTTCTAAGTTAGCACTTCCGTTAACTCAGCTGACTTGTAAAGGTAAAGCCTTTGTGTGGGATATTCATTGTGAAAGGAGTTTCGTTAGCTGAAGAATAGATTGACTGCAACTCTAGTGTTGATTTTGCCTGAACCAAATGAACCGTTCGTAGTGTATTGTGATGCGTCGATGATGGGTTGAGGCGGTGTACTAATGCAAGATGGCAAGGTTGTGGCTTATGCTTCATGACAACTGAGGGTTCATGAGAGAAATTATCCTACTCATGATTTAGAGTTGGCTGCAATAGTGTTTATGTTGAAAATTTGGAGGCATTATCTTTATGGTTCCAGATTTGAGGTGTTCAGTGATCATAAGAGTTTGAAGTATCTGTTTGATCAGAAAGAATTGAATATGAGGCAACGAAGATGGTTGGAAATTTTGAAGGATTATGACTTTGGCTTGAAATATCACCCCGGTAAAGCTAATGTCGTGGTTAATGCTTTAAGTCGGAAGTCTTTGCATATGTCAGCCATGATGGTTAGAGAGTTGGAGCTTATTGAACAGCTCTGAGATTTGAGTTTGGTTTGTGAGTTAACACCGCAGAGTGTGATGTTGGGAATGTTGAAGATAAATACTTCATATGGCTTACTAGGATCAAGAATAATCAAAACAGGAGCAGTCGCCAACCTTTCCTTGAAACTCATAAAACTTTACTCACAACTCGAAAGGAAACTCCTTCCGGGTAAGTCTAGTCATCGGTAGAGCCAATTGAGAAAAGTCTTTGATGAACCTTATATAGTAACCTGCTAATCCTAATAAACTTTTGACTTCTGAATCATTCTTCAGTTTTTCCCAATTAATCACCGCTTCAACTTTTGACGGATCTACCACCACTCCTCCTTGAGATATAACATGACTAAGAAATCTTACTTCCGTTATCCAAAACTCACACTTGCTCAACTTGGCAAAAAGTTGTCTCTCTTGCAATATCGATAGGATAATTCTTAAATGTTCTCCGTGCTCTTGTGGAGTACGAGAATAAATGAGAATTTCATCAATAAAGATCACCACAAATTGGTCCAAGTAAGGTTTAAATTTCCGGTTCATGTAATCCATGAAAACAACTGGAGCATTCGTTACACTAAAAGACATCACAAGAAACTCATAATGGCCATAACGGGTTCTAAATTCAGTATTTGGTACGTCTAAACTCTTCACACGAATTTGATGGTAACCCAGCCGTAAATAAATCTTCGAGAACACACTGGTTTCTTTTAATTGATCTAACGGGTCGTCTATCCTGGGTAAGGGGTACTTTTTCTTGATGATGACTTTATTCAACTGGCGGTAATCAATACACAAACGCATTCCATCATCTTTCTTCTTTACTAGCAATACTGGAGCTCCCCAGGGTGAAACACTAGGTCGAACAAAATGCTTAGCCAACAACTATTCTAATTGTTCCTTCAACTCTCTTAACTCAAGTGGTGCCATCCGATATGGAGAAACAGATATATATGAGTCATTCCCGGTACCAGGTCAATAGAGAATTCCACTTCCCTCTCCGAAGGGAGAGAAGTGACATCCTCGGGGAACACTTCTGGAAACTCTTAGACTACAGGGATTTGCAAAACCTTCAGGTCGTTACTTTCCTCCTTAGTGAGAACCAAAAGAACAGACTTTTCCTTCTCAAACAAGAAATTAACCATGCCAACCGTACCTTCCAAAATAGTGGTCAATACATCCTTTGGAGTAACTTCTCTGGACGGAGTGATGATTAACTTCTCCTAAAAAACAATAAACACTGAATTAGTAGAAAGCCAATCCATCCCCAAGATAACGTCAACCTTCTTAAGCGGCATACAAATAAGGTCAATTTGAAAAACTCTACCATCCACCGATAACACATAATTTTCATAAATCAATGGTGTCTCAACTAACTCATCCATGGCGGTAGTAACCACCATTGGAGAAGATAAATAAATAGCTTGAAACCCAAGTCGCTTCAAACATTGCATTGACACAAAGGAGTGTGTTGCTCCACAATTAAATAATACAAAACATGGATGCCCATTCACGAAACACGTACCCGCAGTCAAAGAGGTGTCACCCTTTGACTTCCTTGCATCCAAGGTATAAACTCGGCCGATATTCTTTCCTTGCACTGGGTTCTTATTCTGAGGACACTCTCTAGCCATATGACATGTTCCTTGACATTGGTAACATCTGATTCCTCCTACGACACAACTCCCATAATGATTCTTACCACACATACGACATGAGGGAGAGGCGTTAGATCTAGCACCCTGCACTTGCTTCCATTTGAAAGGTCATTGTCTAGGCCTAAATTGTTGACTCGGTCTTCCTTGGTCTCTCTGACCAACTCTAGCCATATCTCTCTCTTCTTGAACTCTCTTCAGGCTATGCTCAGCTACGTAGCACTGCCTTAACAACTCAGCATATGTGGTGAACTCCCATTGAGACACACTATGAGAGATCTCAACTTTGAATCCAAACAGAAATTGGTCGATCTTCCAATTCTCATCAGGAGCATACACGGCCTGCCTAGAGTAAGCAACCATGTCCTCAAACTTCTCAGCATAAGTAGCTACAGTCATGCTACCTTGCCTTAACTGTTAGAATTCAAACTCCTTCTGAGTTCTTAAGGAGCTAAGGAAGTACTTATCCATAAAGGTAGTCTTGAATTGTCCCAACACCTTAGGCACACCTTAGTTAGTCATAAGAGCCGAAGCACTTTCCTACCACCTCATAGCGGGACCCTTCAACATGTGAGAAGCAAATACCACTTTGTTTTCTTCACTACATGGTACTATAAAAAAGATTCTCTCCATACCCGACACCAATTCGTGAGCTTTCACTAGATCCAATCCTCCATGAAATTCTGGAGGATTCATGCGGAAAAAATCCTGGAAGCTCCCACCTGTAGCTTCTGGTAGAACCACTGCAGAATGAGCACCTTCATTCATCTGTTGTAACATCTGTTGCATGAACTGGTTCTGTTGTATCTGCATCTATTGTACAAACTGAGGCCATTGGACATTCTCATTACCAGCTGGGGGATTCGAGTCGGATGTCTGATTCACGGGTCTACAACATCTTTTGCGTCCGTCGACCATGATCCTAAATGTCATAAAAATAGGATTAAGTTGACCAGGCTCAATACCATAAATATAACATCAAGGACAATGGTGACAACACACATATGAAGAAGAAAGAAATACTTATAATATTTCATGGCTAGGTCGAGGATACGACCAGCTCTGCTACCAACTGTAATACCCATATATAAAATGCATATGTCTAGAAGATACATATTATACATGTTTCTAAGTTTGGTACTGAAATACAAATAAGTTCCTAGTAGCACATTGTATACATTGCATGCCAAAAAACATCGGCATAATATACACAAAATGCTCCAAAATGATTAAGAACTAGATCAAATCAAACGATCTCAAAATAGAGTCTTCACAACAGAAACAATGCCATCCCAAAAAAATATTAAGACAAGTAAGGACATTAAGCGACTTTGTCCTTACCCTTCACGGAACCTGAACCACCTGAAAAATCATCAACAACAAGGGGTGAGATAATAATCCCAGTGGGTTCTCTATTATGGATTCTCTCGGCTTTAAAAGGTTCTAACCAATCCTAACCAAGTCAAAAGGCAAGGGATAAGACTTGAGTTCACAAACTACACACTATATAGAAACATGTTGCTTGAGTTCAACAACTCAAACTATCACTAATCGGAAAACTATACCAATAAGCTCCTCTATGGGACTTTAATCCACTTGGTTGAACATATGGGACTTTAACCCACTCGGTTGCCTATATGAGACTTTAGCCCACTTGATTGATCATATGAGACTTTAACCCATTTGGTTGGATGTGAAGTATCGGTGCCTTCATTCCAATCTTACCCTATACGAGTATTAAGACTTGGAATGGCACAATAAGAATTCTTTCCGACTATGTGATCTCACACACAAGCGTGATTGTATTTGACAATCACAAGGCCATATAGGCCTTATTCTCAAAGTAACACAAAACTAACACACGTTCCATATAATGTCTCAACTCTCCACTAGACAACTACTTGTCAAGGATGCACACCTACACATCAAATGCACAAGCATTGTCACCTAAGCTATCTATTAACTCCTAGTTACTTCCCTAGGTCATTTCATTGGATTGTGATAAGTTTTCCTCACTTTCTTAATTCTTTTTAATCATATAGTCATCATTTAGTCAATCCACAAATACACATGCATATTACTCATCATAATCAATGTAAACAATATATAGTGACCACAAACGTGCATGTGAAACAACCAATCAAGCATCAAAACAAGGTATGAAAAACACTTCCAGGTTCTCAATGCGAAGGCTAGGCGAGGCTGAAAAAATATGGCAGTAGCAAAAGCCCTCAGTGCTCGCTGTGCAAACTCTGGGCGAATGTTCGCTTTCACTTCGCAGTGCGAGCATGACAAGTTGTCATGTTCGCCTGCAGTTTGTTAGAGCTCGCAGTGCAAACCCTGCGATTCAGAACTTCTCACCTGCATAAGCTGTTCAATCCAAAGGGGTTTTAAACCCCACTCCTCATAAGGCTCATATATGTCAAAACAAACACAAACACAACATTTTAAAATATTCTCACATCAATATCATGAATATAACATGAATCATATATTTTTCATGGAAATGGAACAAGAACACCATAACCTAACTTTTCTCATTCTATCCAAATACTCTAACCTTGAGTTTCTACCTAGAACTCACCTATAACATAAGATGGATAAGTTGTTGATGATGAAGATGAGATGATTTGATGAAGAAATGATGAAGTTCCAAGCTTTTCTTCCTCTAGGGTTTCCTTCTTCCTATTTCTCTTATTTCTCCTCATTCTCTCTAACTTTCTTACCATCTTTCTCTTTATGTTCCAAATAAAAGGAAAAGAGAATGAAAATGATATAAGGAAAATATCATTAAAGTTAGTAAGACTAACTTGGTTAAATGTCCAAAATTGAGGGTATCCAAAAAAGTCTATAAAGTACCAATTAATAAAACCTTAGAGTCAAATAATATTAATTAAATCAACTTTGAGCTCATCAGTTACTCTAATTATCTCAACAGATAATTCTCATAGCACATCGGAACCCAGTTGATCTTAACTAATATTATTTAGAGCATTTTATCAAGTACGGGGTATTACACCTTCTTTCGTAGTATGTATACTCTCATAGATGGATTACTCGTCTAATTTCACTAGCTCAAATCATTTATATGATAACTCGTATTTTAGCACGGCTATGAGACTTTCTTAACCGAGAGTGAGACACCTTGTCTCGTGGGTGCCATGAACGCGAATTTCTCAACTAGGAGCAAGACACCTTTGTCATTGGCATCACAACTTGGCTGTTTGGAATTCTACTCTCAGATACCGAATCATTACCTTTTATTGCATGATTGGTATCTGCGTGTTCTTTACTTTTGCCACCGACACACATATGTTTAAGCTTTTAGATTCTAAATTAAATCTAGATCTTATTTTTCCCATTATTCGTATAAGGAAAATTCAACTAGGGTTGCCATGAGATGGGTATCACAACCCTTGTCCCTATTGGGTTACTCATTCATGGTGTTATTTACCGCAATTAAACAATGTAGAGACATAGCAGGCATATAATATCAAACCAATAGAAATGGAAAGAGTAAATTTTAATGAAAACAATGCTTTTAATTATAATAAATAACTCTAATAGTGCTTGAATGCTCTTACAGGGAAGTGGAAAAATGCAGCAAGATAACACACAAAAGCTTAGAAAAATAACTTCAAAGCTGGAAATAAATTCTAGAGTGATATGAAACCAATACAAGATGATTGTTAACAATGATTCAAGACTTATTTATAGCCTCTAAACATATTCAATGCTCTAAATTCGTGTGAATTTCACTTATGGCCACTAAGAATCCGAATTGGAACAATTTGGAGGCACCAACGATCACAAAACATCCAAAACTTCAAAAATTCATCACTTCCGTTGGATGAACACAACCAGTGTCAAGAAACATTGTTTAGGTGTATTGTTCTCTAAAAATATAGGGGGAGTTTGGGAACAACATGACCTGTGTCAGGGAACATGAGGAGTCCATGTTATCCTTGGATATGATGTATGGACGACAGCCAACACGACCCGTGTCAACTGAGACGGCCCAACTGTGTTGACCTCGGGCATTGTGTATGGGAGGACTTCCTTTTTGCATGATTCTTGATTTTTTTTCTTCATTTTAGTGTGACACTTCTTTATTACCTGAAAACAGTAAAAACACACAAAAAACGCATAAAAGTGAAATAAAACAAGAAAAAAAAGCATAATAAACATGGCTAAAGGCACACAATAAATAATATAAATACACTTATCAATTATACATGATGAAAATTATTATGCAGACAAGTTAGCAGGGACGAAGGCACGTGTATCAGTACGAGGCAAGTGCCCCCACTATGTTTTTCAAAATACAAACTTTAATACCATTATACATTTATATATAATTAATCAAAACAATACATTTAACTAAAATCATATCTTTTTAATTAATTGAAATAATAATATTGTTATGCATATATTATTAAAAATTAGGCGAGAATCATAAAGTATTATTATTTATTTAGGATACTGTTCGAAATGAATGTGAGTTTTTTATTTTGCAAGTCAATAATTAAATCAAAATATGTCAAACTAAAATATACTTGAAATAATTTTTTGTTTAATTTCAAAATAATTTTTCCCTAAACCTTTAAAAAAATTGATTTATAGGATTTTATTTTAATACTATGATCTCATAAAAAAATGCATACAACTAATCCTATCATTATTATTTACTTATATATAGAGATAATAAATAAATATTTTTGTTGATAAAAATATTTAGAAAATTACAAAAATAAAAAATTGAGAAAATTTTTTAAAATTATTTTAGAGATAAAATTCATTAAAAGATAAATATAATATATATTTATATTTTAAAAATAATTGGAAATAAATTCATATTGATAAAGTTTAATTGTTTTGCACTGACAGTGTAAATAATTTTACACTGTCAATCAATCATCCTCATGTATTCCGCCACATCATACTGTAAATTTTAAATTAATATTATAATATGGTAATTGATAAATTTCTATTAAATAACAGTGTAAAATTATTTTACACTGACGGTACATATCAATTAAACTCATATTAATATATTACCCCCATAATTCAAAATCTCTTGCTTGCAACTCTTAGGGTCCGTTTGGTTCAACCGAGGGGAGGGGATGGGAGAGATTTTTATCAAGGGGAGAGGAGGGAAGGGGAAGGGAGGGGAGGGATTTTAAATATATATATATATATATATATATATATATATATATATATATATATATATATATATATATATATATATATATATATATATATATATATATATATATATATATGTTTGGTTCAAAATAGGAAAGGGGAGGGAAGGGGAGACATTTTATTTACAAATATGTTTGGTTCACAAGGGGAGGGAAGGTATTTTAAAACTAATTTACATTTTTATCCTTCTAATTTTATCATAAGACTCATGATATTTATCATTTATAATTCAAATGCAAATTCATTGACGAAATATAAAATATTCAATCAGAGAGCATCTTAAAATTTTTTATAAAAATTATAACAATTATAATATATAATTTTAAAAAGATTATCAAATATAATAAAATCAAATAAAAATTATTATAAACAAAAACATTACAATAATTAAAAAGTAGCACTAAAATATAATAAATAAAATAAAAGGATTTAAACACATAATAATAATAATAATAATAATAATAATAATAATAATAATAATAATAAGATGAATATATAAAAAGTATAAGAAATATATAATGAAGATAAAATTTGTTCAAAATATAACATTTATCATTTTAATAAGTTAAATTTATATTTAAATAAATAATAAGGGTAAATATGTAAATATAATTATGATTAAAGTAAAACACCTCCCCTCCCCTCCAAATCTCTCCAAATCGGAGGAAAGCAAAAAGTGAATCATGAGAGATTTTGGTCTCCTCCATCTACCTCCCCTCCTCCTCTTAAAATTTGAACCAAACACAAAAATAATTAAATATTTCCTCCCCTCCATTTGACACCAGCCCCATTAGGGGAGAGTACATTAGAAATAAGATGGTTCTTCCAGATTCCATTAACCTTGGGGATGATTGTTGTCTCCCCCTGCTTGTAGCTCCCTTTCATTTTATCTGATCAAGTTTTCAAGAATTAGGTTAACAACTACACTCTCTACACTTTCTACTCTCCCCTGTTATAAATGTAATTAAGAGATAGCGGGGACAGTAGATTGGCGTGCATTTCAAAGAAATGGATTTGGTAAAATTGGTAGACAGCAACATTGATTTTAAATAGGTATCCTATGCTTACATAGCTATTATGGTTGAAGTTTTCTGTATAGTAAGGTGTTACTGATAAGGATTGATCTAACTGCATTCAAGACTTCAAGGTGTTACTGATGCTATTCATTTATTGCCTGGTTCATTTGGTTGTGAAAATAAGAAGACTAACAATTTAACATGGTTGTTGAGGAGAAGATATCATTTAGATCCAACTTGTTTATGGGACATTATATGCTATTGAATTGCATTGTTGCACTGCATGAATCAATCCATCGATACTTAACTAGTTAAAAGTAAAATCAACTTGGAATGATTTTTTTTGGGTTAATTGTTCTTTTGTCCCTGCCATATAGGCGAGGTTTAAAAACTCTCTTGTAAAAAAAAGTTTAGATTCTCCCTTGACATTTAAAGATTCTACTGTTCACCATTTTTTTGGAGCGGTAAAAATTGTGAGTGTACGCTATTGATTAACTTAACTCAAGAAAAACAGAGTCGTCACCGCACTTTTATTTATTTCATAAAGGAAAAGAGAAAAAGAGCGAATAAATCCTAAGAAGTCTAAAACAAGCAAAAAGTTAAAAAAGACAAAGAAAAATGGGTAAGGAGGGTTGGTTATGTAAAGGGAAAGTTTTACATACCCAATACATCTATAGTACTTTATAGGAGCCCTTTAATGTATTCATGCTTTTGAGAACCCTTTGATGTATTCATGTTTTTGGTCTGAAAATGGTTTGTTTTTTATTTTTTATTATTGTTTTTTATTACGTGGACAAATTAGTTGACATTTTTAATTATTATTTAATTTTTAATATCCACATCGCATTTATATATATATTTTTTAATATTTTTTTTTTTACTTTTTGTATTAATTTATTTTACGTTTTCTTAAATTAGTTATATACATTTTTTTTATGAATTATTTTTTTAAATTATTAAAATATTACAATAGAGCCTAAGCCCATTTTTGTTTCATGAAAAATCCAATACTTAAATATTTGAGAACTTATGTGTAAAAGTTGTTTATAAACACTTCAATTTGCTTATGTAATTTTGATGTTGGACTTATAAACATTTTCATTAATGCACTAGTTTGTTTCTTAGGTTCAAATTGAATGCTTGAGCAGGAGAGTTCTTGTAAACATAACGACTTTTAAAAACATTAGGAATTAGCTCTAACGTCACATTCAACCCAAAAAAACTAGATGGGAAAAGATTTGAACACTTAGCCGTCGACATAGTGTGGTGCTCTACACTGAAGCAGGCCCCAAAAATTCTGATTTAAGAGAAAAGCAGAGTTGATTATAACAAAAAGAAAAAAACACAATTACTAGATTATTCAGCTGCAATAAAAAGACAAAACCGTTTACACTTAAATATGATAAACAAAAATGTAATGATGTATGCAAAATATGTGATAACCTCAATTTGCAAAACAATGTAGACCCAAAAATAACCCACTCAGGTAACCAACTTCCGAAACAAAAAACTACTACTAAAATATAAATGATGGACATCACTGCGAAACACCCAACCACTTGGAGAAGTTGTAAAATTCGGTATAATCAGAATCTGAGACCATGGTGTTGTACCATGCTTTTCCTGCAGCCTTAATGGCAGAAGCTTCCTCCTGAAGGACCAAGGAAAAATAATGTCAATTTTAAACAATGAACAATATTAAGAGTTTGGGGATAAATGCTTATTTATAAAGCATAGATTTCAAAGCAGGCATAGCAAAGACAACAATAAAAGATATTTGGAGTTAAGGACAAACGCTTAATTATAAAAAAAACAAAGATTTCATAGCAGACAGTACAGCAAAGGCAACAAAGCAAAGAGCGATTCATTAAAAACACGATTGAATCTACAAAATAGAAAAACTAAAACACATTTCAGTACTAACTGTAATTTAAATAGTTTAAACAAAAGTGAAGAACCTTTTTTTTATGTGGGGGCCTTGTGTACGTATAGGCTGGGTCGTCCCCAAAAATTTGGAGGCCCCGGTCCAATTTTAAAAATAGGTCTTAATAAAAAGGAAGGTAAATATTTTTTTTGTAAAATAATTCATTTAAATAGTAAAAATGTAGATATCATGAATCGAATTAGAAAATTTTACCCCATACCCCTACAGTTATACTTATACCCATACATTTTTTTAAAAATGTCAATTCTATCCCTGGTTAATTTTGATTATTTTATTTTTGTATTTTTTTTACCGTTACTGTTCATTGTCAGACGTGTGTCAGAGATCAAAATTTTTTTACCCAATTTTTTGCGTTCCGGAACAGTTCCAGCATGACTTCCGGTATGCAAATTTTCATTCCGAAAGACGTTTAATAAGAGTTCCGGTGAATTAAAAAATATGTACCGGAAGACTTGTTAAAAGACTTCCGGTTCTTAGACTTAGTTTTGTGTCTTCCGGAACACTTTCATCATGTCTTCCGGTTTGTTTCGAATCTGTACCGGAACACTTTCGTCGTGTCTTCCGGTTTGTTTTAAATGTGTACCGGAACACATTTGTTAAGAGTTCCGGTTTGTTAAGTTTGTTCATGGAACTCTTTTAGTGAGTCTTCCGGTTTGTTTTCGTAATTCTAATTTTTTTTTATGTAGGTAAAGAAATTCCTCTGCAAATAAGCGATAAAGATCAAATATATGTCGATACGTCTGATGCTTTTTCAACTACTCAAAGATTTGGTACCCGAGAAGAGGTGATAAGATGGATTAAAGAGATCGGAATCCAGAATAAAGTAACGGTTATCATCACCCGTTCAGATATTAAAACAGGCAAGAGAGGAAGAAGTAACAAATTAATATTTGGTTGTGATAAAGGTGGGAAACACAAGGATACTCGTAGTGGTACCCAAAGTGCAACGAAAAAATGTGGATGTCCATTTAAAATCAGGTCAACTCCGGCGAAAGATGGGTCTGGATGGAAGGTTGATGTAAAATGTGGAGTTCATAACCATGGTTTACCTGATACATTAGAAGGTCACGCATTTGTTGGTAGGTTGACAGCGGATCAGAAGCAACATGTTGTTGATTTGACAAAGAGAAAGGTTCCACCTAGACATATATTGCTTTCCTTGCAAGAGCAAGATCCAGATAATGTCACTCAGATCACACAAATAGACAAGCAGAAGAGTATGATAGAAAAAGAGATAAGAGGTCCTAGAAGTGAGATACAACATTTGTTTAAGCTTATTGAGGGTGCAGGTTATGTTTATTGGTGCAGAAAAAGAGATGACTCTGAAGTTATTAGAGATATATTTTGGGCTCATCCAGATTCAGTTAAGTTGTTAAATATTTTTCCTATTGTGTTAGTTATGGACAGCACTTACAAGACAAATAAATATAGGCAACCGCTGTTTGAAATTGTTGGCATGACATCAACCGAGTTGACTTTTGCTGTCGCATTTGCGTATATTGAGTCAGAGCAGACTGAGACGTTTTGTTGGGTGTTAGATAAGCTTAAACAATTGTTTGTGAAGAAAGATTTGTGTCCACAAGTGATTGTGACAGATAGAGATCTTACCTTGATGAAAGCCATTGAAACTGTGTTTCCAAGGTCGATCAATTTGCTATGTCAATTTCATATTAACAAAAATGTTGGTGCAAAACGGAAACAATACGTGGCTCGTGAAAAGCAAGAGACAATTGACCAATTATGGACTGAAGTTGTATGGGCTAGTGATGAGATTGAGTATGATCAACGGTTGAAACTACTTGAATAGGTGTGTGTGATTGTAATGAATTTATTGATTATGTGAAGGACACATGGTTGACACCACATAGACAAAGATTTGTTGGAGCATGGATTAATCAAGTGCTACATTTGGGTAACATGACGACTAATCGGTATGTATTTTTTTAAGTATTTCTAAATTGTATGTTTTTTTGTATTTTTGTATTTTTAATATGTATTATTTTTTAGGGTTGAGTCTGCTCATTGGAAGTTAAAGTATATGTTGGGGAACAGTATTGGTGACATGGTCAAATGTTGGGAGGCTATGAATGACAACTTAAAGTTACAGTTGGGCAACGTTAGAGCTTCTTTTCAAAAGAGTTTTTATGAAGTTGAGCATGCCCACGTAGATCAGTTTTACAATAACTTATGTGGTTCAGTGTCTCGAGCTGCATTGAGACGCATTGCTAAAGAGTTAACATAGGTTGATTATGTAGGAACTAACAAGGAAATATATCGTTGTACTCTTAGAACAACCTATGGATTACCTTGTGCTTGTGAGTTGACAGGATATAGAATTGGTGGTATATCGATACCAATAGATGTTGTGCATGTTCATTGGAAGAAACTAAGTATGGAAGGTAAGTTGGAGGAAGACGTAGATGATGGATCAGAGGTGGATATGAGTAGGGCAATAGACGAGTTATGGAAAAGGTTTAGGTCACTAGATATTGTTGGGAAAAGGGCATTAAAAAGTAGGGTTTTTGAACTTGCCTTTCCCACAATGACTTCTTTGTGTCCACCATCTGAGAAAATAAAAACCAAAGGGGGGGTCAAGAAGAAAGGCAAAAAACCAGTAGGGTATGATGTTTATAGGGACCCTTCGTATCATGAGTATGTTGATCAAGCATCTCAATCTTTACATAAACAATCTTAACCATCACAAACTTCAAAGAAGTTGAAATTATCACAATCTTCAGAGAAGAAATCTCAGGCATCACAGGCTTCGAAGAAGTTGAAAATATCAAAATCTTCACAGTCATCTAAGCAGTTCATCCTTCAGTTTCCTAATCACATCAGGTCGTATGTTGATGATGTAGTTAATGTTGTATTAGATGGTAATTGTGGATTTAGAGTCATTGCTTTATTGCATGGATATGGTGAAGATGGTTGGCCAATAGTTCGTCGAGACTTGGGGTTGGAAATAATACATAATGAAAGATCAAGTTTGTATGCCAATTTATTTGGTGAACGGTTAGTAGGAGTGAGAGAATCTTTGATGATAAAGGCATTTGGTCCTCAACCACCACAGAAATGGTTGACTCTACCATATATGGGTTACATGATAGCGAATCGTTATAATGTTGTACTTGTCTGTTTAGGGTTTGAATGCTTGACTTTCTTCCCTATGACAACCTCATTTTCACCAAATGTATCCTTTTATTGCATTGGTTTTGTAAACGGGAATCACTGGGTTCAGGTACTTAGTTATTTTTACTTAGTTTTTTTTAGTTAATGTGACTAACCAAATTTCTTAGTTATTTTTACTTAACTTTTTTATTTTATTTTTGTTCAGGTAAACATGAAAGAAGGGTTTCCATCGCCACCAGTGACAGTAGATTGGAAGAGGTTTCGTTCTACAGAAGCAACATCTTGGATGATAGGATTTGCAGCACGTCTACAACATTGGCAACAACTTACGCCCATATTACCAACGCATTATGAAATATAAATTATGTTATTCATTTCTTATTTCAAAAAACGATTCATGAATTATGTTACTCATTTTTAATTTCAAAACATAAATCAAATATTATGTTATTCATTTTAAAGCTAAACAAAAGTCTACAAGTTAACACATAAACATATCTAAACTATGTCAAGTGAGTCTAAAAGTTAATACATAAACATAAACATAAGTGACAAAGTCTAAATGTTAACACATTCAAATAAACATAAAAATAAGTCACTGTGAACGAGCAATCTGTAAAGCTTCGAACAAGTCAGCAAACTCTGGGTCATCCTCTTCGGCACCAGCCCGTTGAAGATAACGATGAATCAATGAAGAAACACGAGCCCAGCTAGGATCAGATGGTCTGACTTCGTAAACGCGAACTGGCACCTCTCTTGGCGCATCACGAAGGGGCAGTATGAGACGAGAATGCGAAACATGATAATACCACTGAAGATATCCATCAACTGTCTCAGATGGGGTGGTGGCCAATGTTGTCGGACGAATCACATCCGCAACACTCTGATGGTAACTAATCCACTCAACATCAATATCACCAGCCATCGTATAATCAATATGTGGAGGTGGAACATACTGCCTGTATCCAAACTGACGCATACATCTGTCAGGCAAGTATGGAACAATAATGTCACCCCACCTCAGACACCCCCTATACAGACACAACTCATCAAACTGACGCCATGCTCTATGGTTCTCGAATGGGCGCCATATGACATCGTCAGGTGTCAGCTCGTCCAGAATAGGTCGCAAGTCATCCACCTTCAGGACACCTTGCTTATAGGACCATCTCATCGCTCGAGGGAGACCAAAATTAGTAGCTGGTGTAAAATTCTCTCCTTTTTTTTCCAAGTGTCGGAAAATACTCATGAATCCAGCACTGTTACAAAATTAATACAATTAGTTAATCTAAAATAATTAATTATAACATAATAAACTAGAAAAATAAAATAAATATAATAAATAAAATTAATTACAAGAAAATAAACTAAATTAAAATAAATACCTGTAGGAGAGTCAGATAACCACCAAGCTGCTTACAACTGAACATGGAAGCATCTCCGAGATATCTATAAAGGGTAGCCAACGCAGCTGCTCCCCAACTGTATCCTGATAAGCTCCCTAAGTCCATAAATAGTGCAAGGTATCGTGCCTCCACAAGCGTAAAGGTCTTGTCCGCAAAAATGGTACAACCCACTAACATCAACAAATAAGCTCTAGTCGCATATGCCCAACTAGAAGCGGCTCTGTGCTCGACGAATAGATCGTATAACCACTCCAACTTATAATAACAACCCCTGCAGTCACGGACTTGTTTTTGTGCATCTCTCCATGAAACTCCTAAGTAATCAACAGCCCAGTCAATAGCAAGCCCTTCGCTGATATCTTGAGGGCTCCAGAAGACTCCCCTGATGGGCAAGTGAAGCAGACAAGAGACGTCATCCAGAGTAATCGTCATCTCACCAAACGGCATGTGAAATGAAGATATCTCTAAATGCCATCTCTCCACAAATGCAGATACCAGGTTCGTATCTATCTTCGACATACTGGTTCTCTAAAGTGAAGCTAAACCAGAGTGAACTATCAAATTCTCCATCTCTCTAGGAAGAAGTCATGGAACCCTCTGAGCCAGCTTCAACCCATGTCCTGCTACCTTTAACTCTTTCTTCGAACCCCTCTCCTGAAAACAATTAAACGTAAATATATTATCAATTACAACATAACAAATTCAACTTTTATTCAATATCAAATCATTGTAGTTTATTTACCTCACCGAACCATATATGTCTAGCAATATGATGTTCGTACTTAACCAAAAGAGATGTATCGTACGGTCCTCCTGGATATCCAACAGGTTGTGCTGCTGAAGCAGATGCACCAATATGCTTCTCCTCAGCAATTCGCGATGATTCGTCACGTCCTAAACTGCGCTTAGGGATCTTACTGTCCTTGCCCCGTGTGTGCGCCACTGTCAAAATAAAAATATAAAATTAAATATTAATAAAAAATGCGTTCCGGAACACTTCATGGAAGAGTTTCGGTTTAGTTTGCTTTAGAAAAGAACCGGAACACTTCATGTAAGAGTTCCGGTACACAAACTCAAAAATTCAAAGTACCGGAAGACTTCTTCCAAGGCTTCCGGTACGTACCAACTTCCGGAAGACGTACTTTATGCGTTCCGGAAATGATGTAATGAACCGGATGACTTTATAAATGTGTTACGGTATTGACTTTGTGAACCATATGACCTGCCTTAAGTGTTCCGGTATACAGTGTCTAAAATTCTCTTCG
The DNA here is from genome assembly GCA_022829125.1 of Lathyrus tuberosus. Classification (NCBI taxonomy): domain Eukaryota; kingdom Viridiplantae; phylum Streptophyta; class Magnoliopsida; order Fabales; family Fabaceae; genus Lathyrus; species Lathyrus tuberosus. Next base: position 7,969,820 of record JALAZF010000263.1, on the reverse strand, counting down.
GAAGTCTTGAAAAATTAGAAAACGGAAATGAAAAAATTTCTAAGTTTTAACTATTTATGCAAGGGTATTTTGGTCATTAAAATTTTATTGGTGGGGTCTAGGTATAATTGTAGGGGTATGGGGTAAAATTTTCATCGAACCATTGACCTTTGAGTAAAAACAAAATTTTTTTACCACTATGTTAACTAACAATTATAAATTAAATTCAATAACTAATATTTATATATATATTTATTTAAATTTTATAATTTATAAAAAATAGTTTGATGCCCCTATTTTTTGGAGGCCCTGGGCGGTAGGCCTCCTTGCCCGTGCCCAAGGTCGGCCCTACGTATAGGTTGGAAGTAGGGGTGTTCGCGGGTCGGTTTGGTTCGGTTTTGGGAGAATCCGATACCCAAACCGATCAAAAATATATGGATTGGTTTGGATTGGATTTACACAATTTTGTGATAAAGCCCAAACCGAACCAAACCAATAAACAACGGGCTGGTTTGAGTTGGATTGATCGGGTACATTAGAAACAAATATACAAAACTATTTTTAAAAAATATTAATTTATATCAACTAATTTTTCAAAATAATATAAAATTCTTAATTTTATTGTTTCTCCATATTGGTTGTGCATATCACAAATGACGTTTCATTTTTTTCCTTCTTGAAGTTGAATATCTCGTTCTAGTTTCCATGATAAATATGATATATATTATACTAATTAATTATGATTGGTTCGGGTAGACGGGCTCGCGGGTAGAATTTTGAAAATCCGTTGCCCGAACCAATTAACATTGAGTTTCATTAGTTTGGTTCGATTTTTGTCCGAATTAAAAAAAATGCACGAACCAAACACAATGGTTTGGTTTAGATTCCGGTTTAGTTCGGATTTGTCTGAACCAATAAACACCCCTAGTTGAAAGATCGTTAAGGAGTGATTTTTTGGTATATTAGTATTTCAAATATTATTGTTAAAATTGAGATATAATGCATCTTTAATGAAAGAAAAAAGTGTTGTAGTTAGTTCTGACAAAATATAGAAGAAAAATTAAGAATGACAGCAAAATAAATTGGAGTATTGGAGTCTACAATTGATATTTGAAACTTTTCTTGTGGTGTGATTGAGATAGAGTCTATTTGGTAAGATAAAAAAAAGTGATTTTAGTTTTAATTTTTCAACTCATTTTAATTAAAAAGTTCTGTTTGATAATTGTCTTTTAACTTTTAACTTATAGTTTTTCTTAAAAGCTATTTGAAGTAACTTTTAACTTATAACTTTTTATTTTAATTATACCTTTATTATTTTAATAAATTATATATATATATATATATATATATATATATATATATATATATATATATATATATATATATATACTATTAAAAAATTGAATTTATAGAGATTTTAAAAGATGCTATAGCAGATTTTTACTGTTTTTCTCTACTTTATTAAATATAAATTATATAATTAATTTAGAAATAGTGTTGATAATTCTCAAATTAGTGAAACATCGAGGGGGAATCAATTAAATCAACAAAGGTGAAGAAAATTCCGAGTTTTATTGACAATAAACTAATTTTTGTTATTATTTTAGATTAATATAACTAAATTCAAAATTACAATATTATTATTTCACGTAATTTATTAAATTTCATTATAAAATTAAAAAAAAAAGTTATATTTTACGAAAGGATAAGTTAATCAGACTAATAATTATATTTATTAGGATTACTTTTACTTTTATGTTCTCATAAATGAGTTTATGAAATATCTCTGCTTCATGTATGGTTTGCTGGTTCTTTTATTTAAATTTCGTTGTTAATATATTCATAATAAATAACAAAGCGCATAAAACTTATATACAAATTTAAATTTATCTATTTTGATGATATCTTCAATTTTTTGTATATATTAAAATTTTTTTACATGTTGTTATTAATACATTTATTTTTATCGAATAAAAATTAATTTAATAATATAATATAATAAGATAATGAAATCACCAATTTATTAATTAAAAATGTCATTTTAGATTATTTTGTAATTATCAACTAGTCTAATAGTTAAGTTATCAAACACTCAAATCAACTTATCAATCATCAACTATAAACTATAAGCTATCAGCTATCAGCTACCAACTATCAACTATAAATTAGTGTTACCAAACAGAGCCTATGACACGGACATAAGGAGTGAAACTTTTCTTGCGGTGTGATACCTATAATGGTATGGACATAAGGTTTAATATCCTTTTTAATTTTGTATCATAATTTTAAAGTTTATTTTAATTTCTTAACTTAAAAAAATATATATTAATTTTTTAATTTTTTAAAATATGTTATATTAATCATTTTTATTTAATTATTAAGGAAAAAATTTCAAAAATAGATCGTCAAATCTATTGTTAATCAGATAAAAAGGACTTACATAACTTATTTTAAAGAATTAAAAAACCAATATATCATAAATTTAAAAGTGTGGTTATTAAATGCAATCTATTATTAAAGACAATTTATAATTTAAATTTATATTATTCAATTTAAAATAGAATGTACAACATATGAATTGAATCCTGACCTTGAAGCGGTCTAATCACTACATTTTGATATGATTTTTATTAATTTGAGTTCTAATCTTTAATCAAAATTAACAAAAATAATTAAATGTACTTTAAAAAAAGTGAAACATTTTGATTTTTTTTTAAATTTAATTTTAATAATTTATTGTGTTTTAACAAAAATGGAAAAAGTTAATTTAAGGTACTCTTCTAAAAACGTAAAACCACGGAAGAAGCTACCAATCTTGAGGATCATTGACTGACTCACCAGAAGTGTATTGTTGTACTAAGTAGTAAAAGATTATTGAACCAAAAGGATCAATAAATTGAGTATCAAACTCTATTTGATGTTTGAGATGTTGCTTCCACATAAGGTGAAAGATCTAACAAGTGATTTCTTCTAACAAAATGACACATAAAAGAGGAAAAATAACAAAAATATGAATTTAAGGAATGAGATGATAAAAAAGACGCCTTAATCATGAAGATTGATACGCCAAGAGGAATCACCCCAATGATAAAAAAAAGTCATTGATAAGATTCAATTAGGTTTCAATTCAAGAACCAAAAAGAGGAGACCTTGCTCACTCACATTTCTCATGAGAGAAAAAAAATTAATTTATTTCAAACTTGTTCAAAAGAGGTTACAAAATACTTACATGTAGTAAGAGTTCTTCTAAACCTAAATGGACCATAAACACCACTTTCTAAGCTCATATTGGATTACATCATATTTTTCCAAAATAAGTTAAATGAAGCAAACATCAAATAATTCTAAATTAAAACTAGTTTAATCCCAAATTAAAACTAAATATAATTATTACAAAATAAATTAAAATAAAATATTTAATTATCTTTTTCATGCTCTTGATTGGTCCTCATCATTCCCTCATTCTTGAATAAATTCGACCACAAATTTTGTAGGTGCACGAGGTTAAAGATGAAAAAGATGATGGAAGAGAAAGAGAGAGAAACTATAACTGAATTTGTGACTAACTTTTGAATGAAAATTGATTACACTACAATTCTGTTATGAATCCGTTACAACTTCGCTTTTATACACATGTCTAATCTAAACGAAATTCAAATGCAAAACCAAATGAAATCTAACTTAAATGTGAATTTGGATTGCACTTCAACACCATCCCCTAATCCACATTCAAGACTAAAATCAATAACATCAACTTCATCTCTCAAATGGACAAAGTGTTCAGTCATGATAGTTTTAGTCATCACATCTACAAGTTGCTTCTGAGTAACAGTGAGCAACTTCAAGAACTCCATTCTGAACCTAGTTAAGCAGAAAATGGAACTTCGTGTCAATGTGATTGCTTCTTCCACGCAACATTTGATTCTTGGCAAGGCTTATAGTTGATTTGTTGTCAATCATCAACTTCACAGGCTTGCTTACCTTGATCTTCATATCCTGCAACAAATTCATAATCCACACAGCTTGACAAGCAGACAAAGTATCTGCAATGTACTCAACTTCATAGGTTGACAATGCAACTACTGGTTGAATCTTGGAGCACCAAAAAATAGGACCTCCCAGATACTTAAAGAAATATCCAGAAGTACTTCTTTTGTCAACTCTGTCTCCACACCAATCAGAGTCTGAATAACATATAATCTCTGAATCAGTTTTAGCATCAAAGGGGAACAAATTTCCATACCTCAAAGTCCTCTTAATATACCTCAGTATCCTAACAACAGGTTGGTAATGTGACAACTTTGGTTTTTTCATAAACCTACTCACTATTTTAACTACATAGCAAATATCAGGTATTGTATTACAAAGATATCTCAATGAGCCTACCAACTGTTTAAAAGTTGTAGCATCTAAATCATCACCCTCAACACTAGAATCCAACTTGTGATTTGTTTCAGCAGGTGTAATTGGAGACTTGCAATTCATTAGCTCAAATCACTTCAGAATCTCAAGTTCATACTTCAGCTAATGCAAGATTATACCCTTATCAGAGTAAAAAATCTCCATCCCTAGAAAATATGTCATATTTCTTAAATCACTCATCTCAAACTCATTCATCATCACCTTCTTGAACTTAGCTATCTCGTATAAACAACTTCCTGTTAGCAATATGTCATCAACATAAAGGCACACCAGAATCATATTGTTATCAGATGTATGCTGAACATAAACACCATACTTCATCTCACATTTCCTGAATCCTTAAAGCTTGAAAAATGAATCTTTTTAAATTCTAAGCTCTAGGAGCTTGTTTTAGTCCATACAAGGCTTTATCCAACTTGTACACCATCTCTTCCTTATTCTTTTTCACAAATCCAGGAGGTTGTGACACAAAAAATTCTTATTTTAAAGAACCATTAAAAAATGCAGATTTCACATCGAAATACATCAGAGGCCAATCTTCATTAGAAACTATATTAATCACTAGCCTAATTGTTTCATGTCTAGATACACGTGCAAACACTTCAAATTAGTCTACACGAGACTTCTGTAGAATTCCTCTAGCTATTAACCTTTCTTTTTGTTTTCCAATTGATCTATATGGCTTCAATTTCAACTTGTAAACCCATCTTACACCGATGACTTTCTTTTCTTTGGAAGCTCAGTCTACTCCCAAGTCTTGTTTTTTTTCTTTCTATAGTCTCAAGTTCTTATTTCATGGCCTTCAACCACACTTTCTTCTTGAGATCTTCTTCACTACTAATCGGTTCATAGTCTATCAATATGGCATACTGAATTACTTCCCATTCAAAGTCTATCTTAGTATCTTGTAACACGTCAAACTCTGCAACTATCTTAGTATCTTGTAACACGTCAAACTCTGCAAATCTTCTTGGTATTTGTATGATTCTTTGTGGTCTATGAACTTGTTTAGAATCTTTTTCAGATGCTGGAACAATATCAAATGCTAGACTACCTTCAGAGGTTGGACCACCTTCAGAGGCATGACCATCTTCAGAGGCATGATTACCACCAGAGTCTAGATCATCATCAGAATCTGGAATAGAATCAGATTCACCTTCATAGTCAGACTCGTCTTCAGACTAATCTTCAGCATCATAGTCACCTTCAGACTCTGACTCATCTTCAGACTCATAATCTCCTTCAGAGACAAATTCTCCTTCAGAATCTGAAATATCTTCAAAGGTTAACTCAGTTGTTAACACTTCACCATAGTTGGATTGAGACTTGCTCTAATCTCATGCTTCTGTTTCCTTCATAATGACATCTCTTCTTAATTCAACTTTATATGTTACAGGACCGTAAAACTTATAAGCACCTGTATTGTGGTGCCCAATCAATAGAATTACTTTGTTTCTGTCATCCAACTTCCTTCTCTTAGTATCTGAGATATGTTTATAACAAACAGAACCAAACACCTTCAGATGGCTCACACTTTGCTTGTCTCTAGTCCAATTTTGAATAGGAATTACTCTTTCAGCTTCTTTGTGGGACATCTATTGAGCACATATGCTGCAGTGGCAATAGCTTCTCCCCACAAGGTGTGAGGGAGCTTTTTCTCCTTCAGCACGCCCCTTGTCATATAGAGCAAAGTCATGTTTCTTATTTCAGCAATACCATTTTATTGTGGAGTATATGGAGCAATCACCTCGTGTTCAACTCCATTCTCTTCACATAACCTTCTAAACTTTGTAGAGTTGTACTCACCTCCACAAACAGTTCTGATAATTTTTAGCTTTTGACCACTTTGTTTTTCTGCCTTGAACTTTTAGAACTCAGTAAACACCTCATGCTTAAACTTGATGACTGCTACCCATGCCATCCTTGTGAACTCGTCCACAAAAGACACAAAGTACTTATTTCCTCCAAGTGAAGGTACTTCAAATAGTCCACATACATCAGAATGCACTACTCCTAAAGCATATTTTGCTCTTGGAGCCACTTCTGATACAAATTTCAATCCAGGTTGCTTGCCTTTCATTCATATCTCACATGACTTCTCAGGCTTCACAATCTTAGGAATTCCATGTACCAGCTTCTTAGAACTCAGATGCCATAAGCTTCTGAAGTTTAGATGCCCCAATCTCTTCTGCCACAGCCCACTGTCACCTCCAGCACCTTCTGCACTAAGGCATTTAGTTTCAGTTGTTTCCACATTCATTTTGAATGTTCTGTTGCTTCCTTGTTCATACTCCATAAACAGCTTCTGATCAGAATAATACAACTTCAATAGATTGTCCTTCATAGTAACTGAGAAACCTTTCTCAATTAGTTGACTTACACTCATCGGATTGTTCTTCATTCCAGAAACATACCAAACATCCTTGATCAAAACTGTTTTTCCATTCTTCACTCTGACCTTGACATTTACCATTCCTTCAGCATTCAGATTTTTATATTCAGCACATATGATCTTTGTATTCTTTCTAGAGTGTCCATATACCACCAGTCTACCAAATATCCACCATCAGATTCATAAACCATCAATAGCATATATTCATAATCAGACTCTCCTTTGGTTATGTTTACTTCTTCTGATTTCCTTTCCTTGTTTGACCAACAGTCAGCAGCAAAGTGACCAAACTTCTTACAACAGTAGCACTGAACCCTCTTCTTGTAAAACTTGTCATTTCCCTTATGATGTTTATTCTTACAAGAGTTGGAGGCTTATGAATTCTGATAACCACCACCATGTCTCTTCTTGGCCTCTAACCAAGACTGCTTTTGATTCTTCTTACCTGAAGACGCCTTCAGAGTTGCTCTACCTTCTTTCAGAGGTTCTCTCAATTAGACACAACTCTTGTGCCTCTAGAGTATTCAATTGCTACAATAATGTAATCAAACTGAGGAGTAAGTGGTCTCAGTACCTTTTCGATGATTACTTTTCAGAGAGAGTTTCTCCATAAGATTTCATCTCATTTGTGATCAGAATCACTCTGGAGATGTAATCAGGTGCCTTGTCATTGTTCTTTATGTTGATATTCTCATACTTCTTACATAGAGATTGAAGCTTCACCTTTTTTATTGATGCATCACTGTTGTAGCGTCGTACCAGTGTGTCCCACGCAGCCTTCTCCGTTGTTGAATCAGTGACCTTCTCAAACACATTTATATCCACACACTGATGGATATAGAACAACTCATTTTGATCCTTCTTCCTTGTTTCTCTTTGTGTGTTTCTCTGTGCTTTAGTTGCATCTGCTGCAGTCGCTGCTTAATTGTCAATGATGAGATCAAGAACATCTTGAGTTCCAAATAACACACACATCTGAATCATCCATTGATTCCAATTTTTTCCATCAAATACTAGAAGCTTTGTGTTAAAGCTACCCGGTTTCCACCGTTCATCTTTGATCTTGTACAAATCACTCAAATCTCACTAACACTCGTGTTTCCCCATCCCTCAAAATCAAGAAATGTGAATCTGTTTCGATTTTGAACTTCAATTTATTGTAAATTTCAGAACCAAAATCAATTACACACGCCTCATGTACACTAGTGTTTCCCTATCAGAATCTGAACCGGAGCTCTAGATATCAATTATTGGTGCACAAGGTTGAAGATGAAGAAGATGATAGAAGATAAAGAGAGAGAAACTATAATTGAATTTGTAACTAGCTTTTGGATGAAAACTGATTATACTACAATTTTGTTATGAATCTGTTACAGCTTTGCTTTTATACACATGTCTAATCTAAATAAAATTCAAATGCAAAACCAAATGAAATCTAACTTAAATGTGAATTTGGATTACACTTCAACAAATTTAAGCTCTGTTATGCTCTTCATGAAGAAAATTCCAAATTAACCCTGATATCCACTGGGGTCAAATGGGAATTGTGGAAAAACTCCAAATGTACCAAGTAGGTGAAACAGTATTTCACTTTTTTCTTTCAATAATCCAACATATTCTTTTCCAATGTAGGAATTCTTAAAAGAAGAGAAAAAGTTATACTTCAATTTAATAAGAGATGTATAAATTAAATTGGTAGAAGTATGAAAGTAGTTTGAGTTTAAACGAAGCATTTATTTGCAAAAAAAATTGAGAAACCATTCACCAATAATCTTCAAGCACTAACTTTGTTTCATTCACATCACTCTCTTGTTTAAGGAGATTGCAAATATGACTTTCATTTATCCCTTTTTCTTCAACATCAATATTTTGTGGGAATTCCTCCTTAGTATGCACTTCTTCAACCTCTTGCAAGAGAATTATCAAAACCAGACAAATATTTATGGTGAGAAAATATGACGGAGCTTGCAAGTTTTGTTGGAAGAGTGCTCTCATTTTCTCTCGTTTTCTCTCTCAAATCATTTTCCTTGTTCTCTTTCTTTTAAAAGATACTATCAATTTTTATTTCACTATTTCCTTTTATTTTCTCCCTTCCTCTCAAAGCTAACGTCTCTCTTTTTCTTCTTGAATGTAACCCTCATATGACATATTTATTATCTTATTTTATTTAGATTTTTCCTCATATTTTCTATGTCTTTTCTCTATTGCATACTTCTTATTCTCCTTGTCTAAGTTTCTAAGTCTGCTTTCTTTTTCTCTATCTCTTCTTTCATACCTCATTTCTTCATCATCATAATATCTATCACCAAATCTCATTATAATACCAAGAGGGGAAAGAGGCAAGTAATAATAATAACAAAAATAAAAATACCTTTTCACTCAATTAAGTTTTTACACTCTTGAATTTGTCACTTGTGTTTTTGCTCGATTTATGACTACTTAAAAATTTGCACTCTTGAATTTTTCTCCACTCAAAGTCCTCTTTCAAATTCTTAAAAAGGAACCCAAGTAATAATCACAATCAACACTCCAAACACAATGCAACTAATCCACAAAGGCTTTCAACAAGAAAGCTCAAATAGAAAGTACTATATGACAATATAAGGAGAGTTTTCAAAGGAAAACAAGAATGTTAAGCATATGAAAACACACTCCAAAGGATTATGAATGATACAACTCAAAAAATGATGAAAATGACTAAATGATTCAAGTATGTGAATGACACAAATATGAGAGATAAAAGGTATTAAAACCAAACTTACAATGTATAATATATACAAACAAAATTGATGTATCAAAATGCATAATTCTAGAAATTTAAGTCTTTTTTTAAATGACTTTTTTTATAAGTGTTTTTGTGAAGAATCACCTTTTTTGTAGCACTTTTTCAATACTTTTTCTGAATATTTGAATTCCTCATTTTTCTAATAAAATAGGCTTTTGAATTTCCATAATTGGACATGTATTGAGGAAATAACATCTAAAACAAGTTTGCATGTGAAATTATGGATCAAAATATTGCAAGTAAGGATAAAAACCTATAATTTTTCTACGAAAACATCGACTAAAAACATGAAATATCAATCAAAAGGAACCAATTAATCACCAAATTAAACCTTTCCACACAAACTATAAGACTTATAATCAACAAACAACTAAAGAATGGACAAGATTTAGAATAAAATTCAACAAAATGAAGTTAAAATTTCAAATTTAACAAGAAAATCAAGAACACAAAACACTTAAAATAAAATCATAAAGATAAAGATTACCACTTGGTGACAAACTTTAATACCACATGATGTGGGAGAAGTTGCTTTCACATAAGATGAAGATCGAACCAAGTGAATTCTTCCAGCATGGTGTTGAAGTCAACTTCAAGCATATTCAAGACAGAAGACTAGATTTCCTAGGATTGATCATTTATCTGAGTAAATTTTATGTGATTTCTTTATTGTAACCAAACAACTATATATTAAAATCGAAATTAGTATAATACAATTTCTAATGGCTTGCACTCAGATACAAGAATAGATGCCAAACAAAGACCGGGGCAATGAACCATTTTAAACCCTAATGCTCTCTCTCTCTCTCTCTCTCTCTCTCTCTCTCTCTCTCTTTCTCTCTCTCTCTTTCTCTCAGATTTCCATGTGTTAGAATTTCTCATTTTGATTAGTTCTCATTTTCTATGTTTTTTGTTTTTCTTTTCAATGTTTAATTTCTAAAAATCTAGGTTTGATTAGATCTAGTATCAAAATAATCTTTATATTGATTAAGATGTAAAGTGTGAATATTATGTTCTAAATTTAATTGATTTAATAGCAATTAAGTTTCTCTATTTGAGTTGAAGTATATTAATTGATACAAAAACCCTAGTAATCTTCAAAGAGAAGATATTGAAAAAAAACCCAGGAAAACACACACTGAAAAAAATATGAACCATCACACCACAAAGAATCCCAACAACACAAGTAAAATATTTGATAGGTAGAATAGTAGGAAAAAGAAGGAGTCGAAAAAGCAAGAAGGTAGGATTAAGCAAGCATACCTTCGTCGTTTTCCGCCGGAGTCGCCGTCTCCGTGAGGTAGTTGTTTCTTTCTTTTCTTGTTGTCTCCTTTGTTTGATCCATTTTTTTCAAATTGTTGTTGTTTTGGAGCTAGAATTATCTTCTCAATTACTTATTACTGATTTTTTTTGAGATTTTGATAGTTGTGGATAAGGGTTTCAGAAAGGGGAAAAAGGATTTTGTTTGCTTTGGGTGTCGGTCGAAAATCATAAGAGCGACAATGTGAGAAAACAAAGAGAGAGTTATGAGAGGAGGGGGCTCCGCCGCCCCCTGAGTTCATAGTTGTCGTGAGGAGGGAGGAGAGTAGCTCTCACGGGTCTCTATTTTATTTTTTTCCTTTGGTACTGATGTTTGGTAGTTATTGTTTTATTTCTATTTTCATTAAGATTATTCAATGTGGTTTTGATTTGTTTTAAAAAATGAAAAAAGGTAGAGTCAATATGGGGAGTGAGAAACGTGAGTTCTCAAGGTCCTTTCCTCGTTTCCTTTAATTCAAACGCCATATGTCAGATGATCGTTGGTTAGACTAGAATTTCAAAAAAATCAACTATGGAAACAAGGGGAAGGGGCAACCGTTTTTTACTCTTGGGAATCTAAGGTTTTTCTTTTCAAAGCCTCCATTTTTCTCTCTTGAATGGAGGTCGAGTGGGCCTTTGCTATAGGGCCAGGTTCTTTTTCCCATCCACACTTCACCTGGGGCGTCCCACTCTCATTCAAGCCCATTAGTTTTTTTCTTGGTTTGTCATCTATTTGTTTTTATTTAGTTGTTTAATAACAAGAATAATAAAAATAAAAATGACAACTTTTAGGTTTTAAAAAAAGGATTAAAGTTTTACCTAAAAAAATAAAAATAAAAATAATACGATTTTTATTTTGATATTTATATTTAGAGGTTTTTATTTAACTAGGTGTTTAGAGTTTTGTTTATTTCTTTTATCAAAAACAAAATAATTTTAAAAAATAAAAAATAAAAAAAAATAAAATAACATAGAAATTTACCAGAAAAATAATAAGCATTTTTTTTTATATATGTGGGCTATCTAACTTTATTTTTACTATTTATTTGCTTTATTGCATTTTCTCATATTCCCTAAATATCAAGTCTACCCCTCGTCCTTGTTTGTAATTTGTATTTTATTTTCGTATTGTTTATTTCGCCTTAGATAGTGTGTTAATCAAATTAATTAAATAATAGAAAAATAAAATCAATCTTTCAAAAATAAATAAAAAACCTTTGTCAACACCAAGTTTCATTTTCAAAAACACTTGGTCAAGACCAAATTTCCACCATTCAACTCCAAATCCATTTCACTATCAACCATCTTTCAAACCATTTCATATTTCCATGGCAAATAAAAAAGTTTTATCCAAAGTCAAGCTCTTTTCTCAAGCTTCATGGAGACTCTATTCAGTCCATCTCGCAAGCTTCATGTTCTCTTTTTCCGAGGTACGACATATAGTTTTCACCGACCAAGCGATCATGTGGCAGGTGTTCAAAATTTTACAAGATTCTCAGCTTCCTTACCGAAAAGTGAAACCCACGAAAATGATCAACATTGGTTGGAAGATGCCTTCTAATATGTGGATAATGCTTAACATTGATGATGCTTACATGGGAGGGTGACCTTGCAGTGTGTGGCAGTTTACTCTGCAACTCTGATGGAATAAAGATCAAAGGATATATAAAAAACTTGGAGCATCTGGCACACTTCATATTGAGATGTGAGACATGTACCTTGGTTTGGATATGCTTCGGAAGGAACACATTTCTCATCCTAGAAAGTGATTTGAAGATCCTAGTAGACATGAGTATGATAAATTGCAAACGTAATTATGTGATTCATATTTAGTACGACACATTTGAAACTTTTTAACTTTGAATTGATATGTCTAATTTCATCATATTTAGAGGGAGATAAATTGATGTGTTGATTAACTAGTTAACTTTTAGCATATATGTCCACGTGTCTCTAAAGAGAGATAGGCTTCCACTTCTCTCTAGAACTTATCGCGCTTTCACAATCTTATCCTTTTAGGTTTTGAGATTCTTCTCCCCGGATTCTTTCTGGTCTTTTGCCCATCCATTCTTTGGAATTTTCTCTTTTTCTTGGAGGTTTTCTGGTTTTTCATTGTTCTCTAGTTTTCTTGGAGGTTTTCTCCTTCTCTCGTTTTCTGGTTTCTACTTCTTGTGTCTGGATTTTCGATCTGGGATTAAGCAAAAATGGAAGAATGGAAGAATATTCAACTATCCAAAGAGGAGGAAGAAGGTATCACTGCGAAGGTTGAAGAGATCTGTGAAGGTGAGGTTTTCCAACGCACATTAGCAGGTAAACTATGAATAGATAATAGTTTCAATTTGTGAGCTTTTACAAGCACTATGTTAGGGGCTTGGAAGCTAAAGAATCCAATTAAAGTTCAACAGTTGAGCAAGAAGTTATTTCTGTTCCATTTTGCTACTAAGAGAGATCTAGAAGGAGTATTGAAGAATGGCACTTGGAGTTTTGATAGAAACTTGCTTGTGCTAAGTCGTGTGTCAGGGGAGGAGCAACCCTCCGACCTAAACATGCACTTCAATGTTTTCTGGGTTCGTGTTTACGAACTTCTGCTTTTACTCAGATCTGAAGTTATGGCTAAGAAATTAGGGGGCATTCTGGGTGATTTCGAGGAATTGGATTCTAAAGAGGCTCACAGAAATGGAAGGTTCTTGAGGATTAAAGTGAGGATTGATCTGAAAAACCCATTGAAGAGGGGGACAATGGTGTGATTCAAAGAGAAAAACCTGCGTGTGCATTTCAAGTATGAGCATCTCTCGATCTTTTGTTTCATATGTGGAAGGGTTGGACATCAATTGAAAGATTGTGAATATGTGGGGGATCTCAGTGAAGTGGGTTTAGAGGATTTGGAAGAACAAGACTTATCTTTTAAGGCGTGGTTGGGAGCGTCGCCACTTCCAAGAATCCAAGAAGACCACAGGAAAAAAGGAATCAAATTCAAGTCCGTGCAGTAAGAGTTTGTTTAACATTTCCTCAGGGCAGAGCAGATGTAATGCTAAAAGTATAGGAAAAGAAGGGGAAGAAGGTGTAGTTCAACGGAGGGAAGAGAGGATTCCGGAAGGCCAAAATCAGGAAGCTCCACTGTATGATGGACATATTACAAGTAGGAAGGGGTTGGAGATTGAAGTTATAGCTGAATCTTTTGGGGAGATTGAGATTTCTAAAGCAGGGAAAGAAACAAAAGCCACAACCTAGGAAGTCAACGGAAAGAGGAGGAAATGGACAAGGAGACTGAAGATGCGAAAAGTACACAAGAAGGGGGGTTGAATTTTGTTTTCCATTTTCTTAGATTGCATTTGATCAGAGTTCAGAATCTAAATCGGTGTTCAGATTCTGTTTGATTCCAAGCAGCAGAATGTTAACATAAGCAAATAACTAATAGCAGAAGACACAAAGATTTATATTGGTTCCTCCCAAACTGAGAGTAGTCTAGTCTCATTGCTTCACAACATATTTTCACTATAATCAAATCATGATTACAATCGCTTAAGCATTATGCATAAGACTTTTACAATTGCTCAGACCCAAGGTCCAAGACTTCTTGCTCAAGCTACACTTGAGACTTCTTGCTTAGGTTCCACGAATCCAAGACTTCCTTGCTTAGGCCCTCAGCCCAAGACTTCTACTCAATTCCCTCATACCCAAGACTTCTGCTCCAAGCCACTCTGGCCGAGCCTACTGCTCCAAGTCCCATGAAACGAGCCTCCTTACTTGAACCCCTCAGATTTAAGACTTATTGCTCCAGTTCCATGTATTAATCTCACCTGCTCAAGCCACACTGGCTAAGACTTCTGATCCAGGTCCCATAAAACGAGCCTCCTTGCTTGAACCCCTCAAATTCAAGACTTACTTCTCCAGCTTCATGTACCGAGCCAACCTTCTCAATCAATACACTTGATTAAGACTTTCACAACTCAATCACATAGCAAGAGACTTATGTGGTTCAAGCATCTTGGCTCGAGACTTCCTTTCTTGTATCTCAATGATACAAGACTTCTGCTCAATCAACTTAGTTGATTAAGACTTTCACATCTTAACCACATAGCAAGAGACTTACGTGGCTCAAGCATCTTGGCTCGAGGCTTGATCTAAGCTGCTAAATAAGTTCAGCAGAATAGAGAACAAGGTGTACATGATACAAGTATCATAGGTACGGGAAATCACCATAACAAAGACCTAAAGCACTTAAGATTTCTAAGATATTCAATGTATAATAAGTCTTAAGGATTTTACAATTACAATCTACAACAGAAAATCGACATATACAATTGTGTTGATAATTACTGATCTTGTTACTCCTTCTTCTGGATGATCCTTGTTAAAGATTTAGTTTGAACCTTCAGCCATATTTATAGCCTTTTCAGAAACTAGTTGTTGAAGAGGTAATTTGATCAAGAGTCTTTGCTTTTACTCTATAGTACAAGAGATGTTAAAGATAGATACACCATAAGATCTTGATCCAATGTACATGTTTAACCTTTGAGTCTTCAAGAGATCTTGTACTATTAGTGTCGTTGAGAGTAGATATCCATAAAGCATCTCTGCCTTTCTTGAGCCTCGCAATTTGTAGACTCTAGCTGACAAACTAATTTGACAATACAACTTGCTTTCTGCAGTACGGATAACTTCAGCTTTATCACCAACTCTGAATGGTACTAGAAGCCAATTTGCATTCACTAAGTGTAGAGACAATGTTGATTCTTCTGATGTTGAGACCTTCAGCCTCAAAGTCTACGCCAGACATCACTTAGCAAGTGTTCTTCAGATTCTGCCACCAGAAGCTAGCAATTCAGCAACTCCCAAAGTGTGTTAATGTAAAATAGATTATGACTATAATATTTACAAGTATTATAACCTACACACATGTAACACACATCAAATAAACCATTGTTCTTTCAATACTTTGTTATCATCAAAACCCAAGGAAAATATGTTATGAACAAATCTTGTTCTAACAATCTCCCTCTTTTTGATGATGACAAACATAAGTATTTAAAGGACAATGTTGGGCAGTTATAATTTTCTCTGCAACATCAGGGTATGAGGTTTGTAAGCTCCCCCTAAGTCTAATAGTCCAAATCTGAGTTATGTAGACTTCATACTAGGTACTACTTTCAAGAAAAAGTAATTTAGTTTTCTTAGTAACATCAAAGTATGAGGTTTGTAAGCTCCTACTGAGTCCAACAGTTCCAAGGTTGAGGTTTGTAAGCTCTCCCTTAGTTCCAATTTTTAAAACCAAAAATAATATTGTAACTTCCTTTGGCAACATCAGAATACGAGGTTTGTAAGCTCCTTATGAGTCTGATACGCTAAGGCTGAGGTTTGTAAGCTCCTCATTAGTTCTATGTATAAGAAAGTTAAAATGTGTCGCCCGGACAAGATAACCATAATAACATAAATTTAAATAACAAAATTATAAATAACCAATATGTACAACTGAATAGGTACTAAATGGGTTTAGTTTCTAATTAAAAACTTACCATCATTTCTCCCCCTTTTGTTACATAAAAAAGAATAAAAAAGAGAAAGAAAAAGAATTACAGTCATAAATGCATCACAGGTCATCATTACAGGATTAGTTTCCAAGAAATTAAAAAACAATCAAGTAATAAGGGTCATTAATGATTGTATAGTACATGCTTTAAATTTTTAATGGTCGTTACTGTTCCAAGAATAAAGCAATGATTTAAATCAACCGTTTGGGTTACTCAGAAGTCATTATAAAAGCAATCCTAACCTGGTTCATTTTCATCAACACCCACCAGATTCATGAAGTCATCAGTTGAGAGTCATAAGACTTCTGTCGTGACAGAAATCTCTGAGAGCTCTACAAGACAGAATGTCCAAAACGTACATAAATGAGTTATTTCTGAGTCATCCACAACTGGGCATGTGCCCTCTATAAAGCTCACGTTTGAAGAGGCGACGTCAACAGTTCCAAAACAACCTACATGGGTAGGTCCATCAGAAGCTGCGATGAAGCCAAGAAGGAAGACAATGAAGAGGTCGGAGAGAAGAAGGCGGTCCAGCAAGATGTTCTACCGTCTAATCCTAGAGGTAGAAGAGGAAGATGTTGATGAGGATGAACTAGACATAGATTATGACAACTGTTATCATCATAAGGCTCAGGATGACTTAGATAGGGATCTATTATAAGATCATACAGTTCCTTATGAACAATATTTTGTAATCCTTCTGCTTCAATTAATGAAAACTACTTTTCTGACCAATTTTATTTATTACATGCAAATACTCTCAATAACTTCCCTTTGATTTTCTGATAAACATTAATGAAGTAAAACTGATACCAGAAGCAACAGTTAAACGTGTTAACTATAATATTCATAATTGTTAAAGAATCTTTAATAGGTCAGACTGTTAGATAACAATTCCAAGATTTATCATTTAAGATATTAATTAGTCTTAATCAATATTAAAATAACAGATACTTGGAACAATGTATGTAACATATCTATATAAACACTCATAGCAGACTTACTTTCATAACCACTTAATCCTCAGAATACCAAGATGTATAAACAGAAACAAATCTGGGTTCCAAAAAGAGATTTCAGAAAGACAGCTATACTGAATGCAACAACTCATGCAAAAGAAAGCAAAGCGTCAGTTAAAGGATCTACTAGCAAGCAGATGACTTCAGAAGTGCTCACCTATTCAACATCCTTTGTGAAGACACACAGAAGAAGAAGATCTTCTGGGTCCAGACGCATAAATCAACTGAGAAATGAGGCTTTGGAGTTTGCTAAGGAAGAATGGCAAGATTACTTAGATAATCTGGACATGTCAGATGATCCTAGGGAATACCTTAGGGTTAATCCAACACACTAGAATGTCTAAATAATTTGTAATATCTTCCATTTTATTAATGATAAAAGTTGCACACATTGAGTTCTTACTCCCATTACCTTTAAATATTTTGAACAAAAATAAATAAATAAATAAATATATATATATATATATATATATATATATATATATATATATATATATATATATATATTCAACAGTTAAACTACACAATAGCATGAACAAACACATATTATTAATAAGATGACTTAATACAAAGGTTCTAACAATTGCAAGGCATAACTATGCAGAAATCTAACATCAGAATCTTTCATAGATAGCTTCAAACTTGTCTCTCCAAATTTTAGACAAATCAGCCTCTGAACTTATGATAACTCCCTTCTAAACTAGTAATTCTGAAATAACTCGTCCATAAAGAATGAAGAAAATCTTTCCCATGTGAAAGGAAGAAAGAGTCATCTTCAAATAGTCAAACATAACTTGAGGAAGATCAATATGCAAGTATGAATTAAGAAGTAGAAGCATATATTTTTCAATTGGGTCCAGAGGTCTAAATCCTTATCCTTAGGAAGTAAGTTTGAATTCAGAATCTGATTCCAAAAAATTGCATCAGGACGAAGATTTGAGACCACTGATGTATAAGATGGATCTACAAAGATACGCCAAGTAGGAAGATATTGTTCCCAAACAAGAGTTCTTGGGATTTCTCCAATCTCCTCACAATTGATCACATTAGCAATTGTTTTAGAAGTTAACGTTATAGAAACACCAGTTACTTTAGAAAGAATAGCACACTCCGAATTCAACTCAACAATGGATGCATTAATCCAAAACTCTTTGACAAGTTTTGGATAAGTGAAACCACATAGCATCTCAAAGTATCCATTCCATCTTTGTTCAGACATAGTCTTCCAGAAGTTAAAGCCTAACTTAAGCAACTCATCAAATCCACAAACTTTTCATTGATGACAACCAGTTGATTCAAAGAAGAATTGACTAGGAAACTCATCTCAAGTTTAGCTTTATCAACACACAACCAAAGAGAAAAAAAAAGAACTGAACAAGATTCCTAAAGGAATAAGAATCTTGTCAGAAGAATGACAAAATGATGTTTCACAAGACAGGGGATGATGACAATAAGTATCCAAAAAGAAAACATCATTACCCAAAGGTTCTTATCCAACAGATTTCTTGAATCACTAGATGAATTTCACCTTTATGAAAATTTAAGTATTATAAAAGTTTTGGAAAACATTTTACTTAAACTGCTTTATTAGAAGTAAATAATCTTCTTCTGAATCTCAGAATCTCACAACTTTCAGAAGCTATCATCCATCAGAGTCTAGTAGAACTAGACTGAAACAGAGATATATCTTCTCTCGGTCATTAATCGCCAAGATTATATTTAGAACTAACACTTCCTCTTGAACCAAGAGTCATGAGTGATAGTTGAATATTGAATTATTTCCTTAGACAACTAACAAACGACAGTAACATCACAAAAAGTGAGGAAACTGTTTCCATAAATATGATCATCATCTAGCTTAATGAAATATTCAGTATAGATAAATACAACAGAGTTTCTTCTTAAAGATTTCTGAAGATCCTTTTTCCAAAAGAGCTTCTCTAGAAATCTAATTGAAACTTTGTATTTACACCTACACAAATATCTCACTGAATCAAGAGATAAGCTAGAAAAGAACAAGCATATCCTTTTTTTTTGTTATTTTCTCGGCCAGACTTGTATCGGTATTCAGACTTGACCATAGAATCTGAACACCACTTTGAGTGGATTCTGATTCAATGGTTGTTAAACCAATGGCTCCATTTCTCTCACCAATCTCAGTACTTCTATCATTTGAGTCTAGGTTGTGGGCTCTTCTTCCATCAAATGTTGTAAACAACCTTTGAGAACTCCCATGGAAGATGCCTCTGCTCCTTTCTTTGATATCTGCAGCAAATACATTTAAATAATGACACTCATATTTCTATGAGACCATACATAAATGTCCAGACAGGATTTCCTTTCCCTTATACCACATTCAGATAGCAGTACCATGATTCATTCCAGAGTGTCAGTCTAGAATAAATCATAATATAAGCAAGATCTTGTTCTTAGCAGAATCATTAATTTCATTGTCTTGACTCAAGACTTTGAGATCTTTGATAAGCAAAGAACTAGATGATGTTAGCTATCAGAGAATGACATAAAAAATTAAAGCACCGTCATTTAATTTCCTGTAGAACACAAAGGAGAATTGAAGGTTTCTCATAGACTTGTCCTTTAATACAAATTCCATGATGACCCTCAATTAAGAAGCAATGGAGTCTCTTAAGATATCACCTTAAAGAGCAAACTCCTTATAATCAAATATTGAAGCAAGATAGATTTGACATAATCTCTTTCTCTTTAATACTTGATTTTTATTCAGGACTCAGATGCTTCTTAAGAAGCAGTAATGACTCGCAGAGCCAGATTACTCTATTATCTGAATCCTGCACTAATGTCATCTTCAAAAGAATATGCAGTGAAGATTAATTGACATTTGGTTCTGGCAATGTTTCTCCTTGCTTTCAGATCTAGGAAATCAGTTGAAATACTAATATTTCAGAAGCTTTTGAAGTTACTCTTCTATCAACAGATGTTAGAACCCATCCACCTAGTTAAGAGGTTCTTCTAACAAGAAATATAAATCCCTCATCATCAGACATTCCAAAGAACCATGCTTTAGGAAAGGTGATTTGTTAGATAGCTTTTTATCATCTAATTTCATTTCTTTTCTTTGAAAATTTGTAAGACAAACCAACAGAGCACAATAAATTCAAATTGTATAAATTCTTGAATAACTGTGACCTTAGGTTTGAATCTAAACCAATCTTCTCAGAATTTGCTTGAAAGATTAGATGAAGTGTAACTAGACAAGCTTCAAAATTGATTCCCACAAATCTGAGCACAAGGATTCAAAGATAGTCTGAGCATCAGACATATCAATGATGTTGACATACTCATAAGTGAGATAGAGCACCTTGTAATACCCCAAAATTTGCTCTCCCCTTTTGGCTTCATAGCATGGCATTATCATTTATCATATCATATCCGCCTCATTAACATTACATTGCATTTAACATAGAAAAAATGAAGCATGGCATCCTTCTTACCATCAGGGCATGTGATCAGGTGGAAGATGGACAATCAAGAGATCATTCAAAGCACAAAAAGGTCAATCAAGTTGCCTCAAGGCAAGCCAAGAGGTCTTTCCTGTCTCATACTACCTCAATTGATCATCCACAATCTCAAGAAAGTGAAATCCAATGGGAGATTGAAGCAATACATCTTTCATCATGCAAGAAGTCCAAAAATTGAAGGAAAACCCTCAAAAGAGATAGCTCATTGACCCAAAATCATCCTCAAATGGTATATCTCATCATCCTTTAAGAAGATACACAACATACTCTGAGGAATTTGAAATTGGAGACTGCACTTTTACCTCCTAACCAGAGGGGGCCAAAATTAGGGTTTCCATTTAAATCAGGGAATCTTTGTTTTTTTGGACAAGACTTGATGTCATGGTTCCCTATATGTCCCTAGGTATAGGGATGTGGAAGATTGCATCTCAATTGGTTTTAGAAGTGATTCAATTGGAAGAAAGATCAAAAATCAGGGAATTTGGGGCCAAGTCAAATAATCAGAGGAAAAGTCAACTCTTGACTTTTTGAGCCCAAAATCATGAAATTCATGTTACATATGTCCAATGTACAAAATTTGGTCAAGAAACTCCAAAGGAATCATGAAAAAATCAAGATGTGAAAAGTTGCCATTTTTGGATGAAGTAGGGTTACTAAAAATAGCAAGTTTTGGCCATTTTGCATCAGAATTTGAACCAAGGCCATTTAAATTTGGAGCACCAAATGAAAAATCCACTCTGCCTCAATGAAAGATCTTGCTTTGAGCTTCAAATCCATGGGTAGAACATCTCCATTGGATAAAAATTGAGTGAGATATGATTGATCAAAGTTTGAGCAAAGTAGGTCCAAAACTAGGTCATGACCAAGATTTTCAGGGCACGCGCGCAGTCATTTTCTCAAACACTTGGTGGGCCAAATGTATTGATCAATTACTCATGATTAGAGGCTTCAAATGGAAAATCTTTCAACATCAAAATTGTTCCTCTATGTGAGATCTTCAAAGTTGGTGTTTATCAATTTTTCATCTGATCAAAGGTCAAGAAGTTATGTTGAGTCCAATGTGCTTTGATCACGCTGAAAACCTAGGGGCCATGTTACCTTGTCAACCAACCTTGGCCACGCCCTCATACCAGTTCCAAACCTATGTGTTATAGGTCATTTTTCAACCTCTTCCAAGCATCATTTCATTTCATTTTTCGTACCAAACATGTAGCATTACATCTCCTCTTTCCAATGACTCCTAAAACACACCAATTCATTCATTGAGTAGAGAGAAAAACTTCCTCAAACCACCTCATGTTGATACTGATGCATTGACAGACTGGTGCACGATTTTGGTTCACACACACCCCAAACACTTCATCACATCAGCTTTCCACATTAAACCAAACACACATGACTTACACATTGCACACTTGCCTTGGCATACATGAGAATGGAAAGAAACAAACTTGCTGAGCAAGTTTCTGCTACAACCAGCCGTGCCTTCATTTTCTTTTCACCTCCACCATAGCATATCATGAGTTGCCATCACCATATCATTGCTCTCCCTAACTAACTTGACTCAGTTAGTTAGGGATGACTCACCCAAACCACCATGACTCAGCTGACTCACTCAGTTAACTATGGTTAGCTCACACTATAAATAAAAGCTTCACTCTCAAATTTCATTCCGAACTTCATTTTCTCACATTCAACTCAGAAATTCTCTCGATTCTCTCTCAATTCCTCCACATTGCAACTGATTTTCAAACTCCATTTCATTCATCTTCCTCATCTTCATCTCAGAATATCTCTGATTCTATCTCCATTTTCATCACATTGCAACTGTTTTGAAGCTTGGATATCAACTCTCCTCCACTGAAGCATCATTCATTCTCTGCATCTAAGCCTTTATTTGGCCAAAAGAAACTCAAAGAAGAAGCAACATCTCTGGTTTTTCTGAAGAACACATCAAGATCATAAATCTTCAGGTACGAATTTCTTCCCTTATAGACCTAATGTGAAGATGTTATCAGGTTCTTGATGCTTCATATAAGCTCAAGAACTTGTCTGGCTAGTTGATAGGCCTTTAGAGGCATAGTTGAAATGTTAGGGCAAATATTCATATGCTCGATTCTCCCATTTCATGAACTTTTGGTATGTTTTGTCACTGGATTCATGCTCTACATTACTTCCTCTTCATTTTGGTGTACTGTTTGTAAGATTCTGGGAGAATTGAAGTTGCAGACGGTGGCGTGTGACCGGAGAAGGTGACCGGAGGTCCCTCTCCGGCCGGTGGTTTTTGGTTAGGGTTTTGTTTGCAGTTTAAATCATGGCCGTTGATGTGTTCTAATCGTGTGGTGAGGAGCGTGCCAACACATTAAAATGCACATGCACCTCACGTGCCTTATTTCTGAATTCAATTAATCAACGTGTGGTGCAGTGCATGGTAGTGTGAGTGGACATTCATGTGAGTGCGTTGGATCCAAATACTTTGACTCGTTGGTTGACTTGACCTGATCCAATGGTGATCTTTTGTTTGACTCTGGTTGACTGAGTGTACATGTTAATTAGTGTGGATTGCGCAGACTTGGACCTAGACCAATTTGATATTCGCACCTCCCTTGTTTAAGGCCCAATGTAATTTGAACTGAATAGTTACTAGGCATGCACCCCCATTCACATTTACATTCCATTTTATTTTTTCCATTTTGCTACACGTTTCATAATTAATTTTTAAAAATACCAAAACATATTGGAAAATTCTACAAAAATTCATGTGTATTCTTAAAACATTTAGGAAATTTTCTATGATTTTATTTTCTGATTTTATGACCATTTTGCCCCTGTTCCATTATTTCTTTTGAATTTCCATTTGTATGCATACTTAATGTGACATATGATTTTGTGCATTTTTGTTCTTGATCATAAAAAATGATTTTGATGCCTTTCTTTTTGCATTGTGGTCACAATATGTTGAGGTATGTTTGAGATTTATGAGATGATTTTTAAGTCTTTTTTGGATGACTTTTGATGTGTTGCTTTGAGCATGAATGCATGAAACTTCCATGAGACTTTGACCTAATTGTTGAGTGACTTTGGTTCTGATTCATTGCTTGTGGACTTGATATGTTAATGGCATGTGTTTAAGGTGTTTGATTGGTGAAAGTCATAATTTTTGAAGCATGTTTGCTATTTGTTTGAAGCATGAAGTTTAACTTGTTCATTTTGTGAATGCATGCCTCATGTTTGGTTTGCTTGATCATGAAGGCACTTGGGCCATGAGTTGTGGTTTTGTTTGAGGATGTATAACATGTTAATTGACTTCTGATTGTGACATTTGGGTTTCATCTTTGCATGTTTGATGTTTATCTTGCACCTTAAGTCACTTGTTTCACAAGTATGAACCACATTCACATCACTTCACCTTTTCTTCTTTGCTTCTTGTTGGATTGAGATTTTGTTTGCATGATTTGGTATGCTCATTTAGGATAACATTAGGTTGTGTAAATATGAGTTACATTCTGACTTGGAAGCATGTATAGCATTCAATCTCATTTTACTTTGTTTGTCAACTTGTTTGAATTTGATTTGTTCATTATATTTTCTTACTTTACTTATAAGTGATTGTGCTAACCATGTAGGGGCTTTGGTAAGTTTCAATTGAGTGTGGATAAGGAATCCACATTCAACTTCTATCCTTTCTCTTTTACAATTCCATTTTGTGTTTTGTTAAGCATTTATGTGCTTTCTTTAATAACTCATTACTTTCCCTTTTTGAATTACAATTCATCTTCTACTTTGGAAGTGAATTGTTTAATTCATTCTTTCTTTAGACTTTAGGTTGAAACCTCACAAACTTTAGGATCACTCCCTTAACTAATCAATTAGGATTGAGTCTTAGTCTATATAGATTTTTACCTTTACCCTCTCTTGAGTCTTTCATCTTCTCATCTCAAAGAAAATTCAAAATATCTAATAAAGGTAGGCATTTATTGCATTTAGGCCTTTCATATAAAGAAAAGATTATAAGGGGTCTTCTCTTGTAATCTTAGAATGTGTAGCATATAGCCCATCTTGGGTCAATGTGTTAAACATTTGATCTTGTATGAGGGACTTAAATGCAATACTTGTTGAAGGTACAAATAAAAAACACTTCTTCATTTCTTAATCAACAAAACACTTAATAAACACAAGTATGCTAGTGTGTTTGAGCCTTGACAATTGGAACTAAGTGTGGGGGTCTTCTTCACTCTTAGTGTGCATTCTTACCCATTCCGTCTTGGAATGTGAGAATGTACACTTTCCAATGACTAAGATTCAGATACACTATCATATGCAAACAAATGAAAAAACTTCTAAAAGGCAAAAACAAACAATAACGTCTTTCCTTCGGGAATTCTTTTCTCATCTCTTTCATTCTCAACGCACGAACGCGCTTCTACTCGTTCTCTTGCAAGATGGTAACGCACTCGGACCAGCGAGCCTGCAACACCTGAGCTAGAACGTAAGCCGTTCTCTAAAAAACACAATCCATCCCCAGTGAGGGGAACTACGTCGCTCTGATTCTCATGCTCCCGATGAGATACGTAGGCAGTGGGGTAGGGCCCATGCGAGCACTTCTTTTATTTTCCCTACATTTGTTTCTCTTTCTCCTTTCCTTTTTCAGTTCTTTCTCAGTATTCCTTTCTTTACACCCTTTGATCGAGACAAGCAAGCGTGGATCCCATCGGGTACGATGGACGTGAGGGGGTGCTAATACCTTCCTCTCGCGTAACCGACTCCCTTACCCACTTCTCTTGGTCGTAAGACCATGCTTTTCCTTTCCCTCAGGTTTACGCGGTGTTTCCTTTCCCTCTCTTGGGATAAATACACATTGCTGGCGACTCTGTTCGGTGCCACTTTCGCGTTTGTACTTGGATGAAAATCCCGGGAGCGACAGCTGGCGACTCTGCTGGGGAACAATAACCTATTGCTGGTCCATCCCTAAGCGAGTCAATCCTAGCGCTTGTCTGTTTTTCTTTCATTGGGTGTTTAATGTTGTGCTATATTTACCATTTTATTGTATGGTTATTTACTGCTTTACTGTACATTACTGTATTTACTGCTTTTTAGCATTACATATCATATTATTACTGTTGTGTTGGACACTGCTTTGTCTGTTTGGCGGGATGGGATTTCTGAGAGATAAGCCCATTACACAGGCTTGAGTATACACTTAGAATTAGAGTGGAGAGTAGTGGGACCTACGTGCCGTTTGGAGTGCGTTGGGTGTTCACGAAATTCACAGCTAGATGAGGCTATCTTGGGACACGTCGTGGCATACGCATCTTGCGTATTCCAGGATGTAGATCTAGAGAGCTGTCGACTCTAGTGACCGATCATGAGGACCTTAGTGGAAATATCCCTCTTTAGTGGTGACAATGGCAGACCACATTCTGTGGCAAACCCATTCGCACCCGAGGGCCCACTTTGGAACTTGCATAGGATGACCTTTATTTTCTAAGGGGAGTCAGTGGACGACCTCTTTGATTGGCATAGCATTGTATCCTACGGGCTGAATGTGCTATTGCTTCTCAAACCTCCGAAGCTGACAAGCCTTATTTTCTAAGAACCACATGTGAGCATGGGCGGGATGTTTACAGGTTTGCAGGAAACCCAGCCTCCTACCTACCTTACTCGTGATTCTATGATGATTTCAGACATTGTATCCTATGACAGTGATTTAAGTGTTCATCTCAGATATTGCCAGATTCAGTACAGAGACACAGTGCACACAGTTCAATACAGACACCGACACTTGATTACCTGATCACATGCCCTTTTGCATTGCATTATCATATCATAACAGTTATGTTTGTCATTTTCAGGTGCATAATACATTTCTGATTCCAATCCATGGGTTCAACAGAGATCGTCGCCGAGAGAAAGAACAATGGGTCTTACAAGTTTCCAGATCCTGTCTTGGATTCATTGCTCAAAGTTATAGATATGGCTGGTCCGGGTATTCTTGATAGGTTTCAGAAGAGCTACGGGAATTTGGTTGGGATGGTCCGTACAATCACCAAGTATGAGCATGATGCTTTACACACTCTGCTGCAGTTCTACGAGCCTTCGTTGAGGTGCTTTCTTTTTTCAAATTACATTTTGATGCCAACACTGGAAGAATTCTCATTGGGAATTCCGATCACGTCGGCAATACCATTCTTCTCTGGTAGTTCTCCCAGCGTAAAAGAAATTGCTGCTGCTTTACAAATGGATCAGGCATTGATAAAGAGCGGTGTGAGCAGTAAAAATGGAGTTAGCGGATTTCATTTAGAATTTCTGGTTGGACAGGCCCAGGAGGCTGCAAGTGCTAAAAATTGGACGGTTTACAATTCCATTCTGGCTCTCTGCATATATGGCCTAGTTTTCTTTCCCAATCAGCAAGACTTTGTGGATATGCAAGCAACGAGAGTTTTTGTCCTTAAAAATCCAGTCCCTACTTTGTTAGGAGATTTTTATCATTCCGTGCACTATAAGAATGAGAAAAGGAGGGGAGGATCTGTTAGTTGTTGCACTCCACTGCCGAGTCATTGGTTTTTCAAACATTTGCCTCAGACAGGTGCCTTTGTGGAAACCAAAGATGTGGCGAAATGGTCTAAAAGATTGATGAGTTTAACTGCTGATAACATTGTATGGTTTGATCACCGGTTGTTGAGAATAGAGCTTGTCACAAGATGCGGAAATTTTCCAAATGTGCCTTTGATTGGCAGAAAAGGAGGGATCAATTATAATCCAGTTTTGGCCATCCGACAGTTTGGGTATGCTTCCAGGGATCCTCCTACAGAGCAAGATGTGGAAGAATCTTTATTCTTTACAGGAACTAAAGATGCGAAGGTGGTAGAAGTAGTGAATGCTTGGAAAGATAAGCACAAAATTGGAAAAGCAGTTTTTGGAAAAGGAGATTGTAGATCTTATCCTGAATATGACAGGTGGATTGAGACGAAAGTAAAGGAATTGCTTTTACCCTTTTCAAGGGGACCTCTTTTATGTTCAGCACAGCCAGAACAACCCACTATGGTGGCTATTGAAGAATGTGAGAAGTGGAAGAAAATGGTCAGAGAGTTGCAGATAGAGAATTCTGGAATGAGCAGATGCCTTCAGAAAGCTCTAGCTGACAACAAAGAGTTGGAAAAGAGAGCCTTGAAAGCGGAAAAAACCTTGGCTGACAAAGAGGAAGATTTTGATGACCGAGCTCGGTACTTTCGGAAACTTACTTTGGGAGCAGATGACACTAGTCAGGCTCACAAGATTACAAAACAGGCTTTAGCCCGAAGCAAGGATTCATTAGCTCAACTTCGTCAAGCTTGGGATGAAGTCAGAATTGAAAATGCCGAGTTAAAGGATCAGTCGAAGACTAAAGACGAGGAGCTTAAAAAGGCACATGAGCAGAGGAGAAAGTATCGGGAAAGCCTCGGTAAGAGTCAAGAACAGTTAGAAGAAGCTAGAAGCCAGTTGAAGAATACCAAGAAAGAGCTCGAAGACGTCATGATAGAAAGGGAGATACTCAAGACGCAAGCCGGCATAAAGAGACACAAAGGAGTGTGTGATGACGAAGCTCTGATGCTGCATATGGGTTCTTTAAATGAAGCTCTTGAGAAAAGGGATGTCTTGATCAAAGAAATGATTGAAGAGCCGAATCACCAGCGTACCCGTATACTTTTTGAGGAAATCAAGTATTCAAGTGATAAGCTGAAGGGTGTGGAATTGTCAGATTGATGTGCTTTTCCCTGTATTTTGTTGTTAATGGATACCATCAGGCTTGTTGATGGATCCATTTCTTCCTTGTATTGCATTTGCGGTTGAACCTTTCTTAAATGTACTTGAATATTTTATTGAATGAGTATGAGCAGTTTTATTCAGAATTATTCTTTATCAGATAGCTGCGCACAAGCACATGACCACGACACGTCTCTTTATATCACAATTTCTGGTCTTCAGATTTCTGTGGTTGGATTGGAATCAGGGTATAAAGCACCTAGGAAATGACAAACATAGCATTGCATGGCATTGCATATCATTTTGCATTTTGTTACTTGCTTTTCAGGTACTCGTTGCGGGGTCTCTAACCTTTATTTGGTTTCAGGCAGTATAGCGGAGAGTCATATTCACCGATATTCGACGCGAAGGAATCAAGTAAGAATCATGGATCAAGTGCAAAGTGATTTGGCGGAAATGAGGGCGCGTATGGACCAGTTCATGACCCTCATGACTGGCATGGCGCAAAATCAGGAGAGACTGAGGCTTCTGGTAGAGCGTCCCGACAACGGGCCCGAAGGTGATCATCATGACAATTCACAGGGACATGGCGTTCCTCCTCC
The DNA here is from genome assembly GCA_022829125.1 of Lathyrus tuberosus. Lineage (NCBI taxonomy): Eukaryota > Viridiplantae > Streptophyta > Magnoliopsida > Fabales > Fabaceae > Lathyrus > Lathyrus tuberosus. Next base: position 7,940,548 of record JALAZF010000263.1, on the reverse strand, counting down.
CGGTGGCAACCCTCCTCCTGGTGGTAACAATCGGGGTAATGGAAATGGTAGGCATGCTGGTGTTACTCTTGAAGATACTCTGGAAGACCAATTTACTCTACTAGACGCTGATGTGGGTAATCAAGGTGATCGAAGGTATGAGGAGTTAGCAGAAAAGATCAGGGCCATAGAATGCAAGAACTCTATGGGTATTGATGTTACTAGCTTGGGGCTGGTCCCAGGAGTCAGAATTCCCCCTAAATTCAAACCGCCCACTTTTGATAAGTATCACGGCAATGCGTGTCCCCAAACGCATCTTCAAGCTTACTTTGGGAAGATTTCAGCCCATACGGATGACGAGAAGCTATGGATGCACTATTTTCAGGACAGTCTGGCTGGGGCATCCTTGACCTGGTACATGAAGTTGAATAGAGCTGCTGTGAAGAATTGGAAAGATCTGGCAGAAGCGTTCCTGAAGCAATACCAGTATAATATTGACATGGCGCCCAACCGCACTCAATTGCAGGGGTTGTCACAAAATGCCAAGGAGAGTTTCAAAGAATATGCACAGAGGTGGAGGGAAATGGCTGCCCAGGTTCAACCTCCCTTGTCAGACAGAGAAATGGCAGATATGTTCATGGGCACATTGCAAGGGGCCTATCTGGATAGATTAGCTGCTTGTCCGTCAACTGGATTTGCTGATATTGTGATTGCGGGAGAAAGAATAGAAAGTCTGTTAAAGCTTGGAAAGATCCAGGATGTGAGTGGGGCTGGCTCTTCGGGGACGAAGAAACCGTTTGCTAGTAACCAGAAAAGAAGAGAAGGTGATACAAATGCTGTGTTTAGAGGACGAGGCAGAGGGCGTTCTCGAGCTTATTATCAGGTAGATGCTGTGACAATCCCCACACCGTCTGTTCAGAAACAACAACCCCAACAACAAGTTCAACAGCAACAACCCTTTTTCCAGCAAAGGTCTAGACAGAGGGATCGTAAGATGGATCCTCTCCCTATGACTTATGCCGCGCTGTTGCCCCGGCTACTCGAGTTAAAGTTGGTAGAACTCCGTACTATGAAAGCTCCGGTTGCTGGAAACCTGCCATCTAACTTCGATGCTAATGCTCGTTGTGAGTTCCACTCAGGTGCTCAGGGGCACTCCATTGAAAAATGCTGGGCTTTCCATCATAAAGTACAAGATTTGATTGATGCTAAAGCCATCAATTTCTCTCCCGCTCCGAATATTACTCAGCATCCCATGCCTGATCATAGTGCAGCAAATGTGTACGCTATTGAAGATGGGAGGAGATTGAATCTGGTGTTAGACGTTCATCAAGTGAAAACTTCTTTGTTGGTTGTAAAAGATCGTTTATTGAAGGGACAGGTGTTCCCGGGCTGTAATCAAGATTGCTTTGAGTGTATGAATCAGGAGAACGGCTGTGATAAGTTGAAGATGGGTTTACAGAATCTGATCGATGAAGGATGTCTACAGTTTGACAGAGTCGTGAAAGACACTGATGAGATATCAACCGTGACCATCTATTACACTCCCGCTGAGATTCAAATGCCGGTCAATGCAGTTCCCGTGGCGAGTGTTGCGCCAGAAGGGCCCAGTCCTGTCACTATCACGGTGCCAGGACCAATTCCGTTCACATCCACGAAAGCTATCCCATGGCACTATGGGGCAGATGTATATTACGAAGGTAAAAAACAGGAAGTTGAGTCATCAGTCAGCCCAAATATTGATAATGTAGGGGGTGTAGGGGGCTTTACAAGGAGTGGAAGGTTGTTCGCTCCCCAGACCTTGAGAAGTGATAAGGAGGTAGAAGCCGCAGCAAAGGATAAGGGTAAACAGGTGGTTGAAAGTGCACCTACACCTGAAGCAGAGACAAAGATTACTTTTGATAAGGAAATGGAAGAATTTATGAAGATAATCAAGAAAAGCGATTATAAGATTGTGGACCAACTGAATCAGACCCCTTCAAAGATTTCAATCCTGTCACTATTGATGTGCTCTGATGCGCACCGACAGGCGTTGTTGAAAGTGTTGAAGAGTGCGTACGTGCCACAAGAAATTACTGTTAATCAGCTCGAGGGCGTAATCTCCAATGTTAATGTTAGCCATGGCTTGGGCTTTACAAGTAGAGATTTGACTGTTGAAGGAAGAAACCATAATAAGGCTTTGCATATCACGATGGAGTGTAAGGGCGCAGTGTTATCTCATGTACTGGTAGACACTGGTTCGTCACTCAATGTCTTGCCCAAGAAGGCATTAATGAAGCTGGAAGTTGACGGTTTGATCTTAAGGCCTAGTGAATTGGTGGTCAGAGCATTCGATGGAACTAGACGATCTGTGTTTGGTGAGGTGGAATTGCCCGTACAAATTGGACCACAGGTATTCAAATCCACGTTCCATGTAATGGACATACAACCTGCATATAGCTGCCTATTGGGACGCCCTTGGATTCACGGAGCCGGGGCTGTTACTTCTACTCTACATCAAAAGCTGAAGTATGAGTTTGAAGGGCAGGTTGTGACAGTGTGTGGGGAAGAAGACATCTTTGTGAGTCACTTGTCCACGTTCAAGTACATTGAAATGGATGGGGAAATTCATGAGATGCTGTGCCAATCATTTGAAGCAGTCAATATTGACGATGCACCTGAGTCTTCTTCTGTACCAGTTGGGGCTGGTACCTCCATTTCATCTTACAAACAAGCTGTCGAGGTCGTCGGGGCAGGCAACGCCCAAGGTTGGGGCAGGTTGATAGAGACCCCAATGAAGGAAGACAAATTTGGTATTGGTTATCATCCCTCTACAACTTCAGATGCGGGGAGCAGGGGACCCATTACTTTCAATAGTGGGGGAATTATCTACATGGACCAGTCTTGTGCAGCCACGGAGGATAGTGTTGACAGTAATTGTGACCTGGACAACTGGGTACGCCCTCATGCTTCGGGACAACAAGTGCAGAACTGGTTCGTTGAAGAAGTCATCCGGGTTACTCTTCAGACAGAGTAATTTTTCTTTGTTTTTTCTAACCATAATGCATGACAAAATCTTGCGCTCTGCCCAAGGCGTATAGATTCATTTGTAGGGCCACCATGGTTGCATTTGCAATGTTTAATCATTAATAAAGGACGTTTTGCAATCAAATTTTGTTCTCTGTCTTTCAGTTTTTATTTTTGTACAAAAAAATAATAAAATGGCAATGTTTCATTTTCTTTTGTTTTGCTTAAAAATAAATTCTAAAATAAGGCATGAACCCGTTCATGCAGACTTGATCCTCCGGATACCACTGATAACGATTTTGATATGGCCATGTATGACTTTGACAATCCGATTTATCAAGCCGAAGAAGGGGATGGGAAAGATTGTGAACTTTCTGAAGAACTGGCCAGATTGTTGAAACAAGAGGAAAGGGTCATCCAGCCTCATCAGGAGACTGTAGAAATCATCAATATTGGTACTAAGGACGCCAAGAAAGAGATCAGGATTGGTGCCAGCTTGCAAGCAGATGTGAAGCAAACTTTGATGGAAATGTTGCGCGAGTATGTTGACATCTTCGCCTGGTCGTATCAAGACATGCCGGGGTTGGATACAGATATTGTTGTGCACAGGCTGCCATTGAGAGAAGAATGTCCGCCAGTCAAGCAGAAACTTCGTCGGACTCACCCCGACATGGCTTTAAAGATTAAGGAGGAAGTCCAGAAGCAGTGGGACGCTGGTTTTCTTGCTGTGACAAAGTATCCGCCATGGGTAGCCAACATCGTGCCAGTACCGAAGAAAGATGGAAAAGTGAGAATGTGTGTGGATTATCGAGATCTTAATAAAGCTAGCCCGAAAGATGATTTTCCACTACCTCATATTGATGTGCTGGTCGATAATACAGCTCAATTTTCAGTGTTCTCATTTATGGACGGGTTCTCCGGGTACAACCAGATCAAGATGGCACCTGAAGACATGGAGAAGACCACGTTCATTACTCCGTGGGGTACATATTGTTATAAAGTAATGCCTTTTGGGTTGAAAAACGCAGGGGCAACGTACCAGCGGGCGATGGTGACATTGTTTCATGACTTGATTCATAAGGAGATCGAATGTTATGTAGATGATATGATTGCCAAGTCGAGAACCGAAGAGGAACATCTGGTTAACCTGAAAAAGCTGTTTGAAAGGTTGAGAAAGTTCCGTCTGAGATTAAATCCTAACAAGTGCACGTTTGGGGTGCGTTCTGGAAAGTTACTGGGTTTCATTGTGAGCGAAAGAGGAATCGAGGTTGATCCTGCCAAGGTGAAAGCAATACAAGAAATGCCTGAACCGAGAACAGAAAAAGAGGTTCGTGGTTTCTTGGGTAGATTGAACTACATTGCAAGGTTCATATCTCACCTAACAGCCACGTGTGAGCCAATATTTAAATTGTTAAGGAAAGATCAAACGGTCAGGTGGAATGACGATTGCCAATTGGCATTCGATAAGATAAAAGAATACTTGCAGGAACCTCCGATTCTAATGCCTCCAGTTGAAGGGAGACCGCTGATAATGTATCTGACAGTGCTTGAAGGTTCCATGGGTTGTGTTCTCGGTCAACATGACGAGACAGGTAGGAAGGAGCATGCTATTTACTACCTGAGCAAAAAGTTCAATGATTGTGAGTCCCGATACTCAATGCTGGAAAAGGCATGCTGTGCGCTTGCATGGGCCGCTAAGCGATTGAGGCAATATATGGTTAGGCACACGACCTTGTTGATTTCAAAAATGGATCCTATCAAGTACATTTTCGAGAAACCAGCATTGACAGGCAGAGTTGCACGGTGGCAAATGGTCTTGACAGAGTATGACATTCAGTATACTTCACAAAAGGCCATCAAAGGAAGTATCTTGTCCGACTATCTTGCGCAACAGCCGATTGATGATTATCAACCCATGAAATTTGACTTCCCTGATGAAGATATCATGTTTCTCAAAGCTAAAGACTGTGAGGAACCACTTCCGGAGGAGGGGCCAGACCCTGAATCCAAATGGAGTCTGATGTTTGATGGGGCTGTCAATATGAATGGGTGCGGAGTTGGAGCAGTTCTTATCACGCCGGAAGGTGTTCATATGCCGTTCACTGCCCGAATAACTTTCGGATGCACCAACAATGAAGCAGAGTACGAAGCTTGTATAATGGGGATCGAGGAGGCGATTAATCTACGGATTAAAACCCTTGATATATTCGGTGATTCAGCTTTGGTAATCAATCAAGTGAAAGGGAGTTGGTACACGCACCAAGCAAATCTAGTGCCGTATAGAGATTATACGAGGAGATTGCTGACATTTTTCACAACAGTGAAACTGTACCACATTCCTCGAGATGAGAATAGGTTCGCTGATGCCTTGGCCACTTTGTCTTCCATGATCAAAGTGCAAGGATGGAACCATGTACCTAAGATTGAGGTATCCCGCCTTGACAGACCAGCATTTGTGTTTGCGGTCGATGCAACGTCTGATGACAAGCCATGGTTTCATGACATTAAGTGTTTCTTGAAAAGTCAAGAGTACCCGTCCGGGGCATCGTCCAAAGACAGGAAGACGTTGAGAAGGTTAGCTGGTAGTTTCTTCTTGAACAAAGATGGCGTGCTGTATAAAAGAAATTTTGACACGGTCCTGCTTAGATGTGTGGATAAACATGAAGCAGACTTGTTGATGATTGAAGTGCACGAAGGCTCTTTCGGTACCCATGCCGGAGGGCAGGCAATGGCTAAAAAGTTGTTAAGGTCGGGATATTATTGGTTGACTATGGAGTCAGATTGTTGCAAATATGCCCGCAAATGCCATAAATGCCAGATCTATGCAGACAAGGTGCATGTGCCTCCAAATCCGTTGAGCATCATGTCGTCGCCTTGGCCGTTTGCCATGTGGGGCATTGATATGATCGGAAAGATTGAGCCTACAGCTTCCAATGGTCATCGTTTCATCTTGGTGGCAATTGATTACTTCACCAAATGGGTTGAAGCCGCATCCTATGCCAATGTTACAAAACAAGTGGTCGCTCGTTTCTTAAAACGGGATATCATTTGCCGATATGGAGTTCCCGAAAGAATCATTACTGATAATGGTTCTAATTTGAACAATAAGATGATGGCTGAGTTATGCCGGGACTTCAAAATCGAGCATCACAATTCTTCTCCGTACCGCCCAAAGATGAATGGCGCGGTCGAAGCGGCCAACAAAAATATCAAGAAGATTGTACAGAAGATGGTTGTCACGTACAAAGATTGGCATGAGATGTTACCATTCGCTTTGCATGGGTATCGAACGTCGGTACGCACGTCCACTGGGGCAACCCCATTCTCACTCGTATATGGTATGGAGGCAGTGCTACCGGTTGAAGTAGAGATTCCGTCCCTCAGAGTCATGATGGATGTTAAGCTAGATGAAGCTGAATGGGTACGAGCCAGATTTGATCAGTTGAGCCTTATTGAGGAAAAGCGATTGGCGGCTGTATGTCATGGGCAACTATATCAGCGCAGAATGAAACAGGCATTTGACCAAAAGGTGCGTCCTCGGGTTTACAAAGTCGGAGATGTGGTACTCAAAAGGATCCTTCCTCCCAATACAGATCACAGGGGCAAATGGACTCCTAATTATGAAGGTCCATTCGTGGTTAAAAAGGTCTTTTCGGGCGGAGCTTTATTGCTTACAACCATGGATGGCGAAGACTTTTCATCCCCTGTCAACTCGGACGTAGTCAAAAAATACTTCGCATAAATAGACCCGCTGGATAATAAAAATAAAAAAATCCAGGCAAAAAAGGGCATCCCGGCGAACCAAAAACAGAATAAGGTTCGGGCAAAAATTAGGGATATAATTGAAAAAATTTTGTACACCCGGTAAGTTGAAAACCCGAAAGGGCAACTTAGGCAAAAAAGGGTATCCTGGTGGATCGAAAACCTGAAAGGGCGGTCCACACAAAAGAGGGATTTAAGCGAATGACTACGGTTTGAGTTATCTGTACCCTGTCACCGTTTGAACAACTGACGTTCTGAAGGATAGGAATCGGTCTGATCATTCCTCAGAAGGCAAGGTCGGGGAGTTTTGAAGACATACTGGTCATAACAGAATGGAAACTCAGTGGAATTCCGTTTTCACATTGCCATTAGGATAGTTTCTTTTCTCAATTTTCAGCGATCACCTCTTTCCAGGGATTGCTTCCGGATGTAATTGCCTATTCTGGGCTCTCAGTCAATAAATTGAATTTCAATAAAAAGCTCTCTATTTTTGTTTTATTGCTTTGTTTGCAAAAACGTCCTAATTTTTGATAAAACATTGCATTTGAAAACATGGCAGCCTTACAATAACATGCGCAGAAAAAACATTTGAAATTACTTCGAATGTTGAATACTCCCGGATGATGGATTCTAGCCACGCAATATTCGGGGCATGTGGGCATATTCTTTTGTTGCAGGTAGCAGGTGCAGATGATTTTAAGCACAAGACTAGCAATAAATCACCCCACGCAAAAGACTGGGGCAATTATGGGTAAGGAGATCGGCGTTCATCGGGTCGATCTCAGCGAATTAAGTTCAACTGGGTACCGTTGTATCTTATTAAGTCGATTCTCTCATTCAGTACTTCCAACAACTACAAGCTTTTCTGTGTCGGTAACGGTCACAGGTTCCCCAAAAGGGTGGTCTCATCGACACCGAAACTGATGGTCATTATCCCCAGCGAAGTCACAGGAGTTTGAAGAGGCTAAATCTTCTGTAAAATCCTCTTATGACATCCGCTTTGGGGACAAATTGTTGGTTTTCTTAAGCATGGGGCATGTTGTTTCCCCAGCATGAAGTGTTGATCACCCCCAGTAGAGTTTGAGGACAGTTGGTCTTCTGTAAAATCCTCTCAAAAGGCATTCCCCAGCACGAGACGTTTTAAAGCAGTTTCCTCCAACAGAGTTTGTTATAAACTCGCCATCCCCAACGGAATTGTCTAAGGGAAGGCTCGCCTAACATGGGGCATTGTAGTACTTATCCTAAGCTCGATAGTCACATTCTTCAGCAGACTACTGTGGATTTGCTTTGGGTTTCCCCAACAGATCTCTAATGACTCTTCGTAGCAAGTTGCAGGGGAATGTTCTAACCAGGATTTGCATATCCCTGGCAGAGTAGCCCTGATACCCAGCAAGATCGTATCTCTGGTCATGGTATCCCCACAAATGTCAGCATCGAATCTTGTCAGCAATACTCCCCAGCTGAGTTGTCGTTCTCCCCGCAGAAGTTTATAAGATCGGCAGAATCTATTCCTCAACAAGGATGGCACAGTCTTTCCCCAGCCGGGTCAGAAGGTTGATAATCCCTATAAAGGATTTTGGGTTGAATAAATCCCCAAGCAGAGTTTTAATGGCTCATTTCCCCAGCAGGACGTCATTCAAAAATTCTCATCCCCAGCGGAGTTGCTGTGACTAGAATCCAGCCCCAAACAGATGGAATAATTCCTGGCAGAGTCATCATTCCCTCATATCTTAAAGTCCAATTTATTGTTGGCAAGCTTGACAATTCGAAGCAGACGGATTGTTCATCCATTCGCCAGCAGAGATATTATCCTCTCAGGAACCTCTAAAGTCAAGTCATTGATCATTGTTCCTCAGCAGAATCAGCAGAGATGTCTGACACGGATGCAGAGAGTAATACAATTTTGCAAATTCTTAAAGTCCAACAGTGGATTGGCGAAAGGTCCATCTAAGGGTGGCAAATTCTTAAAGTCCAACAGTGGATTGGCGAAAGGTCCATCTAAGGGTGGCATATTCTAAAAGTCCAACAGTGGATTGGCAAAAGTCCATCTTCGGGTGGCAAAGCAGCTAAAAGTCCAACAGTGGATTGGCAAAAGTCCGTCTTCGGGTGGCAAAAGTCCAACAGTGGATTGGCAAAAGTCCGTCTTCGGATGGCAAAAGTCCAACAGTGGATTGGCAAAAGTCCGTCTTCGGGTGGCAAAAGTCCAACAGTGGATTGGCAAAAGTCCGTCTTCGGGTGGCAAAAGTCCAACAGTGGATTGGCAAAAGTCCGTCTTCGGGTGGCAAAAGTCCAACAGTGGATTGGCAAAAGTCCGTCTTCGGGTGGCAAAAGTCCAACAGTGGATTGGCAAAAGTCCGTCTTCGGGTGGCAAAAGTCCAACAGTGGATTGGCAGAAGTCCATCTTCGGGTGGCACGAAGCTGCAAAGTCCACCAGTAGCGTGGCAAGCCAGTAGTCGTCTGGAATTGCATAAAAGACATTATCAAAGTCCACCAGTAGTGTGGCAGGCCAGTAGTCGTCTGGAATTGCATAAAAGACATTATCAAATTCCACCAGTAGTGTGGCAGGCCAGTAGTCGTCTGGAATTGCATAAAAGACAGTATTAAAGTCCACCAGTAGCGTGGCAAGCCAGTAGTCGTCTGGCATCGTTCAAAAGACAGATCTCTCCGACGTTTCATCGAAGATTCAATCCAGCAGTCTCGTTGGGTTTATATCCCTTTTCTTCTTCACCATCCAGAGCAAATTTTTGGTTATATTTGGTATTCAATCACTATATACCTTGAAAGTCCGAAAGCAATCGCTTTCAGGCATTCAGGTCTACAGCGCTTGAATAGGGGCAGCTGTAATACCCCAAAATTTGCTCTCCCCTTTTGGCTTCATAGCATGGCATTATCATTTATCATATCATATCCGCCTCATTAACATTACATTGCATTTAACATAGAAAAAATGAAGCATGGCATCCTTCTTACCATCAGGGCATGTGATCAGGTGGAAGATGGACAATCAAGAGATCATTCAAAGCACAAAAAGGTCAATCAAGTTGCCTCAAGGCAAGCCAAGAGGTCTTTCCTGTCTCATACTACCTCAATTGATCATCCACAATCTCAAGAAAGTGAAATCCAATGGGAGATTGAAGCAATACATCTTTCATCATGCAAGAAGTCCAAAAATTGAAGGAAAACCCTCAAAAGAGATAGCTCATTGACCCAAAATCATCCTCAAATGGTATATCTCATCATCCTTTAAGAAGATACACAACATACTCTGAGGAATTTGAAATTGGAGACTGCACTTTTACCTCCTAACCAGAGGGGGCCAAAATTAGGGTTTCCATTTAAATCAGGGAATCTTTGTTTTTTTGGACAAGACTTGATGTCATGGTTCCCTATATGTCCCTAGGTATAGGGATGTGGAAGATTGCATCTCAATTGGTTTTAGAAGTGATTCAATTGGAAGAAAGATCAAAAATCAGGGAATTTGGGGCCAAGTCAAATAATCAGAGGAAAAGTCAACTCTTGACTTTTTGAGCCCAAAATCATGAAATTCATGTTACATATGTCCAATGTACAAAATTTGGTCAAGAAACTCCAAAGGAATCATGAAAAAATCAAGATGTGAAAAGTTGCCATTTTTGGATGAAGTAGGGTTACTAAAAATAGCAAGTTTTGGCCATTTTGCATCAGAATTTGAACCAAGGCCATTTAAATTTGGAGCACCAAATGAAAAATCCACTCTGCCTCAATGAAAGATCTTGCTTTGAGCTTCAAATCCATGGGTAGAACATCTCCATTGGATAAAAATTGAGTGAGATATGATTGATCAAAGTTTGAGCAAAGTAGGTCCAAAACTAGGTCATGACCAAGATTTTCAGGGCACGCGCGCAGTCATTTTCTCAAACACTTGGTGGGCCAAATGTATTGATCAATTACTCATGATTAGAGGCTTCAAATGGAAAATCTTTCAACATCAAAATTGTTCCTCTATGTGAGATCTTCAAAGTTGGTGTTTATCAATTTTTCATCTGATCAAAGGTCAAGAAGTTATGTTGAGTCCAATGTGCTTTGATCACGCTGAAAACCTAGGGGCCATGTTACCTTGTCAACCAACCTTGGCCACGCCCTCATACCAGTTCCAAACCTATGTGTTATAGGTCATTTTTCAACCTCTTCCAAGCATCATTTCATTTCATTTTTCGTACCAAACATGTAGCATTACATCTCCTCTTTCCAATGACTCCTAAAACACACCAATTCATTCATTGAGTAGAGAGAAAAACTTCCTCAAACCACCTCATGTTGATACTGATGCATTGACAGACTGGTGCACGATTTTGGTTCACACACACCCCAAACACTTCATCACATCAGCTTTCCACATTAAACCAAACACACATGACTTACACATTGCACACTTGCCTTGGCATACATGAGAATGGAAAGAAACAAACTTGCTGAGCAAGTTTCTGCTACAACCAGCCGTGCCTTCATTTTCTTTTCACCTCCACCATAGCATATCATGAGTTGCCATCACCATATCATTGCTCTCCCTAACTAACTTGACTCAGTTAGTTAGGGATGACTCACCCAAACCACCATGACTCAGCTGACTCACTCAGTTAACTATGGTTAGCTCACACTATAAATAAAAGCTTCACTCTCAAATTTCATTCCGAACTTCATTTTCTCACATTCAACTCAGAAATTCTCTCGATTCTCTCTCAATTCCTCCACATTGCAACTGATTTTCAAACTCCATTTCATTCATCTTCCTCATCTTCATCTCAGAATATCTCTGATTCTATCTCCATTTTCATCACATTGCAACTGTTTTGAAGCTTGGATATCAACTCTCCTCCACTGAAGCATCATTCATTCTCTGCATCTAAGCCTTTATTTGGCCAAAAGAAACTCAAAGAAGAAGCAACATCTCTGGTTTTTCTGAAGAACACATCAAGATCATAAATCTTCAGGTACGAATTTCTTCCCTTATAGACCTAATGTGAAGATGTTATCAGGTTCTTGATGCTTCATATAAGCTCAAGAACTTGTCTGGCTAGTTGATAGGCCTTTAGAGGCATAGTTGAAATGTTAGGGCAAATATTCATATGCTCGATTCTCCCATTTCATGAACTTTTGGTATGTTTTGTCACTGGATTCATGCTCTACATTACTTCCTCTTCATTTTGGTGTACTGTTTGTAAGATTCTGGGAGAATTGAAGTTGCAGACGGTGGCGTGTGACCGGAGAAGGTGACCGGAGGTCCCTCTCCGGCCGGTGGTTTTTGGTTAGGGTTTTGTTTGCAGTTTAAATCATGGCCGTTGATGTGTTCTAATCGTGTGGTGAGGAGCGTGCCAACACATTAAAATGCACATGCACCTCACGTGCCTTATTTCTGAATTCAATTAATCAACGTGTGGTGCAGTGCATGGTAGTGTGAGTGGACATTCATGTGAGTGCGTTGGATCCAAATACTTTGACTCGTTGGTTGACTTGACCTGATCCAATGGTGATCTTTTGTTTGACTCTGGTTGACTGAGTGTACATGTTAATTAGTGTGGATTGCGCAGACTTGGACCTAGACCAATTTGATATTCGCACCTCCCTTGTTTAAGGCCCAATGTAATTTGAACTGAATAGTTACTAGGCATGCACCCCCATTCACATTTACATTCCATTTTATTTTTTCCATTTTGCTACACGTTTCATAATTAATTTTTAAAAATACCAAAACATATTGGAAAATTCTACAAAAATTCATGTGTATTCTTAAAACATTTAGGAAATTTTCTATGATTTTATTTTCTGATTTTATGACCATTTTGCCCCTGTTCCATTATTTCTTTTGAATTTCCATTTGTATGCATACTTAATGTGACATATGATTTTGTGCATTTTTGTTCTTGATCATAAAAAATGATTTTGATGCCTTTCTTTTTGCATTGTGGTCACAATATGTTGAGGTATGTTTGAGATTTATGAGATGATTTTTAAGTCTTTTTTGGATGACTTTTGATGTGTTGCTTTGAGCATGAATGCATGAAACTTCCATGAGACTTTGACCTAATTGTTGAGTGACTTTGGTTCTGATTCATTGCTTGTGGACTTGATATGTTAATGGCATGTGTTTAAGGTGTTTGATTGGTGAAAGTCATAATTTTTGAAGCATGTTTGCTATTTGTTTGAAGCATGAAGTTTAACTTGTTCATTTTGTGAATGCATGCCTCATGTTTGGTTTGCTTGATCATGAAGGCACTTGGGCCATGAGTTGTGGTTTTGTTTGAGGATGTATAACATGTTAATTGACTTCTGATTGTGACATTTGGGTTTCATCTTTGCATGTTTGATGTTTATCTTGCACCTTAAGTCACTTGTTTCACAAGTATGAACCACATTCACATCACTTCACCTTTTCTTCTTTGCTTCTTGTTGGATTGAGATTTTGTTTGCATGATTTGGTATGCTCATTTAGGATAACATTAGGTTGTGTAAATATGAGTTACATTCTGACTTGGAAGCATGTATAGCATTCAATCTCATTTTACTTTGTTTGTCAACTTGTTTGAATTTGATTTGTTCATTATATTTTCTTACTTTACTTATAAGTGATTGTGCTAACCATGTAGGGGCTTTGGTAAGTTTCAATTGAGTGTGGATAAGGAATCCACATTCAACTTCTATCCTTTCTCTTTTACAATTCCATTTTGTGTTTTGTTAAGCATTTATGTGCTTTCTTTAATAACTCATTACTTTCCCTTTTTGAATTACAATTCATCTTCTACTTTGGAAGTGAATTGTTTAATTCATTCTTTCTTTAGACTTTAGGTTGAAACCTCACAAACTTTAGGATCACTCCCTTAACTAATCAATTAGGATTGAGTCTTAGTCTATATAGATTTTTACCTTTACCCTCTCTTGAGTCTTTCATCTTCTCATCTCAAAGAAAATTCAAAATATCTAATAAAGGTAGGCATTTATTGCATTTAGGCCTTTCATATAAAGAAAAGATTATAAGGGGTCTTCTCTTGTAATCTTAGAATGTGTAGCATATAGCCCATCTTGGGTCAATGTGTTAAACATTTGATCTTGTATGAGGGACTTAAATGCAATACTTGTTGAAGGTACAAATAAAAAACACTTCTTCATTTCTTAATCAACAAAACACTTAATAAACACAAGTATGCTAGTGTGTTTGAGCCTTGACAATTGGAACTAAGTGTGGGGGTCTTCTTCACTCTTAGTGTGCATTCTTACCCATTCCGTCTTGGAATGTGAGAATGTACACTTTCCAATGACTAAGATTCAGATACACTATCATATGCAAACAAATGAAAAAACTTCTAAAAGGCAAAAACAAACAATAACGTCTTTCCTTCGGGAATTCTTTTCTCATCTCTTTCATTCTCAACGCACGAACGCGCTTCTACTCGTTCTCTTGCAAGATGGTAACGCACTCGGACCAGCGAGCCTGCAACACCTGAGCTAGAACGTAAGCCGTTCTCTAAAAAACACAATCCATCCCCAGTGAGGGGAACTACGTCGCTCTGATTCTCATGCTCCCGATGAGATACGTAGGCAGTGGGGTAGGGCCCATGCGAGCACTTCTTTTATTTTCCCTACATTTGTTTCTCTTTCTCCTTTCCTTTTTCAGTTCTTTCTCAGTATTCCTTTCTTTACACCCTTTGATCGAGACAAGCAAGCGTGGATCCCATCGGGTACGATGGACGTGAGGGGGTGCTAATACCTTCCTCTCGCGTAACCGACTCCCTTACCCACTTCTCTTGGTCGTAAGACCATGCTTTTCCTTTCCCTCAGGTTTACGCGGTGTTTCCTTTCCCTCTCTTGGGATAAATACACATTGCTGGCGACTCTGTTCGGTGCCACTTTCGCGTTTGTACTTGGATGAAAATCCCGGGAGCGACACACCTACCAGAATGCAACTACCTCTGAAGATATTCAATAAGCTTCTTCTGAGCTGGTGATAGAGACTTTCAAATAGATCATCTCTACACCATCAACTTCTATAGTAATACCATTTTTAAGGATATTCTATAGACCTTCAGAAACCCCTTTTATTAAGACCAATGAGTTAAAAATATGTTTTGCTTTTCCATCATTTAAATTCAGCGGAATCACCCTTTGAATATGGTAGGAAAAACAGTATGATATTTTTCATGTGGCACTTGATTCCTTCTTGAAGGAAAGTCTTTAACATACATACTTTTCTTATTTGATCATTATCTGCGCCACTGTTAAGTGTTAAGCACAGACCATGATATGATACCAATTGAAGGTGAGAAAAGTACACAAGAAGGGGGGTTGAATTGTGTTTTCTGCTTTTTTAGTTTGCATCTGATCAGAGTTCAAAATCTAAAGTGGTGTTCAGGTTCTATTTAATTCTTAGCAGCAGAATGTTAACAGAAGCAAATAAATAATAACAGAAGACACAAAGATTTATATTGGTTCCTCCAAAACTAAGAGTAGTCCAATCTCATTGCTTCACAAGAGACTTTCACTATAATTAAATCATGATTACAATCGCTTATGCATTCTGCATAAGACTTTTACAATTTCTCAGACCCAAGATCCAAGACTTCTTGCTCAAGCTACACTCGAGACTTCTTGCTTAGGTTCCATGACCTCAAGACTTCCTTGTTTAGGACCTCAGCCCAATACTTCTACTCAAGTCCCTCGGCCCCAAGACTTATGCTCCAAGCCACTCTGGCTGAGCCTACTGCCCCAAGTCCCATGAAATGAGCCTCCTTGCTTGAACCCCTCAGATTCAAGACTTAAGGCTCCATTTCCATGTACTGAGCTCACCTGCTCAAGAGACACTAGCTGAGACTTCTGCTCCAGGTCCCATGAAACGAGCCTCCTTGCTTGAAACCCTCATATTCAAGACTTCCTGCTCCAGTTTCATGTACCGAGCCAACCTGCTAAATCAATACACTTTATTAATACTTTCACAACTCAAGCACATAGCAAGAGACTAACGTGGCTCAAGCATCTTGGCTCAAGACTTCCTTGCTTGTACCCCAATGATACAAGACTTCTGCTCAATCAACCTAGTTGATTAAGACTTTCACAGCTCAAGCACATAGCAAGAGACTTACGTGGGTCAAGTATCTTGGCTAGAGGCTTAATCTAAACTGCTAAACAAGTTCAGCAGAATAAAGAATAAGGTGTACATGATACAAGTGTCATAGGTACGCGAAATCACCATAACAAAGACCTAAAGCACTTAATATTTATAAGATTTTCAATGTATAAGAAATCTTAAGGCTTTTACAATTACGACCTACAACAGAAAATCTGCGTATACAATTGTGTTGATAATTGCTGATCTTGTTTCTCCTTCTTCTGGATAATCCTTGTTAAAGATTCAGTTTGAACCTTCAGCCATATTTATAGCCTTTTTAGAAACTAGTCGTTGAAGAGGTAACTTGATTAAGAGTTTTTGCTTTTGCTCCATAGTACAAAAGACGTTGAAGATAGATACACCAGAAGATCTTAATCCAATGTGTAACATGTTTAAACTTTGAGTCTTCAAGAGATCTTGTACTATTAGAGCCATTGAGAGTAGATATCCATAAAGTATCTCATCCTTTCTTGAGCCTTGTAATCTGAAGACTCTAGGTGACAAACTGATTTGACAATATAGCTTGCTTTCTGCAGTACATACTACTTTAGCTTTATCACCAACTCTGAATGGTACCAGAAGCCAATTTTCATTCACTAAGTGTAGAGATAATTATGTTACTTCTTCTGATGTTGAGACCTTCAGTTTAAGAGTCTACGCCAAGCATCACTTAGCAAGTGTTCTTCAGATTCTGCCACCAGAAGCTAACAATTCAGCAACTCCCAAAGTGTCCTAATGTAAAACAGATTCTGACTATAATATTTACAAGTATTAGAACCTGCACACATGTAACACACATCAAATAAACCATTGTTCTTTCAATACTTTGTTATAATCAAAACTCAAGGAAAATATGTCATGAACAAATCTTGTTCTAACAGAGACAAACAATAAGGAAGGTGAACCCAAATAAGGAAAAGAAATTGTAGGCAGAATGTGGAAAAAGGAACCTTTTTTATGTGATGATTATTGATGGAACTTTGGAGGGTGGGGGTAGTTATGAGAGAAAATTGAAAGGAAAAGAGGGTCTTGTGGGATGAACTGGACATGTACCAGAGGTGGTGTTGGACGACCAACACCGCCTACAACAATGAAAATGATAAGTTGGAACTGGAGGGGGTTAGGGAATCCCAGTGCGGTTCGAGCCTTGTTGAGGCTCATTCGAAATGAAAATATCGATATGGTGTTTGTGATGGAATCTCGTCTCAAATATGAAGAGTTTTAGAAGATTAAATTCAAGACCGGTTTTGATAGTTGTTTGGCTGTAGATTGCAACAGATCTGGGTGTGATCATGCAGGTGGGATGTTCCTATTGTAGAAAGAGAGGATGAAGATTAACATCTTGTCTTACTCTTTGAATCATATATGTTGCTCCATCGTGGATGATCAAGACAACCAACTGTGGGTTTTCTTTAGTATATACGGTTTCACTGATGAACACAATAAAAAGAATATGTGGTCGCTTATTTAAGAGTTGGTTATAGAGGAGATAAAGTGATTTGTATGGGTGACCTAGATGACATGGTTTCCGACAGTGAGAAAAAAGGAGCTAACACAAGAACCCCTAGCCAAATGTCTTATGGGAAGAACTCTTTGGAGGTTTGCGGATTCATTAACTTAGGTTATGAGGGATATCCGTTCACTTGGACAAATGGGAGAGTGAGGGGGAGAATATTCAATGTCGGTTGTATAGAATTTTGGCTACCAATAATTTTATTAACAGGTTTACTCCAATCAAGGTTAGTCATCTGCCAAAGTATGGGTCAGACTATACTGCGATTAGGATTGACCTTGAAGCTGGAGTGGAAGGAAAAGAGAGGAAAAGGGTACAAATGTTCAAATTCGAGGAGGTGTGGAGTAGGGACCCAAGATGTGAAAGCTTAGTGAATCAACTATGGAACAACAATTCGTGGCAAAACCTGAGGAAATTTGAAGCTATAAAAATTCTTGGGAGCATTTCAAGGAGTATAGAGTGGGCTTAGTAACTAAGGAGATCAAAAGAATTGGAAGTTTGATGAAAAAAGACGATAGATGGGATTCTGGGGAGGCTTCTATAAAGACCTACAGGGCTTTTGAGGAACAGTAGAATAAACTCCTCCAGGTTGATAAAGTTATGTGAAGATAGAAAATAGGGCGTTATGGCTCCAACATGGTGATAAGAACAACAAGTTTTTTCATAAGAAAGCAGATCAGAGAAGGAAGATAAACTCCATAAAGAAGCTTAAGGACGATTGAAAGCTCCAAGAGTTTGACTAAATTTTGGTAAAACATAATGTTGTGAAAGATGTTCCAACATGAAGGGTTCTGCCCCAGACCAAAGATGTCGAGTGAAATGTTCCAGCATGAAGACTCGACATCATGACCATCACAATAGGTTTGTTGTAAATCTGTTCCAAGATTCAAGGCGGGATTGGAAGTGGATCAAGGACCAAAAATATGAAGCCCAGGGAAGCAGAAGGCTATAAAAGAAGTCCAAGACCTAATGCAGAAAAGAGAGAGAGAACGGCATAGACTTAAGAATCCTATTTTGTAAAGTAGGGTTTAGGTTTTGAGAGTCGTAGGTTTCTCTTGTAAGTCTCCCTCTGTATCAATTTGATACATTTTGGTAGACATAGGTACTTGTCCAGATTCAGAAACCCGTAGGTAATGAATCGTGTATTGTTCTTGGATGAAGCTTTTAAGCAAATCCAAGTTAACTTGTTAGTCAAGGATGCTTGACTAAACTTTGTATTGAAAGGGGTGTCTTTCAATAGGATGATGCAGTTATGGTGTAGTAACTGTTAGATAATCACAGGTTGTGATTTAGGGAGTGAGATGGGTTTCTCTTATCTAGGATGGAGTTCTTAGATAAAGTTTTCATTGGGTAGTGATAGGTAAACATGGGTGTTTACTGTAAACTTGAGGTTGTTTACATAAAACTATACTACTGATAATGGATTCTTCTTCCTGGATTGGTATCCCCCAGATGTAGGTGATTTGCACCGAACTGGGTCATCATATTCTTTGTTGTTTATCATTCTGCAATTTACAGTTCAGTTTTGATTAACATGTTGGAACAGATGTCGAAACATCTGTGTTTCTGCAGTTACTGATATTTTGGATATCATTTTGTTGTTATGTTCCTTGTTTAATAATTATGCATAATAATGTCTTGACATGTGTTAGGACATCTGCTGTTTGCTATGCCAAAATTTCAATTGGTATCAGAGCAGGCATCCTGTCTGTTTCTGGATGAGATCTTTGGGAGATACTTTCTGGCATTTTAAACAAGGAGGAGTTTTGGAGATCAGATCATCAACTCAGACATACTCAAGGGTATTAATGGATGGATGGATGTTCTGGATCAAAGGTAACAACTTGGTGGTTGTTCATGTTTCTGAGGAGGTTCTACAACAACTACATGAGAAGTGGCTAGTTCTCTTGTTGGGGTGTCTTATAAGATGTTCTGACATCTTATTAGGGCATGTTGAATTTGTTCCTTGGTGGTTCCGCTGCATATGTTTCTGATGGAAGAGCTCTGGAATTTATGGGATTCTGGAGTTGTTACTGAAGACAAATGGTGGAAGATCTCAATCGTCGACCTCTATAATTGAAGATATCTGCATCTTTTTATTCCAAAGTCAGGAGCGATGGAATGGAGAGAGTTGTTGGCAGATGTCTGTTATGGTGACTTGGTGCTTGGAAGCTTGGTTCCATTGTGCAGTTTAAAGTCAGTTGAAGAGAAAAGGAGTTGAGATTAGGTTTATCAAGTTCTTGCTCTAGGAATTTGATAATTTATTGATCGGCTAAGTTGTCAAAGATACTTGAGAATTCTCTCAAGTCCACTCATAAAGGCATATCAGTCGTGCATCTGGAGTCTTCTAGTTATTCTTCTGACTAGAAGGTGTTTCTGTGAAACATAAACCTGAAGAAAGTGGAGGTGATTTATTTTCACCGTCCAAAAGTGCAACGAAGGATTCATCTTTCTTAATCCTAAGGATGGATCCAATCTGAATAGAGATTTCAGAACTGTTGAGGTAAATAGGGTTCGTTCAGAGAGAATCTTAGTTACTTGAGTCAAGGGTGGAAACCTTGGTATCTCAACACTTTATTTATCAAGGAAGATACTTGCAAAGATTGAATACTTGATAAGTGTTCATGGAGGGATCTGTTAGAATTTGGCTTCAACGGTGACACAGGGTTACTGAACAAGGATTTAAGATCAATTGCTATTTGTGATATTCACAAGTATTTAATTGATTATCCTTGTATGTGAAGTTCAAGATTGCTGATGTTCAACACGATGTTGAAACATCTCTTCATCTGGGTTTGTGCAGAATCATGAGAGAGGTACTGCATAAGCTTTCAGATCTATTTCTCTTGGGTGTTGACCTAAGAATCTGCTTCAGTGTGGTGTGGCAGAAGTATCTGATCTTTGGAGAGTTTTCTGGCAAGAAACTGGTCTAGACAATGGTGATGTTGAAGATGAAGAAGAAGACATCGTAATCTTTATGAATAGTTCTTGGATTAGTTTATTTATGATCTAGGAGTATTGGAGTGCAGCAGGCGTGTTCCAGCTGTTACTATAAGTATCAGATGGTTATCTGAAAAGTGTCCTAGCAAGAGACTTATCCTGAATATGGTGCTGGTGATGGCACAGCTTGGGTCAGTTTATTTCTGATCTAGGTACATATGAGCATGTGATCTTGCTCATCTTGGAAGTTAAGGTTAAGTGGCAGTTATCTCTGACTTTCTACAGACTGCTCTACTGTTGATAGAGTTATAGGGGGTGTTTTTATCGTCTCCACAGGGATTGCCGATATTAGATCCTTGCCTTTCAATAGTTACGATGTTTTAAGTTCAAGAGTTTCAAAAGGTTTTCGATTTCGTTTAACATCAATTAGTAGCAAAGATTAATTTATGACAAAGAGTTTGTAAAGTTTTTATAAAAGCATGTCAAGGTTAGGTTTCGCTAATCCTTTTCATATATATCTGATTAATCACGCATATGAACTCAGTTTCTGACCAATACAATCGCGTATCCTCCCAACTAAGTTTGTGTCTAAAGGAAAGTCGTGAGTATCGTTGTTTAGACCGTCAGATGATGGCTCACGCCAACAATCTAAACAACAATCGTTAAGCTCAACACAAAGCGAATAGAAAATCCCAAATCTATGTCTAGAGTTTGGTTTTTAAGAGATGAATTTATTAGGTCATGATTTGTAGAATCTATGTCTAGAGCAATACAAATCACACATAAAGCATTAAGAAAAAATAACTTAATCTATATTGATCAAAGACTTTGTTCATACACAAACGATCAAAAGCAATACATATAATCAGTATCAACTACATCTAACCTCAACATTGAGTTTTTAGCTACACATTCTCATGGTAGCTTGGATGATGAGTTTCAAGAGGAGATGAATGAACATCCACGTCGAATAATCGAGAATGGATGTGACTTCAGCTTCTCAAAGTGAAATTCCACTCTTAGATGATCAAAATGCAGAAACTATGGTTTTTGGGTGAAAATGAGCAAAAGATCCTTTACAAACAAAGTAAAAATCTATTTATACACACCAGAATTCTGCAGCATTCGCACTGCGAGTGAATCATTCGCACAGCGAATGAGAGAAAATGGCACCTTAAGTGCCTCTGAGACTTAAACCGCCCCAGGCAGAAATCATGGGTTCGCACTGCGAACCATTCATTCGCACAGCGAATCATTCGCTAGCTCATTCGCACAACGAACCAACTAGCGAGCCAGAACTTTCAAAATCCATTACTCTCTGCCACCATTCGCTAGCTCCTTCGCACTGCGAGACAACCAGCGAGCCTTCGCTAGGAGTTCGCAGTGCGAACTTTTGGTTATTTCAAAAGTGAAACTTTCTGCCACCATTCGCTAGCACCTTCGCTGACGTTCACAATGCGAACCTTCGCTGGCACATTCACTAGATCCTTCGCACTGCGAATACCCTGTTGCAGCTTCAAATACCATGGCAACTTGCATCCACTCATTGTGTCTCACAAACTTGATCCTTTCATGCCTATTCCTGCACACTAGCACACAAATTACAAGCACCACAAGTGTATTCCAATGTATGCACAACAACACAATTCACCACTTAAATCAACAAATTACACATGGAAAGAAATGAAAAATGCCAAGTATTGCATACAAATATATAACATGTTTGACATCTAACATCTACTTAAGGAAAGTGGCATTCTTTGGTATAGTTGTGGTGTAGTCTATGACTACTTCTCTTCTAAAGAATCAGACTTGGCACGTTTGAGCTCTTTGGAGTTGTGAAGCAGATATTCATCAAGGTGTGAGCTTGAATTGAATACTTGTGATATGATTAAGCAGGATGGAGGTTGTCTACTCAAACTTGGTTATTGAATCAAGTCTATGAGAACATGGAACTCTTGTTCTGTTATAGGGAAGAGGTTCTTCTAAGTGGCAGAAGGAAGGCCTGAATTTCTCAGCTGGATGTCTGATCAGATGTCATGACATCAAGCAGAAACTTCAGGGTCTTAGTTGGTGTTGTGGCGCATCATCGTAAGATAAGTTGATCTTCTCAGAAAGAAATGGAATTAATGCTTTAAAAATGTCTATCTTATGCAGTTTGTGGGAGCTGTGGAAGGAGAAGATGTTACATGTTTAAGGCTTGGTGGATCCAACATGGCTTGCTATGGAGTAAATAGATCATGTAACTTGAAGGTTAGGTTTCATTGGTGGATCAGAAGATTGTCTGAAACTCTGAAGAAAAGTTAATATGAACCAAACAGTGGCATTTGGTTGATCTTTATTGTGCATTTATGCAGGGTGTTTGGAACTAATTACTCTTGGGCAGAAGGGTAGTTGGTTGAAGACGTAAGGAGGTTCTGGTTCAGTTCTATCTTGGAGCTTGTGGTAGAAGTTCTAAGGTGATTATGGAATATTACCTTCTTTTTTAGTGGATGAGAGTTTATTTCTCTCTTTGGCTATCTGGAGTTCTTGTTGATCAAGCTGATGGCTCAATATTGTTTGAAGATCTTCAGTTGGAGTACTATGCAGATAGTAAGTCCAGTGGTGAAGCATATCAAGAACCATGTTGGTTGGTGTCAGTGATATGTGAAGGATGTCCTAACTGATGTTAGAACATCTTCTAGGTTAGTTATCCTTGGAGTAGGATTCTAAGTTCTAAGTGTGGAACTTGACACTCACATCTTGTCTAAGAGGTATTTATCTTGTCATACGGGAAAATGATGGGTAAAGGTCTGTCTCGGAAGTCTGATGTGAATGTGGCATGCTAGAAGTGGATCAGTTTGGTGCTTGTTGAGCAAATATGCTGAGGATTTTTGGAGCATGTGGTTGATGTCCTTCAAGTGTGAAGAACATCTGGGCGAGCTAGAAAATTAAGGGGTAATGTATGTCTCTTTGAGGAATGTGAGGCATTCAGATTCAATTGGGTTGTATCTCAGGGAACAAGGAGATCTATACATGAGAATTAAGGAGGAATTCGTGTGGTGTATGGATGGTTTCTGGACGAGAGGGATAAATGGTGTTTCGGTCTCAATCCAAGAGTTTGTTAGTTGTGGTACAAGGATGTGTTCCTGGTACTCTAACTATATGATCATGAAGTTGTCATGGGATATCATGTGGTGATTTTGGGTGGTTCTTGATGAAGAAACATCTGTTGAGAAAGATAGGGGGAGAACTTCTATCTGATAAATGTACTAGTGTGGTACATGGATTGCTTGAGGGTCATGCATTATGTGAATGTGTTCAGTAGGTGTGTTGAACAGAGGGTGCGCTCTTGAAGACATGAAGATGCATCTTATGTTTTCCATTCATTCAGGGTGTTCTTCGAGCAAAAGAGCACTGGTTATCTACAACAGGGGGAGTTAGACTTCTGTTTCGGATATATGGTTGTAGTAGTGCATATTGAATATCAAGATTGTTTGTGGTTTCATGCAGTTTGTGATATATTGCCTCTGGTGAGGATGATATATCAGACGAGATGTCGTGACATTGCTCTTCTGATATAAGTTCTGGGTGAACTTATTAGGTTATTCTAATTTCGTCATTGGTGTCAATGGATTGAATTAGAAGTGGTACAAGTGTCTTGGGAATTTCTGCTGCTGTCTGGAAGAAATTAGTTCTCTCTGCTGATGGAAAGGTCAATGGAAGAATTCTGTAGTGATCAAGTTTGCTAATTCTGGATTAAGGAATTGATTTAGAATAAAGAGAAGAAGGTGGTACTTCTAGGTCTTTCAGAATCAATGTTGCAGGGTCTACTAATCACTTATGAGAAGAAAAAAAACTGACAAAGTCAGATTAGGTATCAGGACTTTGCTCAGGATCTGTTTCAGAAAAAGACAATCAAAGTGATGGTGGGTTCAAGGACAAGTCATAAAAAGTGGAAACTTTCGAAACTAACTTGACCAGGAGTTATTACATTCATTGACTAGTCTTCTGATGGATTGACTCTATCTGACTAGCTTCTTTAATATTTAAGAAGGATCTTGATGCTTGAAATGTAAAACATCCTTCTTGTTAAATTGAGAGCAAATAGGTTCTGCCCGTGTCTGGGTTAGCATAGTCTGTGTATGGGTTTGCATGGGTCATTTTTGCCAATTTTTGGCTAAAAAGGGGGAGAATGGCTATGTTGTTACTATTAACTGTGTGTATGCATTTGAGCTACTGATCTGGAAAAATGTCTCAAAGGATGTTTTGACGTTCTGGGTTCTAACATCTTGGGTAAATTGTGTTTTGTTATCGGAGTTAGAAAGCAAGTTGTGTTTTGTGATCTGAGTTACATTCTCTATGTACTTAGTATCACAAGGTGAATGAGGAGGGGAACTTGAAATTATCTTCTCTCTCTTCCTTGACACTTGCTTTAGGTTTTCTCATAGCATGCTCCATCAAACTGAAAAATGTTTTAGCCAAAATTTGTCGAAAGGGGGAGATTGAAAGGTCTAAGAGTTTGACTAAATTTTGGTAAAACATAATGTTGTGAAAGATGTTCCAACATGAAGGGTTCTGCCCCAGACCAAAGATGTCGAGTGAAATGTCCCAGCATGAAGACTCGACATCATGACCATCAGAGCAGGTTTGTTGTAAATCTGTTCCAAGATTCAAGGCGAGATTGGCAGTGGATCAAAGACCAAAGATATGAAGTCCAGGGAAGCAGAAGGCTATAAAAGAAGGCCAAGACCTAATTCAGAAAAGAGAGAGAGAACGACATAGACTTAAGAATCCTATTTTGTAAAGTAGGGTTTAGGTTTTGAGAGTCGTAGGTTTCTCTTGTAAGTCTCCCTCTGCATCGATTTGATACATTGTGGTAGACATAGGTACTTGTACAGATTCAGAAACCCGTAGTTAATGAACCGTGTATTGTTCTTGGATGAAGCTTTTAAGCAAATCCAAGTTAACTTGTTAGTCAAGGATGCTTGACTGAACTTTGTATTGAAAATGGTGTCTTTCAATATGATGATACAGTTATGGTGTAGTAACTGTTAGATAATCACAGGTTGTGATTTAGGGAGTGAGATGGGTTTCTCTTATCTAGGATGGAGTTCTTATATAAAGTTTTCATTGGGTAGTGATAGGTAAACATGGGTGTTGACTGTAAACCTGAGGTTGTTTACATAAAATTATACTACTGATAGTGGATTCTTCTTCCTGGATTGGTATCCCC